>CM073437.1:49008459-50258459 GCA_037074515.1 Mimosa bimucronata | reverse complement strand
AAAACCCACCTAACATGGATATTAAAAGCACACCTGGGCATAAAACATTAACATCAATCCAAATAAGTTAACCTATACCAGGATAGAAAAGAAACTCCCTATCATGGTAATTAAAAGATTCCACTTATCACCTACACATCTTCCTGGAATTAGCAATGTAATCCAAATCCCAAACCTAAACATCCACCATCAAATTTCAACATCCACTCCATCTCGTTAATAGATAATCAAATCATCCCCGATTAAACAAACATATCATTCTCAACATGTTAAAATATCCCAAATTTATAAGAAATCATGATGGTTCCAACAAATAACCCAAGCAAGGTTTGCCGGAATTGGACTGGTCATAAAATAGCAACAACTAGCAGAGAAATCAAAATATATCATCAAATTAGAGACCACATATCAAATCCTAAAATAAATAACTAGATTAAGCTAAAGCATAACAAATGTATGAGGCTAAGTGTGGCAATACAATCATGTCTTGATGGCCCAGAATAACTCACTATCACAGTGAGAAGTTCCAGATCCTTCCCTTGACCGCTTATTCTGTCCCTAGAACCTGCAAAAGTGAGATAAATGGGGGTAGCCTCAACGTATTAATATGTACATAAAAAAAGTTAAATAACCATGATCATATATTATCTTTTGTTGGGTTTCTAACATTGTGACCACCTTTTTTGGGCTCTTGTTGGACATATGAATGACTCTTTTATGTAATTGGGTTCCAACACTTTAAGATATCTTTTGAAGCAATTCAGAGCCTCCTTCATAGCTTTGGCCCTTGCTCTTGTCAGCATGCCTAAAATGCCTTGTAATTGATCTTTTAAAATGTTGGACTTTCATCCTTGAACACTCTCTATGTCTGGTTCTTCCTTTAGAATTTTGCTACGACGTGCTCCTTTGTTAGATATTAATTGAATTACTTGACATGATTTTTCAAAACAACCTAATCATCTTCATTAATTCACTCTTTTCCTCCCTTATTTGATTATTATTGATGCATTTATAAGGCTATTTTTAAAAAAAATTAGAAATAAGTCATATATATAGGACTAATATTATCTCTCCAAATATAATATATATATATTAAGGACTGAATGGATGATTTTATTCTAGGATTTCAATTCATTAAGTTCATAATACTTTCTTGTTAAAAATGCTTCCATCAATTGCAACAAAAATTCTAGAGCTTTTAATAAGAAAGAAGTAACTAAGTGGAGGAAGGGAGGGAGAAAAGAACCAAGTGAAGATTGGTTGAAAAGAACCAAGTGAAAAGAGAGGGAAAGGGAGATAATGGAAGGGGAATAAAATAGGAAGAGAGGGGGGGGGGGGGAGATTGCACTAAAGTTATTTCACCCATATATCCAAATACCAAATTGGACCTATAAAGAATTAATTGAATTTACCAATTTGATTTGGCATTCTCCTATATCAAGTTGCTTTACGACAAAATTTCCCTAGTAAAAATCTTCAATTCTCCTCTACTGTTAATTATCAAATTAGTTTATAACATTCCATACGAGTTTATAACTTTTCATACAAGTGTATAGCAATTTGTTTTAATTCTCTAGTTCTATTGATAAGTTACTTCTAACAAGTTTCATTGGAAAAAAAACATCAAACTCAATAACTTTGCATTAAAATGTAATAACTTTACAACTTTATCATTTTTTTGCTATACAATATACAAATGAGAATAAAATCTACACTATGATGATGGAATGAAAAAAATTGTACATTCATATGGAAAATATAAAGATATGACTTATAAATTAGAAAAAAGAAATCCTTTTTCACTGCCTCTTATAAATAGGATTACAAGAGTATATGATAATAATAACCATTCACATATTAGTTTTAGAAGGTTGTAACTTTTTCTTTTTGAGGTGATATTATAAGGCTGTAATTTGCAAACCAATTATATTTATTTGGGCAAAAAAGAATAGTACCTTTGTCTTAAATATAAAATCAAGTTAACTTTTTTGTGGAGATAAAATAAGTGAAATAGACAACTTATTATAACATATTTACATGTAATTTGATAATACATTAATTTATAAGAACGATGAATTAGTTTTGAGAAAAATGATAAGATCAGTAATTAAAAGTGCTTTTAAAATAAACTTGATCTTATATTTTAAATCGGGAGTAATATTGTCAAACTTGTGTGTTTAAATAAACTTGTAACAAAAATGGAAGCTCGAATCTTGAAGTTGGATCATAAATCCATGAGAGCTTACTTTTATTAATAAATATGTGTTTAAATTATATAATTAGATAAAAAATTGAAATAATAATATTATTTCGACTTTAATATTTCAAATATGAATAGTGGACATTCCATATATCAATATTCATACTATATCAAATTTAATAAAGAAATTTTTAAAGAGTTTTTATATATAACATTATTAAATATAGTGAAATAAAGAAAAGCTAACATGAGATTTAGAATGGGTTGAATATTATTTTGTAGGGTTGAGGTGAAAATTTATTCCAGAAGTTTCGCTCAGGGATTATTTTTGCCATGATTTTTTTTTGGTTCAACATTGTCCCCGGAAGTTTCAAAACGTAGCAATTTTACCCCTTACCATTAAAATATTAACGGTTAATGTTAATACTTTAATTATAAATGTTAAAATTGCTAAGTTTTGAAACTTCCGGGGGCAATTTTGAAACGAAAAATACTTCTAGGATAAAATAACTTTTGGACAAAAACTTCCGTGATAAATTTTCATCTTAACCCTATTTTTTAAAGTTAAGACATATTAAGAGTAATAAACTCAATGTGTAGACTCATGTGTTCGCTGAGTTTACAACCAGCACAAATTAAAATAACTATGACACAATTTTACTAGTTAGAAGCATAAAAAGTAAAATCCAACGGTCAATTCATGGATTTTATGGTAGTACTCCCTTTGGTCCTTATAAGGCACTAACTATAAATTCTCAAAAACCAATAGAATTAGTTAAAATCATTAAATATATCTAAAAAATCAAGTAATTTCTAATATTGTCGTTATCAAGTATACTAAACTCCAATACCATATTAATGATCACATCTCCCACTACCCTCGTGGGTATACATGAAAAAATGTAATTAATGTTCATTGGAAACTACCAAGTGGAGAGAGAAAGTATATATGTTGACTTATCCAATAGTTGGGAATTTATGACAGGCCACCAGAAGAGCATGTAATGAATTCTCCCAGGTCACAATGATAGAAATCCTGTACCTAATGCCCCAATGCCACTTTCTATTGTCTAACCTCCACACATAAATATATAGTATGGTTGTGCTATAGAGTATGGTTGTGCACTGTGTGTGTGTGTGTTAACACGCACGGTGCTGCTTCAACTTGTGCCATTATCATTGAAATTTAACAAAAGTGGTATTAGTGTCCATGCCTTTCGCTTTCACTGTTCTTTATATGTGAAGCTTTCATCCCATTCACTCACCAAACCCAAAGGCCCTCAATAGTAAAAAGAGACGGTGAGAGAAGATCTTCCATTTCACTGAATTTATTGCTATTCTTTTGCCCTACATAATCCCCAATACACTGACACGCGTCTTCCTTTCTTTCTTTTAGATTCTTCCAATGATGTGAATTTATTTCTAATTGACTCTATTTCCAAGTTATTTCCATGTTAGCTTGCTCTGTTGTGTTGTCTCCACCGAAAGATCAAACCGAATCTTTTTCTCCTCTCTCTTTCTGCTGAGGTACTTTTTTTTCGAATATCTCAATTTGACAGTCTGATTTCTCGCTTTCGATGGTGATTTTGAATGTGATCAGTCGAATGGGTGTTTTGATTTTTTTGGTTTGGTTGGGTTGTGGGTCGATCTTTCTTCTTTGATGGAAAGTTGAAGTGTCGAAGTAGACAAATCGTCGGATGTGATTTTTTCTGTAATTTCCCCCCTTTTAATTTTTCGTACATGGGATGAACTTGCTTTGCCTGTGTGAATTAGCGGTTATAATGAGCCATCAGAAGGACAATCAGTGATGTTTACTGTTAGTTGATGCATCGTCAAGCTTCATCAGTGAAGTGAAGAATTAATTTTTTTTCCCCAAAATTTGAAGGAAACTGTGTAATTGATTTGTCGGTTGTGGTAAAAGACTCCACAACTTCTGGGTAATTTTAGAGCATTTATTTTCAATTTTTTTTTTATTATTTTGATTTGGAATATCTTGCTGCCTTTTTTTTAATTAACAATTTTTTTTTAGCTGTATTCTTGACTCACATTACTCCCACAATTTTTTTGCGAAGTATATGTTGCTTTATCCCCTGATTAAAACCTGCATTGCTCGATTCCAGTCTTTGTGCTTCGAAAGTAATTCTTAGTTATGAATGGCAGTTGATATAACTTTTCCTTTCTGTTTCACTGAGGATTTGTATGCAATTGTGGCTTCTTTTACAGGTGAGAGAGATAAAATAGGCTGCTAATCCATATTACGGTGGCATCTGAAATGAAAGAGAGAGGGTCCTTGTTTGTTGAGGCGCTGGGACTTCTGCAAATTTAGAATCCCCTCTTCTAATTTATCATTAAATCTCGGTGCTGTTGGAGGCACTTTCTTTTTTCTCGACTCCTGCATGTAGCACCAACTATTTTTGCTGATTAGTTGAGGAGTGAGAATTTTTTTAAGTTAAGGAAGAGTCAGAAGCTGGCACAATGGGTTCTGTTTGTGGCTGTTTGAGCGTTGAGAATCTTGAAGATTATGTAAATCCAAATAGTTCTGTATATAGAAATTGCATGTGCTTCAGTTGCTTCATACATAACTTTGTGAATGTGGTATGTCTTTTATTCCTAGCCTCTTTTTCCCTTTTCTTTTCCTGGCTGATACAAGGGAACCTTTTAGTTCCATGTTTCAACATTTGAATTTGATGCCTTCCCTTGTGTCTGGATCATTTTCTGCATGTCTGCGGAGTAGAATGCCTGTTTGTTATATTTTCTCTAGGAGCATGCCTCTGGTTGTTGTAAGCATTGGTGCACATGTACTTCCTTTTGTTCATTTGTCTATAACAAACAAAGACCGTTGCACTTGCAGGTAGATTGCTGGCATTCTTTCACTCCACAAGTCATTAAAATATGCGTACACATCATGGCTTTCCATGTGCCACATATAAGCATCTATGCTAAAGAAGAATTGTTGTTGAAGTGAGCCTTTAATTAAAGTTATCTGTAAGCCTATTGTAGTAGGAATAAGTGTGCTGTACTACGTTCTAGTGCTTTCTAGGTTGTCCTTTAGAAGTCACAACCCAAGTCAGTTAGAGACATTGTATGTTTATTGTTTTTTAGCTAATTTTCTCTGTCTGTGAGGGCATTTTGATGGCTATCTGTACTATCATTAATCCCTGGCATTAATTTTGGCTCACTTTAGTTTGATAAAGATATGCTAATCCTGAGTCAGATGTATCTTTCCTGGTGAGGTATTATTCATTGATGAGAGCTACATCATCACCATATGAATATAACATTTTCCCATACTTCCACTTTCAGTATACAACAATATTTCGTAGGCGTGAAGTGCATTCTATTACTTCATCTATCCAGGGGGCAGGATCTATGACTTCTACAGCATCACTAGATAATTCGTTATCAGACATGTACCGTGCTCCTCCACGGCCCTTGCCATATGATGCAGACTTCAGACGTGATGGACTAGTTTCAAGACGTGAAAAGGGTTCAAGTCATTCAAATGAGGAATCACAACCTCTAAGAAGTGATCTAGATATGGATTCAGAGTCTTTGAATTCGGGAGACAAATGGAATGAATGTGTCTTTGAAAATGGATCAAAGGAGTACCTTTCTAAGTCCTCATTAAGAATTTCATCCACTAAATTTACAACTGGGGCCGGGGTGGTCTATGCACCATTAGAAGATGAGGATGTTTGTCCAACATGTCTTGAAGGTATTAAATCTGAAATTTAGTTTGAAGCCAATGATGATAGCATCGAATGTTTTGGTGTACTCTTGAGAGAACTGAATGTTTGGACTTTGACTTGGTATTTTCTTATGCTTATGCCGGATGTGTTATGGAACAGTCTTTCTTACTTGTAACTTTAATCTCTGTCATGTAATTTAATTTATTCTTAATTTATAACAGTTTTGAAAAAGTTAAATGTCGCAATCAGTAAAGTATGTATCATTTTCAGAAAATGATATATGATACTCTTGACGGTTTTGTTCTGGTCTTTCATCAGTTGGTCTTAAAGAAGGAAAAGAATTATATTTTATTGTTGAAGCAGCATTGACTTTGAATTTAACCTCTGCTTAAGAAACTCAAGAAGCTGCTAAGGTTTGAAATTACTATTCAACTTCATGACATGTGGTCCTTGTTGAAATGAATAGATTATTGATGCTGGCATATTCTTTATTAAGAAAATGGGACCTATTGAAGATTTTGATGGTTGAACATTTGCAGAATATACTCGAGAGAATCCAAAGATAATGACAAAATGCTGTCACCATTTTCATCTTGGTTGCATCTATGAGTGGATGGAAAGAAGTGAAAACTGTCCAGTGTGTGGGAAGGTACCTTTTCTCCTTTTGGTTTGTGAATTTATTCTTGCTGTAATGGTTGGTGTTCCACTGGCAACAAGAATAGAATGGAATAGAATGTTAAATTGTATGCTCAACGATCTTTATTAATGCATAGTTTTATAATTCATAAGGTACATTTAAGACTTCACCCGATCTATTTTGACTTATATCTGCCTTTTCTTTTAATCTACGTTTTCCCCTTACTTTTTAATTGCCATTAGTATTGTACCAACAGTTTTGTGCATTGACTCACTTGTGAATATATTTGGAATTTTAGAAATCATATTATGATACAGAATCATAATTCTATATGTGAAAGAAAGAGGGAAATAGAGAAGAATAGAGGAATCAAGAACAAGAAATGTAGCAGAGAGGGGTAAGAGAAGAAGAAACAGAGAACTAGAGAGAGAAAAGCCACTAGGCCATCACATTATGTCAACACAAAACAAATCACAATCTGAATACAATTGATAAGCTACCTATTTATAGCCTATATTCTCAAATACTTCTAACACTCTAGCGGCTATTTAGCCTAACCAACCAACTCACTAACTAACTCTTCTATTATTATTACATAACATATTAGTTTGGTGGTTTCCACATTTTTTCCCAATGTAAATGCAGGTTTTTGCACTTAAGCATTTGGAATTAGTCTGTCACAAAGTATTTTCTCCATTTCACTTCACAATCAGAATTTTGTTGGTGGCACAAAAGTTATATAATAAATCTTTATATTCAGCTGCTTTTGAAACTAACATATGAATTTCTAGGCTTGTAGTGTTGACATCTTTTCCTGAACCATATCATCCATAAATTTTCAATCTCAACTTTGATTAGTAGCAGTTTCCTGAATTTAGCCCTTATTTCTTCTGGATAGGTAGTTGAAATATGGTTCTGTTAAAGTTCTAGCAGGAAGATTTTAGATATGAAATAAACAATTTAACTGAAAGGAGAAATTGTGTGTACCATTTTGAAGAGTTGAGTAGTGATGGTTAAATTTAACCAACGAAGACGGGGCTTTAACTCGCCCATGAGTATTCCTCTCTTGTATCCACAACTAACGTGCTCTATAGTTTTAGTTATGTAAATTTCCTAGCTTCTAGCCATTTATCTCTTACTTCATTACTTTGTGTATGCTGCGTAATTTTTGAGGCATTTGCCAAGTCTTAACCTATCGATTTGATTTGCTGCTGTCTATAATATTTGCACTGCATACATGCAAAGCCTGGCCACCAGTTTATCTTTTACAAGTTCCATGTGCATGTGTTGATCTGTCAACTCTAAATTTGCGCTGCTGTAACTTTGGAAACTTCTAGCTTTACCACTGAGTCTACTAGTGATTGGATCAGTCTCGAGTTTGTTGGTTCTACTATCCAGATAAAATGTGTATGGGGAATTTGATTAAACCTGATAAGTCAACCAATGATAAACTAAAAGCACATTTGGTAAACTCTATGACCTTACTTGAACAACATATGTTCAACAGGCTTGTGCCTCTGTGCCCTTGAGTATAAATTCGTCATGTTCTCCTCTGCCTTGGCATCTTCGTCTGTGCTAGGTTATCGTGAAATCCCATATGGCTTCATTGAAAAAAAGATCCCCTATGGAAAGCTCTAACCATTCGATTGATTATTTAAATAATTGAATTCCCACAAAAGATTAGGTGTGTGTTTGGTTGGACTTATTTTCCACAAATAAGTCCTTATTTTCCCCCAAAAGAGCTTAAATGGGGAAAATAAGATTTTGAGATGTTTGGGTTGACTTATAAAAATAAGTCACTTATAGCTTATAAGTAGGAATAAGTAGAAGGAGAAAATTTGAGCTTATGACTAATGACTTATAAGTCACTTATGGAGGTGAACCCCACAAATTCCGATTTATTTTACACACCCAATTACAACTAACTCAAACATAAATCTCATTATGCAATCTAACTTATGGAAAATAAGTCATAAGTCATTTTTTTCACAGCTAATCCAAACATAAATTTCATTACACAATCTGACTTATTTTCAATCTGACTTATAAATAAGTCACTTTTCCATAAGTCAATCCAAACACACCCTAGGTTGTTGGACTTTAGACTTCCAAAGTCTAGAAGAGCTGGTTATGAAAAAAGAATGTTGTTAGAAGTTTAGTGCTGATGGGGCTATGTGAGTTGTCTTGTGAAAAGCTTGGTGAATGTTATAAGGGTGGGTGTGGGACATGTGAAGGCTGTTTGAGGAACTATTCAAGATTTTAAACAATTTAATATAAACAAAAAGCTGTCAAATGATACGGTGTTCAAAAAAATTGCATTCATATGTTGCACTATTCAACTTGATAGTGTCACTGAGTTCTTTGTGTGACAGATAACTTCAATTCTGGTGAACTGCCATTGAGTAATGTAATTTTCCTTTGTAAACATTTTTAATTCATTTGTTTTGTTCACAAGATTATCTTATTGGAATTAAGTTTTCGAACCCTTTGGCTGAGGAGTCTATGTTTACTTCTAGGCACTGTCTATTTGGCAAGAGGTCTGGTATGGATAAGATAATTCAAACAAACATTTATTTGTCTGTTCTTATTGCGTTCTATATTTATTATTAACTGATATTGAATAAAATGGTCTTATAAGCAATACAGTATCATAAAATGGTTTTTCAATATATGGACACACACATACGTATGTACCTTCCTTATAAGCATATTATATTCTTGTACTGGTGTGAACAATATATGGGGACACACTTAAAAGCATGGGCATTGCTGCACAAACTTAATCTGAAATGTCCAGATTGATTTGATAAATGTCGCATTTCACACAAATTAATCAAATGTTTCAGATATGAAACGAGTCTTTCATATATTGTAAGGAGTTTAAGAGTCTTTCATATATTGTAAGGAGTTTAAGAAATTATTCATGTTATTCGGAAGACGTAAATAGTGTTGCTTGCTATAGCTTTTATGTTTTCTGTTCATATTGATATTGATTGACATATAAATATAGGAAGTTCTCTTTTAAGTGTCAATGCTTCCTAGACTTGCAATCATGTATATTATTTAATAACCTTTGGTCTTAAATATAGGAGCTAGATAAGGATTTTAATTTAGTTTCTAACCCACTTTGTCTCCTAAATTTATAATTTTTCCGCTAAAGCATCCCTATATATTGCACACTGTAAGGGGGTTCGGTCAAGGGTAGTTACAATGCACATGCTTAAAAAATGTATTCTAGAAAAACCAACATCCCATTGTACTCTTATCAATTGAACTGAGCTAGCCTTAGATGTTCAGTGACTGAAATTCTTTATAGCTCCTAACAGTAAGTTTCTGATTGATGAGCTAAAAATGGCCTGGAAAATGAAAAGCCATTTAATGGAATGAGGGTTGATTTGTGTTCTCTTGGTTATGCATAGGAGATGGAATTTGATGAAACGCCATAATCCTTTGCAAGAAGAGGCTTGTGTAGCAGATGAAGCCATCACCAGCTGCAGCAAAAGCAAAAGGAGCTGCAGCAAAAGCAAAAGGAAGAATTAATACAAGTGTAGACATTGTGAATACTACTACAGATTAAGTGCTTGTCTCTTGTATAGTAAGCGTATTACTTTTTTAAAATAATCATTGTTGTACGTTCTATCTCTTCTCATTTTCTTTCTTCTGTTTCCCCCCTTCAAATGACCTTGAAAAAGGAAGAAAGAGTTAAATTGAAACATATTTACATACAGCCTTTTAATATTGAGATTCGTATTTCTTCCTTTGGTTTGGTGCTAGTCTCAATCTCATCTCAAGTAGTATTAATATATCATCCTCCTTCTTTTTGTACAAGCAATGAGTCAAAATATCTATAACTTAGGTAGGGAAACTTGTGTTCAAGGCCTAAAAGAAGATAATTTAATGCTGTAAGGTCCTTTGAAATCTTAAAATTACCAACAAGTCTCGAGACCTATAATTTATATAATGTCACTGAGAATATTAAATTACCTTCAATGGTTAGTTGTTAATACATATAGGGATAATTGTTAATATAATTTAGTTTGGTTGTCAATAAGTGTGGTGAAATGTTAATATTACTTGTCAATACAATCGTTACAGTTGTCAATCAACGCATATTGTTTGTCAATATTCTATCTAACAATAAAAGTAATGATATAGTTTTACAATTGTATTATATTACTCTTAAGTCTTTGGCACGTATTAATGATTTTTAGATTTTAGAGGACTTTGTATTAATCTGTCTTCCTTGGAAGCATAGCGCGATTTTCTTATATGAATATTGATATCGACATTGATAATTGATCGCTCTTGTGTGTTAATTTTTTTGGCTCCTCTTTCTTAAGTAAAATGTGTTCAATATTTTTCAACTTAGTATAAGTACCAAGTTCCTATTTGCAAATGCCAAATTACGATTAACATTAACAAATTGGCATATAAAATTATTGAGATATTATATAAGACAAGTTCAGATATTAAATCATCAATTTGATATATGAAATTATCAAGTTTCAATATGATATTAGTCGGTTGAGATACAAAATTATCAACACATTTCCAAGTTTTGATTAGCCATTACCAACATAACATTTGGGTTTACCAACTCTCTATTTACTTTTGCTAACTTTTTATTTGCGTTTATCAACGGCATATTTCTGTTTATCAATTCTTTATTTGCGTCAACCAATTTCATATTTATATTTACCAACTCTCTATTTGCGTTCATCACGACCTATGTTAAACATAAAACCCCCTTAGGAAACTGCCTTTCTGAGATACTGGCACCATCTATGTTGAATTTAATAACTCCCACCTCTGGAGGCCACCATTTCTCCTTATTAACAATAGAATACTTGTCATTGTTGAAACAAAGAACAACCCACTTAGGAAACTGCCTTCGTCCTCGCCATCACCTGTTTATAATCCTCCATCTTGCCTTCAAAAACCACTCCATTCCGGTGAATCCATAAATGACAATACGGAAACATAAACCACATCGACCATTGATCCCCATTACAAAAACCTCTTACTGTATATTCCAGTCAATCCATTTACTAACATCACATTCCGCATAAAACCTGCATGAGATCTGGTATGATATACACTCTCTCCAACATGCTGTTGCCACCGTGCATTCTCGCAGGATATGAATAATATCTTCTCTCCTTGCACCACACGCTCCACACTCTTCATTACACTGTATGTGTCTTATGGCACGAGCACATGGCACGAGCACCGTTAGTAAGCAATCTTCCCTCCACGCACGAGCACTGTTAAAGTCTTACTCCCTCTATTCTTAAATATAGGATCTAATTGACTTTTTTTTAGAAAATATTAAGAAAGTAAAATAAGTTACTTAAAAATTGATTTCGCTAAATTTTTTTCTCTTTAACTTGTTTATTTTACTTAGAAGCTAACATATAATATAATAATATACAAAATATATTATAATTAAATGACTCATTTACTTAATCTCTAAAAAAAAGGTCAACTAAACCTTATATTTAGGAACAGAGAGGAAGTGTTTCGTTGCGACACTCGGATCATCTAGAGTAGACTCCAAATACCCTTGTGAGAAGGACTTTTGTGCAAGGAAATGAAACACGGACCGGACCGGCCGGTTCGACCGTGAAACGGCCACTGGTCCGGTCCGGTCTAGCTAAAACCCGGAGGGGCTATTGAACCGGTCAAGGACGGGTTGACCCGGCCAACCCGGGGGTTCAACCCGGTTGAACCGGACAAGACCGGTCAGCCCGGGGGGTTCAACCGGGTTGACCCTTTTTTTTTTTAAAAAATAATTTTATTTTATTATAATTCATCTAATTACTAACTTTCATTTCACTCAATTTTAGAAATTAGAAAACTATAATACTTTAAATACTATTTTACTTGCATATACTTAATATTTTATTATTGTTACTCTTAATATTTGTATTTTAGTTTGTGGATTGTAGAATAATATTTATTTTCACGTGTAATCAACTAATATTTTCTCTTTTTTCCTTTATAGAAACATTAAAATATTCATATTTGATGAATCATACATACCTATCTACATTTACATTTTGATATTAGTGATTATTAATGTTAATATCAATAAAAGTTTATTATTTTAATATAATCCGGTTTGACTCGGTCCGACTCCGATCCGACCATTAACCCTTGAACCAGTGCCTCATCCGGTTTGATGCCCGGTCCGGTTTTTTGAACCTTGCTTTTGTGACTGTATGGCAGCTTACATGCTGTACGGACCGAGAATGCCCCACTAGTCATTAATCTCCACATTGGGGAGTTTACATTCCTGATATTTTGATATTCCTGAAATCTGTCAATAGCACTCGGCACAGATTGAGGTAGTAACTACTGTGTTGAGGGCCACCAATCCCAACCAACTGACTCCTCCGTGAAGTAATTAACTACTAAGTTTGTCTCTCATCAGAAATCGGTTTCGTAAAATAGTTAATCAAAGGTTCATATCCAGGCAACTAGTGATCAACCAACATTCGAACGTGTTGTCCATCACCAACTTGTCATACCAGGCCTTTAACAGTCATCTTCCAGTTATTTTTTATTTCTTTCCACAATTGCAAGCCACTCCTCTTAAAACCTATCTTTGGCAAAAGGTCAGTACCAAAGTGGTACTTCTCACGCATAAATCACACCAAAAGTGCGTTTCTTCGTTTAATCAAGCCCCATCCTCCTAATTTCATCATGAAAGTGGTAGTGTTTTCGGACTTCTCTAAAAAAAAAGTGCAATTTCAATTTGATTTGTTAACTACGTCAGCTTCATTTCATGGAAAATGCTAATCAACAAATTTTAATACATGATTCTATAATTAAATACCGGTAAACATGGCTACATTTTAAAATATAAAAATAATTATACTAAAGAACTAAAATTTTATAATATTCAATCAGCATTTAACTACATAATTATCATTTAAATTTGCTGAGTCAACATTTTTCATTAAATGAAATATACAGTGTTAATAAGAAATGATTAAAAATACACTTTTCAAACTTAATGGATCAAAATGAAACTTGATATAAATATAAAAAACTAAATATTTACTTTAGCCATATATATATTTATATAAGTTATAGAATAACGAAACTCTTTTAAGATGAGAGATGGGATATGAGAGGGTATTAAAGTCATGTTATCTACGAGTTTAGAGTTTAGATTAGACATTGAATTTATTGTTTTTACATTTTCATCATACAAATTAATCTTGCCAACTCATTCAAAGTTTCATATAACATTTTATTTGACCATATTCAATAATTTTGTGTATGAATTTTATAAAAATTTCTTTCTTTAGTATGATAAAGTATGAATATTGATACATTTAAGCCGAATTATTGATATTTTTTGTATTTATTATTTAAATTAAACTCTTACGAATTTACGATTTCAGTTCATAATTCAAGTTTACATTCTTGTCATGAGTTTACTTAAATTCATGAGTTTGACAACCTTAGTTAAGATGACATGGTTTTTTCTAAAATACAATAGTCATCTTCTTTATAATTTCCTCATTCTCTTTTTTACTTTGATTATTGTTGATGGAGTATTAATAATGGTAATTTTGGAAAAAAAATGATAACAATTAGAATTATGTCTTACATTTATATATGATTAAGATCAACTCCCAAAATAGGACTTACATTAAGAACCGGTATATATAACATAAAAATATTTTTTTGTCCATCAAACCCAATGGGATGTAACCTAATGTCTAGAAAAGTCATTCATTTTTTTTGTTAAGGGTCAAAAATACAAATGTGATTTTGTCAAAAGTTCATCCAACATCAAATATTTGTTTTGGACCAAAATAACATATGAACTTCCAAATTGGATAAAAAATACACATGAACTTTCAAATTGGACCCAAAAATATATAGATGATTTTGTAAAAATGTTCGTCCAACACCAAGCGTTTTCTTTTAGAATATAACTGTAAATATGATTTTTTTACCCAATTTGAAAGCTCATGTGTATTTTTGGTAAAAAAAAACATTTGGTGCTGGATGAACTTTTGACAAAATCACATATGTATTTTTTACCCTTAACCCCCTTTTTTTTTGGTCAAATTAGAAAAGTCATTCATGAAGATACCCTTTTTTTTAAAAAAAAAATTGTAAAGAAACCAATAACTGAATATGATTAATATTGCAAAGAAAATCGTATCTTTTTTTTTTAAAGATATTTTTTTTCTGTGATATATTAATCATTTTCAGTTATTGGTTTCTTTACAATTTAAAAAATAACCATGCTTTATACAAGTTCATTTATTATAACATCTTACTTTCTTTACATTATATACATCATGTTTAACTATTTTTTTTTTTTGGACCAACCATCATGTTTAACTATTTGTTTGGATTGTGAAACAATAAAGTGATATCATTATACTTCTTCAAAGGTCGAGTGTCAGATCAGATCTCTGCGAGAAGGGTGTCTATATTTAATGTCCAACAACATTATATCGAATAAAATAATCTCTAACAAAAGTATATAACTTTTAGCTTACAAAAAGAATATTTCACACATAACAGACATTCGCTCATTTCAGATTAACATATTTTTAATATTTGCGCCAATTTCCCAAATTCATTTAAGAAAACGAAAGAATCCTATGTTTCATTTACCATGACAACTCTGATACAGCGCATACATGCATTTACATATTCAATGAATCGTATCTGTAAGGAAATAATTTAATTATGTATATATAATTGTTTATAAATTTAAATTAAAAATTGAAGAAATTAGTTAACTTAATTGTTTTTAAAAGACATATATGAGCTTTTTAAAAATACAATAATTCGCATTGAAAAACATCTCCTTACGAAATCCCCTTATTAATACACTCCATGAAGATAATTTGAAAAATAAATTATAAAATCAGAAGCTAGTGAAGAAGAATATCATATTTGACATCAAAGTGAATTTCCCAACTAACGTGTAGGAATATTACATTTCACATCAAAATTCAAAATAAATTTCTCAACTAATTTGTAAACTTCAGGATTGGGGAAACTTAAAGGGAAAGTGACAGAAAAATACTTTATGAATTTCAATTCCCATGATGGTGATTTGCAGTTGTTAATATCGTATATATGTTACTCAACTGATTAAATACCTATTGAACTTCTAAAAATTTCTTATTTGAGATTTTGAATTTCGTATGGTATTTTTCTGTCATTTCTTCAAACATAAAATGTCAATAATTCGTGGTTCGGTATATAAAATAAAATGTCTATGAATTTTTTTTTTTTGATCAATTCTCTCTCTAATAAATCAAAATCTTCTGAAACAAAAATGAAATAAAACCTTCCAACAGAAAGAAGGGAAATGCAATCTGTGTCATAAATAATATAGATCCCATAATATCTCATGCATAATTCAATATAATAAAGTGATTATTCCAAAACATCTGTTATAAATTCTACTACAAATTAAAATGAGTATAATCTCTAAACCAAATCCCTCTCTCTAATTAAAAATTCTGATTTCCCTCATAACTCTGACCAAATTGCCAATTTGAAGGCACAACATTTTCAAACTCCACTGTCTTACCATCACTAGTAGTTACCTTAAACGACAAGCTTTGTCCTACTAGGTTGGTTCCGGTCTGCCAGACCTGGCCCCAATTCCTTGACATCTGAATCCAATCGCCACCATTACCTCCTTTAATCTTAGCATCAGTAATGTCACCAGCGTTGGCCACATTATAAAATAGCGCGGTTATCCAATAAGGGTTACCCTTGAGCTCGAACTTGACACCACCAGATTTGAAGCAAGGGACACGGCGATAACGAACTGGGACAATACCGCCTTTGTAGTAGGCGAATTTGGTGAACATGGCCATGGAGAGATCAAAGTGTTTTTGGGGAGGATTGCACCAATGGTAGACATCAGGTTGGTCGTGATTGGGTGGACAAAAGTTGGTGGCTGTGATTTTGATGCTGCCAGCGTTAGGGATGCACCATTGCCATTTCGGTTCGTTGACACACTCGAGCTCGAAGCATGCGCCACATGTGAGGCCATTGTTGAAGAGAGCTGTGCTTAGGGCTGCAGTTTCTAAGCCATAGCCTTGTTTGAATAGGTCTCCATAACCACAAGCTCCTTCTGCATGGGAAGGAAATAACAACATTCACACCACTTTTTTAATAATACTAATGATGATGATAATGATAGTATATAGTCTTGTAATTTAGTAATTAAAAACTCTCATATGGTATAGTAGGAAAACAACACAACACAAACTATATATACTACACGCTATTCACAAGTCATGAACAATATAACTTTTACTAAACCCTAAGTAAAACAAACAAAACACAAGCACTTACGCATAGTTTCGCCTCCGGCCATGTCGCCATAGAAGGTTGCGTGAGCATCCTGCCAGCTTCCATCTAAGGCAAGAGATGCTGGAGAAGAGAAAGAGATGGCCATCATAAACTGAAATAAGAAGAAAGAAACCACGGACGCAGCCATAGCTTTTTAGTGAGGAGGAGGAATTCAGATATGTAACTGAAATTTTGATGAAAGGTGGTATTTATAGGGCTTTTGTGGTCACTTAATGCTGCCATTGAAATTAGAAATGAATGAAATGAAATTCCACAAAAAAGACGAAAATTAATTATGATATTAATGGGATTGATATAATATCTTAGTGAGTGATTGAGGGGACTGATATGGTAAACAATTTAAGTCAATTTGTGATATGCAATTTCAATCCATTAATAGAAGAACACCGCCATTTTTATTTTTTCTAATTAACTATAGCTAAAAAGTATACAAAATAATTTCTTTGGCTGATTAAAATAATAACACACTAAATAGTTTTGGCCTTGTTTTAACACTCTAAAAAAAATATTATTAATGAATTTAGTGATGAAATTTTGTCAATAATGACAAAATTCCGTAACTAATTATTTAGTGATCCTCTATTTTATAATAATTTTGTCTTTAATTCCACCACTAATTCACTATTTTTTAGTGTAGTGTATATTTCTTACATATAAAATACAAATTATGATACAATTAATTATATTGTGATTGAGAGCCCTCATGCAACTTATTTGGTGCATATTTGGGTTAATATAATATTTGCTCCTTATAGTGTGTCTTAATTTTGATTTTGGTCCCTATAGTTTTAAACAAGAGGTTTCGGTTCCTCATGTTTCATTCCGTCAAAACAATTAGTCTCTGCTGCAGTGTTAACTGTGTTAATTATGTTGACTTAGCATTAACACCCGTTAATTATACTGATGTGATTTGATGACTAAGAGCTGATGTGGAAAAATAAATTATAAACTTAAGAATTAAAATATGTTAAATAATTAAATTTATTCATGGCTGAGGAGAAACCATAAACCTAAAATGTGATGAACAGTAGCTAGGGAGGGAAGAGGGAACAAGGACAATTGTAATGGGGTCGTTCGGATTTGGTTGCGAAGCCTATAGATAGATCTCCCAAACTCATTCGCAGAAATCGTAGATCTGCTTTTTTTTTTTTTTTCCTTTTTTTACTTTGTATTTGTTCATAATCAATGGGTTTTTGGGAAGCTTTTCTTGATTGGCTTCACAGGTTAGCTTTCTTGCTTTTCTTTCTTTAGCTTTATAAATTGACGCCTGTTTTCATGAAATCTAATTAGTTCGACAATGCCCTTTTGTTTTGCTTTGTGGATAACACGTAAATTGACTTGCAATTTTTTGAGTTTTCTCTCATTGATTGGAAAAGGCAAACATACAAGAAAAAAGTATGGTAATTGCAAGTTCAAATGTTAATGTTGTATGTAATGCTGTAAGGGATCAATTATTTTGAGGAAGAGGATGTGTGTGGATTGGATTAATGATGGAGGAGAAACCAGAAACTTGGGGATGGAAGTGTTGAATCGGGGAAGAAGACGCGGCGGAGGATGAAGAACGGAGAAGGGTGTTAAGAATCCATTACTACGAGAGATGAGTTCAGAAAGAGAAGAGTACTGGCAATGTGGAAGAGGGAGAGGGAGAGAAGAGGGGTTTGTGGGAGTGGCCACTATTGTTGAGGAGGATAAGATGTGGAGGAGATGGAAGAGTGAGCTTTTGTAAATGTATTTTAAATGTTAAGTTTATCATTTATTTTGACACATCCACCCTTAGTCATCAAATCATGCCAGCATAATTAACGGTGTTAATGACAAATCAGCATATTTAACACAAGGACTAATTGTTTTGATGGAATGAAACTTGAAGATTAAAATTTCTTGTTTGAAACTATAGCTAGAGACCAAAACCAAAATTGGAGAAAACTATAAGGACTAAACGTTATATTAACATTGCATATTTCCTTCTCTTTTCTTGCATTAATTAGGCCAAAAACAATAATTTCATCAAGTTATTAGCAATTTAATATTTTTGCGCTAACGTATACATTAATCATCTAAGTTAATATTAACTTTTTTGAGTGAACTAATATTAATGATGTTATGATTAAAGGACTGAATTATGGCTAATAATATTTAGCGAAAGTATATGTTTCATCAAGTTATTAATATTATAACAATATTTTTTGCAATATTAAATTACAAAAATTGAAAGTTAATCTAATGATATAAGTAAGTAGTGGATGGGAAGATTGGTGTCCATATTCTTGAATTGCATATCTTCCCCCTTTTTTTTTTTTTTTTTTTGCATTATTGATCAGTCCAACATTGATAATTTCAATTCACAGCAGAAATTTAATAATTTTTTTATAGGAACACCTTAAATGAAGACAAGTTTAGAGATGATAAATAAGGAAAACTCCCCTAAATCATGAATTTGGCTTTTTCAGTTTGATTTTTAATGAATTGAGATTTTTTTTTAGTTCATTCTCTTGAACTGTCTTCCTAATTTAGTGCTCTACTATAATAAATTTTCAATTTTATTCCTTAAAAATAACATTGAAAATTTAAAATCAGATTGATCCTATCAATACATGTTTGTCACCGAATAAATACTCCTGCATTTCATTAAAATATTCATTGAAAGATAGCATTTTGGGACTTTTTGAAAGGCTTTTTTTAATCAATTACATTCAAATTTTGATTTTGAAAGTGCATTAGAACAATGTATACAGAAAGGGAAAATTATATTAACACAATCATGAAATAAAAATCCCATACATAACATATCTTCTCCCGTCATTTTCTTCAAAATTATATATGAATATGTAAGGAAATGAAAAGATTTCAAGGCTAAAAGAAAAAAAGAATTCATATAAGTACAGCACCTAAAATAGTCAAATGATTTATTCATTTTTACCTCATGAGCCTACAAATTTTATGTTTGTTAATAGTTAATACCACCAGATTCTACAAAAAAAAAAAATAGTGACATTTTAATATTTTATGGGCAAAAAAACGTTCATTTTTCAATTTTATATGATTTTTTCAAATGTTTAGTGCTCTAACTTGAAAAAAAAAACCCACAAAATGCTTTGCTATTAAATATTTAAAAAATCATATACAACTGAAAACTGAACCGTTTTTAACACATAAAAAAACTCAAAATGTCACTAGTTTTATTTAGAATCTACTAGTATAAATAAACATAAATTTTAGGGTGGATGGTCAAAAATGACCTTGTACTTTTTTGCTCAAAATTGTGCATCAACTTTTAAATTCGGGCCAATAATGACTCTTCCATCAAACTGGTCCAACGGACGTTTCAAATTTGGGCTAATAATAACTCCCTCTTCAAACTGGCCCAACAGATATTTTAAATTTGGGACAATTTTGAACCAAAAAAAAGTACAAGGTGTCAGATGCACCTTGGACATATGTACAGGGTCATTTTTGACCATTTACCCTAAATTTTACACAAAAATGAAGTAATTTTAGAGTAAAGGATGTGACATGGGAATAGCAAAAGAGAGAAATATCGTCCAAATATAATACATACATTACAATTTGTTAAGAGAAAAGTTAGTAATTTGGAGGAGTTCAAAGCTAAAGTGGGGGATTAAATCATTCTACAAGTGATAACTGAGATGATGATGTTGAGATAAATACATAGTCATATAGGAAAAATATAAAATTAATAGTAATCATATATGAGAAAAAGATAAAGGTAAAAAAATATACGAGAAAAAAGATGGAGTTGCATCTATTGAAGAAACAAAAATACAAAAATGGTAAATAATTGTTTGAAATAGTGTAGACAAATGTTTAAAAGTTGGACTGGAAATTGAATCGGAGACACCAACTAGTAGTCTTTCAATTGGTTGGATCAGTTGGTTTGGTAGGTTAATGATGTATATAATAATATATGCAAAAAAATAAAATATGAAATTATCAAATATGTTTAAACAAATTTTAAAATTTTGTAAAAATAAAACACGGAGAATAAAAAACTAAGAAATTAGGTAAGTAAACAAACTGAATTAATAAATATCTTTAAAAACCCGTTTATTTAAATTGTTAAAAGATTCTCATTAGAGAAGGGGTTAAAATTGTAAACGAATGACTAGGTATGTGGTTATGATGGATTGATGGAGTAAACTAAACAAATATTCGCACTAAGTCCTTGTATAAAACTGTTGAAGCCATTGATCTAGGGAAGTGAGAAGGCCAAAATGAGCTTGAGGTTGAGTGGAACTGACAAGGGAGAATTGCACATAGGTCCCAAGCAAGATAATTAATTTCAGACATGTCTATTAACAACTTCTTCACTTGTTAACCAAGGCTATTGCAGTTGTTAATAGTTGTCATTAACAACTCCTTGGGACCTTTCTGAAATTAATTCTCTTACTTGGGACCTATATGCAATTGTCCCAACTGACAATGGGATATAAGTGATTATGGCTGGGACCTCGATGAATTATTTGGTGGGTGCATTCGTCCTTCACACAACAAAAATCAAAGTGAAATTCAAAAAACACATTATTATCATCACATAATTTTTGAGTACTCATCAAATTCTTAGTAATAAAGGGAACATTGATTTTACCTTTGTCCGCGGAATGGTGCATCTCGGGGTCAAATATAAAAAATATGTAAAACCAAGGTTTGAGTAAAGTGGCTCAACCTCAGTTCGTTTCTTAAAGGAGTCAACTTATTTTGATGCCTAGACTAACCTAAATGCATTGAAAAACAAATAAACTGGGGTTTTGGTCATTGAAAAGTTTTTTTTTGGTATTTTTCAATTATAGAAATATAAAGGGACTTGTTTTTGGCTTTTTGGATTTAGGAAAGCAAAGAAAAGTAGTTTGAAAACTCTAATAGAATGGGTTATGGGTGAAAACTTTGCAACCTTCATAGCTTCCCAAATGAATTGGTATTCAAAATCCAAGACTGAATGTAGAAAACCAAAGGCAATCGCCTTAGTCTAATTGACCTAATTACTAATTGATTTGGTGAATCGCTTGCACAATTAGTCAACTAGAGAATTGTTAGAAAATCGCTTGGTATTGGAAACCCTTGACAGCATACAATGAGTCTCTTCTTGAAGGTATTATTTGGCCTTTCAAGAATGGACCTAGTGTCTAATGCTAAGTACAAAAAGCAAATGCATTAATCCAATACAACAATCCAAAGTAGATAATTAATGTTACCACATCAAATTGCATTTTGTGAAGTGATTAACACCAAGGTTTATGCACATAAAAGCAATCGCTTAATTATATACATAACCCAAAATAAATCTAGCCCTAGGAATAGAAATCATAGCATCGCTTGTTCCAAAATTTCATATGAAGTAGAAACAATTAAGAATCTAAATCAATTACATAATATAAAAACAAAAGAAGTTAGAGAACTCCCCTAATTTAGCATTGAAGCTTGGATTGCAAGTTACCACCAAGAAGCACACCAATCAGCCCCTCATTGCTTTTGCTTCGACTCCAAAGATCCCACGCAAGCTATCGGTCATGATTAAGGAATTGGAAGGGATGGAGAATGAAGGAAATGATAGATTGGTCTTGTCCGCTAACGCCGCAAGTGCACGGGTCGCGTCAAGTAATAAAGTAATAAGTAGAGTATCGTTCCCACGAGGATTTGGTTCCAAAACCCGGTCAAATAGTTGATTGTCACACTCTCGCCTAAGGTGAGTGATACAAATGTTGAGATTGAAGATTAACTATGAAAATAAACTAATCCTAAATGAAACAAAATTATAAACAAATGGTTCTTCAATTTCAAGGACAAATTGGGTCCTAAGATTGTGAATCCCCCTTGTACTTCCTAAAACTCAATTAACCTCCTCTCAAAGATGCTCTCAGTGAAACCATGTGCTAATCTAGGATTCATAGAGTACTTGTAAAAGCGCTCTCATGTCAAGAACAAGTGTTTGATCTTGTTAATTACACAATCTCTTGTTATAATTAATAAGATACAATTTTCAAGCTCCAATCCTAATGTGATTATGCAAGATTAGCAAATATATCTCTACCTTACCAACTAAACCATCCATTCATCATGCAAACTTTGAGTCCTTGCACTACTTTACCCAAGTTCTACACTCAATATAGCCTTCTCAAGCATCAATCAAGTGAACCCAAAATCTAAATGGTGATCAATCACTTAGAAGCATTAGGAAAAGAGTAAAACAAACACATATATCTCATTAATCACAAAGTAAGAGGAGGAATCAAGAGTTAATCCATACAAGGGTTCAAAACAATCTTAGAATCAAAGTATTTAGCCACTCATGTTCAACAACTCCATGAGAGCATACATATACATCAACACAAACATAGAATAAGAGTAGAGAATGAAGATGGAGAAGATAAACCAAGAGGAGAAGCCCAAATCTGTTCAAAGAATCAAACCCTAGCTCAATCCCCACTAAGCTCTAAGACCTAGCAGAGCAAAACACCCTCAAGAATGCCCAGAAGTCGAAGAATGAAGGCTGGACTCGAAACCCTAGCTCTTATTTCAGTTCAGTCCGCCTTTTCCTGTCAAAACGCGCAGTTTCGCACGAAGTTCGTCGTGACCTCGCCGTGGTGAGCTCACGGCGAACTCCCAAAAGTTCCAGAAACAATTGTAGCTCGCCACGAGGACACCAAAACAGGGGCAGAGATGAATGTTGCTCGCCGTGGCGAGCCCACGGTGAAGTCCCTTATTCTCTGGTCCTTTGCTCTGATTTCAGCTTGGTGGAGGGGCTAAAATTACTTGGTTATTGCAGCAAAATATTCCTACAATATTTACATAAAACAACATAAGAAACTAACTAGAAAAATGATCAACATCTACAAAAATAAATAATGATGTGCAACCAAAAATCAAATGAGCATTTTCCTATCTTGAGTAGCCAAAATTTATTTATGATAAGATAAAACATCAAGGAAAATGTACTCAAGTTACATGAATTCCTGGGAGTTATCAATTGGGTATATATATGGAAGGAATAATGGTGATGATAATGTTGATAGTGGAACCTGAAATGGAGCTGAGAAATAGAGAGGCTAAGTAAGGGAATGAAAACTTGAAGGGAGATGAAAAATGTTGGAGATGAGAAGCAAGATGACGATGGTGGAGAAAACGGTGGCTGAAGGAGATGATTCTCGTGCAATGGTGGATGAAGAAGATATGTGGTTGAATACGTGAATGGATGACAATGGACTGGAAGAGATGATGGAACCCGCCTGCTTAGGTGGGGAAGATAGAGGTGGAGACAGTAGAGATGAAGGCCGGACGATTATGTGGTGGCCAGCGATGGTGGTGAAGGGAGAAGGTGAGGACGAGAGCGAGAATAATGGTGATGATGATGGTGTGTTCCCTCATGAAAAAATGGTGTGAGGGCTGATGATTTAGGGATTAAGGGAGCTTAAGGGCTGTTTGGTAAATGAAATTGAAGCTATATATCCAAAGGTCTAAGCTAAATTTTCAAATAAACCTCCAAACGGGGCCCTTACTCATTTAATTTCTATTTAAAAAAATATAAAAATGAACACAACAATCTTTATCTCATCTTTTCCCTCCTTTAAGCTCCAATAATACCCACTTGTCCTTGCCCAATCAAGATATGCAGTGCTACATGACTTAGTTGTAATTTCTGAAATTTGAGCACTAAATTGTAATTTCTGGAATTTGGGCACATCTTCATTAAGACTTCCTACAATGATAAATTCAAGCATAAATTGTAATATTTAAGCTCATAAATCAGAAATGCATGAGTTTAAACCCTAAAATGCTTAATTTATCATTAAAATGCAATTAACTTAATGCATTAGAACTCTGAGTGTAAAATTGTCTAAATTGCCAAGTGATAATTTCCCATAATTAGTGGGTAAAAATATAAAATAATCATGTGCAGTCAAACATGATACAAGTGATTAGAGAGAATATATTTGCCATGTGTGGTGGTGAGAAAGCCAACACCTTGATTATTTATAACCATTCCTAAGCCTTTGCTAATATGGACACTATCTTTATCGTGATATGGTTCAGATCCAAGATTGAGATTAGATAGATCACTTGTCATGTGATGTGTCGCTCCTGTATCTGGAAACCAGAGAGGTTCATCAATAGAGGAATAATATGAATAGTTGGCTTTTATCGGTGGTAGAGTGGAATTGTTGGCACGTTGATAAAAATAGCGATATGTATGTCCATATTAGTGGCAGTATGGGCAGATAGAATCATCATGATACTGAGATTGGGATAAATAGTTTGAGAAGCGTCTTCCCCCACGATAATATCCACGTCCGCAGGAGCGACCACCACGTCCTCGAAAGGTGGTGCTGCTTTGACCACGTCCAGTATAAGACCCACGTCTAGTAGCTTGTTTGGAGTTTTGACCAGTGGAGAAGCGTCTGCCACGTCCCCTATGTTAAGCAAAATTAGATTGGTTGTGTGTGACGGAATTTGCCAAAATTTTGGTAGGTAAAGAAACAAAAGTCTTTTGGTTAAAACACTCCTCAAATGTCAAAGGATGACTTAAAATGGCTTCAACAGGAAGCAATGTTCTCTGGGTTGGCAACACTGTTATAATCACGTCATATTCAGGTCCTAAACCTGTAAGAAGATAAGTTACAAAATCATCATTAGAAATTGTCTTTCTTGCTGCTGCTAGTGTGTCAGTGATTGCACTTAATTATTACATGTTTTTATCCACTAATTATAGAAAATTAGTATTTGTTCTAGGCTATTAAATGGGGATTTAGTCACTTTTGCACTTAGGGTCCAATCATATTGAGTTAGTTGCATATTCATCTTAATTGGAGGATTTTAAGGCATTAACTCGTGCATTTCATGATTATGGACTTAAAATACTTCACATGTGCTCAAAATTTCCATTGTAGATGCAAATAATGAGGATCAAGGCAAAAACAAAGTAAAAAAATGAAACTTTTGTAAAATAAGAAATTTCTACAAAAAAGTAAAATAGGAAGCTTCGCAAATAAGGGAACTTCTATAAAAAAAAAGGAAACTTTCTTAAAGGAAATTCTGCACAACAGGAAATTAGTGATTAGAAAATTGGATTGATTGATTGAGCCTAATGGATTAGCCTCTATACTTTCCTAATTGGTAAAATCAACAAGAATAAGAAACTTCCTATTTCAATTGGATTGGTTGATTGATTGATTGATTGGGTTTGCCTAAAATATTTCCTATTTTTTTATTTCTACAAGAATAGGCAACTCTAGTTTTGATTGAGATTAAGAAGTTTCCTAATTAATTATTCTAATCACTACTTCCTATTTTGACTTGATTTCTTGAGAGAAAGTATTGGGTCTTCCCCAAATCTTCCCTATTTGTTATGGGCGGCCAAAATAGTCAACCATAGGTCATTTTTGGATAGTTTTTAAGTGGTTTCTTGTGCCATAGAGAAGGAAATATGGATTTCCATATTCACTCACTCATTCTCTCTTCCATCCCATAATTCTTTCCCCAAATATTTCTTATTTATTAATCCTAATAAGAATAAGACACCCTAGACCAATTTGAAAGGTTTTAAATTGCCTCTTGTGTTATAAGACGAGGACCAATGAATTTCCTCTCATTCCTCTCTCAATTCTCTTCCTTTCCCCCTCTTCTCTTCTTTCTTGGCCGAAATTTTATTCATTCTCTCATCTGTCCCATAATTTCTCATCGATTCTTCATAGAGTTTGAGTTGCAACTACTCTTGGGTGACTTCTCCTTTTTGATGAAGTAATTCGGTCAGATGCTCTCTTGGACCATGGGATGACTTGAAGCAAGCAATGAATCTACTTTAGGGGAATTTTTCTAGTTCCAGTTATGTAGCTATGTATTTCCTTATGTGTTTTTGAATATTTTTTCTTCTTATGTTTAGACTTCATTTGTGTTTGAGACTATAGGCTATGTAATTGTTGAATTTCATCTTTGTATTTGTATTGGATCTAGTTTGGTTTCATATATCTTTTCAATTGACATTATATTTATGAGTACTTGTTGATTTTATTGCCTATCATTGTGTATGGTGACATAGTCTATTTAACTTGTCTTGATCATGTTGTTTTGAAGGATTATTTGGTTGAGCATGTTGATGTTGAGTTTTTCTTTTTAAGCGCTTAAGTCATTCCATTAATTCATCTCACCTAAAGAAAACATGTTATTGATTCAATATAATTATATGAGTGAAATTAGATAAAGTTCCACAAGTATGAGGGTTTGATTATAAACTAATATTGATTATTTATTAGATCCAAAGGATATTGAGTAATTTGGACAGGACCCAAGTTATTCTATCTATTGAAACCTATTTCTAATTGACAATAGATTATAATTAACCTAGTTGGTTTATTGAGGCTGAGTGGGTTGTCACCTACCTATTCCTTCAATTAAAACTAATTGTGTTTACTTGAATGAACTTGGCCTAATTATCCTCTTAATTCCCCAAGAGTATGAAATATATGTTTGTCACATGTCATCCCTAGCCAAGAGAGTATCTCATCATTTGCATTCCATTAACTATCCATTTTTATAATAAAAATACCAAAAATAAGTCTTTACATTTGTTTTATGAAAAATACCAAAAATACCTACTCTTAACCCCCGGTTTTATAGCTTTTTGCATGCATTTAGTTTTCATAGGTTAGTTCATTAGATTCCTTGAGAGACAATCCGGGATCGCACCATTACTTGGTAAAATAATATTTTGCATTTGAACCCCAAGGCGTATTAGGAAAGGCTCAAATCAGTCAGCAATCATGGTGGCGCGTTCATGATATTCTGATATAGATTCTCTTCCTTTCTTAATAGTTGTTATTTGCTGATGAAGATGAACCAATTGTGCTTAAGTTTGTTAAGAGTAAGAAGTTTTTAAGCAATCCACATATCTCTAGCACTTTGATGATGTACAAATAGAGAAACAACCTTCCCAGACAAAGAAGAGATTAAAATAGAGAGTACCAATTGATCGTGTCGGAACCAAGTGATGAAGTCTTGATTAGGAACTCCGGTTGGCAATGCTTGGTTATGAGAATTGCTTATAAGAATTGGGTTTTCTTGTTTTAATGATCTTCCTTCTACCTAAGCATGATTTTAACTTGTATGGGTATTTGGATTTTGTTATAAAATGAATTTTGGTACAACAAAGTTTAGGAAATTTTAGGGCTTTGTCATGATTTTTGAAATCAATGTTGCAAAAAGGTGTTTTATGTTTTCAAGAAGATTATGATGATGTTTAATGATTTCTACACTTTGAATTTTTTAGGTCTTGGTATAATTGAATTTTTGGCACAACAAAGTTTCAAGCACTTTGGGGTTTTAGGTTGTATTTTGAAAAGGGATGTTGTTAAAGGGTTTTGATGATTTAAAAAATGCTTATGGATGTTGGAAAGTGGTTTCAAATACTTTAAATTATTGGTTGGCTTAATTCAAATTTTGATTTCTCAAAGTGTTGAAGGTTTGGGTTTTGAGAAGGGGTTCTTGAATTCTAATCTTGTTTTGGTAATCTAGTGGTTGTATGAGTTAGTACATGGTAGTAGGAGATGATTGGATGGATGATGTGTTATTGTAAGATTTGTATGTTTGGCCTGGAGGTGGATTTTGATTAAGGGAAGTGTTTGAGGTTTAGATAAGAGGGTTAAAGGTTGCTATTGGTTGTATTGGTTGTTGTTGGATATTTTGGTGATGATCCGAGGATGAATTGATTAAATAGAGTATAGGATTTGCAATTGGAATTTTTTATTATATCGTGGATATTGGGCCTTATGGTTATAAATTGGATCTTAGATAGCTTGGGATGTGTGTCTTAGGCTTGTGTTATTTTAAATAGCCTTGTTATGTAAGATCAAATGATTGATGTAGTATGGTTGCATTGTTGGTGGTTGTATAGTTTTGATTTTTAGTTCGTTGGGTATCGGGGCTAACACTTTGTGGTAATACTCAATTGCTTCAGGAAGTAACGACTTTTCTTGTTTTATGTGTGGGTGTGTGGTTGGTAATCTTTTATAAATGATTATGCTTTGGAAATTGGGCTTATATGCCACATTATGTGAAGAATTATAAATGCCTATTTTATTACCTTTGGTATGTGGGATAAATATGTTGTGATTGGTTATTATGGTAATGGAGAATGTTTTGAAAGAATATGCATATTGTGTTGAATTTAAGCAATCATTGTGGATTTTAAGAAACTTATTATGATTAATCACCAACCTTTTAAGAAGCATGATATATGTGCATATTGGTTGTGTTTGGCTGGATTGGTTAGTTCTGGTGTACCTTGAAGATTTGTTCCACCTTCTTCACATGATGAGGTCCCGACGGTCATCGAGTGACTTTTTTAGTTTATGTGTCCCGTAGGGACTTACCGGCAGTGAAGTATGGTTCCGTTGTCTTTATGTCGGGCTGTGAAGTCTGGTTCCATTAGCTCATGGTTAGATGAGGTTGGATATGATGGCAGTGAAGTCAGGTTCTGTTAGCTTTATGTCGTGCACAATGTGTGGCTTGTCCTCTTTGGAGGTGGTTACAAGCATACTTTGAAAATGGTTTTAAAATTATGATACTTCGATTCCACCAAATTTCACCACACATTTCCATATTGTATATCTCTTGCATTTTGATATCTATATGTGTTGATAGTCCCATATAACTTGTACTATCACACACATGCACACGTACGACAAAATAGAAAGTATAAGTGTTATTAAGACATTGTCTCACTCAGTTGCTCATTATTGTCAAGATCTAGCTCGGGTTCTAGGCGAGACAAGAAGGAGCAATGGACACTCACTTATAGTGAGGTCTTTGTTTGGTTTATTTTGTGATATATAGATTGCTGCACATTATAGACTAGGCATACTTGCATATCGCTTTCGCATTTTCATTTGATATTCTGGATTAATATATAGATAGTATTTTCTGAGGGCAGTCCCTTCTGACAACTATGGCTGGAGGCCTTAGATTTATTATTGTTGTATTGCATGCTGGTAGCCTGTTTGGTAGGAGACTTTGGTTCCATTAGATGTTGTTATATGGTTTTATGAGCATGCTCATGTTTGGTTTCATTGATTTGAAAGTCGACTTTCGCAATGTGTTGGATATTTTATTATGAGGTCTTAAGTTTTTATGGATCATGGGATGTTTTGAGAAATTATGGTTATGGATTCACAAGTTGTGTTATTATTGGTATGTTTATTGGGTTTTGTATTATGGAATTCAAAAGAAAGGCAAATTTTTGGTTTTACAACTGACTTTTAATTACCACGTTAGATAAGCATTTTTCTAACATGGTAGACTTGTTTTAATTAGACAAAACCTCATAACTATGTCAGTAGGTGAATCTTCTAACATTAAGATGTTTCTTTTGCCAAAACCTTATCTTGTTGATTTCAAAAGTGATTAAAATGTTTCTTTTGTAACTATGTCGGTGAGATTATTCCTTTTCTAACATAATTACCTAGTTTGGATTTTGGGAACATGTTGAGTTTTGAAAATTAACTTACTTAGAGCTTTTTTAACATAGTTATGATAATTAGTTAAACTTTTAATATGTTAGATGATTTCTTTCTAATAAACTCTAGAAAAACTCTTTTGACACGAACTGTTGTTCTTTTATAATATGGTTTATTTTGCAATGTATTTTCAAAGGTTCTATTATCTATGATAGACTTTATTGATTTTAGATCTTGCGTCTTTTCTATCATGGGTAACTTAAAATTCAAATGATAAGTTCATTTCTTTGTAACTATGATAAATCATTTCCTATCATAGTTATGGTTCCAAATTAATTATATGCTTTTATAGATATGATAGACCTTTCGGTAATTAGTGGTTTTCTTTTCTATAGTAGTTATCTCCTATCGTATGATTAAATCCTTAATAGCTATGATAGATCATTTGCTATCATAGTTATGATGTTTTAAACTAATTAGTATTGTAATGGTTTTCAAATAGTTTTAAAGATTAAGGAGTTATTTGGTTGTAAACGTGGTTTCAAAGTGAATATAGTAAGAGAATTTTACAGTCTAGAGCTTTGACCATTTGGTCTAGTCTTGCTCCGAAAACATTGATGTGTATATGTATAAAGAAGGTCATTAAATACATTAATGAGCTGAAATCATAAGTTATCATATCACAAAATTCTTCTAAATTTTAAATTATGTTTGGACATGTAATTAGAGAAAAGATAAATGATGATGCCACACAATTTTCAAAATTTTAAATTATGTACAGAATCATCCTCTTATTTTCTCGGACTGAAATATACATTAAATCCTGTATGTTTGTATCAATTTATATTTTGATCCATTAAATTTTAAAAGTCCATTTTTAATCATTTTTTGTAAACAATGTTGGTTTCATTTAACAGAAAGTGTCGATTCAGTAAATTTAAATGGTGAATTTGTAATTAAATGCTGACGAAATATGATTAAATCTTAATTCTTTAGTACACTCATTTCTATATTTTAAAATGTAACCATTATTTTATCATCATTTAATTATAGAATCACCATTTAAATTTGTTGAATCACAATTTATCGTTAAATGAATCTAACAATGTTAACAAAAGGTTAAGGTACAAAGTTACCCTTGTCCAATAGCTATTTTGCACAGGTAGTTTATTTTTGCTCACAATTGCCTAAAAATTATTAAAACATAACAATATTACCCTATCCAGTTATAAAATTAGCATTGACCGTTAAGAAATTCAAAATTGACTGTTAATATTTTAACATTAGAGGGCAAAATTATTACATTTTAATACTTCAAGAGCAACACGGTTTCGAAACAAACTTCCAGAGCATATTAGTCTCATAACCTGTTAACAAAAAAAAAAGACTAAAAATGCAAATTTCAAGATTAAAGGGTTAAACTAAACCTTGATACATACATAAAAGACTAAACATACAGTATAACCCTATTTTTAAAACTTAATAAACCCCCTTAGACTTCCAAGATTGTGAGGCTCATGACCCTTGACTAATTCCTTAAGCTTTACTTTTGTATGCATATAATCCCGAAAACTTTGATTAATATTCAGATAACCTTCAAAATTTTACGAAGATAAATAATGTAGAAAATTAATCATATGAATTAATAAAATTATCAGCATAAATATAAGAGTTTAAGTAGTTCATTGTAAAATTTCAAAATAGTAGGAAGTTAGTCGAACATAATCCAAATTCAGAAAAGTTACGTATAATTAATTTAGAATTTTTAATCATGTCATCTTTGTTCGGAAGGGTTAAAAAAAAACATCATCACCTTCAATATTCAATATTAATTGTAAACGTGTGAGGCCACCTTATTCCACAATTCATGAACACAACCGTTTTGCTGGCCGAAAAAGGAACATGATAGTGTATTTACTTTGCAAATATACTTGATATACTCTAATGAAAAATAAGCACACCATAAATATATGTCCTTCAAAATAGTAAAATAACTTAACAAATAATAACTTTGGGTGTTTGATATAATGAGTGAGATATGCTCAAATGTAAAACAAACATTATTTTGAGTACCATTCCATCTCTCAGCTGCAGAAAAATACACATAGCCAATAGCTTTATACTAAACTACAAAAGCACCAAACTACTAAAAACTGCAACTTGGTCCGATATTCATTTCAACATGAAGACCTCATGAATAAAAAGTACCTTAAAATAAATTAGAAAATGGTGAACAAGCAAGGATTTCGTGAGTGAGACTAACATAGAAGTAAATTAAGTTACACACCAAAGGAAATCATAACAAAAAATTCAGAAAATCCTCACTTTAGCCAACAATGGGGCTGCCCAGCCACGACCTTGAAGAAGGTCGCTCCTATTACTCAGGGTGCAATTACAAAAAGAGGCTGCAAGAAACCACAACCACAATTATTTCAGCTAGAGAAATGAACCCTTTGTTTAATTGTTTGATTTAGGACAACATTTAGATGCAGCTTTTCAGTGTTCGCTATCAGATTCTCCAATAAGAATAATATGATGATAAGTTGTATAAAATATCTACATGTTACAATTTTGTTAAAAGTTTTAATAACATACACATAAAGAACATTATACAAGTCTTATGTACTAATTTATTTCTTTCAGAGTGAGCAGAGAGAAAAAAATACCGTATCTACACTGACTTGTTTCCCATCTTCCAAAAGTATGTCAGCTATAGTTCCGTCTCGATCAGCCTGGGAGATGAATAGAAAACCACAGAATGTGAGTTTTGGTTTTTATTTTAGCCAAGGGACTAAAGATTAAAGCACCACAAGATGGAAATGAAGTAAAACGGAAAGTGTAGAAACAGTTCTTTAATTCTGCTTTTGTGGGTGCCATCCTGATAGCGGGTTTTGGAATATAGGATAGGAATGTCATTAATACTAAGTCAACTCGGGTAATTTAAAAAGCTAAAAAGAAGATCCACATGGGAAAACAATTTATAGACATGCAAGAACAGAAGAAAAGAAACAAAAGATAGTACACGTACTTCAATTTCATTCATCAGTTTCATCGCCTCAATAATGCATACGACCTGACCTTTTTTCACTTTGTCTCCAACCTGAAGCAGCAAGAACCGAGAAATTGAATCAGACTATTCTATGTAGTAAAAACACCATACTTACTTGACAATGACATAGTTAAATAATCAATAGCATTTGAAAATTGACAGAATATCAGAAAATAAGTACAATAATTATATGTCATATCTTAGTACAGATAACATACCTTGACAAATGGTGGTTCACCTGGTCCTGGACATCGATAAAAGGTTCCGGCCATAGGACTTTTCAATGGCGGATGAGATGAGGTGCTTGCTTTCCCAGGGGAAGGTAAGGCAGGCACGGCTTTTGAAGCTGGAGGGCTTGCAGGTGCAGGAGCAGGAGCAGCAACTGGGGCTGGTGGCGGAGAATGAACAGCGGGATAGTGTAAAGGTGGTGGCGCTGGAGCCACTACTGAGGTAGGTGGAGGCTGCAAAGCTTCCTTTTTCCTTATCAAGAGCTCATAGTCTGATTGCTTAAGTTGTAGCTCCACAATATCTCTGGAATCCACAAGCCTGTACCCATGGAAATTAAATTACACCAAATATGGTAAACAATAACTATCTAACATGGAAATATGGAAAACATGAGATTGCATGCAAATTTCAGTTTCTAGGTCTTACTTGACAAGACTAGATACTTGATTCATGAACTCAGAAACGGAAGCTGCATCCACAGAAGTGCTTGGACCAGAGACTTTCCCGTCATCTTTCTCTTGTGATGATGCAACTTCGGATCCGGTGTTAAGTATGGGTGCAGAGTTTGAAGAACCTTTGATAGCGGTAGCCTAATGAAAAGCAGGGTAAGATATATTGATACAATCTCAATAAAGGATTTCTTTGAAAAGGTGCATTGACAAACCCTCGTGATGATTTTCATATAAAATACATTTTATAGGAAACTGACCTCATTTGGGTGTGCTTGAAGCCTTAGGGGAGAAAATTGCTTCCTGTTAAGGCTCTGCAGGAGACAATCACATGGAACAGCTGAATAAAAACAATTTGTAACATAAAGCTGTAAAGTCAATGACAGAGCTTATTTGTATTCAATCAATAAAAAGACCATCATCAAACTGAAATTCATTTCATGGCTAAATCATGAATTTTTCCAGTTTTATACACAAAGGAATCATTAAAGCACTAAAACCACTGGTGTGGTACCTGAATGCATATTTCTAGCAGATGCACTCGTAAAATAAAATCCAAATTATGCACTTTACTGACTGAAAGCATCACGGTATCAAAACCATGCAAATAACTACAATTTTTTTAAATTGAACATTAATATCCTTTAGCAGAATTGCACTCTAATATTATGCAAATACCTACATAGGTCTCTAGTTTCATACAGGAGAAGGCCTTTTTGTGCTGTTCAAATTCAAAATACACATTAGTTCATGACCATTCAGAAATCCTAGGGAAAAAGGGCCTAGAGAAAGTATGGTTATAGTATCACTTCTTCAATAATTATTAAAAGGATCAATTGACCAAGCGCCATTCTCTTAGTCTTAGCTGAGGATGATTCAAATCAAACAGCTAGATCAACTCTTGTTACAAATATTATAATCCTCAGGGGTCACCAAACAAAAGAATAGTTTTTCCTTCAATCAAAATCAAAGGCCCCATCCCCATCATGCAATTTTGCTTAATACTCATTAATTAATTAATGATGGAATAATTGAAGTTGTAGCATATTAATAGGATAACAGTTTATATACTAAAAATGGGAAAAATTCAGCCTCATGGCCCCCAAATGACCAAAAACCAAGAAGTAAAACTATATCCCTCTAACCTAAAGCATAAACACTAAAAAGGGATCCTAAACCAGCCTCTAGCTTCTTTATCACATTCTTACTTACTATTTCTATATTGATAAGATATACAATCAAATAACAGAGCAAAAGCATACCCAATAGCAACAGCATTAGCTAAAAATCCGAACAAATTACTCATCCAAAGGCAGATTCATAATTAAAAACTTAAAACAGAATAAAAAATCAGATACCCGATTCCCAAACAAGGCTGAATCAGAAGAAATCAGCCTTCGCCGGTTCAGATTCTGCGAATTCAAACCTAAATGACGAGGGGAAACACATTTGGGGCAGGGAACAGTAAAAGAAGCCATTGGAAGTACTGAAGAAATTAAAAAAAAACCCTTCCTCGTCCTCAAAAATGGAGTCTCTGATCTCTGCAAGAAATGAGGGAAGAAGAGAATATGAATATAAGAAAAGAAGGAGGCGATGAGATCGAAGAAAGAAGGAGTAATGTGGTAAAATGGATGGAGAATACGAAGGAACAAGTGTTAGATTTTAGAGGCTAAAAACTAAAACGATTTCGATGATTACAATGTGAATATCAACGTCACTATTTTATAGTGTTGAACTAACCTGGAAATATGAAACTTTGAAAAAAAAAAAAAAAAAGCGCAAAGCTTGGCTTACTCTTACCTTACTCGCACTTTTTGTCTCTCACAGAGAGAGAGAGAGAGAGAGAGAGAGAGAGAGATGGTTCCTCCAATTCAGGATAAGTGGGGCTTAGGGTATTGCAGATGGACGGTGACGAAGTACGATGGGTCTGATGATCCGACAGCTGCTGCTATTTCTAATGGATGGAGATCGATCTGATGGACATGCATGTCCTACATTTTGCGGCGTCGGGGTTAGTGCATAACTTAATTTAATACTTAGGGTGGTATGGGCAGGGTTGGATAGGGTGAGACCCTTTCGTCCGACTCAATATTCAGTCTAAAGGATGAATGTGCTGCATTTTGGAGCCTGCCCTACTCGATAGAAACCATAATAATATTGGGTTCAAGGGTGGACAAAGGTGGACTGGGCTTTTACCTAAGTGGTTATAACTCTAATCATATATGATAAATGAGAGTATATTATAAACTTCGAATACATTCCGACAAGATGCAAAAATACCTTTGTAATTTAATCTATAGTGCGCCCAACACCGCAAACATTTTTTGGGTTAAAAGTGCCTACGTAGCTACCGAAATCGTAATTTCAATGCTTATACATCTACTTTACACAAACAGCCATGATTTTTTCAAACTTCTTTTACATTTTCCCATGCTTGAGCTTGAGGATGTCACCGTCGTCCTTCCTTTCCTCACCTTCTTTTATAGCTCAAGTTTGAAGAAACCCTTCTTCCTTTCCTTCGCTTTTGAAGTTTGACATAAGCATATGCCAAACTTCAGCGTTAATTCTTCGAAATTCATTTCGTCCACCTTCCATGTCTTCAAAAATCAAGGGCATTTGTGTATAGTAATGGCATAAGCACTGAGGGAACCATTTTGATAACTATGTGGGCACTTTTAGGTCAAAAAAATTTCACAGTATTGGGTACACTTTCGATCAAACTACATGTATATTTTCTTCTCCCTAATATTGCAATAATCACGATCATTTGTGTAAAGTAATGGTATAGGTACTGAGAGAACCATTTTGGTAACTACATAGGCACTTTTTAGGCCCAAAAAAGTTCATAGTGTTGGGTGCACTTTGGACCAAACTACATTAGTATTTTTGAATATTCACCCTATTTTAAAATGAGACTATAGTTTGGACCTTGTAATTATAAAATACAATTATCATATTTCTTTACCTTGTATATAAATAAAATAATACTAGGCCAAATGGGCAGACAAACATCCTCTATCCGATGCACAGTCTTGTCCAATAATTAGCATAGTCTGTCCTGTCAAAAAAAAAATTGGGGGACTGTTTTGGGTTGAATTGGGCTAAACAAATTTAGATTGAGTTAGGGTGGATACACAGGCGACTCACCATGCTTTTTTAAACATAATAAAGCATTAAAATATACTTTACATTCAAAAAATAAACAAGCGAAAATCATCTAATGGAACTAAATGATAGGCATCTCCAAAGTATGTTTAGCAAGCATGTCCACTTCAAAGTTCACCCCTTTACCAAGATCCACCAATCAATCTCGTTCAAGTATAGTATAGCATAACTTTCAAGGATTAAGTTCTAATTCTCATAAAGATCATTACTTCCATTCTTGATAAGCTTAAGTACCTCCAAAGGATCTTATATCAAGAAAATTTTTCTACGACTTCCAACCTATCCCTTTTAAAACCAATAAGACATACCCAAAGTTTTACTGTTATTGGATCTCTGTTTTGGATATTTAGCATGCTTACCCATATTAAATACACCTTCCTACCTTCGTGTGACCAAATGAAAACGAAAACGAAAATGGTATCAAGCCCATGCCAAATTTAAACCAGTACTCCTGCCTTTTTTTTTTAAGGAATTGCCTCATACTATTTATAACAAATACTAATAATTTCCTAGAATTTTTTTAGTACTTCTTAAGTACTAAGTCACCTTATTAAATTCATTACACAAATATATGATTTTAACCCTAATTTATTATTTTTGGAGACAATCATATTTAAAAAAGTAAATATATTAATGAGATTTCGAATTTTATTTTTGAGTGAAACAAGTTAAAATGTCATCATTCAAAGGAACTCACTCATGAAAGGAACTCACATTATTTTCATACACATATAGAGTCAAACACAACCTCTAGTTTAAGCCAACGTTTAAGGGGGTGTTAATTATCTGTTGAGTCAAATTTATATCTTATTAAAAGGAACAAAGGGAGTAATATAATTTTGTACAAATAAAAAAAATTAATAATATAAATAATAAAGTATCTATTTATAAATATAAGAGAAGGCTTACTTATATCAATTTACTTATGTCCATCACAACAATTTTTTTCAATTAAATTTCAAAATTTGGTCTGTTTTTTATTTTCATAGTTTCCTCAAATATAGTGGAATGTGATTATATTTTGATAAAACCCAACTGTTGAGATTTGATTAGAAGATTAGTTGTCATGAACTCAAGCACTCATAACTAAATTTGGTTTTTTAAATTTATCAAAAATTGTTTAAATATAAATAATACTATTTTTTATTCTCAATGTGAAATTTATTTACCTAGTTTGGAGTGATTAAAGAAACTAAATAAACTATCTTGTTATAGCATATATAACATTATCTTTTTCAAATACTTATGTGTATAATAAGGTTATTTATAAGTTAGGTAAATTTGTTTGAAGAAAAATCATATTTATAAAAGATAAAATGAAAAATTATCTTATAATAAGGATTGGAGAAAGTATAACCTATTGAGTATTGTTAGCTTCCTACGATTCAAATAGTACTACCTCCAATCTTTAACATAAAACCCAGTTGTCTAATTTAGAGAGATTAAGGAAATTAAATAGATTAATTTAAAGTATTTATATTTATCCCTAACTAATTTGTTTAATTTATAATATAATTTTATGTATAAGTATTTCAAAGAAATAATGTAATATATAATTCTTAATCTCCACAAATCTGTCAACTAAGTCATATATTATTAATCAGGTTGTGTAACTTATATCTTTTTTGTATAATACACAACCGCCATACCATCTAGCACCTGTAAACTAAGGAAAATGGTTAAAACTAGTGGAGCCTTTAAAAAAGTAATAACTCTCTACAGTCCTTTTTATAAGTAAGAAATTTGCTCCCAAATAGATCCCCTATTAGTACACTTGGGGTTCGAAATAAAATGACAAAACTTGAATTTCTCACCGTTCTAAAAGACATCCGAATCAGGTACTAACTTCATTCAATTTCAATAGCAATGAATTGACTAATTAACTGTGTGTTATATTGCATTTTTTTACTCAAATACTATAAACAGTAAACTAATTGACTGTGTGTTATAGAACAATAGCTTCTTATTAGAGCCGAGATTACAGGTTTACTGTGGCATGGGGGCAATTACAGAAGTGAAATGATGATAGGTCGGTGGCGGTTGATGCGTGATGCGTATTCATTGAGGAATGGGAAAGCAATAATATATTGTTGAGAGTGGTTAGACCTTTATTGGCCGAAAATAAAGAAATGATTAATTAAACCTTTGAATTGGCATCAGGGAAAATGACTCTTCAGGGTCGCAAATATTAACAATCGAAATCTTAAATTATGGAAATGATATTGAAAGACATGTGTCCTTAGTATTAAACACAAAAAGCAACATAAAACATGGATCGAAATGGCTTCCAACTTGGTTGGAACTGGAATGATTTTAAAATTAACTTAATTTATCAATTAAATTGGTTCTTTTATGTTTTTACAAAATGGAGAAACTCATAAGAACCTACGTGATACTGGATCAAATTGTAATATTAGTTCATTAGGTTATCAATAACAACTAGATTCTCAAAGAATTATCAATAACAATTAAATGAGTTGTATTAACAAATAAATGAGTTGCATTAACAATCACCACCGTTACATTTCGATTTCATATCAATCAAATCTTTAAGAATTTCAATATAATTTAATGTTTTCAAATGATCTGATTATAATTAATTTTCTTCGAGACATAGTTGTAATTCTCCCTTTTCTAACTTTTCTAAATAGGTAGGAATTAATTATATTGTACCCATACTTCATTAAGTTCTTAAGAACTTCAATTAATTTCATGATTTCAAAGGATCTGATTGTGATTAATTTTCTTCCATAGGTAGTTGTAATTCTCCCTTTTTTTTAACTTTTCTAAATAGGTAGAAATTAATTATATATTGCACCCATACTTCATTGTTCCTATTTATAATTCACTTTTAACTTGTTTCATCACAACAAAGAAAAACCTTAGACCTAACTTAACTTTTAAACTAATCAACATGTAAACTTTATCCCTATTTAACCTACACACTTCCAGAGAAAATAACAATATACATACTGATAAATAAACGATTAAATAAAAGTATATTAAAAATTTATGATGTGACTTACAAATGGAATTAAAGAGTTATTCTCTTTCTTTGACTTATAAATGGGCCAAAGGAGTAATTGAGGATGGAAGGAGAACCAAACTAGTTTAAAAAATAATTCAGCAAATTGTTTCACAGTTAACTGGACATGAAATCCAATAACTACATAATCATCATTTAATCATTATCTTCAACTGCTTTGCAGTTATTTCACACATTAAGGCATTGTTTGGTTGGGGGGTTTTGGAGGGGAGGTGAGAGGAGGGGAGGGATGAAAGGCTAAAAACCTTGTTTGGTTGAAAAAAATGGAGGGGAGGGGAGGGAAAAAATTTTGTCTTTTTCTGACCCATTGCTCTCTCTCTCCTCACCCCCAAAAGTGGGGTTTTTTGGAGGGGAGAGAAATTCAGTGTCCAATCTTGACCAATTTACCCATATCACATTTCCTATATTCCAAATATACCCTCACCTTTTAAAACCCCTTCAGAGCCCTAATTTTCGAAGCCACGTGTGCCTGTCTCCAGAGCTCTTGTTGGTTTGAGACTGTCCGCCGCTCACCCGTCGCTCTTGCCTTCGCCGTCGCCGTCGCCGCTCGTTCAGGTGAGTTTCATTTTAGTTTCTTGCTTGTGGTTTCATTTTATGCCGTCACTCCTCCCTCTCTCGCCCTCATTTTAGTTTCTTGCTTGCGATTCTACTCTGATTTTTGGGTGCTTATGACAGTATGAGGATTGTTTTTGGGTGCTTAATATGCGATTATACTCTGATTTTTGGTTGTTCTGTTTTGGGCTTCAATTTCTGGGGTTGTCCTGTTTTTGGGTGCGTGCAATATGCGATTCTGCTCTGATTTGGGGTACTCAAAGCTTTGAAAGAATCCTTGAAGCACTTGTGATTTCTGAACTGGGAGGATTATGATGTTTGATTCGTATGGTGTATGATGATGATTGATTCTCAGTTCTGCTTTGGTTATGACTGATTCTCGATTGATATAAGAATCACTTGATGACTGATTCTCGATTCTATTCTGCTAAGTGGTGCTGTTATTGTGATTTTTCTTGTGAATCTTATGCTTAAATGAAGAAGGTTCTGGTTTTAAAGATACAACGAGTTTATTAGTTCTTTTTTTAAAAAAAAGAAAAAGAAAAAAAAATGCGAGTAAAGTTTGCTGAGGTTGGCTTATCTTATACACAGCTAAGAAGAAAGTGGGGAGCTATTTATTTTAATGAGAGAAAATAATGGTTGGGAGTATCCCATTTGAACCGACTCAATCGAATCGAATATGTTGCCATTCATTTTGTTCATATGTGTCTCTATCAATAGTTGGAAACTTTAACTTGAACCCACATGGTTCGTTTCTGTGGTTTCTGGATTCTACCTAATCTCTCTAAATAGAAGACTCTTTTTCTGCTTTTCGCCAAAGACAAGACAAATTTGAATACTCGTGATATTGTCCTTCAACAATAGAGAAATAGGCACATACATTACATGGACCCCACAGGAATTAAGAAATAGGCACATACATTACATGGACCCCACAGGAATTAACTAAGGCTTATAGATCTTATATTAAACTTGAATGTTTAGATATATTGAGTTGTTAATATTGAAATTTGGTTTTAGTTGTTATTAAGATAGATTCCTAGGTTATATAAGGATCAATTGAATGTATATTCTGCTTGCTTGCTTTTTTTGTTATATAAGGATCAATTTGAATATTTGTTCTTTGGGTTTGATTATATATTTACTTGGATTGTTAGATGAAGTTGGATTTCAAAAACAATTTAGCCCTGCAACGATGGTTGAATTTGCGCCAAAAAGCTATTGCACTACTCACATGTATCTTTGTATACTTCTACATTCGAAACTCCCGTAAGAGAAAAATATGTTACAGTATGAGTTCTGAAAGGGAAAGAGTGCGGGAAGAACTAATGTTTGAACTAAGCAAACCTGATAAAAGTCACGGTATCATTCGAATGAATTATCAAGCTTTCCTAAAATTATGTGATTTGTTGGAAAGAGAAGGGGGATTAAAACCCATAAGATGGTCAACTGTGGAAGAACAAGTGGCAAAAACCCTTTACATACTAGGACATAAAGCTAAAAATCGTGTTGTAAATTTCTTCTTCAGACGATCTGGTGAGACTGTAAGTCGTCATCTCCATAATGTTTTGCGAGCCATCATTGCCATAGGAGATAAATTTATTGTACAACCTGATGGAACAACAATCCCTCCTGAAATCCATGGCCATAGAAGGTTTGACCCATTTTTTAATGATTGTGTTGGTGCTATAGATGGAACACATATTCGTGTGAAAGTGTCTAATGTAGACGCTCCTCGTTATCGTGGCAGAAAAGAATTTCCGACACAAAATGTGCTAGCAGCTTGTACATTTGACTTAAAATTTACTTATGTGCTCACTGGATGGGAAGGAACTGCTTCAGACTCTAGGATTATTAAAGATGCACTAATACGAGAAGATAAGCTCATAATTCCTGAAGGTAAATACTATCTCGTGGATGCTGGATTCATGCTAACTGGAGGACTTATTACTCCATATAGAGGAGTTCGATATCATTTGAAAGAGTATTCAGAAAGAAATCCTCCTCAGAATTACAAAGAATTGTTCAATTTGCGTCACGCATCACTACGTAATGCAATTGAAAGAGCTTTTGGTGTTTTGAAAAAGAGATTTGACATTTTAGCCAATTCGAATGAGCCTACATATGGATTAAAAGCTCAAAACCTTATCATTGGAGCATGTTGTATTCTTCATAACTACTTAATAGGCATGGATCCTGTTGAAGATGAAAATCTCTTAGCACAAGTTGATCAAGAGCTTGCAGCTGAATCCCAATTACTTGATAATAATCATGACCGACATGGTGACAATGATGAAGCTGCTCGAGGTCGTCTCCGTAGGGATTCAATAGCAAATGCGATGTGGCTAGATTATCAAAATTGGGTGCCCAATGTTTGAATTTGTCATTCAATGTTTGCAATTTATGTTTTCAAGTGTGCTTTGTATGTATTTTATTATGGTTGTCATGATTAAGTATGGATTGTTTTATGTGCTAGCAGTTTTATTACATATGTTTTCTGATATTCCAGTTTTATTATGGCTTTGTATTGTAATAAACTTTATGACTAGACACGGATGTAACTCTATTTTCAATGCATTATGTTATGTGTGAGATTTAACATGGTCTGATATTTTTTTTAAATCGTTTTGGTTCATATCTTTACCACTAGCATGTCACCAATGGACCAAAACAAAGAAAAACAAGCTTTGAATTGGACAAGGGCCATGGATGATTATTTAGTGGATGCTTTTATGGAACAATATAAACGTGGAAACAAAGTGAAAGGGACATTCACTCCCAAGGCTTATGAGAACATTGTCAAAGAAATGAGTGTGTTGCTTGATGTTGATATTGACAAAGAGAAGATAAAGAATAGGTGGAAGACATTGAAGAAAAATTTTGGGGAAGCTTTTGATATTTTTAAAGGTGGAATGAGTGGGTTTGCTTGGAACCCATCAACCCAACTTTGGGAGGCTGAAGATGAAGTTTGGAATCAACTAATTGAGGTTAGTTTATAGCTACGCATGTTTTTGTTTACTCCACTTTGTTACAATTAATAAAATCATGTTGACTTGTATAGTTATATACCATTCACAATTATATATCACTAATGAATATTATTTAATATTGACTTGTACAGTCCAAGCCTATTGCTGCAACATTGAGGTATAAGCCTTTTCCAAACTATGATAAGATGATCCCATTATATGGAGTTGATAGAGCAGGTTTGGGGGAAACTTCAACCATTGGTGATATGAGAAAAAATACTGAGGATGTCTTCACAGATGTGGCTGATGACATTACCCCTGATTCAACTCAACATGGTGTGCAATCACAACAAAATGGGCAAGCAAATGAGAAACTTGATGCTAATATCCAATATGATGACTCACATGGGGCTTCAAGTGGTACATCTAGAAAGAAGCAAAAAAAGACATCTACCAAAGAGAGTGATTCTGACATTGTGTGCATTAAGGATATCATTAATGAATTTACTGCAGCACTTCGAGACGGGAATGAAGCTATTAGAGAGACCATTAGAGCCCCTCGAATGACAGGGGCAGAAGTTTGGAATACAATTAAAGAGTGTGGCTTCTCTCAACTTGATACCACAAAGCTGTATAGAGTCCTTATGCGTGACGTTGATCAACTTGCAGCGTTTGTTGAGTGTCCATCGGAGGCTCGTGCAGATTTCCTGAATGAAATGATGAATGACTTTTGATAAAGTCTTTTGATAATTATTATGTTGAGACTATGGAAACTTTTGTTACTATGTCATGTTTATTATTTTGGAGCTTGTAAAGGTAATTGGTTTAGGATTGCCAAACTTCAATGGCTCATATTTTGGGTGTTTCATAATAGGTGAACACCATTATGGAATGATTATGATGATGCAAACTATTATGTGATGTTTTAATATTTTGGATTACTGGTGGAATGGGTTATGTTTTGGATGTTAGTATTATTTCAATTCAAACATTTATCAAGCATATATCCATTACAAAACAAAAGATCATTAAGTATATGTACAATTGTTATATTTTATTTTTATTTTAATATAATAATAAAAATATATGTATATGTTTTACAGTAACCAACATATACATGTATATACCGGTAGATTTTTCGCAATTTTCATTAGTTTACATAAAAATATATGTATATGTACAATTGTTATATCATTAATTTTCACAATTCTCTAATAAAGTTGAATATCATGCACTTAGAAAAAGGAGGGGTATAATTGTCAACTAATAAATTACCCCCCTCCCCTCCCCTTCTCAACCAAACAAGAAATTAAACCTCCCCTCCCCTCCTCTCCAACCAAACAAGGTTCATAATCCACCCTTCCCTCCCCTCACCTCCCTTTAATGAACCTCCCCTCCCCTCCATTTAGTTGAACCAAACAGAGCCTAAAGGAATTCAAATGTCCGATAAATAGTTCTATGAGATATTAAAAAAACAAAAAGTATGACAGTTCATTGTTCGTCACAATCTCATCTAAAGCTGCAATTGAGAACTAGAGGAATTATGAAAAACATTATAACTAAAAAAAAACCCATCTCGAAAGTTGAAACAGAATCCAAAACAACATATAAAATAGACTATTACAAAGCTAGTCTCGGTTCCCAAACTGCAAGTAAACAGGCCATGTGATGAGAGAGAGCTAACCAGAAGCTGTCTTCTTTTGCTGGAAGATAACTGCATAGACAGGAACAGCAACACCTATGCTGAAGACACTGAACACGGCAAGGGACATCTTCAAGGGGCGATACTTCATTTTATCCAAGTTGTACATGTGTTTTGCATGCAAATATTCTGGCTCATCGTGGCCGTGGCCATGACCGCCACCCATCCTCTTAACCCCAGTTGACCGGAAACCTCTGCTCACTGTTACAACAAGATGTCTGTTTATTTGGGCTTGCCGGCATTATACTATCAAAAGAAAGAATGATTCCGTATCCTTACAAGGCAGAAAAAGGTCCATAATTTCTATACAGGGAGGAGATCTAACGCCAGTTCAATCATGGAAAAATACAATGCCTAAACATAATGCAGATGGAAGTAGCAAATGAACAGGAAAGCAGGAGATTTCCAACTGAACCAACCAAAGAAGTTACAATTTACTGATATCATATCAAGCAGCAAAGTATAGATTAAAATATGAGGCCAAATTCAATGGGCTGACATTATCCTAGGATACCCATTATGTTTTGCATTTCAGAAACATTCATTTTACGATTCTGTTCATAGCCCCCGACTTGGAAGTGAATATCCCAACCTCACTATATGTTGCCACTGCAATTTATGTAGTTTTTATTCTAGAAGACTCGCTTCCTTCATAAAATGGATCTTCTGCCTTCAAAGCTTACAGCTGCTATTTATCTCGATCTAATTTTTTATCGCTGAGTCACTTAATTCATATTAGCCTTCCAGGTCCAAGCTTCACACATCATAGTATTTTCCTCCCAGCTTCCGCACTTGATCTCACCTTTTTTCCAATTCCTAAGGAGTCTTCAGTCTCAACTTCAGGACACATGAATCTAAGGTGTTGATCTGGCTATAAATTCAACTTAGAATTAGCCCTGTGTATTGAACAATTGTTGATGCTTTTCTTTGAATTCACAGCCCCTGCCAGGGATAATGCGTAATTTAACCATGGTTCTGTCATTTATGCAAATATGCAACATGGTCCCATCAAATTCTTCCTAATTAAGCGCCTACATAGACAGAAGAAGTGACTTTATCCCCCAATTTGACCATCCAGATTGCAGGGATTAATGAAGTTTAAAAAAAAAGGATTCTTAGACCTTTTGGCTTCTTCATCTGTCAAAACATTCTATCAAATACCAGTCTCCTTAAGATGCCAAAGAACTGTTGATCTGCCATAGTTACATCTAAATCATCAAGCACGAGGGCTTCTCCCTGTCTCCATTGCATCAAGGTTTACAATGGATTTAGGCTTTGCAACATTCAAAAGCTTAATGATTAACCAGAGACCCTCTCAGGATTCACTAAGCTCCCTGACTCCCTCCTCTACTCAGGAACAAACAGGACAACTGATACGGGCATAACAAGAATGTTAATCTTCCTCTTCCTCTCCTTTCTAAGCAAAGGTGAGTTTACTCAAATACATTGGGAAGTTGACTTTGAGAAATAAGATTCATTTCCATGCCCAAATATCTTTAAACTAGAACAAATGGCAACAACGGGCACCAACCATTATACTTCACAACTTCTAAAACAATAACACAAATTAGTTAAAATGACCCTTGCTAAAAAAACATTTGTTGTCACCTAAAGCAGCATTCAGAATTGATGAATTGAAATACTAAGTCCAATAATTTGAGACAACACCCACCCATTAGCACCCTATAATTTTTGGTACTACATCCTCATGATTATTTTATCATTCACTGAGGCTCTTCACTTTTCAAAAATTGTTTTCCTTCGTTCAAAGTTCAAAGAATACATGTACTCTTTAATAAAAGGGTAAACATGCAAATTTATGAACAAAGTATTGCGTAGGTACACAAAACATAATAGTCTTTTGCGAGGTACAAATATGGTAACAATGAAATATAAATGTTGCAAATATGGTAAGTCCGTTAATATTCTCAAACCTACGTCTAACATATTTGTGGGCCCCACTTTGTAAAACTTTAATGGATGTTAGGGCAAGTTAATAGACTTATCATATCGGCAACGTTTTTATTTCGTTGCTACCATATTTGCACCTCACAAAAGATTATTATGTTTCGTTGACGAACCTTTACCCTTAATAAAATAAGAATCAGTTAAGTGTCCTACAACTGATTTCTATCCAAACAAATTCACCTGCAATGGATAAATCATTCAAACTAACAGCTACTGGAGGTTAGAATTCTTTTACATAATCTCCAAAATGTGAATGATGCTTGAGGTTTTTTTGATGAAAGCCCAAGATAAGTCGCAACAAATTTTGAACGGGATTCATCACAAATGAAAAATGACAGTTTATAAACATTCATATTCAACAAAAATTATTACTGTAATATCTATAGAAGGATAACCGAATCAGAATAAAATGATAACTGAGCACATTTTAACTTTCTAGAGTGGAAGACAGTCCATTATTTGGGTCTTGATATAATGTACCTTAACTTTCTAGAGCGGGAGCTAGATCTAAATTATTAAGAACCTTACACCAAATTTCATTCTATTCTCATTAAAAAGGCCAAAAAGATAGTTGAATTAAACATAACTACAATTCGCTATATTATAGGTTTGAGGTTTTCCAATTGAAACAATACAAGTATACAAGAAAATAGAGAAATGGTTCACCCATTTAAAAAATCCAAACACTGTAAAAAAGGTATACTTATTCTAAAAAAATTAATTACAACATTTTCATAGTAAATATATAACAAGCAACTTGTAACATTTCCAGAAGAATTTGATAGAGTCCACATATAAAGGCAGAGATTATTGCATTTTCGCAATTTCCACATCATAAAACAAAAGGTTCATTGTTATCCCCTGACCTAATTTAAGATCAAAACAGCACAAATACACAAAAACCTCAATTTCACACATAAATGTGCATTGACAAGTAGACGTACTCGATTTCATACATTATTAGGGATTAGAAGATTCAAACAATATCGATCCATAAAATTTTGAGGAAACAGCTTCACAGGTTCCAACTGACCTGACTTCGAAAGCAAAGAATCCGAAGAATTGAGAACCCTAGCGGCAGACCTGAATCCATTGTTCAAAGCCATGGCAACTGAGATGCAACAGAACACTCTTTTCTCTGTGCGACTGCTTCTTCTTCCTCTTGCTTCTCGCGTACTCGTCCTGTCCTGTTTTCTACACAATTTGAGTCATTTCGGCAATTATTCGTCTTAACATTTTTAAATAAGATATTTTTTTTTCATCTAAAATTTTCTTTATCTCCAAAAAAAATTTACCATAATAATCTTTTATTATTTTCTCTAATAATATCCTCTTTTGAGTTAAAAATATAATTTTTTTAAAATTATTTTTCTTAAAATAAGGGAGAAATTAAGCATTTAAAATCCTCAAAAAGCCCCAAATTTCACTTTATCTTTCTAAACTATAAGAATATATACATATTATATATGTATTATTTAATAATAATAATGCTCTTTTTAGTAATTTTTCATCTAAACTTGCTTTTCAAAATAATCATCCAAACATGTTTTAAAAGTCAGATTGAAAAAAGTCACTTTTATTATCACAAATCCAAATATAAATCACTTCTTACAATCTGACCTTTTTCCAATATTTCTTCTGAAAAAGTCATTATGAAAAAAAAAACCAATCCAAACACACCCTAAAGTAATCTAATTTGCTTCCTTAATCTCCAAAAAAAAGTCAAGTTGAATTTATAATTAGAATCGAAGGGGGTAATATGTAAAAATAATCTAAGATACTCCCTCCGGTCCTAAATATAAGATCACTTTGACTTTTTTTTGTGAAAGTTAAGGAAGCAAATTAGACCACTAAATTATAACATATGTCACATATGTAACAGGCAGGAATGCACAAGAGAGGGTGAATTGTGCTTTTAAAATTTAACTTGAAAGACAATACAGTTTATACTGGTTCAGCCCAAATTTGGCCTACGTCCAGTTCTCCAACCTTCAGTTGGGTTCCACTAATATCTCAAGATTAAATCAGGCTCTTGATAGCCTTTACAGGTGATAGCAAGAACTCCTCTCTTTACTGATCACTCCCCCTTACAATTTGTGAGTTAACACCCTACTCTTAAGACCCCACTATCTTAAGAGTAATTCTCCCTTGATAATGAATACAGAAATAGATTGTTCACTCTTTTAAACAGATTGTGTCACACACTTAAGAATATTAGAACAGTAGGCTTTCTGAGTATTGAATGCAGTAGATACAGATAATCAATGTGGCAATCAATCCTTACAACTAACTTCTTCACTGAAGTATTTATATTATCTTCTAGAAAATTATTCGTTGAAGATATAGCTGTTGAATTAGTTTAGAGAGTTGGATAATCTGGTGTGGAGTGTTGAAGATGTATTCTGTGATGCATTTACTTCATTGTACTTTTCTTTGCTTTAGCTCATCTCTCTTCATTAATCGCTGAAGGTGGTAGGTGAGTTCCAACGGCTCTATTGATCAGATTGCGTGCTAACGTTAACTTCCATAAGTAGGTCTGTACAATTCTGTACTTGGAAAGCTTAAAATATCCTTAACCATTGATTTTAAATAAATTCCATCGCCACTCAGATTACAGCCTTTGATCGATCACAGGGTCTGGTGTCTAATCGATTACATACTGATTATCCATAGATTATAGCCTGCATCACTGAGCATCAGATTAAAAAGTCATGTGCCTAATCGATTACAGGGGAAGCCTGATCGATTAGGTATGTCAAATAGATTATATTCAGATTACATGCTTTCTCTGATCGATTACTTGATTTTACTTTAATCGATTAATGCTCTCTAATAGATTGGGCAAATTTCTCTTAATCAATTACTGATCTCTGATCGATTAGGCTACAGTTTCTTAATCGATTACATGACTCTAATCGATCACTCTAATTCCTCCTAATCGATGAAATGGTACTAATCGATTGGGCTAAAAATTCTCTCATCGATTATATGATCCTCTGATCGATTAGGCGACCACATTCTTAACTTCTAAACTGAACTCTAATCGATTAGGCTCATAATTCTTTGTTTTGTAATCTATCCCTGATCGATTATACAGCACTTAGATTTTTATCAGATTATCTCTAAGTTGATTCTGATCTTATCATAGCTTTTCCATATGCCTAAGATATGTTTAGTTATCATCAAAACTTAACATTCTAACAACATATAATTAGATCATAGGTTAGTTTATAAGTAGAATAAATTAGTTTTGAGGAAAAAAGATAACTATAGACAATTTAAAGTGATTCATTTTGTATCCTTAATTTTTCCAAAAAAAAAAAGTCAAATTGATCTTATATAATTAGATCGGACATCTTCTTGGTTCTACTGATATTTCTGTCACAGGCTTTCAATCATGGATCACAGGTACATCGCCAATGCAGCAGTTATTTCTTGATGGGAATTCGACAATACTGAAAGGTACAATTTTATTTTAACAAATCTCATCTAGAGGACTTTAGCCCTTCATGAAGGTCTTTCAAGCAAACCAGAACAAGCCATTAAAGATTTTCATAATTCTTTTCAATTTTAAATCATATCAACGTTTTTGTGTACAAGAACAATTTTCTTAATACTTCCTCGTTCACTGAAAGGTTGGAGGCACCTTGCCAAATGATGTTCATTCTCTGCTCAGATCTTTGTGAAATTATTCCTTATATATAAATGATGTCTCATTACCCTCCCACTCCCCGGATCATATATCGATTTTCTATTTATAATATCAAAAATATATTATGGAAGAATGTTGAGCATGCACTTATAATACACATTATCTTTGAGTTTGAGCATGAAGAATGTCAATTGCCTCAAACGGAATTGTTTCCGTGCTTATGAAGAATGATGAGTATCAATATTTAGACCACCTAACTTTAAATCTCATACCACTTAGTTTTTCAACAAAACAACTTTTTATTTCAAAATTATTGATTGAAATTTCTTAATCTGACCATTGAAACTATATTTAGACTATGAGCTAAAACTAGTTCCATGCTTCCTAGGTTAATTAAGACATAGCCAAGAAAGAATGGCAGCTCATTGTCTACCATTCGTTTTCTATTTTATCTTGCTTGGTGCCGTAGTGGCATCAAAGATACTGACTATAGTCTAAACATTTGAACTCAAGGGATACAATAAGAACACTAATTTTGTTCAAACCTTCATGAACATGCTTGTATTTTGCTTAGTTTTAACGTCTACCATGAATTATTGATTGTACAGTTTCGATCTTCTGCAGCAGACCAGCACCACATTCAGTCCTAATCGGATAACATTAAGTACTACTATAGTTTACTGTCCCTCCACAAGAAGGAAGCCAAAATTGAAAACTAGTTGGGAAATTTGATACAACCTAAGGTAATCAAACTACTGAGTAGCGAACCAAATTAGCCAATCAAAGTATATTATTCCTTTGAAGACATGAAAATGTACAAGCGTTAGGCGTCAGGGAACTATCACTGAACCAATTATTATCACGAAACAGAGAAAACCCATTTCTTGTTTTGATCAGAAAAAAAAAATTCAAAACAGCATAAAAAATCAGCATCCAAATAGTTTGGGATCCCCAATGCAATTAAAAAAATGTGTTGAGTGATAGCTAGCCAGAAGCTGTCTTCTTTTGCTGGAAAACGACTGCATAGACAGGAACAGCAACACCTATGCTGAAGACACTGAACACAGCAAGGGACATCTTCAAAGGGCGATTCTTCATTTTATCCAAGTTGTACATGTGTTTTGCATGCAAATATTCTGGCTCATCATGGCCGTGGCCGTGTCCACCACCCATCCTCTTAACTCCGGTTGAACGGAAACCTCTGCTCACTGTTACAAGATGTTTGTTTATTTGAGCTTACCAGCATGAGTAACTTCAAAAGAGAGAATGATTCCATTTTCACACAAGGCAGAAAAAAGTGCAAAAGTTCTATAGAAGGAGATCTGACGCTAGTTCCATCACGGAAGAAGAATGCAATGCCTAAATTGCAACTTGTAAACATAATGAAGATGGAAATAGCAAATGAACAAGAAAACAGGAGACTTTCAACTGTACTAACCAAAGGAGAGGTTAGAGTTAACTGTCATCATATCAGGCATTGAATCAGGCAGCAAAATATAGATTAAAATGTCAAGCTAAACTCATTCGGCTAATTTTATCCTAAGAGACCCATAATGATTTCCAACACCAAAACATTCTTTTTTCATTTCTGTCAGTAGACCCATTTCCCCTGGGCGTGAATATCCCATTATGACTTCAATATTTACGAGGACAATCTATCTTCATCTAATTTAACATTACTAAATCACTTCATTCATAATAGAGGCTCTTCTGCCTTCCAGGTCCAAGCTTCAACATTTTGCTGTTTTCCTTCTGCATTTGATCTCATCCTTTTGTTTCAATTCCTAGGGGTATCAAGTCTCAACTCCAGGACACAACATGAATCTCAGGTGTTGTTCTGGCTATAATATTGCACTTAAAATTAGTCCGTGTATGGGACTTTGTTACCTGTTTTTCACTAAATTCACAAACCATAGTCAGGGATAATGGGTAATTTACGAGTGGTTCTTTTATTTATGCAATTATGCTACATGATCCCATCAAATACTGCCTAATTAAGTGTCTACATAGAAAAGAAAGGAAAAGTGACATTATCCCCCAAATTTGGCCATCCAGATCCAAGGGATTAATAGCATTCAAAAGAAGCATTCGTAGCCTTTTCAACTTATCTATCTGTCAAAACGATCTATACATACCAGTCTCTATTAGATGCCAAAGAACTGTTGATTTTCCATAATTTCATCTAAATCCTCAAACATGGGTGCTTCTCCTTGTTTCCAATGCATCGAGGTTTTCAACAGTTTTAGGCTTTGCAACATTCAAAAGACTATGTTCACCCAGAGACCCTCCTCTCAGGATTCATTACGCTCCTTGCCTCCCCCTTTTATTCAGGCACAGGCACGAAAAATGATACAGGCATAACAAGAATGTTAGCCTTCCTCTTACTCCCCTTTCACACTGGGAAGTCAACTTTGAGAAATCAGATTAATTTCCATGCCCAAATGCATTTAAACTAATTCGATTGGTAACAACAGGCTCTAACCATTAAGTTCCACAACTTCTACAACAATAAAAACAATTAGTTGACATGGCCCTTGCTAAAACCATTTGTTGTCACCTAAGAAGCATCACAGAATTTATGGGTTTGAATACCATGCCCAATAATTTGAGAAAACCACACCCACCAGCACCCAATTAATTTTTAATATTTAATCCTCATGATTGTTTTACGATTCACAAAGTCTCTTTACTTTCCAAAATGTTTTCCTTCCTTCAAAGTTCAAAGAGTACATGCATTCTTTAATAAAATAAAAATCAATTCAAAGTTACCTACAAATTATTTCTCTCTAAACAAAGTCACCTACAACATAAATCATTCAAACCAACAGTCAAGGGATGTTAGATTTCGTTTACATGACATTCAGAATGCAAATGATGCTTAAGGCTTCACTAATAAGGAACCAAGATAATTGAAATAATTTTATTTACAGGTTTTATTAACGGATACAAATGGCAAAGCTTATCAACATTCTTATTCAGCAAAAATTGTTACTTTAGTATCTAAAAAAAAAAAAATTTAACTAGCCCCAATGAGATGATAGCTGAATACATTTTAACTTTCTAGAGGGGTAGACATTAGACAGTATTGATATCATGTAACTTCACATCAAGCAAAGTAGTTGGAATTAGATCTAAACTATTGAGACCCTAACATCACTTTCCATTTCATGCGCAGTTGAATCAAACGTAGATACAATCCGTCATACCATTGGTTCGAGGTTTTTGAATTAAAATATGACAAGTATATGATTTTCCCGTTTAAACGAGACAGACTAGTATACAACAAAATTGAGAAATTGTTCACCCGATTAAAAAAATCCATACAGTATAACAATCGTATCCTTACTCTATTTCATCAGAACATTATGATAGTAAATATATAAGAAGCTGCTTGCAATATTTTCGGAAGAATTTGATAGAGTCCATATATAAAGGCAGCCATTATTGCATTTACGCAATTTCCACACCACAAAACAAAAGGCATTGATATCCCCTGACCTAATTTCAAATCAAAACAGCAAAAATACAAAAAGACCTCAATTTCACTCATGGATGTGAATTGGCAAGCAGAAGTACTCGATTTCATAGATGATTAGGGATTAGAAAATTCAAATAATATTGATCCATAAAATTTTGAAACAGCTTCACAGATTCAAACAGACCTGACTTCGAAAGCAACGAATCCGAAGAATTGAGAACCCTAGCGGCAGACCTGAATCCATTGTTCAACGCCATAGCAACTGAGATGCAACAGAACACTCTCTTCTCTGTGCGGCTGCTTCTTCTTCTTCCTCTTGCTTCTCTCGTACTCGTTTCCGTTTTCTATACTAGATGAGTCATTTCGGCCTTTTATTTGGGTCCCGGACCGGACCAAACTGAACCGGTTCAACTCTTTGGGGTAAGACAACAACCCTTTGATGAAAATGTTAAACAGACACGAATTATGATAGAATAAGTTGAATTATGATAGAATAAGTTAAAAAAGGACAAGAAGTAATAAATAAAAATTTATGGACTATATACGAAAAAATAGAAAAATTTGATATAAAAAGAGAAAGACAAAGGAATGGTATAATAATTACAGAAAAATAAAAAAAAGAACAGGAATTAGATTATATAGAAAGTAATAGGATAGCTGAAATCATATGTAATATAGGATCTGAAATGGATTATTTAATGGAAATAATTCAACCAAAAAAGAAACAAAAGAAAAATAAAGAAAATAATGGTATTATTATCAATATGATAAATGCTTCGGAGATAGAAAATTTACATTCAGAGGAAATAGAAGAAATCATGGGAAAAGAAGAAGAAAATTTAGAAGATATAAGAAAACAATTTGCAAATGATACAAAGATAGGAAATATAGATGAGATAAGACAAATAAATATGGAAATAGAAACATATCATAGGAATCCCAACAAAAGGCCAAAAAATGAAGATGTAATGGGTGTGTTTGGATGGACTTCTGGAAAGTTGACTTATTTATAAGTCAATTTGAAAATAAGTCATATTGAAAATAAGTCAGATTATATAATAACTTTTATGTTTGGATGAGCTGTTAAAAAATGACTTATAAATCAATTGAACTTTTAAACATGTTTGGATGAACTTCTTGAAAAATAAGGTTAAGATGTAAGTTAGAATTTATGGGCTCCACCAAATAAGTTCTTATTTTTAAAAATAAGTCACTTTTTTCCAACTTGTGCTTATTTCCTTTGTAAGTTCTTATTTTTCCTATAAGAACCTATTTTTATAAGTCCAATCAAATACATCAAATTGGGCTTTTTTTTTCATAATAAGTCCTTTTGATGGAGTAAGTCACAATTAATAGCTTTAATAGGAAGACAAATAGATATTAATTATGCAAGTATGATAGTAGAAGCAAGTTTTGTTGGAAATGTACAAAGCTGGTGGAAAGGAAAAACTAATGAATTTAGAAATGAAGCAAGAAGAATAGATCCAGGACCTTATAATAATAGAAAGGAATTTTATGCATTTTTAATAAGGAAATATGAATCGGTAATAAGAAATGAATCTTTAGGAAGAAGTACAGAATTAGGAGAACAAACAAAAATAAAAAAATGCTATAAGAAGATTATATGATATAGAAATTTGTTCGTTGGAACCAAAATATTTGGAACAATATATATGTGAATTTAAAAAATATTATTATGAGGCTAGAATTGAAAAATATGAACATAAAAAATTTTATTTAGAATTATTTTACAGAAAATTACCACATTTAATCTCAGATACTATAAATGATGATTATATAAAATGTTTAATACCCCAGAATTAAAAACTATATTACCATATCTAGATACAATGGGAAGAAGAGAAAATTATTTAAGAGAATACTTATCTGATAAATGTAAAGAAGCTTGGAAAAATATTAAATATTATAAGACTAACAAATTATTATTAAGATGTGGAGAAATAACAATACCTCATAAATGGGGATGTAATATGGAAAAATCTAAGAAAGAAAAAGAGAAAAACTAAATATAGATATAAATTTAAAAAATATCCAAGAGAAAAGTTTTATAGAAAATTCAAACCTCGAAAATATTTTAAGAAAGGAAAGAAGAAAATTAATTATAGTAAGAAACCCAAAAAATGTAAGTGTTACAACTGTGGAAAAATTGGACATATAAGTATTAATTGTCCTAAACCTAGAGATAAAAAGGTAATAAAGATATTAGAAAAGGCTTTTGAATATGAATTGGAACATTTAGAATTTGAAGAACCAGTGATATAGAAAACCCAGAAATAGAAATATATAAATTAAAATATATGGAAGAAGAATCAGATGATGATGAGTATTCGTCACTGGAAGAAGAGGAAAACTATAAACTTTACATGATGAACGTAAGGAATAATGATGAGGAACAAAGTACTAGTAATAATGAATATGACGATTACGAAGAATATAAGGAATATAGGAATAGTAAAGAAGGTATATGTGAAAAGAGAATTACTTTTAATGAAAAACAATATAATAAAATCAAAGGAATAAAATTAGATATGAAACCAGAAGAATTAAAGAAACATGGTTTTATGCATAAGGTAAGTAAAATATTAAAAAAATAAGAAAAATGAAAAAAGTGCTTGTGTAGTATTAGAAAAGAAGCACCCTACACTACTACAAAAAGCCCTTTTTATGTCACCAATTAACGTCACTTATTTAAAAATGTGACATTGAAAACACACAGGAAAGAAACAACGTCACACTTAAAATTAAGTGTGATGTTAAAACTTTTCACGTCACACCAAAATTTTGGTGTGACGTTGAAAGTGGTTTTCCACGTCACACTAAAATTTTGGTGTGACGTGGAAAACTTCCCCTCCTTTTTTTTTCATTTCCCGCCCCCCCAATACTTTCAACGTCACACCAAAATTTGGTGTGACGTTGAAAGTGGTCTTCCACGTCTGGTGTGACGTTGAAAGTGGTCTTCCACGTCACACCAAAATTTTGGTGTGACGTGGAAAACTTCCCCTCCTTTTTTTTCATTTCCCGCTCCTACCAATACTTTCAACGTCACACCAAATTTGGTGTGACGTTGAAAGTGGTTTTCCACGTCACACCAAAAATTTGAATTGTTTATTGTAAATACAAAGTTCATTATTAAGACTGATAATACTTAAGTAAAGCATTGGTTTGAAAGTGGTTTTCCACGTCACACCAAAATTTTGGTGTGACGTGGAAAACTTCCCCTCTTTTTTTTTTTTCATTTCCCTCCCCCCCCATTTTTTCCATTTTGGCGGCCCCCCAAACAAAAAGCAGCTCCAGCTGCTCTTCCTACCCCAAACAAAAAACCCCCACCCCCCGTGCCCTCAGCTCCCCCACCCCAGCAGCCCACAGCTCCCCCAACCCACAGCTCCCCCCTTCCCTCCCCCTCCATAGCTCCCCCCAGCCCACCCCTCAACCCACAGCTCCCCCCTTCCCTCCCCCTCCATAGCTCCCCCCCAACCCACCCCTTAACCCACAGCTCCCCCCTTCCCTCCCCCTCCATAGCTCCCCCCAACCCACCCCTCAACCCACAGCTCCTCCCTTCCCTCCCCCCAGCTGCCCACAGCTTCCCCATCCCCCTCACCCTCCAGCTGCAGGTTCATTTCTTCTTTTCTTTTTCCTTTTTTTTTCTGGTAATTAAATATGCAATTTCTATAGGGTTCTTGTTTATTACTTGTTCAAGGTTTTTTTTCAGCTCTGTTTTCCTCCTATCGGGTTCAACAATTTCAATCGTGCCTTCGTTCGCAGCTTCACTTCATCCAGGTTCCTTCTTTTCCTTTTTTTTCCTGATAATTAAATCTGCTGCCTTTTTTCTCAATTATAAATTGCAAAAAATGCCATAGAATATTTAATGGTTTTGTAAGTCTTGTAAATTGGTCTGCCATAGAATGTTTAATGTTCAATTGTAAATTGGTTTGCAAATGCTGTTACATTGTAATTGCTGCAAATTATAAATTAAATCTTATATTTAAGAATGGAGCTAATATTTGGTAGTTAGAGTGGAAATGAAGGGAATCCCATCCCCCTTTGCTAGAAGATTTCTTTTCCTTGATGAATATTTTTTAAATTCAAATTTTCAATATAATGCTCATGTGTTTCATGATTATTTCTATTACTTTTTAGACTGAAATATATATATATATATATATGCACATTTAAAACTAGACTCAGTTTCAATGTTATTTAATATTTGTTTAGGAAAAAAAATGAGTTTGGTTGCTGATTGAGCATTAAATATGGAGCGTTCATATTAAAACTGGACTTAGCTTCAATGTGTTTTTATTTAATATTTCTAAAAGATTTACATTTTTAAATAAAAAAACGTATCTGAATTGTCACTCTAATAAAATATATGAATATATTATGTAACATTATGCTTGAAAAAATAATGTCTTACTACTCTTGCATATTATTATGAACTGAATGAGTACACCACAAGGATTCTAAGTGTCTTAAACTAATCAAAACAAAGCTTTAAAATCTAACTCATAAATATTCACTTCACCTTCAAAATATAAAACTGTGCCATATCAGAGATAGCCTAGTTCATTTTGTGACCGAGTTCCTGCATTAATCACACATTAATTATTCCCTCAATCTCATAATTATATTGCATACTTGCCAAAATGTTTTATAAGTCTTGTAAATTGGTTTGAATAGGTTTTTGTTCTCAAATTGCTAAATATCAACGGGGAATAGAAAAATTAAAAACGTTTTTTTTTAAAAAAAAAGAAACCACGTCACAAATAATATCTTGTGTGACGTGGTTTCCTGGAAACCACGTCACACAAGATGTCACACAAGATATCTTGTGTGACATGGTTTCCTGGAAACCACGTCACACATAAATATTATGTGTGACGTGGTTTCTCCGAGCAACTTACGTCACACATAATATTATGTGTGACGTTGTTTCTCTGAATTTTTATGTCACTTGTTTATGTGACGTTAAAAGTCTATTTTCCATGTCACTTGATTCAATGTCCCTTGAAAAAGTGACGTGAAAACCCCCAAAATTTGTGACATTAAAAGTACTTTTTGTAGTAGTGCTATAGAATCAACCTTAACAAAAGGAGTTTTAAGAATACCTTTAGTAAGTAAAGCATTAATTGAAGATGAAATATCTAAATTACCATTTAAAGACGAAGTTACAGAAATTTATATAGTTGGAGTACAATTACTTGTAAAAGCTTGTTTTAAAGAAGGAATTAATTCTCCTATAGAATTGTTAATAACAGATGGAAGAATTGTAAGTAGTGTACTGACAGGAAATTTAATATATCAAAAATTAAAATTTACAGTAAATATAAATTTTGCTATATCAAGAGTAGATGAACATATGAATAAATCTATAATTATATATCATAAATTAGGAGGAATAAAAATGTTAGAAGGAGCTAGAAGCATAAGTATAACTACTATGGTAGGACAAGTTTTTACAAATAAACACACGATATATAATAGATCACATGGAAGAATAACTATAGATAAATATTTTATGCCAATATTAAAAGAGATTCCTTTAGACCCTATAAATATAACAATACCCGAACAATTACAAATAGAATTGGATAGAACTGTTAATTTTAACCAAATAACTACCCCTAGAAGAATACAGACTAATGATAATATGGGACAAAGAATGTTGAGAATTAATACACTATCCTTTAATATAGATGTTAATACTCCAAGTACTCCGAGAAGAATTTTAGGAAGACCTGAAACAAGAAGAGGATTAATTAGATCAAGAAGTCAAAGAGATGAGTATGAAAGGAATTTTTTAGCAGAAATACCAATTAATTCAAATTTAGCACAGATAAGACCAAGGACTCAGCATTTAGATTTGACAAATCAAGAAAAAAGTTATATTAAACTAGAAATAAAAAAGGATGCAATATGGGAAGAAATAATAACTTTAATTGACCAATATATAGATAAAAGCTTTATTGAAGAAGATTATACATAAAATAATTTAGAAATAACAGGAGAAGGAACTAAAACAAATACTGTTATAAGATTTAATAAAAGGGATATAATAGATATAAAATTATGGGTAGAAGAAAATACTAGGAATGAATATAAAATAGTTTTAGGAAAAGATTTTTTTTACAAGCAGTAAGACCATATATAATACAAGAAGAAAGAGTGATAATAAATATAAATCATCAAACTTTAATAATACCCAAGTTAAGATGAAAAGACAACTATTTTATATCTTAGTGAAATTTAATTATCAAAGATATAGGTCTAGAAAATACCATGCCCTTATAGATACATGAGCTAATTTAACAGTTGCTAAATATAATGTTTTACCACCCAAATTATGGAAAAAGAAAAATCAGATGCTAAGAATGGAAAGTGCAGGAAGAGAAATTCATATGATAGAATTAGAAGCTAAAAATATAAAAGTACAAATAGGTGAATATGAACTTTTAATTGAAGAATTAAACCAATATAATGAACCATCTTGTGATGTAATATTAGGAATGGATTTCTTAGGACAATATTATCTGATACATTTGATAGAAAAAGCTATTATTTTAACTACCCCTTGTAAACATGAAGTATGGGGAATAAGAATAACCAGATCTTGTAGAAGGAAAGATGAAAAATTCCAGAAGAAACAATATGAAAATGAAGTTCAGTTTTTGCCTAATAATCAACTTGTAGAAATAATTCATATGATAGCCACATTAGACATCATAGAAGTTAAACCAGTGAAAGAAAAAACAATAGAACAAAGATTAATAGAAAATTATGATGATAATCCTTTAATTCATTGGGAGAAGTCTAAGCCTATGGCAAAAATAGAATTAAAAGACTACAGCAAAGAAATTAATTGTAAACTATATTCTTGTACAGAACAGGATAAAAAAGAATTTGAGATGCATGTAAAAGAAATGAAAAAAATATAATTTGATTAGGGAAAGTAGATCTAATTACTTATCACCTGCAATGATTGTAATAAAACACAGTGAAGAGAAAAGAGGAAAATCATGTATAGTAATAAATTATAAAAAATTGAATGATTTAGCCGTTAGAAATAGGTATCCAATACCTAAAATAGAACTCTTATTTAATTTGATAAGAGGAAAAAAATATTTAGTAAGTTTGACTGTAAATCAGGATTTTTTCAAATAAAATTAGAAGAAGATAGTAAGAAATATATGGCCTTTAGTACATCAGAAGGATTATATGAATGGAATGTATTACCTATGGGATTTCATAATAGCCCTTGTATATTTCAGGAATATGTGTCTAAATTATTAATACCAATAAAAGATTTTGCAGTAATACATATTGATGATATTTTAATACTCTCAAAAAAATGAAAAAGAACATGAAAACTGCTTAGATCAGTTTGTAAAATTAATAGAAGGGAAAGGAGTAAACGTATCACCTCAAAAAGCAGAATTAAGGAAAACTAGAATAGGATTTTTTGGACAATATATATCTCCAGAAGGAATAGAATTACAAGAACATATAAATAAAAAAAGTAAATGAGTTTGTAGAAATAAAAAATAAGAAAGACTTACAATCATTTTTAGGATTAGTAAATCAGGTTAGAAATTATATACCAAATTTATCTAAATTAAATGCTAGAATATCTAAATTAGCATGAGAAAAAAGTAATTGGATATGGAATGAGGATACTAAAAAAATAATAAATCAAATAAAAAAGTTATGTCAAAATTTACCAAAATTAACGATACCTACAGATAATAATGTAAAATGGATAATTTATACAGATGTTTCAGATAATTACTGAGGAGCAGCTTTGTATCATGAAAATAATAATGGACAAGAATTGATTACTAGATATGCAAGTGGAAAATTTAATGAAACTCAAAGTAAATATCATTCGAATTGGAAAGAAATTTTAGCTATTGACAAAGTAGTAGAAAAATTTGAATTGTTTATTGTAAATACAAAGTTCATTATTAAGACTGATAATACTTAAGTAAAGCATTGGTTAGACAAGGGAATAAGAACTAATAAATTATGTAAATTATGTAATAAAATGTTGATTAAATGGCAAAGTGATATGTCTTATTATGATTATGATATTGAATATATTAAGGGTAAGATTAATTTAATTACTGATTTCTTGAGCAGATAGAATCAGATAGCCCTGTAAGCCAATCATGTAATGAGTCATCCAACGAAGCAAGTTCTTTTATAGATCAAATAAATATTAGATTTCAAATCTCAGAAATCAATATGAATCTATTAACAACACAAATGAATGGACATTTATCCAGGATCTCTAACCAGATAGAGCAACTCTATCAAAGAGTGGGGAAACTGGAAGAATTATCTGTAAAAAGCCCTGTGATGAAGGATGCTGGACAGACTTCAAGAAGTCATGTAAATGAGAAAATTACTCCTTTGGTAGAAATTATAAAAAGCCAAATCCAAGAACAAGAAGCCCAAAAAACCCAGAATAATCCACCAAATGACCAGTCTACTAATCAGCCATCATCTTTTACATTTGGAACCAACCTAAAAACAGGCCCAACCTTAAACCCCTCAGTCTTTAAGTTGATAGAAAACTCGTTTACTGCCTTAACCATTTTACTCCCAAAGCCCAAACTGTAAAATACATTTCCCATTATGCCTTTAACAAAGCCATTATTTACCCTAGAACTCCTCCAAACCTTGTAAAAACCTTATACAAGCATGGTTTAATTCAATCTATTTATCCCTCACCAACCTTGGAAGAGATTTCAGAGTTACCAGAACCTTTGAAAAGAGCTGTAAAGACATATTTTGGGATTGTAACTCAACATATAGTTTTTATAAGGTGTTATTCTACAATAGTGGAAGTTACTCCGGATACATTTTATCATCCTATAAATTTAATTAGACTGGGAACCACAAAGAAGCCGATTAATCATCAAGTGGAATGCAAGGAAGATATTGAAGATGATATAGAATTTTTGCAGACTGTATCAAGAATCAGAGCACAAGATCATCATATAATTTTTCAGGAGATGAATAGAATATTAGCAACAGATGAGGAAGCTGCATGGGTATACTTTTTAGGACCGACTACTTTAATTTACTCTTTAGGAAGGACCTCGAAGAATCTCAATTATTTTAATCAGTTTTATGACAAGATGAAAAGTAATAAATTTGAAAATACGGAGAATACCAAAAGAAGGATTTGTCAACTTTTATCTGAATATGCAGTACATAAGTGTAAATATTGTGATGAGAAAAGTTCAGAGAAAAAAGATTTTGAAGATCTTGTAATGGATATAAGCATCATATAAGGAAGACCAGATAGACCAATCAATAATTACCGACAGAATACCCAACTAATAAAGATCTGCAAGAAGTGGAATGTAGAAGTAGGAAAGAATAATAATTAGAAGGGACAAAAGACACATGGAAGCAAGAAGTACGAGTCTACGTATACGAAGTTATGAGACATGTCAAATAAAAAGGTCAAAAGATGAAAAGATGAATAGAGACATGAATAGTATTGCTTTTGTCCTTTAGTGCTATTTTGTCTTATTAATAGAAAGACACGTAATATAAAAAGAGAAGGGAATGCCCTCCCTATATAAAAGGATATGTAATCAGTATAGGAAGGCAGAGACAGATAGAGTTCTGAACTGTCAAACCCTATTGTAATGTGAAACTCTCTTAATAAAGTCTTATATTTCCAGTACGTTTCTACTTGCCCACTTTTTAAATTTTAACCTTCACAAAAATTTTCAAAAATTAGTGGAATAGCTTTATCAGGTATGTGTAATTAAACTTTTTATTGGGATTAAGGTAGTAGTATTATTTAGTCTAGAAAGTTATGATCCTATAAGGGATAACTGGTTATAAATTCCTAATGAAAAACCCAGTTACGCCTCCAGTAGGAAACGAAGGAAGCTGTGCTGAGATGGTCTGAAGGAGGAAGGTTTGACTCTTAGATGGGAGATGCTGTAATATAATTCCTGTATGAAAGAGGACAGGAATCCTTTCATGACCCGGATCACATATTCTCATGAAAAAATAACCATTATGGAATTGTTAAGTTGGGATATAAATTTGCCAGTTTGATATAAGGAAGTACCAAATTAAAATATAAATTATCAAATTCTTAAAAAAATCAACTAAGTTTATATATATATATATATGTATATATATAATTGAGATATGAAATTACAAAATGTTTATGTGAACTTGGGAAGTAAATACCCAAATTTGGTAATTTAATATCCAAAACTAAGAAAAACTTGAAAAAAACTTTGTAAATCATTTGAAATTTTGTGTTAAACATAAGTTGACAAAACTCAATGAAGAGTTGGTAATGTTTTATGAGAACTTGAAAAAGAGTTTGGTAAAAATTAAAAAAAAAAATCAATGAAAAAGAGTTTGATAGAAAATAAAATTGTCTACTTTTTCTTGCACCTAAAATATTGAAAGTATTGGTGACTACTAATGTCGTTGGCAAAACAAGTGGTGGATGATCAAATCTCATCCCCACCACTTTGTCAATTAAAAAAAAAAAAAAACCCAAAACAAATAAAGGTTATCACCGACAGCCCGTGCAAGTTTATATATCTTTTTTTTTAAACAATTTTATCAATCGATATTTCTCGATCTTTTACTTTCATTTTTTTCTTTTCTATAGACTTTTGATATGCCCATTTGGGACTCGTGGACTTCATAGGAATAAAGATAATCCGGTGTACCATTCGGTATTTTCCCTACTTTTGATAGTCTTTTTACCATTTTTTCCTTGTGTTTAAATAAATTTCAGTTTGAATTGTTTTTATCATTTGTTTTTTTTTTTTCATCTTACGTACTCCTAATTAATTATGTGTTAAATTCACATGCTTTTAGCTCATTCTCTCCCCCTACGCATCCTCTAGAGCTCTACGTAAACAAAGGTGATTTAGGGAAAAATTGTGTTTTTTGAAATACTCCCTCATGTCTTAGATATAATACCTATTTAATTAAATTAAGGATGCTAATTATATTAGTTATTATGGTATGCTTTTTCTAAAACATCCCAATCATCTTTGATTATTCTCTCTCTCATTTCTTATTTGAATATTGTTGAATGAACACTAATAGGGATAATTTAAGAAAAAATTGATAAAAATTACAATTAGGTCATATATTTAAAATCAGGATCAAATCCCCAAATAAGTCTTATATTTACGACCGGAGGGAGTATTTCTTATAATTAATAATGTAGGATTACAACATAAACAATTGTGGTGTTAATAAAATTTCCACCGTCAATTTTACACCATCGTGCTTGACTCTATTTTTAAGAGTCAATGATGCCAAAAGCTAAAAAAAAAAAAATATAAGATTGAAAACAAAATTTATTTAGACTTGAGGAGGAGGAAGCAGCCACTTAGAAGCTTGAATGAAGCCAAGATTGAGGTATTCCTTAGCATCATTGCCACTTAGTAACTTTGTGAACGGAGCTCGTCCTTTAGCGTTTGCACCATTTCCACTATTCTTGTACTCTCCAAAATATACAGTCCTGTATTCATTGTTTTATATACAAGTCAATATGTAGTGAAATTTATAGCAGGCAATAATAGTCACAAATAAGAAGATTTTCCCTTTCTTTCCCCTCAATTTCATGCAATATATATGAGTCAACAAGAGGATGCAATCTATAGAAATTAAGTTCATGTCTATAGATAGATATATATATATATATATATATCATTAAACCCAATTCTATAAAAGTTCTATCCAGGAATTCCCATGTTAAAATTAATCTACTCGATCATGCTTAATACTACGATTTGTCTCTGATATAGAGCTAATTAAGGGGATAAAGACATATTAATCCATTGTATCCCTATATTTACCGATTTTTCTCAACTATCCTTATTAATCGGGTATATTAAGAAGGCTTTAATGTAAACAATTCAAAGGGACTTCAAAAATATAAAAAGCCAGCACACATTTTTTTACAGATTAGTTAATAGTTAATTATATATTATGCTAATGCTAGTAAGAGAGAGTATGAATCCACATGTGCAATGTCATATACTTAAGAAGAGAAAGAGAGAAAATGAGAGAAATAATACGTACTGAGCCATTGAAGGATGGTTGTTGATGTTCCAACCATGGGGAGTAATAATGTCACTCATGGAAGTGTAAGAAAACACAGCTCTACCATGAGACATCCAAGCTCTTCCCAAGAAGGTGCCCTTGGCAGTTCCACTTATGTCACAATGCACGAAGGAGTACCCAATGGCATCGTCGTTGCTCTCTCTCGCCTGAGCCACAATCACGCCTCCAACTTTCCCTACCACCACTAGCTTTGTGTTAAGGTACAAGGACTTGCCACTACCAAATATGAAGTCCACCGTGCCTTGGATTGTGCAATCCTTGAACAAATGGTTCCCCTTGTCATCACATAGTGTGTCTTGAAACCCTAACATTACACAATTGTAGAATGCTGACTTGTCGCCGGAGACTCTAACCGCCACCGCCTGAGCTCCCTCCCTTCGCCCGTCCGGCATCGGCGATGAATTCTACAATGGATAATTGTGTTGACCGTTAGGAAGAAAAATGAGAAATGATGATCCCATATATCTTGTGAATGTGTCACGTGAAAGTGGGAGGGAGGGTCACTATTTATTTTTAGGATCGATATATAGAGAAAATAAGTGAAAAGTCCTTAGTTAGAAAATTTTTTGGACAAAAGAATTTGACATATTGTTATACATATAAAATACCTGCCCTATGAAGGAATTCATACATAGAAAAGTACCAATACAAAAATTTAAGTCCGTCTGGTTAAATGAATTTTCAAACCAGGATTTTCGATACTTAGTAAATATATGTCAATACTTTGAGGATTTCTTACACCAAAAGTATTGGCATTCAAATTTAGGTTCTTTTAGCCAATTCTTTTCGTATGTATTATTTATAAAAATCAGGTAGATTCTTGAGCTTTGCAAGAGAATCTAATAAGTAATTAATGAGTTAAACTGACTAGATATAAATAAAGAACAGAAACATGACACCACCCAAAAAAATAAAACACAAAACAGAAGTATATATATAAACCTGGAAAACGATATTTGCAGCGACGAAGTAATTGCTGTAGGTAATGAACGTAGCACTATCAACAGTTCCATATTTTTTAGCGTCACCATTATAAACCAATTTGGGCATGTTCTTAGGATCACCAATGAGTGTAATGAAATCCTTAGTCCTATCAATGGTCACTTTCTCCCTATAAGTTCCACCTCCAATTTTGATTATCACCCTTCTCTTGTTGTTCATCGGCACGCTCTTGATTGCGTCCGTTATCGTCTTGAAGTCGGCTTTTCCATTAGCCGAGACCGTAACAACCTTCGGAGAAGCCTCAGCAGCCACCAAAGCTGTGTCTAGAGTTCCCTTTCGACTTGACAATGGCTTCACATTTTGTGAGAACCATTTGTTCAATTGATTTTTGTCTGCCGGAATCTGCACGTTGTCGTCGGATAACACCGTTGTGGCGGCGAGGATAATAGCCACAACGATCACCTGAATTGAAGAAACATGGCTTGTTTTGCTAGACACCATCTTGGGTTTTATCTTTATGGGTTTAGTCCCGTTTTGTTTTAACTTTTTGAAAGCGCTTTTCCGTGAGTTGAGACAAAATTTCTGGAGCTTTTTAAAAGGTTAAGACAAAGAGGGACTGAGATAGGTGAACATTTGTTGAAGGGATGGAGTGCAATTTATAAGGGTTGGATTTGGTTAAATTTGTGAGACCTGGAGAGATCTTCGCGGTTTGTTTTCATAAAATTGACAACTAAAAATTGTTAGCGTCCATTATTAGAAAATTAGACCTCAAAATTCATTCTCTTTAATTTTATTGAGAACGGTTTGGCCTTTTTTCAGCCGTACGTTACAACAGTAATATATAGTTAAAGTGCTGTCATTCTCTTATAAAGTAACTGAAGGGTGATTAAGTGGAATATAATTCAAATCCTTCTTGTGTACGTTAAGAAAAATTAAAATTTGAATTCTAGTGCATGTTTAAAAATTAAAATTAAAATTTTAATGCGTGTACTTTTTTTATATGAAAAATTCTTACATGAACTTGGAATGCTATATCATTTGTGGTACATCCAATTAAAATATATATAACAAATCACACCATTTAATCAAGTTGTTTACCAATGCTGAAAATTAAATGGAGATTTCTAATAAAGATAAAATGGCTATGGATCAAATTACAATGACTGATGAAGGGAAAGGAAGGAAATTCACATGCCTTTGAGAATAGTCCTTTTCCTTCCACGGATGCGTTGACTATTCAAGCTATTTTTGAGGTTGACCCATGTCATAAAGGGGCAGTGTTACATGGCAGCCACCCAAAAAAAGGTTGCACTAATTTACACGGTGGAATTCCCTTTTGAAGAGGAAAAAGTCATTTTCCCATTTAATGGACTTTCATCTACGTCCACAATTATTTTGGTGCTGAAATACTAAATGATTCTTCCTTTTATTCTTAATATAGGAATTAGTTGAGTTTGGGTTTTGATATTAAACTAGATTTTTCTCGTCGTGCGATGCACGGAATGGTAAATATATGAAGATTTGAATTTCATTTAAGATTTTAAAGATAAAAATTAAAATAGAAGAAAATAAACTAATAAAAATTAGATATTTTACCTTTAGTTGTTAAGCCAAGTGCAATCTCATTTATGGGAAAAATGTTGAAAGTATGAACAGAATTAAATTAACATTTTTTCAAAAAAATGTCGTGGAATGAAAGTTGAGCCTCTATTGATGGTTAGTAATCTTGTATTGGTTATCGAAATTATTATATACTTTCCCCTTCAATTGAATCTTATTGGGTAGTGGTGAGCAACGACTCCTAGGTAAGATTACCCCTCAATCCCTCAACCCTAATTCCCTGCAAGTGTTGAAAACATCATAAAAATATTGTAAGGGTATACATAAGTATGAAAGTGATAAGAAATATGAAATTTCATGCTAAGAGTATTAGAAACAATAAAGAAAGCCAAAGTGAAGAGATATATGTGTTGGCATTAGTTCCTAAATTGTTGTTTGCTTCAAAGAATTTTCCGGCTTGTCTCCAATGCTATGTCCAAATTTGTTGGCGGCAACACCCTACAAAAAAAAGAACTGATTCGAGTCGTGCTAGAGGACACTGTCTTTAAGAGCTATTCCGCGACTACCGACAGATGAGACATGTCACTCCCTAGGACTAAACGAATCATTCCTATAAAAATAGAGAGCAGAACTATGGAAGGTATTAAACTTAGTTAGGAAGAATTCTCAAAAGGAGGAAGAAAGGTGTTCTCAAAAGCTTAAGATTTGTATCTCTCAAACTTCTGCTCTCTAAAAAATACCGTTCTCTCACACACATATAACTTCTTCGATAGTGCCTCTATACACTTTCAAATATTAGGTAATTTTATTAAATGTCAAAAACCCCCATTTTTATCCTTTCTTTAATGCCATAAGATATAGGTACATCAGATTTTATTATAAATATATATTTATGGCTGATTTGAAAACATATGTTTATTTATTTGGTTTTTTTTCCTAAAATAATGGTGATTGATTTTCAAATATGAGTAACCCATGTAGTGTTGTTAATAGGGAGTGTAATTCAAAATTTGACTATTTGCTATTACAGGATGCAAATTTGGAAATGACTAATAATTGAATTGTCACCTTTAATTTTTTCAATTCACAATATATTTGAAATTTTAGTAGAAGATGTTTTAAAATTCACCTAATTCGGTAGTTATTGCGGAAAAGGTATATTTATTTATTTGTTTTGTTTCCTGAAATAGTGGTGATTGATTCTAAAATATGAGTATAAATGTCAAAAACCCCCGTTTTTATCCTTTCTTTAATGCCATAAGATATAGGTACATCAGATATTTATTATAAATATATATTTATGGCTGATTTGAAAACATATGTTTATTTATTTGGTTTTTTTCCTAAAATAATGGTGATTGATTTTCAAATATGAGTAACCCATGTAGTGTTGTTAATAGGTAGTGTAATTCAAAATTTGACTATTTGCTATTACAGGATGCAAATTTGGAAATGACTAATAATTGAATTGTCACCTTTAATTTTTTCAATTCACAATATATTTGAAATTTTAGTAGAAGATGTTTTAAAATTCACCTAATTCGGTGGTTATTGCGGAAAATGTATATTTATTTATTTGTTTTGTTTCCTGAAATAGTGGTAATTGATTCTAAAATATGAGTAACCCATTTATTGATTTAGATATGTTAAATATGTAAATATATTAATAGGGAGTGAAATTTGGAAATTTGACTATCTACAAAGAAAACTTTCATGAGATTCCAGCTCCGAATTTATTGCTGCCACAGGATGCAACTTTGTAAACAATCACTAATTGAAATACAGTTTGAGACGTTGGTCTAATAACAAAAATTCAGATTTCAACTTAAAAATACAATTTGAGATTATTTTTTGATATATAAATAAACTAAGTCATTGTTAAATGCTATACATAATGAAATTTGATTTAGATAAGATACAGGTACATAAGATATTTTTTAAAAATATATATTTACGGCTGATTTGAAAAAAAAAATATTTATTTATTTGGTTTTTTTGCTAAAATAATGGTGATTGATTCAAAAATTTGAGTAACCCATTTATTGTTGTTAATAGGAAGTGTAACTCGAAATTTGACTGTCTGCAAAGAAAACTTTAAGAAAATTCCATCGCCAGATTTATTGCTTTCACACAATGCAAAATTGGAAACGTTTAACAATTGAATTGTCACCTTTAATTTTTTTTTAATTCACAATATGTCTGGAATTTCGGTTGAAGAAGTTTTAAAATTCACCTGATTTGGTAGATATTTGCGAAAAAGGTATACTTATATATTCGTTTTGTTTCCTGAAATAGTGGTGATTGATTCTGAAATATGAGTAACCCATTTATTGTTGTTAATACATGCATATGCAATCTTTGGGCAAATTTAAATCACCTTAATTGGCACATCATAATATTTAAGTTGAAAATGTTAAATCTTTATCGTACATGTGGACCAATTGCAGAGTCTAGAAAAGATGACGTCAGCATATATGTGGACCAATGAGATTGCTGCTAGGAGCTTTCAAGAAGTATATAGATATAAGGCATTTTTTCATTTAATATATTATATCTATCAATTTTCTCCAAATCAATTTGCATTCCTTATAAAGTCATGAATTAGTTAGTCAAACACTTAAGTTTTTTTCAGAAATAAAATGTAACATGCTATACTTAGGTAGTTTATCTAATTTCTATAACTCCTCAAATTAGTTAATTGGACTTTTTTTTTAAAGTATCGGTGGTAGTTTTCACCTAAAAAGATCCATATTGGATGAGCCTAAGTGGACTAATTCCAAGCAACAAATATTATTCACCGAGGTAGAGGAGACTAAGTGGACAAACTGTGAGAGGGAACAAAATACTTGTAGTTAATATAATGGTTGGTTTTTATGGCACTACAAAAAAACACAAAATTACCAACGGAATTCCGTCAAAAACGAAATTACCGACAGAAAATATTCTGTCGGTAATTTCATCGTTGCTAATTAATCTAGCGACGGAAATTTGGTTCCCTCGGTAATTTAACGACGGAATTCCGTCTCTAAATTTAGAGACGGAAATTACCGGCGGAATTCCATAGGTAATTTTTTTAAAACTTTTTTTAATTTATGCCACGTGTCCCTCCTACCACGTATCCTCTCTCACACTCCGCCACGTGTCGCTCTCACAAATTGTCTGAAATGTGGCGGAGCTGCGACTCGAACCCATGACCTCCTGTGCGCGTGTTGATGCCTTAACCAGTTGAGCTATGAAGACCTTATGATATTATTTGCTAACAATTATATTTATAATATTTAAACTCCCACTATTATAATTATATTTGATCTTATATATACTTTACATTATATTTAAATTAATTTTATCTTTTTTTTAGAAAAAAAAAGACAAAAATGCAGGTTTTGAATTTTTAGCACAAATCCAATCCATATACTCGGAATAGGTCAAAAACGGAATAAATGTATCTAGGGATTAGTGTTTTCAAAGTGAATTATCCCTAGATACACAAAACAAATATCATGATATTTTATTTCACAATTGAATCAATTTAAAATACACATAAAATTAGGGATTTCTCAATAGGTAATGTTGCTCCAATATCCAACCAAGGGGCCACTGCAGTACCAATCAAAAAGACGGTTGTTGCTACTGGACGACGAAATGGGCTTTGAAATTTATTAACATTCTCCAAAAAAGGTATTGTTAATAATCCTGTCGGTATCGAAACCATTAAAAGAACACCCAATAACTTATTTGGCACTGTACGAAGTATTTGAAATACGGGAAAGAAATACCATTCAGGCAATATTTCCAAAGGAGTTGCAAAAGGATCCGCAGGTTCCCCAATCATTGATGGTTCTAGAACCGCTAAACCTACGTTACAAGCAATAATACCTAGAATTACTACTGTAAAAATATATAAAAGATAGTTGGGCCATGCGGGTTTTCCGTAATAATTATAACCCATTCCTTTAGCTAATTTAGCTCTTAATATAGGATCATTCAAGTTAGGTTTTTTTGTTATTGGGATAAGTGAATTCTTATAGATCCATCCTCCAAAAGAACCGGACATGATAATTTTTTATCATCCAGCTCGAGCACGAATCAAACGTATCTATCTAAAAAATATATATGTTATACACACATAACATATATGAATATGAAGATTCTACGTACGAAAAATTTAGCAGAATCTCTTTTTTGAAGTTACAACTATCCATTGCAAGAAATTCTGTTCTTATGTTATTACTTATCTTCTTATAAGTTAAGTATATGCTCAATACCCAAGTAGGCCTACAAAGTTGATAGTGCTTTTTGGGTCATCTTAGACCTTGCGGTTGGCCTTTATCCCCCAAAATCTTGAGACTTTTTACTTTATATACAAAGGATTTACTTGTTACTAATATAATTTAGCCCCTGTTCTTCTTTAGATATACTTGTTTCACTCCGATAGTATCATAAATCGAGTCAATGCAGAGAAGATGAATGCATTTCCATACTATTAAGTTAAGTGAAATATAAGACATGAGATTTCTTATTGAATTGGAATAAGTTCGGCAGCGGATCACGAAATCTTGGTGATCTTCTCTATCTAATGAATGGGGAGTCCGTTTTGAAATCATCCGCCCTACACCCACCCCCCTATATGCTTCAACAGGAATCACACAGGGGAAGATTAATACAATAGAAACCTCTGGTAAAATGTCCACCCGTAACCTAATGGATAAAGTACATTAATTACATAGTCCATTTTAGGGATTGGAGACTTACTCATTCAATGACTTTGGCACCGGACGTTCCCAAAATGGGTACTGTACTCTCGGGTCAGGTGAGTTCAATAATAGATGCCTATTGGCATTCCAGCCTTCCTTCTCCTTTCAGGTAATATCTGAAAGGAAGAGAATTCAGTACTTCTTGGTCGTGAATATTGGAATAGGACAAACCGCCCTATGGATATCTTTGCTTCGGGACAAAACAATTCGATTTAGGCTCGGTCAACTGGAATGTGTATTATCCAAATAGGGGATGGATCTTTCAATTGAGAAGATCCATTGACATGAGACGAAGAGAAAGAAAGGTCTCTCTATTTTATTTAGTTATTCAGTTAAACCAATGATTTGTTATTGGAGTAGATAGCAACAACCATCTCATCCGGCATATGTATTTTTTATTTTCCAATGGATTTACATATTTCATTAATGGAAATCTTTTGATGTAGTGAGTAATACCTCTGGTTGTTCGCTCTTCAAGAATTCTTGTTTAGGCAGTTCATACCATCCATACATAATGTTTGGATTTAAGATTTCAATTCTTCCATGTTTCTGTAGTAGTATATTGTTCCATGGAGCTAAGGTCCAAAATATGGAAGAAACAGGTGTTTCCACAACTCTACCACCCAGCCAATTCTGTTTCACTTAATCCCTATTTTATGGCCACATATCTTTCCATACAATTGAAGTCATGATAATTGATAAGTTAGTTACTCTTTTTTAATTGCATCATATATAATTTGTGTGTATAGATTTGTACCAACTAAGTTGAATAGGAGATTGAAAGAAATTGAGAAAGAAATTCAATTGTTGGTGAGGGGAATCATTCACAGAAGGGAGAAAGCTAAGGAAACAGGACAAGCTCCAAGTGATGATGTATTAGATATACTTTTGGAATCCAATCGGATAGAAATCGAAGAGAATGGCAACAACAAGAACATGGGCATTGTAATACCCCAAAATTTAAAAATAGATATAAGGAATTATTTAAGTTTTCAGGGATATTATTAAAATATTAAAAAGCATTAAAATAAATAAATTTATGATGTTTAGGCATTTTTAATAATTTTCAAGGCTTATTTTCTTTAAGAAACAAAGAGAAATAATTAAAAGATAAAATTTAAATTTGAGAAAAGGGATAATAAGGATTTATTTGGAATCGTGGAGCGTCATTTAGAAACTAAAAAGCATTATAAATAAATTTATGAGGCCATGTGTATTTTTAAGAATTTTTAAGGTTTATTTTCTTTATTAGTTAAGGAAAAATAGTTAGGAGATAAATTTAAATAAGGGAATATTTAGAATCTTGGGATATTTTTATTATTTAAAACAAAGTCTTATAAATAAATTTGGAAATTAAAACATAGAAAATGGATAATAAGGATTTATTTGGAATCGTGGAGCATCATTTAGAAACTAAAAAGCCTTATAAATAAATTTATGAGGTCATGTGTATTTTTAAGAATTTTTAAGATTTATTTTCTTTATTAGTTAAGGAAAAATAGTTAGGAGATAAATTTAAATAAGGGAATATTTAGAATCTTGGGATATTTTTATTATTTAAAAAAAAGTCTTATAAATAAATTTGGAAATTAAAGCATACAACAACAACAACAACAAAGCCTTATCCCACTAAGTGGGGTCGGCTACATGGATCGCACGACGCCATTGTGCTCTATCGGTAACCAAATCTTTAGATATATTATTTATTAAAAGATCGCGCTCTACAACTTCATTAAGTGTAAGCCTCGGTCTCCCTCTTCCTCTCTTAATCGGACTCCAGACTATTTGATCTACCCTCCTCACTGGCGCATCTAATGGCCTCCTTTGTACATGTCCAAACCACCTCAAACGATTTTCTACCATTTTCTCACTGATAGGTGCCACTCCAACTCGTTCGAGTATATGATCATTCCGAATCTTATCCTTTCTTGTGTGACCACACATCCATCTCAACATCCTCATTTCAGCTACCCCCATCTTATGTTCATGCTGACCCTTCAAAGCCCAACATTCACTACCATATAATACTGCTGGTCTTATAGCAGTGCGATAAAACATCCCTTTTACCTTATGGGGTACTTTTCTATCGCAGAGAACTCCAGTAACTTTCCTCCATTTACACCACCCAGCTTGAATTCTATGATTGACATCGTCATCAATCTCACCATCTTGTCTTATAATTGATCCCAAATACCTAAACTTCGTTACTTGAGGGATTGTTTGCTCTCCTAGTTTAACCTCCAAATCACCTCTAAGTTGTCTATTTGCAAAATTGCAATGCATATATTCTGTCTTACTCCTACTTAAACGGAAATCCTTTGACTCCAGCGTGTTTCTCCATATTTCTAATTTATCATTAATCTCCTCTCTTGATTCGGCCAGAAGGACTATATCATCAGCAAAAAGCATGCACTTAGGGACCGCTTCTTCTATAGGCTCAGTTAGAGCATCTACTACTAAATTAAACAAATATGGGTTCAAAGCTGATCCCTGATGTAGGCCAATTCTTATAGGGAAGTCTTTTGTCTCACCTCCCGGCGTTCTAACCTTAGTCAACACCCCATCATACATATCCTGTATAACTTTAATATAAGCAACACATACTCCTTTCTTTTCCAAGGCTTTCCAAAGTAAATCTCTCGGCACGCGATCATACGCCTTTTCTAAGACAATAAAAACCATATGTAAGTCTCTTTTTCTACTTCGATACTTTTCCATTATCCCTCTTAATAGATATATCGCCTCCGTTGTGGATCTCCCTGGCATGAACCCAAACTGTCTCTCAGAAATACTAGTTTCTATTCTTAACCTATGCTCAATCACCTTTTCCCATAGTTTCATTGTGTGACTCATAACGGAGGACAAATTCAGATTCAATTGTAAATGATAATGATACATAAAATTACCATTTACTAGAAAATAGGAAAAGAGAAATGAAAAAGACAATATTTACCCCTAATTAAAAATATTTTCAATTATAAAAGGAAGGACAAGATAGTAAAATACCTATTAAAAAAATATCAGTCTCACATTTTAATATCTCACCTTTTAATATATAGCCACACGGTGCCTTCCTATTCCTATATGTTCTAATTCATTCACACTCCCTCATCCCTTACATTCATCATCACCGTCATTTTCTCTCTCTCTCTCTCTCGTGTTCTCACTCTGCTCTCTCCCGTGCTCCCTCGTTCCAGCGGCAGTTCCGGCCTCCAACGACGGCAATCGGCGGCGAATCAAGGGGGAAATTGTTCAAGAAGGCTTGGGTCACTCTTAGGTAAGCTTTTCCTTCTTGGTTTCCCTCTCTTCTGATTCGTTTCTGAGCGAAATGGGGGGGGAGTGATTCGAATTCTTGTGAGGTTTTTGAAGCTTCTGGACTTATAGAAATGAAGCTTAGATCCTGAATAAGGGTAATCTTGAAGTGGATTGGAGGTAGGAAGCTTGATTTGTTTGATTTCCCAAATTTTCCTCTTCGGGTACTGTTCATCCGACGGGAAATTGGTGATTTCTGAGTGTTTAACTGAACCAAAGCGTGATTAAACATTAAGAGGAGTAGGATTAATGCTATAATTGTGCCTTGTATGTTGGTGTGTGAAGATTGGAATTTTTCTTGAATTTCTTCTTCCTCCTCTGTTCAGTGGTGCTGGCGACAAAAGGGAAAAAAATGTTGTGATGCCTGATGATTATGGTTGATACTAGTTGAGGGTGTAATTGCTATGATTTTTCCCTTCTTGTACTTGCTTTGCCTGTCAAGCTCTTGTTCTTGCTTTCCCCTATTTCTTCGAATTTCGTCCGCTAAGCCGCTGATCTCTGGTGCATTAAGAGTATATTATGGTGATGTGTTGATGATGGTTTAATTCTTTGGTTTGACTGATGATAAAGGGATACTGGTTGTTGTGATTGATTGTTGTTGGTTGAGGATTGCTTCCTTTGCTCCCCTGTTCTTGTTTTGGCCGTGGGAATTGGGAGTGGAATTTTGAGAATTGTGGCACTCTATTCTTGCTTAATTTCTGTATATATGCTATGATTATATGAGGATGAAATCTGTAATTAAGCTTCTTGAAAATGATCTAGACTTGTAGAAGGTTCAAAGTAATTAAAGATGTTGTATTTGTGATTTTGTTTCATGTCTACAATTTTTGTTTAATCTCTCATGACTGCCTTCTTGCATTTTTATCAATCTTCAAGTTAGGTAGATGTTTGTTTCATTGACAATTGAATCCTAAATAAGAGACTATTAAAGTTGTTCTTGGGGGATGCATGTTTGATGTTACTCTTAAGTAAAAATGTTAAGTTGATATTTTTATATAATATATTTATGATTTTCTTGGCATGAAGATTTAATTGATAATATGGTTGAATTGAATAAGTCTAGAACATAGTTGAGGCTGAAAAACAAAATGTAATATTGTCCTTGATCCTCATTGAGTTCGTTTTAGTTTTCTTGGTTTAGGACTAACTGAATGAGGGTAAAAAGTAAATGAAAAGAAATATCATGCAAGGATTATTATAAGAAACTGATTATGATGGTTGTATGGAATTTTCAAATAATGATTAAGTCTCTAAATAAGATATAGTTATTATTTCAATGCTTAAAAGTGCTAAGCAAGTGTTGTTAAGAATCTTGATTTCTAAGTTACGTATATGGTTAAAGCTTTGAAATATTAAATTTAACTATGAAGGTGGAAGCTGAAACTGATTGATTCTTACTAAGCTTTTAACGGAAGAGTCAAAAGAGATAAAGTTAAGGAAATTAGAAGGAATAAAGTTGTGAACCTTGATTCTTAAAGAACCAAAGATAAGCTTGAAATTGCTGTTATGAGTTCTTAAATGGTTTATAAGTAAGCTTAAGATATAAGTATGTTTGGTAGCAATTAGGTGTAATTGTTAATATAGTTAGTGAAAGTAGTTGTTTTGGTTGATTGATTGGAATCTGATTTTAGTGTTATTACATATTAGTATTGGACATAATAAAGAATTGTATTTGCAATCGCTAAATGAGTTCAAGAAAGTGTTAGCTTTAGTTTGTGATGATTTGTTACTCATGGTTATTGTGAATTCAAGCTGATATTTTATTCTTGGTTAGTACTTGTGATTTAATTTTGGTTCTCTGATTGTTTTGTATGTCATTATGATTTCTTGCTGTAATATTCACTACTAAAAAAAACATTTTTCACGTCTCTTTTTTTGGACTTTTCACGTCTTTTTTTACTGGGACGTGGATTGAGGAGACGTGGAAAGTCGGCACTTTCCACGTCTCTTTTTAATGTGAGACGTGGAAAAGTTGACACTTTCCACGTCTCACATTTGAATGTGAGACGTGGAAAGTGACCAGTTCAACACTTTCCACGTCTCACATTAAAAAAGAGACGTGGAAAGTGCCACTTTCCACGTCTCTTTTTTAATATGAGACGTGGAAAGTGGCCAGTTGAACACTTTCCACGTCTCACTTTAAAAAGAGACGTGGAAAGTGGCACTTTCCAGGTCTCTTTTTTAAAGTGAGACGTGGAAAGTCTAAAAAAAAAGACTTTCCACGTCTCTTATTCGAATAAGAGACGTGGAAAGTCTTTTTTTTAAAAAAAAATTAAATTAAAATGAATGGCAATAGCTTCAGAAACCTCCAGCCTTCCAAATTGTACCACGCACAACAATAAATCCCAAACAGAACACTAATTCAACAATAGAAAAATATTTTACAACTGTAACATGCAAGTGATACTTCTAATTTTAATTCTAACACCATTATTCCTTCTTCATCAGCGAACATCAGTCAGATAAAACAACAAAGTTGATGCAGGGACCAAAGCATATCAAAGTACACACATCTTAAGTCTAAATGCAAAAAATATAAACAAAACTGATATTATGCAACAGAAGTAGACCGTAGACAAGCATCACACAAGACCGACATCTATGCACCAACACCACCCCATAATCTATAGACAAATTAACCAGATCTAAAATTTACTAAGCAGGAATCCATCATAGAGATTCAGAAAACAAATACTAATCCTACTGCTCGAAGGAGACAACGACAATAGAATTCAACAAATAAACGAAATTTACAACAAAAAGAAGAAGAAGAACTGACCAGGTAAATAAGCTTGTTGCAGTGACAATAAAAAGAGGGACTGGGAACCCCAGGGATGTTGGTAGCTTTAAACCACAAGGAGCATCTTAAAGACCTTCCTCACCAAAAATAAATACCTTGATTACCGAAAATGAGGAAGAAAATGGATATGAACGGTGAGAGAGATATGAGGAGGAAGAAAATGGATATGAACGATGAGAGAGTTGTGCGAGAAGAGTTCATAAGTGTGTGTGCTTTTGGGTACTTTCAGAACTTTAAAAAAAACGCGGTGACAAAACTGTAATTATTTTGGGGTACTTTCAACGTCTCTTTTTAAATAAGAGACGTTGATTCTCTTTTAAAAAAATGCGGGAAATACAAAATTACAAAAATAAAGGCGGGATGCTTGCAGAAATTTTTTTTAATGAGAATCCACGTCTCATATCTATTATGAGACGTGAAAAGTATATTTTTCACGTCTTTTAAAAGATATGAGACGTAGTTTATTTTTTTATTTTTTATTTTTGAAAAGGGAATCCACGTCTCATATTGTTTAAGAGACGTGAAAAGTATATTTTTCACGTCTCATAATAGATATGAGACGTGGATTCCCTTTACAAAATAAAAATAAAAAAATAAACTACGTCTCATATCTTTTAAGAGACGTGAAAAATATACTTTTCACGTCTCATAATAGATATGAGACGTGGATTTTCATTAAAAAATTAATTTCGCGTTTTTTTCCTTTTCTGCAAGCATCTCGCCTTTATTTTTGTAATTTTGTATTTCCCGCATTTTTTTTGAAAGAGAATCAACGTCTCTTATTTAAAAAGAGACGTTGAAAGTACCCAAAATAATTACAGTTTTGCCACCGCGTTTTTTTTACATCTCATATTTATAAAATAGACGTGAAATGGGGACGTGAATTCTATTTTTTGTAGTAGTGATTAATGAATAATGGTGTTAATTTAGTAAGAATGAAGTTTAGCTGGATGAGAGGTGTGAACTAATTAATGATTGATTCTTTGAGTTTGGTTGGTAACTGAGTTATGTAAGTTATGTCTAGTAATAAATGGATCCTAAAGGAGAGGAAAAATTAATAACTTGTATTATAAAGTATGAAATAAGTAAGTTCTTATAGTTTAGAAGTTTTAGTTTTAATTGAATTAAAGTTGTGTTACTTTGCTCTATTATGTTGCAAGTTTATAATTGTTGATGGAATTGGTAATTAATGATGTTATTCAAGAAATGAATTTTCTGTTAATTCTGTTGAAGATGATGTGATTAGTAATTAAGCTAGAAACTAGAATTTAAAAATAAATTAGATTTGGGAAGGGTAGAGTTATAGGTAGTATAATAGGATCGTGAGAGCCGCATAATTATTATAAGTTAGTATATATATTAATTTATTATCTAAATGTAATTATAGGAGAAATAGTGAAACTGGATCCTTGAGACACAGAGAAGGAAAGAAGCCAGTACAGGAGTAAGGATTAAGCCAGGTAGCAGTTTATTTCATTACATTAAAAGAATTGCATGTATAATTTTGTAATATCTGTTTCAAGTTTACATTATGCATGAAGGTGATGAACCTTGTTAATTCCTGCATAGAAGTTTAAGGAGTACTCCAGGTTTAGGTGGTTCGCTACCCCTTTGCCAAACCAGTTAGTTATAGCTTTAAATGTTATAACGAGAAGTCCTGCAGGTAGAACCTCTACTAGTTAACAAACATATTGTTAATAGTGGTTGGTAGAGCTTGTAGCGTAGGAAGTATGTGTAATTGAGATATTTGTTCAGGTTTATGAAATATATACATGTCAATGCTAGCATGATAATATATGTTAATTAAAGAAACTGCTATTGGGATTTCCGATCTCACCCCCTCCCCAACATTTTCAGTACGCAAGATGGGAGAAGCTAGTTGGGGAAGAAGATTAGACGAAGGAATTAGGATTATAATTTGAAAAGTAAAAGGTAGTTAAATATTTTAGTAATGTTATTTGTATATGTTGTAAAATTAAATTATGAAATTAATAGTAGAAAGCATAGAAAATAGAATTGCATAAATTTATTAAGGGATTTAAATTTCCTAAGCGTTATGAATTATAAATAGACACCCTAAGAGGGTTAGTGTACTTTTAATTGTTTTATGAACCACTTTCTTTATAAAAAGTTTTAAATTCTAAGTTGTTCGAAAAGCCCATTCCAATTATAATAAAGTTGTAACACTGTTTGAAAAGAAAATGTTTAAATTTATTCGTATTTTTGGGCTTCTAATATTCATAAAAGTGGTTATAATTCAATTAAAATGCTATAGTATAGTAGTAAAAATCTAGATGTTACAGGCATGAGCATTGAAGATGTTATAAAGGAATGTAAATTGTTCTAATTTTGCAGGACAAGAGACAACTTCAACTCTCCTTAATTGGACTGTTGTGTTACTCTCCAAGTATCCCAAAGTGGCAATCAAAAGCAAGAGAAGAAGTTTTCCAAGTATTTGGTACTCAAACGCCTGACTATGATGGATTAACTCGTCTCAAACTGGTGAGTGTGTTAATATGACCTTTTATTATTACTTCTTTTTGGATTAATTCCTTTTCAAATTAAAGTAACAATAATATTTTTTGAACACTTGATTATGTTGGAATAACAATGAGTATATTTGTACCTTATATATAGATAACTATGATATTTTACGAGGCTCTTAGGCTATACCCTCCGGGTCTTTTAATAGTTAGGGCCGTATCAAAGGATACCAGACTTAGAAATTTGAGTTTATCAACTGGGACTTATGTTGCCATTCCAGTGATTATGGTACATCAACATCGTTAGATGTGGGGAGAAGATGTAAAGGAGTTTAATCCACAAAGGTTTTCTGAAGGGATCTCTAAAGCAACTAAGAGTCCGACCTCGTAACTTCCATTTACTTTGGGTCCAAGAATATGCCCTGGCCAAAATTTTGCTTTGCTGGAAGCTAAAATGGCTTTGTCTCTAATTCTTCAAAAATTTTCTTTTGAGCTTTCTCCATCTTATACACATACTCCTTACTTAATGATGACACTTCGCCCTGCGTATGTCACCCACATCATTTTACTAAAGCTCCAAGATTATTAGTTCAAGGTTCGTCACACTGCACTCTTCATTTAAGAAATTTATGGATATGCATGTATATATATATATGTACAACAAAAATATCAATGTAAACGTTGTCCTTCTAAATTGATAGGCATGTAATATACGTGAGGGGAGCATGGGTTCTTTTTATTTATTTTTTTGGGACTGAAAGGGGAGCCTGGGTTTGAGATCACTTGAAAGAAGTATTTTTACATTATAAGAGATAAAACCTCATCACTCACTTATTCACCTCATACAATTCAGAAATTCTAAAAATAAGCTTATACTAACAAATAACCAAGAATGTAAGTTTACATGGTTATATACTTGAATTGATTATTCTATGCCTCTAGACGAGTCAACTGATAACCGTCTTAATTGTTGGGGAAAAAAAATAACTGTCTTCATTTTTTTTTATTAAAAAATCACGTGTTTTGTTGAAAATTTACGACAAAGGGGAAGTTCTTTTAGTTGCTTTGAGTCAATTGAAATGTTTATCAAAACTTCCTTCAATTCACAATCATTTTAAGGCTCTTGTGCACATGAACGGTGTTAATTAGCTCAAACAACCAAGTGAAAAAGTGAAATATTGTGATGCTTATAAATTTATAATACCTCGTTTAATTATGCTAAAATCAACTAAAGCATAGCAGGATTATTTATGCACTCCTTCCTTTATGATTTTTTTTTTTTAAAGATTTTCAGATATTACTTCTTTCTTCTGTATTAAGCTGTATTTCTTTTACGGGAACATTCACATAGAAAAAGCCTGATTACTCTACCTTTTTTTTTTTTTGGTAAATTGATTACTCTACCTTTAATTACACAACTAGGTTGGCAAAATAAATACCAGTATGCTATTAGCACACTACACCACTTACCATAATTGAATCAACGGAGTGAAATTTTTGAGCAAGATACGCTTATTTTCTAATGAGGTCATAGCAATAATATTGAAAGTTGGGAAAATTGTACTTAACCCTCTTTGTAGCCATTTAATGTCAAATTATCCTCAAAACATTTTGAAATATCACTGCACCCTTGAGGATTAAATGAAATAAATTTTTTAGGTGAATGGACTGCATTGTCTTTGCCTTTTGTTTTGAAGATGTTTCATTTGCAAGACAACTATACAAATTTTCAAGACAAATATGTTGATTTTCAACAAAAATGATGGTATTTCTAAGACAGGAAGTCAACTCATAATAACACTTAAAAAAGAACACTTACAAGTAAACATGTCACTTACAAGACAAACATAGAAAATTTCAAGACAAATTTGCTTATTATAACACATATGAAAGTATTTTTAAGACAAATAAAAGTTATTTACAAAACAAATATGCTGATTTCCAACTCAAATGAATGTATTTTTGAAACAATAAGTGAATTCACAACAATGTTTAAGAGAAAAGAACATTTACAAGAAAATATATGTACTATATGCACGACAAATGTGTTGATTTCTAATATAAATGAAAGTACTTTCAAGACGATGATAACACTTGAGAAAAAAAGATTAGGCTAATGAAGTCTTTCCACCCTCACAAATTTATTTCTTTTTGCCCTTAGTGGTTGTGGTGATAGTTCCGAAATTTTTTTGGGGGGTTGATTGATATTAAAAGACAAAATAAGGGGTCAAATGAAATTTGACCTGGAAGTTTGTAAATTTAAATAAACATGATAACAATTCACCTACAACTTATCGACTATTGTTAATAGCTCTTGTTTATAGTTCATTCAACTTGCGGGTTTGGTAACAGAGGTTTATACAAGTGTATATATCTATACAAACAGATGTTTACTCTGCTTTGCATCTAAAAAAACAGAGACTTGTATACGTGGGTGTGATTCAGCATGGCTGGAGTTTTTCTTAATCTGAGCAGCATGGGCTTGTGGGATTAGATGGACCGGATGCTGCAAAACCGGACCAAATGGTGTACTTTTTTTAGCCAGCCAAATGGTGTACTTAAATCAACGCTATCTAAGATCATTTACTAAAATTCAATTGTACATAAAAAAAATAAAAATAAAAATAAAAATAACCATATTCCCTACTAATAAAAAATATGATTAGGGAGAGTTGAATATATCTAAACTGTTCATATTTAATCTGTAAGATCTACATTTGATTATATTATAAATAAAAACAATATAAAAATGCCTATAGTGTATAATCAATCAAATCTTCATCTAAACAGCGTAGAAACTCTTCCAATTCATTTTTTTTTTTATGAGGCTGCTCCTTAAAAATGGTGACAATTCAAGCCACTTCATTTGACCAATAAAAGAAACATAAGCCCAATATCAATTGGGTACCTCTCTATTCTTTGAAATAACATTTATATGACGCATGCCCATTGACCAACGACGATTCTCAATCGTTTAATTTGAGTCTCCCAACTTTGTTTTCTTCCAGGGCAGCCATGGGAGCTCAAGAAATTCTATCACTGAGAGCAGCAAATTCTGTTATTGCTAGTATAGTTATCGTTGGCTTAGTGATAGTGATAGGGAAAGTGGTGAACTGGTTGTGGTTGAGGCCTAAACGTCTTGAGAGATTTCTCAGAACACAGAATCTGAAGGGAAACTCATACACACTTGGCTTCGGGGACTTGAAGGAGATGGCTCGGATGATACAAGAAGCCAAATCTAAGCCCATTAATCTTGATGATGATATCATTCCTCGTGTCATCCCCTTTCATCACCAAATGATTCAAAACTATGGTATTGCTGTCTTATCAAGTAGTTTATGAAAGTCTGCGATTATCTTCAAAACATGTTGATCCCATACTAATGTGTTTGATACATGGGAGGAATCGATATATATGTGGTCTTGATCTCTACTGATTATTTTTATTGCAGGCAAGAATTCCTTTATGTGGTTTGGTCCAACTCCATGGGTGACACTTGCAAACCCAGAAGACATAAAGGAGGTTCTCAACAACATTTCTGTATTTAAAAAGGTTCCAAAAAATCCACTTGGAGAACTTTTAGTTACTGGACTCATAGCCTACGATGGTGAAAAATGGATGAAACACAGGAAAATTATTAACCCTGCCTTTCATATTGACAAATTAAAGGTAGATTTTTTTTCATGTTAATTCTCTGAAAAGTAATTTTTACATTTTTTTTTGCTAATTTCAAAGCTTAAATTTGTGGCAGTTAATGGTGCCAACAATCTATGAGAGTTGTAATGAACTGGTAGAGAAATGGGTGAAATTGGTGGGTGATAGCCAAAGGCATTATTGTGAGATGGACGTGTGGCCTTTCTTGCAAAGTATGACAAGTGATGTTATTTCACGAACTGCTTTTGGAAGTAGTTATGAAGAAGGCCGACGAATATTCCAACTGCAATCTGAGCAAGTTCCTCTTACCCTTAAGGTCTTTCAATCTGTTTATATCCCAGGCTGGAGGTAGTTAGCTTGAAAAAACTTTTATTAATATTAGTACTATCATGTTTAAGTAAATTCCGAGTAAATTATGTAGAAAAGAATAGTCACCTTGATAACTTGTGTGTTTGTAGATTTGTACCAACTAAATTGAACAGGAGATTAAACAATATTGAGAAAGAAATACAAGGATTAGTAAGAGGAATCATTCACAAAAGGGAGAAGGCGAGGGAAGCAAGACAAGCCCCAAGTGATAATTTATTAGATATTCTCTTGGAATCCAATCGCAAAGAAATCAAAGAGAATGGCAACAAGAACATGGGAATGAGCATTGAAGACGTCGTGAAGGAATGTAAATTATTCTACTTTGCAGGACAAGAGACAACTGCTGTTCTTCTTAATTGGACAATTGTATTACTATGCAAGTATCCTAATTGGCAATCTCAGGCAAGAGAAGAAGTTTTCCGGGTATTTGGCAATCGAACACCTGATTATGATGGATTAAATCGTCTCAAATTGGTAAGTCTATATGAATGGGGCATTTCATATGTTTTAAATGTTTTAAATCAAGTCATTCAAAAGCATCATTAACATTTTTCTCCACAATTTACTACACTTGAATAAAATTCAATAATATTTGTATTTGTATGACAGGTAAACATGATATTATACGAGGTTCTTAGGTTGTATCCTCCAGTTCCACTGTTTAATAGGATTGTAACAAAGGACACAAGACTAGGAGATATGAGTTTACCGGCTGGAACTCGAGTTGGGATTCCAGTAATTATGGTACAACAAGATTCTCAATTATGGGGAGAAGATGCAAATGTGTTCAATCCTCATAGATTCTCTGAAGGAATCTCTAAAGCAACCAAGAACCAAGGATCATATGTCCCATTTGGGTGGGGTCCAAGGATATGCATAGGCCAAAACTTTGCTCTACTTGAAGCTAAAATGGCTTTGTCCTTAATTCTCCAAAACTTCTCTTTTGAGCTTTCTCCATCTTACACTCATTCTCCCTTTGCAATTTTAACCCTTCACCCTCAGAATGGCACGCATATTATTTTACGGAAGCTCTACAATTGAATGGATGGCCTGATATTCAGATTATATTAAGTTATATGCTTATAGAGGGCTCTGTTTGTAAGTTTTGGTGCTAAGATGAATGAGAAGAGTGTATGGTAGGAGCTTACTAAGAAGATAAGCTACCTAGTTATATTTTCTCCTACTAAATACCATAATCTGTTGATATTTCCACGCTAGTAATGAATATGCAAGTTGAGCTTTATATGCTTGGTGTTTGGTATGGAGAACATGATTGACTTCAAGGACTACAAATTTCTATTATGAATATACTCTGTTTTGTGAGAGCAGAATTGATCTTGTAGAGTTATGAGTGACAACTTGGTACATTTTAAAAGTAAAACAAAAATAAATCCAATGGTACCATTTCTAAGTACAATGATATGGGTAATATGTCGGAATGTATTGCAAAACATTAACTAAAACAAAAACCAACGAAAATCCATACAAACTACATGACAAAAGAGAAGGCATTTGGTGATCCCTCTCTCTGTCAAAATCATTCCAGTGGATTCGCTTGACATAATCTAGATCCCGTGAGCCATATTAAGAGCCCTTTTTGCAAAAAAGTCAGCGTGGATACTATTCTCTCGGGTTATTCGCACTTCCCAACTCCTACTCAATAATTCTTAGAACACGCTGATCAAATTGGCTTGAGTGTGCATCGAAAAATCCACCAATTTACTGATCGCAAGTATATCTGTTGAATCAGTAAGAAGTTTGCATCTCCATAAACCCAATTCCCACGCTCGGCGGAGTCCTTCTTTTGTTTGTGATAAACTGAGCTGATTTACGCATGCAACTAGTGATCCCTCTAGTTTCAGCTATTCCTTCAGTTATACTTACTTGTAGTGGGTCCTAAGTGAATGCTTTCATTTCTTCTGCGCCATAGGAGCCAACAAGCAATGCTGAAAATCACATTCCATTGCCCATCTCCATAATGTCTTTTATTTCTAATATTCATGCTAATCCACTCCGTTAAATTGCTTTCCCATAAATCTTTACTTGATGCATTAACCCCCAAGCCAATCCAAAGACTTCTTCTGAGAGAGCAATCTCTATATAAATGGAGAATATCTTCCTTTGTTCATTCACATTCTGAGCATACTCCATCTTCATGAATACCTCGCTTAAATAATTCAGCATTTGTGAGGAGACGATCATGTTACATTAACCACTTGCATTTTACAACTTTGAGGAGCCTTAATTTTCCACACATTATCCTGGCTTCTTCATGTTTATATTGGGTAGCATATCACTTCCACATTTATATTTTCCCCTAATTACATTCACCCATAGTGCATTACAATTAGTAACTAAGCCCCATCCTATTTTCATAAGGAAAGCCCTGTTTTGTTCCCTTGAATGCCTCAGACCCAGTCCACCAGCTCGCTCTCTTGCTTTTGCAAATTGTATCCCATGCAATCAAATGCGCACCTTTTTTATCCTCTGTTGAACCCCATATAAAGTTCCTAGATATTTTATCCAGCTCAAAAAAAGAAATAAAAAAAAAAATAAATGGGGCAAAAAGAGAATTTAACAAAGAGTTTTTAAGATAATATTAAGTGCCTCTCATGAATGGGTATATATTTTAAGGTTGGGAGATGCGTGATCCGTTATATTCCTTTTATAATATTATTACTAGTATTATATTTGTTGGGATTTAACAATCACTAATCAGAGAAACGTTCAATTTTAAGACAGCTATATACAGTTGTAGGTGACATGTGCGTGAACTAAGATATTCGAATCATACAGTGCTGGCACATGCATCTGGATGGCTCAATTAGCAATTGCGTTTTAATTTTTTATGTACCAAAAAATCGTATGATTGTGCTGAATATTTATATTGCGGTTACTAGAAGTTTGATTACTCAAGCTTTAATAACATAATTTACATTGATCATGCTATTGAAAGTCATATTATGATTGAAGCAACAGAATGAAAATTTTGAATACGTACAAGTTTTAGACTTTGTCTTGATTTAATTGATCAGATTTTTTATCTAACTTTTATATCATCCTCTTTCCAATTATGAGATCCTTGCCCTAATTAATTGAAAGTAAATATTACATAGGGCTACATAAGTGACCGGGTGGCCCGCTCAGATTTGGTCTAGCTAACCCGGTCCTTGAAAAAATTGGCCCGAAATCATGACAAACAAGACGAGACTAAACCCGACCACCGGACGGGATGGGACAAGGATGTAACACCCCAAATTTTAGAAAATAGAAAATAAGGAATTATTTAAGGTTTCAGAATATTACTAAAACATTACAAAGCATTGAAAAATAAAATTTATGATATTTAGGTATTTTTAATAATCTTAAGGCTTATTTTCTTTAAGAAATAAAGACAAATAATTAAGAGACAAAACTTAATTGGGAGAAAAGAGATAATAAGGATTTATGTAAAGTCTTGGGATGGCATTTAAAAATTAAACAGTCTTATAAATAAATTTATAAGACCAGTTGTATTTTTAATAATTTTTAAGGTTTATTTTCTTTATTGGTTAAGAAAAATAGTTAAGAGATAAATTTTAAATAATGGAATATTTAAAACCTTAGGGTATTATTTGACATTTAAAAAGTCTTATAAATAAATTTAGAAAGTAAAGCATATCTAGAAAAATTATTTTGAGACAAATTCAGGTCTATTTCTGGATGATAATGGTAAATAAAATTTCCATTTAAGAAGAAAATAGAAAAAGAAAAATGGAAAAGACAATATCTGCCCCTAATTAAAAATATCTTCAGTAAAAAGAAGGGGTAAGATGGTAAATCTCTCATTTAAAATATCAACACCTTCTTTTATTAGTGTGCTTCCACGTGTGCTTGCTCTTTTAATATACTCCCTCTCTGCTTCCACACACACACAAATACACTCACTCCCTCTGATTCCCGAGTCTCTCTCTCCCTCTCCCACCTTCCCTTGTTCTTCGAATATCGGCGACGGTTCCAGCTCCAAGCGACGGCAATGAGCTTGATTTCCGGCGTCGGAGAGCTTCAACGATTCATGGGGAACTCGATTTGAACTTAGGTGAGTCTCAACTTCTCCATTCTACCCCTTGTTCTTGCGATTTGAATAAGTTTAGAGAGAAATCGATTCGAGCTCTGGGGGGAGTTTTTGGAAATTCTAAGTCCATAAAATTGAAGATTAGACTTCAAATTAGACGTTTTGGGTAGTGATTTTGAGGTAGAAAACGTGTGTGGTCAGATTGCTAGAAAAACTCCAACTCGGTTACCGTTCACCCCGCCGGATTCTGGGTTTAACTGAACGGAAATTGTGATTAATCATGAAGAATAGTAAGATTATGTTAAGAAATGAGTTTTATGATGAATTTTGAGATGCTTCTTTGGTTTGTTCGATTTTCTTCGTCCCTGTTCAATTTCTTTGCTCCCGAAATTCTGTTCTCTGCAATTTTGTTCTGGTAATGATGAAGAGAGAATGGATTGGATGTTGATTTTGTTGATTGAGCATTATTAGGATGTTAATTGTTCAGTTTCCTTTATTCCTCTTGTCTGATTCTGGTCCCTGTCCTATCCGATTCTTTCTTCTATGTTCTGCTCTGTTTGGTCTGAAGATTTGGTGTGCCTCTGCCCTGTGAATTTTTGCTTCTAAATATGAGCAAGAAGGGATGGGTGATGTATGGTGAGGTTGTGTTTGAATGTGAAATTTATTTTCTTCCTGTTCTGTTCGGCTAAGGTTCAGTGGAGGGGAATTCAAGGGGGTTGTTTGTGATTTGTTTCATTTGTGTTCAATTTGTAGTAATATTGAATTATTCCATCTGTTGGTTCAATTCTGAATGTTGCTCTGCTTCTGGGTCTGTTCTATTGTGGCTGAAAAAGGATTATAGAAGTAAGGAGAAGGATTGATAGGAAATAATGAATGAAGCTGAGGTGTGGTTGTTGTTTTGTAGGGGGGTTCGAATCTGATTCCTTTGTTTTTTTAGCTTGATGGTTAAGGTTTAGTGGTGTAATTAAATAGGTGCAGTGAAGGGGGAAATTGTAGGTGTTAGACTTGAACTAGAAACTTATGTTTTCTTTATTTCACTTGATTTCTGCTCTGATTTGGTTATATGTGAATTGCTCTGTTCTGCTAGGAATGTTGAGGAGAGAGAAGTGGTTTTAAGCTTTATTAAACTAAGCTAGTTTTATAATTTAAAAGTAGCGATAGTGATGATTGTTTAGGGTAGGATTACTTCCTCTGTTTAATCTGATTTATAAATGGATGGGAATGAATGTGATGGAAGTAAGAGGTGATTTGTTTCATTGGGTGGATGGAGTGAATTGATTGATGAAGATGGTATAAGGATTGTGTTATGGTGACTGACTTTAGTGTCCTCTATGTCTGAATCAAGGGAAGAGTAATTTGAAAGTAAAAGAAGTTTATTTTAATAAGGGTGATTGGATGATTACTGGGGAAGAATGAATGCCAGATGCTTAAGGACATTGAGTGGGGATTTGGAGTGATTAATAATGTTGCTTTAATGAGTTCTGGAGTTGGTACTGCATATGGTTTTTCTGCGGGAGTTAGATTGATTTTGGAATGTTTAAAGTTGAGATTTTAGGAAATGAATTATTAGTGGGAGTAGTAGTAAGGTAAATAAGAATTTGGGATATAAAGAGTTAAATTAAGTGAAGTTAAGGATTAATTTATTAGGAATAGGTAAAGAGATACCATAAGTATTTTGATTAAAAATAAATTAGGTAATGTTAGAGCTAATTAAATTTAAGTTTTGTCTAAAAGTTAATGAAGTTTTAATTTATTAAATAAGGTTTATGCAGATTTAAGTAATAGATTAGTATTTTGAATTTAGTAATATAGTATGTCTATGGTTGAGTTGATATTGATTGAGATATGTATGTTTTGACATATATTAATATGATTTGTTTAATGATTAAGTTATTGAGTTTTAGGAATTTGGACAAGAGAGAACCAGTTCCAAATAATTTGCAAGTTCCTAGGTTTTCATAAGAATTAATCTAGATTCAAAGAATTTGAAAGTTGGGTTGATTAAAGGAATGTTGGAGGCAAGGATAAAGTAGAAGATTTTGAGGGATTTAACGATTGAAGTTTTGTTAAATTAAGTTCGTAATTTGAGAATAGTGATATGGATAATGGTAGTTGTGTAAGGTTTATTACCCTGTTTAGTTAAAGTAAAGATGGATGGGATTTTAAAGATGATGTCGGAAATATAGGAAATAAAATTGGTAGAAGTAAAATCTAGTTTAAATTCTTATGGACATAAGATGGGCTAATTGAGTTAATTATTGCAATGGATTCCACATGAAGTATAGAGAATTAGTTTAATAAATAAGTGTGAATTTTTGGATGTAGATGGCTTAAGGATTAGAATATGTGGAATATTGATTTTAGATTCAAGGAAAAAAGTTGATTCCTGAGGTTGAGATTTAATCTAGGGTAATTATTTTTAAGGACTACTGGGAGAAGAGATTCTATATTATTTATAAGGATTAATTGTTCATACTTTATTAGGAAAAATAAAGAGGGAAAGAGAGTTTATGTATTTTGGTTTTTACTAGATTAATTTCAGTTTCTATTCTAATTGAAGTTGAGTATATTTAAGTGATATTGTAGTGTAGGAGGAAACTCTAAATTTCTAAAAGTCTGGATTTACTTCTACGCTTAGTTCCATGCCCGATTGCTTTATATTTTGACAGTAGAAAGTAATGATAGAATTAAAAATTTAATCTAGCTACGATCTGTTTGTTGGACTAAATGTAATAAGTTAAAATCTCTGTTTTAGTTCTGCTCTCTTAAACAACATTTTCAGTGACAACAGTGAATCAATTGTAAGCTATAATTTTAATACGATTAAAGTTATACGGTACGAGAATAAAGAATTAACATATATAGTAGAGGATGATAATGTTTAATAGATTAATTATGATATGATTAAGTCATTGGGACTTTTCTTTATATTTAATTTCAGAAAAGATAATAATAAGAATCAGAATTATTAGTTGAAATAAATTATTTATAATTGATCTTTTAATTTTAAAAAGGGGTTAAGATAATTATAGTTATAGTAAACTGTAACATTTAACTAATGTGAAGAAATGGGTAGTAAAATAGGATCGTGAGAGACGTTGAATTATTATGAATTAATTTAGATATTAATATATTATTTTTATATTACAAATATTTATAGGACAAGATAGTGGGGTCGAATTCCTAGAGTACAGTGAAAGGCAAGAGTATAGTGAAGAGTAAGCTTGGAGTTCAGGTAGCAGTTTATTTCATTATCATTAAAAAGAATTGCATGTATTATTTTATAATATCTGTTTCAAATTTACATTATGCATGAAGGTGATAAGCCTTGTTAATTCCTGCATAGAAGTTTATGGAGTACTCCAGGCTTAGGTGATTCGCTAACCCTTTGCCAGATCAGTTATGTTATAGCTTAAAATGTTATAACGAGAAATCCTGCAGGTGAGGCCTCCACTAGTTAACAAATATATTGTTAATAGTGGCTGGTAGAGTATATAGAGTAGGAAGTATGTGTAATTGTGATATTGGTTCAATTTTATGAAATATATACATGGCAATGCTAGCATAAAAATAACAGTTAATGAAAGAAACTGCTATTGGGATTTCCAATCTCACCCCCTTCCCCAAACATTTTCAGTTTAGCAGGTTGAAAGAAGCTAGCTGGGGAAGAAGATTAGTCGAAGAAATTAAGATTATAGTTTGAAAAGCAAGAGGTAGTAAATATTTTAATAAGGTTATTTGTATATGTTGTAAAATTAAATTATTAAATTAATAGTAGAAAGCATAGAAAATAGAATTGTATAAATTTATTAAGGAATTTAAATTTCCTAAGTATTATGAATTATGAATAAACACCCTGAGAGGGTTAGTGTACTTTTAATTGTTTTATTAACCACTTTATTTTATAAAAAGTTTTAAATTGTTTCAATTTGTCTGAGAAGCCCATTCCAACTGACAGAAGTTGGTTTAATATTTTAAAAGAAAAAGTTTTAAATTTTTACGTATTTTTGGGCTTCTGACATTAAAAAGTGGTTATAATTCAATTAAAATGTTATAATATAGTAATAAAAATCCAGGTGTTACAAAGGACATAGGTATTAAGACCAACGACCCGGCCCGGAGATATTATTATTATTTTTATGAAAAATAATTTCTTTTTTCCAATTTTAAAATACACCATACAATAGTTAATATTTAATATACCATATAAAAATATTTGATTAATTCTTTTTTCAAATTTCTTTTATTTTTAAATTTATTTTGCTATTTATTAATTATTTTTCTTAGGATTAAAATGTTCAATGACCTATAGGACATATCCTACCTGGTCTTGGTTCCATGCCAAACAAGGCCTATCTGGGTTTTGGCCAAGAAAGCTAGCCAGAAGATTTTTAGGACGAGTTCGAGCAGTCCTTGTGTAGCCCTATTTTTACTCCATCCTTTCCTAAAAATAAGACTTATATGAAGAGATGAGATTGATCCTAAATATAAGACTGATTTTTAAAGTAGAAGTATAACGATTCACTTATAATTTAGTGAATCGTGATTAACAACTCAGTTGTTTATCGCCGGAATTCTTTGCTAATTGATTTATGAATAGACTACTTTAACTATTAAACGAAAACGCTCAATAGTAATGTTCATTATCCACCAATTGGAAGGAATATAAAATAACATTTATTTAAAACAAATTTAGCCAACAAATTTTGAATTTTTTTCTCAGTTTTTTCACTTATTATTAAGGGCGAGTATAAAAGCAAGAGTTTTATTTTTTTCATATCACCACCCCAACACTTAAAATTCAACATTGTCCACGATATTGCAGAATGAAAAAAAAAATAAAAAGGAACAAAAACCTGGACCGGACCGGCCGGTTCAACCGTGAATCGACCAATGGTCCGGTCCGGTTGAGCTTTAAAAACGGGAATGCAGTTGACTCGGTGACCTGGTCAAACCCGGGGGTTGAATCAGGTTGGCTTTTTTAAAAAAAGACAAAAGAAAATTTTTTATTTTATTATAATCCACCTAATTACTAATTTTCACTTAATTCAATTATAGAAATTAGGAAACTATAATACTTTAAATGCTATTTTACTTGCATATACTTAATATTTAATTGTTGTTACTCTTAATATTTGTATTTTAGTCTGGGGATTGTAGAATAATAATATTTATTTTCACGTGTAATCAACTAATATTTTCTCTTTTTCCCTCTATAGAACAATTAAAATATTCATATTTGATGAATTATGCATACCTATCTACATTTACATTTTGATATTAGTGATTATTAATATTAATATCAATAAATTTTTATTATTTTAATATAACCGGTTTGACCCTGGCCGACCATTGACCATTGAACCAGTGTCTCACACAGTTTGATGTCCGGTCCGGTTTTTTGAACCTTGAAAAAGAAAAAAGAAATAGTACCACATTTAGGTTTCTGGTTATGATTTGGAGACTCTCATCAATCATGCACTGCCTTTAATTTTGTTGCAATGAATTAGAAACGTAAATGATAGGACCTTAGAAACAAGATGAGTTACCCTGTCAAAAGCTTGGACATGGTTATCCTCCTACGTACGGTTAGTGTTGATTTTTTTCCCTTTCAAAATGCAAAATGCAAGCCAAATAACTGGAATTAATTCCTTCTATCTGTACATGTATTTCCTATAACAGATTCAATAGCCAACTTGTTTAGCCTCTATCAATAATGTCACACCTCCAATCATCATCATCATCAAAAACCCATAAAGTAAGAGATGTTACTGGTCTAAAAACATAGGTTTATATTTATACTCCATCTCATCTTTAACATAAGATCAAGTGACTTTTTGTTGTTGTTTCCGTTAATGAAGCCAAATACACCTCTTAAATTTAACAATTGTTACATGTAATTAAATTATACAATGTGTCAGTTTATAAGTAAGATAAATTAGCTTTGGAAAAAAATGAAAAATAAAAATACTTTTAAGTTATTTATTTTACCTCCTTAATCTCACATACAAAGTTAATTTGATATTATAATTAGAACCAAACAGTGATAACACAAACAAAGAAACAGAGGCTCTGTTTTGTAGTATCTCAAAAACAGAGGTGTATATATGAATTTATTTCTAAGCTTTGATGATAACTATGATTGAAGAATCACTAAATATTGGATCAACGTAGTAAGAAGAAGGAAATAGAAAACTGAAGTGGTTGCCTGACTTCTTTTAGGGTTGTGGGCCTCTCTGACTTTCTCTATTTTTCTTTTTTTCTTTTTAACTTAGAGAAGCATAGACATGTAACATGTTGCCGCAAAACGGGACTAACTGAACCACTCAACGCCATCTAACATCACTTACTTTAGATTCAATATTTTGGAATTTCAAATGTGATGGAAAAAAAATAATCCCTCTGTCTCTTAATATAAGACATATTTATTTAATTTGATTAGATTAATGTTGTTAGTTAAATTGGTTAAAATAACATGATATTACTAAAACACCCTAATTACCTACTTTTATTTACACCCCCCTCTCTTGCTTGTTTATTATTGGAAAGCATCATTAGGGATAATTTAAGGAAAAATAGAGTAAAAATAGAATGATATATTATATTTAAGAACAATTTTACCTCCCCAAATAGATCATATATTTAGGAACATAGGGATTAACATCATTTACTTGAATCATGTCGTGTGTGTGTATTAGTTAAATAATTTATTTAGCTTTAAACCTATACTTTATTTTACACAAAAATACTTAAAATAAATTATGACATAAAATGTATTTATTTTATATGGTTCTTTGATAACGAAAACCCCACTCCATCTTCCGGACACAGTTACCTGTGATTCTTTGCATTTCTAGTGGCGATAGCATTAGCACAAATGGCCATCTATCTTTAACTTGGGATTAGAGTCTTTTGTCGTGTTGTTAATTGGGCTTTGGCCATTTTTGTGTTCTGGATCTTGTTTTGGACCAGTTTGATTGTTGGTTAATGTTTGGTTTATATTAATTAAAAATATAATATCACGAGAAAACATTTTGGAAAATTCTATTTAAATCCATACGAAATATTGAGATCTAAATTTAGGTCTACTTTCAACAATTCCTTAATCAGGCCCAAGATACCTTATTTGGAATTTCAAAATTTTACCTATATGCCATTTTGTTATTTTTTAAGAGTCTTTTTTTTATTTATCCACCAGTATCCAGCGCTACTAGCGATTGACTACTCCGGTTTGCGGGAATGTAAACACATAATGGGGAAAATCTTGCTACCTCTAAGAATTATCGCGGCTACATTCTACGAGTACAAACTCGAGATCACTGATACAGTTAGAATAACCCACAACAAATTAATCTAAAAGTTTGGTGGCATCTTATTATTTTCCAGAAGCTACTTTAGGAAGCCTTGAAAAATAATCAGTGTAGTAAATGTAAATGTCTTGTAGTTACAAAGATATCCAAAAATTTTAAAATATCTTAAAATTTGTAAATAATCAAATAATAAATTGTATTTATAAAAATAGATATTCAAAGATATCATAAGATAAAAAAATTTGTTAAATAAAATTATTAAATTTAGAAAATACAATCAAATATACTACATTTCCAACAATTTAGACAAACGGATAAAATCAATGAATTTTTTTTTGAACTGAAGATAAAATCAATGAATTCACAAATAAATAAATTAAGTTATATACAGCAAGGAAGAGTAGTACACGTACGTACACATGAAAAGAACATTCAAATTCAATGCACTTTTTTTCGTCAGAAAATTTAATCCACTTGATTTGACCCTCAGAGGAAAGAAAAAGAAGTCCATAATTAAAATTGGGATCCTTTCGATTCTTCGGGATATCATTTTAATTGACGTATGTCCATTGACAATCCGATTCTCATCGATTTATCTAATTTCCCAAATCTGTGTTCTTTCAGAGCAGCCATGGAAGCTCCAAATCCAACAATTCCATCACTGAGAGTAGCAAGTTCTCTTAATTTTGCTGTAGTAATCATTGGGATAGTGATAGTGATCGGAAGAGTAGTGAATTGGTTATGGCTGAGGCCTAAACGACTTGAGAGATTTCTCAGAACACAGAATCTCAAAGGCTCTTACAAATTTGGCTTCGGAGAGTTGAAGGAAATGGGTCAAATGATTAAACAAGCCAAATCTAAACCAATCAACCTTGACAATGATATCATTCCTCGTGTCATTCCTTTTCATCACCAAATGATTCAAAACTATGGTATGTCCCTTCCTCAAATTCCCTCTTCTAAATGCCTTATGATCTGTTTCGTATTGTTCTGTGCTTTAGTTGAAAGCTGTGATTTTGTCACCACTGAAATGATTGGACCCTTACATTATGTTTGATATATAGCAAGAATCATGTTATGTGACATTAAATTACCACTCTGCAGGCAAGAATTCCTTTATGTGGTTTGGTCCATATCCTGTGGTGACTGTTGCAAACCCAGAAGACATAAAGAAGGTTTTCGACAACATTTCTAGTTTGAAAAGGTTTCTAAAAAGGACCCTGGATCAGCTTTTGATCACTAGGCTGTTAGGATACAATGGTGAAAAATGGATGAAACACAGAGAATTATCAACCCTGCCTTTCATTTTGAGAAATTAAAGGTTACATCTTTCTTTCTTTTTTCCTTGTGTTAATTCTCTTTAACAAGACTATCTTGTAGCTTTTTTCCTAATTTCAAAGTTTAAATTTGTGGCAGCTTATATTGCCAACATTATATTAAAGTAAGGGAAAATTCTAGAAAAAGACCCTTAATTACCAAAAGGACACTTCAGTACAACGAATTTTGGAAAGAACGAGTCAGTACAAATCCGTATAGTGACTGAATTGTCCTTTAACAAATTTAAAGGAAAAGTCCAAAATGCCCCTGGTTCAATTATATTTTTTTTAATAATTGCCTACCAGCCACCACTGGAGGTGGGGCCTGCCACCGCCGGCCGGTGTGGCTCGCTGTGGGGCTGCCACGTGGCGTGTGTCCCTTATAAAAAAGGGACACAAAAATGTGGGGGTGGGAATCGAACCCACCTACCAAGTCCTACCATTATATATATTACAAAACTAATATATATACCATATTTCATTCTTTTTTAATATTTTCCCAGAAACGTTCAAAGGATTCCCAACTTCTGATAAGGGATTCCCAACTTTTATTAAAGGATTACCAATAGTTTCAGTAACCCTTTCACATATATAGGGCAAATAGCTGCATTTTCTCTTTATCAATAAGTGCTTTTCATCGCTAACAATGTCATTACTAAATAAAGTCCTCATTCAAGTTTTCCAAGTACTCCCTACAGCAAGACTACGAGAATTGGGATCCACATACCCTTTTAAATCCAAGCAAATTATGGCTGTAGTACTCCCTATAATTTCAAACTCTAGTACAAAATCAGCTTTATAAACCACCATTTTTAGACCTTATATGGAGGATAAGATCTATGAAGTGTGATTGATGGCATTTTTGTAAATATGTATAAATCATTTAGACATGATTTGAAGAGATAAACTCCAAAAAGTGTGATGGGTGGCATTTCTATAAATATGTGTAAATTTGTTTAGACCTAATTTGTAAATATAAGCTTGAAAAAATGTGACCGGTGACTTTTTATAAATATAATTAAGCGTAAATTGTTTAGATTTAATTTTTATAGGTAAAGATTAAAATATTTTTAGAACTATTTTTGGAATCAGCTCTAAAAAAATTTGAAGGTTTTCATATATTGAAAAATAATGCTCCATATTAAAAAAAATTTAGAGCTCCAAAACCTGAACCCCTATTTGACAAAAAAAATTGGGAAAACTAAACACCTAAAGTTGTATTGGCTCCATATGTTCTTTCTTCATCCCAAATATGTATATATTATTAATTGTGATTTTAAATTGATATTTGAAGATTTAAGGTGATTTTTAAGGGATTAATTAAATTCAAGAGAAGGAATAGGAATAATTAACCATTAGAGAAAGAATAGGAGATTTAAATTTTAAAATTTGAGATTTCCTAGAATCTAGAAACTTTAAAATATTTGAATATTACAAAATAAAAATATTTGGATATGGTTCAAAATTTAGCTGATTATGTGAATTTTAAGAAAGTTGTATGTTAATATTTAAATTTTAATTTTAATGATTGAATAAAGTTAAAAAAATATATGAATATATCAAAAAAATTTGGACGGAGGAGGCTCCCCCTTTAATTAAATATATATAAAGAAAAAAAAAGATATTGAAAGAGGGAGCACGTGGCTCCCCTCCCCCTTTCATATATATAAAAAAGATATGATATATCTCATATAGGAGCCGTGAGGCCCACGGAAGGGGGGGGTTATTTAATACGCCCAAACCCTCTACGCGCACACACACGCACGCACAGTATTCAGAGAGAGAGAGAGAGAGAGAGAGAGAGAGAGAGAGAGAGAGAGAGAGAGAGAGAGAGAGAGAGAGAGAGAGAGAGAGAGAGAGAGAGAGAGAGAGAGAGAGAGAGAGAGAGAGAGAGAGAGAGTCGACTGCGTGGGGCAATTAATATGCCTTTTATTTCTATTTCAGTCCAAATTACATCTTTAGGGAGTATTTTGGTAAGTAAAACTACTTCTGTTTACAAAACTCTTTTCATGAAATTTTTTCTACCCATTTAGATCTTTCTAATGAACAAATTCTTGAAGTGAATAGAGCACAATTTTGGGTGTATGTTTAAAGTGGGTGTTGATTACTGACAATAAGTGACAATGAAATTGTTAAGATAAATTAATAAGATAATTTCATGGGTTTAGATTTATTTATTGGGAGACCTGAGGATTTAAAATAATTTTTGTAAGTTAAAAGTTTAGGGTTTGGTCTTGATTTCAAAGATCCAAATTTGTAACGAGATTTTTATACTTTCAAGAAGATTATTGAATGATGACTAGTGATTTTTAAACAATGGAAATTCCTTATATATTGGCGGCACAACAAAGTTTCAAAAATTTGGGGATTTTGGGTGTATTTTGAATATGATCATTGATAACTGATTTTGGTGATTTAAGAGAGTTCATTGAAATTAAATGAATGTTTCTAATACCCTAAATTGACAATTCAAATTTTGGTCTTACAAGGTTTTGAAAATTTGACTTATAAGAGAGGCTTTAAACTATAATTTTATTTTGGATCCATTAGTTACGGCAACCAGTGAACAAAAAAACGGACCGGACCTGCCGGTTCAACCGGTCCAACCGTGAACCGGCCATTGGTCCGGTCCGGTTGGCACAAAAAAGCGGAAGCCTTCGACCCGGGTCAACCCGGGAAAAACCGGTCAACCCGGGTTGAACCGGGTACCTTTTTTTTTTAAAAAAAAATTTTTTATTTTATTATAATTCACCTAATTACTAACTTTCACTCCACTCAATTTTAGAAATTAGGAAACTATAATACTTTAAATACTATTTTACTTGCATATACTTAATATTTAATTATTGTTACTCTTAATGTTTGTATTTTAATTTGTTAATTGTAGAATAATATTTATTTTCACGTGTAATCAACTAATATTTTCTTTTTTCCCTATATAGAAACATTAAAATATTCATATTTGATTAATCATGCATACCTATCTACATTTACATTTTGATATTAGTGATTATTAATGTTAATATCAATAAAATTTTATTATTTTAATAAAACCGGTTTGACCCGGTCTGACCCCCGGTTGGACCTTTAACCCTTGAACCAGTGCCTCGTCCGGTTTTTTGAACCTTGACGGCAACCTGAATTGTGATGGTGGATAATTTTTAGTTTATTAAATGGTGATATCTTGAGTTATGGTGAGATAGGTACAATTGGAGTATAAGGGTGAATATGGCATATTTAGGTCAAGTGTGGTAGTAGGCCTTAAGATTAATGGAAATTGGGTCTTAAGTAGCTTTGGATGTAAATTTTGGGTTGGGGTATTTTAAATAACATTATTTTGTATTATTGAGTGATTAATTCGGTTTGGTTGCATGATTGGTTGCTGTAGATTTTAATCCGGGTTCGTATAGTACTGGGATAGCTTTTGTGGTAGTACTTATTAACTACTCCATAAGGTAACCACTTCCTTATCTCTAATTATTGTATGATGAGTCAGTAAACTCCACTACTAGTTGGTTGTGGAGCTTGGGCTAGCATGTCATACTAAATGGGTAACGATGAATGTTTAGTCCACCACTCTGTTATGTGGAAATAGTATGTAGTGGATCTTATTTGTGAGAATGGCAATCGCACAAGAGGGGGGTGAATTGTGCTTCCAAAAAAATAAAAACTACTTAATGCAACACAATCTTTATACTGGTTCGGCCAACACTGCCTACGTCCAGTTCTCCAACTCCTTGTTAGGTTCCACTAACCACAGGTTTTACAACACAGGTTCACCTGTCAACCTTTACAGAGTTTTAGAATCCCTCTAAACACTCCCCCTTACTACCTGTAAGGTTACTACCCTGTTCTCAAAGCACCAAGCTTTAGAACAACCTCAAACAATAGAGGATTTCAATAATAAAGTTCACTTAATGAACGGATTTTGATAATCACTTAAGTACAAATGAAATCAATAAGAACAATAAATACACAGATCAGAGAGCAATGAATGTGTTCGTGAATATTCTTTGTTTTTCGTCAGTCCTTCATAAATGCTCAAGTTCTGTATTTATATCTCTTCTTAGATTCGCCATTGTGTTCATCTTCATGAGGCCGTTTGAATATGGTCGTTGAGAGCTCATAGCCGTTGGCATTTAATGCAGTTTCTTCATCGAGGTTAACTTTCTGCTCTAACTTCAACTGCTCTTGCGTAGGGTGACCTAAGAGAGATGTAGACTGTGCGTTCTGAGCACCTGTACCAACTGTACTTGCATAGCAGTTTTTTCAGTAGCGCTAGCACGCTTTGCTATCGCTAACTGTATAGTATAACTCCTGCACTTGAGCTGTTAGCTAAACAAGTATTCATGTAATGCATGGCAAATGTTATCGCAAGCTTAGTCCATTAGCTCAATGTATCATCTTATCAGTTTGTCTAAGTTATCACAATGAGCATTCTCCTATCGATAGCTAGATGCTTTATCGCTAGTGACCTTTGTTAGCACAAGTTTGTTTAGCTATCTGAGTAACTTGTTATTTCCTCAAGTATTTAGATATCGATAGCTAATCATGTTATCGATAGCAACTTATGATATCGCTAGCTGATTCCATTAGTTCAAAGATTTAGTTCATTTTATTGCTAGTTGTTCTTCCTTGATTTATCCATGTTCTCAATGAACTTCTAGCGATAAGATACCTCTTAGCGATAGATATTAACTTTATTATTTCTAAGTCTTCATTTGCGATTTCTTTCTATCTATTAGCGATAGGGATTCACTTAGCGATAGAGATATTTATTTTAGTGTTCAGCTAAGTTTCCATCTGCTATCTATTGGGCTTTTCATTTGCGATAGACTTTAGCTCTAGCGATAGTAATCTGTTACCTATCAAATTTTACTTGTTTAATTCAAGGGTAACTTACACTCTATTTACTTATGTTATCTATGGGCCAGTCCTAATCAAAACTTAAGATTCTAACAATTTGATGTGGAAATTGTATGTTGATAAAGATAATTACTATATGTATGCGTGGTTGCACTTGCTTATGTATGGTTAATTGTGGTAGATGACATGTTGTATTTCATATCCAACCTGTAAAAGTATGATCATTCTGTTTGAAGTAACATTTATTTGTTGTTTGTTGGTATTGGCGCCTGGTATAAGTTTGGTTTCAGCCCATTCACGTGATGACGTGTCCGAAGGCCATCGGGTTACCTTTTGGGTTTATGTCCTATATGGACTTACCGACAGTGAAGTCTAGTTTCGTTGGCTTTTGTCGGACCGGGGAGCCTGGTTTCGATGGCTCACGGTTAGAGGATTTTGGTTCCATCATATTTTGTGACGACTGTGAAGTCTGGTTTCGATGGCTTTCTTCGGGCACAAAGTGTGTGTTACCCTCTTCAGAGGATTATTTGCATAACTTGTAAATATTTGGTGATGCATGCAAATCCTGGTTATATCAATGTTCATATATAGTTTCATTCTTTGAGTATTGAGGAAAGTGATGATACATGTAATAAAATTTTATTGTTGGATGTTTTCCTTTTGTATTTGTAATGTGTAATTATTGTTGAATGCTCTACTTAATTGTATTAACACACACTTATGCATGTAGACAGCATATGAAGAATAAGTGTTACTGGGACTTCGTCTTATTTGATTACTCTTTAGTTTCAGTCCTAACTTGGAGGGAGATGGGAATGAAAGAAGCCAACCCATCCTCATTGACTTGAGATTGTTGCCTTATTATTTGGGATATAATGTATATTGCCACATACTATCGACTAGGCATATATGCATGTAGCTTCTGCATTTTAATTATTATTCTGGACTGTATGTGTTACTAATTTTCTGAGACCGATCCCCTTCTGGCATCTACGGCCGGAGGCTTTATATTTGTGTTATTTTGTTGATAGTCTTTATTTTAATTTGGTACCTCGTTTCCATTTTATTGTGGATAAAATTTACTTTCAATTATAAGTTTATTCCTTATAACTATGATAGATCATTTTCTATCATAGTTAGGCTTTATAAATGCTCCTTTGTTTAACTATGATAGGCTTTTCTATTTGACATTCTTCTATTTCTATCGTAGTTAACCCCTATTAATATCACCAAGCTTTTAATAACTATGATAGTCTCTTTTCTATCATAGTTATGGTTTTTAAATTAACGAAAACTCTTTTCTAACTACGATAGACCTTTTGGTTTTCACAATTCTCTTTTCTATCGTAGTTAGTACCCTATTAGTATAAGTCTTATCTGGAGGAAAATGATGGTTGTACATATTTAAAATTTGGAGGATTTTACAGTTCATGCTCCATATGTTTTGGTTTTTTAAGCGGCAAAATGGTCCTATTATTTATTACAATATAGAGACTAAAATTTTTGGATTGGAAGAAACTTGAGGGACTAAACCTATACTTTAATATTTTTATAGAAATAAAAAAAATGAGAGTAAACCACACTACAAAAAAAATGAAATTACCAACGGTATAAAATTCTGTCAGCAATTTGTTAAAAGTTAATAAAATAAAATATTTATTAAAAATAACCGATGAAATTCCGTCGATAATTTGTTAAAAAATATTAAAAATAAATTATTTATTAAACAATTACCAATGAAATTCTGTTGGTAATTTATTTATTATTTATTAACAAATTAATGACGGAATTCCGTCGGTAATTTGTAAAAAATAAAATATTTATTAAAAATTACTAACAGAATTCAGGCGATAATTTATTTATTATTTATTAACAAATTACCAATGAAAATTAAAAAATTATTTATTTTAATTTATATTAAAAATATTTTATATATAAATTAGTTAATAAATATATTTTATAAATATTAAGAAAATAAATATATACATATATATTTATTACAAATTTAATTTTAATTTTTTTAATAATATATTATAAAATAATAAATAAGAAATTTTATATAATAAAAGAAACTCACAAAAATAATATTTATTATAAACATAAAATGAAAATACTATATTATGTTCATTGTATTTATTTTGAGACTCTTAGTTTGTCCTATGTGCTGATTTAGTATTTATTGTGACTACCTTGATAACTTAATGATAAATATGTGTATCCTTTCATTTTCTGTAGTCTATATATATGTTGCCTTACCCTCCCTGGTTGCTTTGCTTGCCCATGATCTGCTTCATGGTTCCATATTGTTTCATCTTCTATGTTCATTGTATTATGATTTTATTAAAGTGGTTGTGATTGATGTTTTTTCCTTTTTGTGCACGGATGGATGCAATGGGTTTTCTCTCATACTTGTCACTGCTTGGTTTACTGATGAATGTGTAACAGTTCAATTGTTCCTAAAAAGCATAATTTTTGAATGAGTATTTTGTATCTTTTTGTCTTACATAATCTTAATTATGTGTTTTAGTGATGAATATGTGTATTCTTTCATCTTCTACAATCTTAATAGTGAATATGTGTATCAAAATTATTTGTGTTTAAAAGCGTGATTTATTAACATTGAATTTGTATCATGCTATGAGTGACATTGACTCATTCCATATTTGCTGATTTATTTATTTCTTTCACGTATTGCAAGGATATTTGTAACAGATTTTCTTTTGAGGTGGTAAGCGCTCAATACATTTGTGTTTAGAAATCATGAGTTTCTTCATGATGTTTATATACACATTGGATGCTCTTTGGAATGAAGAGAAGCTTTCTCATAAGGGTTTTAATGCTAGATATAGTGTAAGAAATTTGGAATAATGTAGTGTTAGTACAGTTTGGTGGTTTTGTTTGATAATTCTGTTAGAATCTTAAGTTTTGATGAAGACTGAATCATATAAATCTAGCGCTAATATGAAATGATAACTTAGCAGAACAATAAGAATGAAAATCTATACCGCTAAGTATATCTGTATAAGCTAATAGATAGAAAGGAATAGCAAGTGAAGACTCAGAAATATCAAAGACATTATCTATCGCTAAGTCATTCTCTATCGCTAAAGAATAATCCATCGCTAGAAGCTCATTGATAACTCAGCTAGCAGAAAAATAAACTTAGTTCTTGATCTAATGAAATCAGCTAGCAATAACAGGTTAAGCTATCGATAACTAAAGTGCTTCAGATAATAAACATTCAGATAGCTAGTGCCTGAGAGCAAGAGTCAAATGAGCTAACGTAGTTGCTAGCGATAATGTATTAAGTTATCGATAATAGGATACCCTGAAATTCTATTGAACAATCATCCCAGTATCTCTAAAGCTAATGAGCAAGCAAATGTCTATCGATAGAAAGTACTCAATAAAATTCCTTAACTGAATCATATATTATCTATCTCATTGAGCTAATAAGTTATGCTTGCGATAACAACTGCTGTGCATTTATATGATTACTTGCTTAGCTAACATCTCAAGTGCAGAAATTATACTATGCAGTTAGCGATAACAAAGCATGCTAGCGCTACTGAAAAGCTGCTATAAAAGTACAGGTGTACAGAGCTCTCAGTCTAGCATACTCTACGCATAAACAGTTAAAGCAAATCTCCAACGGCTAGTTCCTCAAGTCTCCAACGGTCAGAAACGTATCAAGCTCCATATAAAAGACTTGAAGACATCTAGAAAAAAAGAACGAACACACACCCAACGAAAATACCAAAAACAAAGTGATGAACAGAGCATTACACAGAATTGCAAATCCCTCAGTCTAAGTGTGTTAGAATAGAAGAGCTAGAGCGATTCATTTATTCAGATCATCAAGCTTTAGTTCTATTCTATTATTTGTACTTAAGTGATTATCACAATCAGTTCATTAAGTGAACGTATTTATTGAAATCCTCTACTGTTTGAGGTTGTTCTGAAAGCTTGGAGCTTTAGAACAGGGACATAACCTTACGGGTAGTAAGGGGGAGTGTTTAGAGAAATTCTAAAACTCTTTAAAGGTTGGCTGGTGATCCCGAGTTGTAAAACCAGTGAAAAGGTTGACAGGTGAACCTGTGTTCGTAAAACCTGTGGAAGGCTTCTCTTGTGCCCTGTTTAAACAAGATAGTGAAAATCTCAGGTGGAGCCTGAGGACTGGATGTAGGTCTGGGTTGACCGAACCAGGATAAATCTTGTGTGCATTATCTCTTCCCTAAACTCTCTTAATTTCCAGTCTATCCTTTTATATCTGTCAGTCCATTTCATATTTTGAAATATTCTCAGTAAGAGTTTAAAGAATTCAAAAAGGATTTAATTTTATCCTATCACCCAATTCACCCCCCCTCTTGGGTGACAGCCAGTACTCTCAATTGGTATCAGAGCAGGTCACTTGTTTTAAAGGATCTAACGATCTCAAGTGGAAAGATCATGGCTGTTTTTGGGAACATTATGTTTTCTGAAGGATTTGATCCTACCATTCCTCCTCTGCTTGAAAATATTGATTTTTCATTTTGGAAAGCAAGGATGAAGAGTTTTATAAAATCATTCGATTATCATATGTGGAATGTCTTTACAAATGATTTTGATTTTAAATCTAGGAAGGATTGGACTTATGAAGACAAGAAAATGTTTTCTCTAAACATTAGAGCAATGCAAATTCTGCATAAAGGCTTAACTGAAAATGATTTTTAGAAAATCAGACCTTGCTCTAGTGCTAAAGAAATTTGGGATTCTCTTGAATCTATATATACCTCTGACCATCTTGTTGAAGTTGAAAGTGTTGACAGCTCATCTGAATTTCATAGTTGCATATCTATGGTTGATGAGCAATTGGAAGCTGAGATTGAAGAAGGAGAGGTCACAGGACCCTTCCAAGATTTAGTCAACACAGAAGATCTAGAGGAAGATGACTACCAAGATGCATCTATGGTATACGATTCCTATCCCTGTGTTTTTGAGAAAAACAATTTTGATCTGCATAAAACTGATTTACAACCTATCACAAATCATATTTCAAGGACTGAAAATGTTTTAAATCATGCTGAAAAATGTTTTGGGAAGAAAGGTCTTTTTCATGAAAACAATTTGAATTTGCACTCCTCTGACCATCACAATAATTGTATAAAACCTCATGTTGCACATCATTCTATTATATGCCATTATTGTGGAAAATCTGGTCATATTTCTCTCACATGTTATATTAGAAGAAATTTAAATATGAGAAATAATTTTATTTGGGTTCCAAAAGGACATGTAAGGTCCAAGGCTAACAATGAAGGACCCAAATATAAATGGGTACCAAAACGTCCATCTAGTACTTCATATGTGCAGATTAATTCTAGAAGGAATGGGCATTATGGTGGAGAAGTTACAAAGAAGAATCCAAGAGTTTCTCATGCTTCAAGAAAAGGATGCATAGAATCTAATTATAGTAAGAGAACTCATAGAAAAGTTGCTGCTGCAACATCTGGTTCAAATCATAAAAGGCAGCAGATAACAACAAAAAGAGCAAGTTCTACCTCAAGAATGAGCTACCACAATGTTCCATTCAATTACCTTGAGGAGAACAAGAGAAACAGAATTCCTCATACATCAAGAAGAAGATCCTTGAATTCTGTTTCACGAGAGAGATTTCTGCAACCCAACGTTAAACATATCAGAACCTTTTGGGTTAGCAAAAGTAATCCTCCATGTACCTAAGGTAGATGTATTCAATGGTAAAATCTCCTTCACAAATATTGGTAATATTTATTGAGATTTTTCACTCTGAAACCTTAGGAGTGAACATTGAATTATATATTGAAAGACAATTGCAAAATGCTTACAATGTTCACAAGTTAGCTCTTATACACATGCATATTGATTTAAAAAGGAGTATATTTATATATATCCTTATGCATGTAGACATGATTAATTCACCGTGCTCAACTATCTTGATTTGATTATACTTTTAAAGCATGTGAATTATGTTGTTAAATACCTACGAACTAACCATGAGCAGATCCATATGAATTTGGATACTGAAGAAAAGAAAAGAATTACAGTTCTGTAGGTAACAAGGAGAGAAAGCTTCAAGACTATGATCCTATGTGGAATCTATGAAATGCCAATCAAATTTGTTTAAGTTCCATCTCAGCCTGCTTATAAAATTGCACTCAATAAAATGTAAAATTTTAAGTTTTTGTAGTTCTAACCAATCGATAGTAAGTTCTACTATCGCTAAGTATATGCAGGGCAAAAAGTTGGTAAAGCAAAGATTGCAATCGCTAGCCAAAAGCATTATCGATAGCAAAGTCAGCTATCGATAGATGGAAGGAGTAAGTGACAAGTCAGTCACTTGCTCAGCGTGGGATCATGCCTGCTAGCGATAGCAGCTCTTACTAGCGATAGCAAGTCACTTAAAGGTCCAGAATACGAAACGTTAAGCTGATGAACGTCACACATGGTAAAACCCTAAACCCTAAAACTTATAAAAAGGGATCTTTTTGCATCAGCATTCATTTTAACATTCATTCTCTTCTACTCCCAACGCTCTGAGCACATTCTGCATTTTCATCTATCTCAAAACCCTAAAATCCTAAACCTAGAAATGGCCAGAACCAAAGTTCCAAGTGTGAGTGATGTCGAGGCTACCTCTAGCGCTAAACCCTCTTCTCAATCCGCTAGCAAGAGGTCCAAATCCCAGAAAGAAGTAGTTGAATCGGGCTCTAAACGTCAAAAGCGAACCACCTCCGATTTGCCCTATTCAGAAGAACCCCTTGAAACCCCAAGCGCTGCCTTCGCAAAACGAAAAACCCTAGACAGGACTGCAGTATGGGTAGATTTGGAATATTTTAAGCAAAATGGCTTCGACTTGGATGCCTGGCTTTTTCCATACAAGAACTGGCTCAGTATTCGGAATGTCTACAATGAGGATGTTCTGAGGTCATTTTATTCGAGCATGGTAGCCAAGCCAGAGTATAAGAAAAAGGAGCTGGTCAATATTGTGTTCGAAGCGACAGTGAGAGGAAGGGGGATTTCTTTTAACTGGTTAGCCATTAACAAGATTTTAGGGATATTTGAAGTAGAGCATAACAAGTGGTACTCCTCTGAGCCCTACTCCGAGGAAGAACTTGCAGAAATTTATGAAAACTCTTCCAATACACCAGCAAGCATGCCTGTGGTCAATAGAATACTACACTATGTGTATACCAGATTAATGACTCACAAGGAAGGAAATTTCAGTAGTTTTCCCAAGATAGACAACCCCTGGCTGCCCAATCTGATCTCAAAAGTGCCCTTAAATCCTGGGCAGTTGATATCAATGGAGCTTCACCGATATTTATCTGAAAAATCTGCCAAGGCTCCTCTTCCATATCCTCAGCTCATGTCTTATTTCCTTGAGTTCTCAAAGATCAAATCTACTGGAGTAAAAGACAATAAAAGTTGCAAACAGCTTACAATCTCCACTCTGAGAAAGATGGGGATTCCTGTTAAATCGAGTGGTGCTATCTCTGGCTCTGAGGCTTCTCAGGCTCCTACTACATCAGCTCAATCTCAGCCTATTGAGGAAGAGAATCAATCTCAAAGATCTCCTTCTCCTCAGCAGCAGCATAATCTTGGTCAAGCAACATCTCCTTCTGCTCCTGTTACATCAAAATCAACCTTCTTCAAGAATGCAATAGAAGAAATTGTCTTCAGGGTCTCTACCGAATTTAATCTGGCCTTGGAAGCACAAAAAGAAGAGTTGATGAAGCCTATTCGTGAACTTCAGTCTCAGGTGAAAAATCTGGAAGAAAATCTATGCCTTGTCCCTGAGTATGTCAAACAAAGAAGGACAGCTCCTCCATCTGAAGGTACTTCATCACATCATCATTCCCCTCTTCATTTCCACTCTCCCTCTCATTCCTCCTCCAAACACTCACCTTCAATTCCTTCTCTTTCCTCTCTCCACCTATCACATTACCCATCTCCTTCCACCTACAAACATCCTAGCGATAATCATCTTTTTCAAACCCAAACATCCACACTTTCATCTTCTCCTCAAACCAAAATCCCAACCCCTACAGATACCCCTACCGCTAATTCTTCTCCTAGCGCTAGCCCTCAAGCACGAGTCTCAACCCCAATCACCAGAGTACCATCACCACAGACAACCCCTATCGATAGCACCATCCCTAGGGATAGGATTCCTACTTCACCACCAATTCAGCCAATCATCGCTACCACCACCACAACCCCTCCTTCTCCTCTCATCTCTTCTCAAATTCCTGACCAACCCTCTTCACCTACCCCTGTCAATGATGATGACAAAAAGGGGGAGAATCAAATGGACAAAAATATGGCAGAAGAAGGCTTAGTGGAGGATGCATCTGATAATGAGGAAATCAATGAGTCAGCAAATCCAGATGGTTCTCCTGATAATGAAATTCCAGAGGAAAACTTGAGCATGACTATGGTAACAATTGAAGAAGAGCACCAGCCAGTTTCTGTAGATCTGCTCCCTCACTATTTTCAGCGAGCTCAAGAGCTGCATGAGGAAGTTGAAGAACTCTTAGACAGGTCTGCTCAATCTCTAAAGGAAAGAGATGATAGAGATGTTGCAAGAGCAGAAGCTGAAAAAGCGAAGGAAAAAGAAAAAGATCCTATTCAGTCTACCTCTCAGAACCTAGAATTTAGAGGAAAAGAAAAAGCATCAGAAGTCCAGTCTGCTCCCAAGAAGATAAGGATCAAGAAATCTGCTCCCAAACCTCCAGGAAAGAAATCCAGAGCATCTAAAGGGATTGTGATTGAAGAGCCCAAATCTGCCCCCAAGACATCAAAGAGGAAAGCAGCACCAAAAGGAAAGGGAAAGTCAGCAAAGCCTCCTCAGAAGAAACAAAAACGACCATCCAAATTGGATGAGCTTCTGGCATTAGTTCCTCCCTCTCCTCCAAAGAAGAAGAAGGCTGCTCCTAAAAAGAAAAAGGAAGTTGAGGTTGAAGTTGAGACTGATCCTGAATTACTGGAAGATCCTTCAACTGACTCTGGGGGAATAAGCAGTGAGCCTGGGGATTATGATCTAGATACCTCAAATTGGAAGGATGATTCTGATTCTGAATAAACCAAAAAGCCTGAATCATTCCCTAAAACCTTTCTCATATGCATTCTTCATAATCTGAATGATTGACAATTTTATATTTCCTTTTGCATTACAGAATTCAAATGTACATCTCTTATCTCAATGATTGCTTCGAACATTCTCCAGTATCATTATTTTTTAAACTGATATATGTTCTGGACATTAATTTATGCTTATGTTTTGTCATCATCAATGTGAAGTCCCACATCGGCTGGGATCGGGGTGTGCCTAGCCTATATAAGGGGGCATATTCTTCTTCCCATCAGGACGCGTTTTCATGGGTGAGTGTGGGAGGCTTTGGCCAGTATCCCTACCATGAGGAACAAAACCGTGAGGGGCATAGCTATGTCGCCAAAGCGGACAATATCCTGGTCGAGTTTGGGCTGTTACAAATGGTATCAGAGCCAGGCTCGGGTCGGTGTGCCAGCGAGGACGCTGGGCCCCCAAGGGGGGTGGATTGTGAAGTCCCACATTGGCTGGGATCGGGGTGTGCCTAGCCTATATAAGGGGGCATATTCTCCTTCCCATCAGGACGCGTTTTCATGGGTGAGTGTGGGAGGCTTTGGCCAGTATCCCTACCATGAGGAACAAAACCGTGAGGGGCATAGCTATGTCGCCAAAGCGGACAATATCCTGATCGAGTTTGGGCTGTTACAATCAAAAAGGGGGAGAATGTTAGAATCTTAAGTTTTGATGAAGACTTAATCATATAAATCTAGCGCTAATATGAAATGATAACTTAGCAGAACAATAAGAATGAAAATCTATACCGCTAAGTATATCTGTATAAGCTAATAGATAGAAAGGAATAGCAAGTGAAGACTCAGAAATATCAAAGACATTATCTATCGCTAAGTCATTCTCTATCGCTAAAGAATAATCCATCGCTAGAAGCTCATTGATAACTCAGCTAGCAGAAAAATAAACTTAGTTCTTGATCTAATGAAATCAGCTAGCAATAACAGGTTAAGCTATCGATAACTAAAGTGCTTCAGATAATAAACATTCAGATAGCTAGTGCCTGAGAGCAAGAGTCAAATGAGCTAACGTAGTTGCTAGCGATAATGTATTAAGTTATCGATAATAGGATACCCTGAAATTCTATTGAACAATCATCCCAGTATCTCTAAAGCTAATGAGCAAGCAAATGTCTATCGATAGAAAGTACTCAATAAAATTCCTTAACTGAATCATATATTATCTATCTCATTGAGCTAATAAGTTATGCTTGCGATAACAACTGCTGTGCATTTATATGATTACTTGCTTAGCTAACATCTCAAGTGCAGAAATTATACTATGCAGTTAGCGATAACAAAGCATGCTAGCGCTACTGAAAAGCTGCTATAAAAGTACAGGTGTACAGAGCTCTCAGTCTAGCATACTCTACGCATAAACAGTTAAAGCAAATCTCCAACGGCTAGTTCCTCAAGTCTCCAACGGTCAGAAACGTATCAAGCTCCATATAAAAGACTTGAAGACATCTAGAAAAAAAGAACGAACACACACCCAACGAAAATACCAAAAACAAAGTGATGAACAGAGCATTACACAGAATTGCAAATCCCTCAGTCTAAGTGTGTTAGAATAGAGAGCTAGAGCGATTCATTTATTCAGATCATCAAGCTTTAGTTCTATTCTATTATTTGTACTTAAGTGATTATCACAATCAGTTCATTAAGTGAACGTATTTATTGAAATCCTCTACTGTTTGAGGTTGTTCTGAAAGCTTGGAGCTTTAGAACAGGGACATAACCTTACGGGTAGTAAGGGGGAGTGTTTAGAGAAATTCTAAAACTCTTTAAAGGTTGGCTGGTGATCCCGAGTTGTAAAACCAGTGAAAAGGTTGACAGGTGAACCTGTGTTCGTAAAACCTGTGGAAGGCTTCTCTTGTGCCCTGTTTAAACAAGATAGTGAAAATCTCAGGTGGAGCCTGAGGACTGGATGTAGGTCTGGGTTGACCGAACCAGGATAAATCTTGTGTGCATTATCTCTTCCCTAAACTCTCTTAATTTCCAGTCTATCCTTTTATATCTGTCAGTCCATTTCATATTTTGAAATATTCTCAGTAAGAGTTTAAAGAATTCAAAAAGGATTTAATTTTATCCTATCACCCAATTCACCCCCCCTCTTGGGTGACAGCCAGTACTCTCAATTGGTATCAGAGCAGGTCACTTGTTTTAAAGGATCTAACGATCTCAAGTGGAAAGATCATGGCTGTTTTTGGGAACATTATGTTTTCTGAAGGATTTGATCCTACCATTCCTCCTCTGCTTGAAAATATTGATTTTTCATTTTGGAAAGCAAGGATGAAGAGTTTTATAAAATCATTCGATTATCATATGTGGAATGTCTTTACAAATGATTTTGATTTTAAATCTAGGAAGGATTGGACTTATGAAGACAAGAAAATGTTTTCTCTAAACATTAGAGCAATGCAAATTCTGCATAAAGGCTTAACTGAAAATGATTTTTAGAAAATCAGACCTTGCTCTAGTGCTAAAGAAATTTGGGATTCTCTTGAATCTATATATACCTCTGACCATCTTGTTGAAGTTGAAAGTGTTGACAGCTCATCTGAATTTCATAGTTGCATATCTATGGTTGATGAGCAATTGGAAGCTGAGATTGAAGAAGGAGAGGTCACAGGACCCTTCCAAGATTTAGTCAACACAGAAGATCTAGAGGAAGATGACTACCAAGATGCATCTATGGTATACGATTCCTATCCCTGTGTTTTTGAGAAAAACAATTTTGATCTGCATAAAACTGATTTACAACCTATCACAAATCATATTTCAAGGACTGAAAATGTTTTAAATCATGCTGAAAAATGTTTTGGGAAGAAAGGTCTTTTTCATGAAAACAATTTGAATTTGCACTCCTCTGACCATCACAATAATTGTATAAAACCTCATGTTGCACATCATTCTATTATATGCCATTATTGTGGAAAATCTGGTCATATTTCTCTCACATGTTATATTAGAAGAAATTTAAATATGAGAAATAATTTTATTTGGGTTCCAAAAGGACATGTAAGGTCCAAGGCTAACAATGAAGGACCCAAATATAAATGGGTACCAAAACGTCCATCTAGTACTTCATATGTGCAGATTAATTCTAGAAGGAATGGGCATTATGGTGGAGAAGTTACAAAGAAGAATCCAAGAGTTTCTCATGCTTCAAGAAAAGGATGCATAGAATCTAATTATAGTAAGAGAACTCATAGAAAAGTTGCTGCTGCAACATCTGGTTCAAATCATAAAAGGCAGCAGATAACAACAAAAAGAGCAAGTTCTACCTCAAGAATGAGCTACCACAATGTTCCATTCAATTACCTTGAGGAGAACAAGAGAAACAGAATTCCTCATACATCAAGAAGAAGATCCTTGAATTCTGTTTCACGAGAGAGATTTCTGCAACCCAACGTTAAACATATCAGAACCTTTTGGGTTAGCAAAAGTAATCCTCCATGTACCTAAGGTAGATGTATTCAATGGTAAAATCTCCTTCACAAATATTGGTAATATTTATTGAGATTTTTCACTCTGAAACCTTAGGAGTGAACATTGAATTATATATTGAAAGACAATTGCAAAATGCTTACAATGTTCACAAGTTAGCTCTTATACACATGCATATTGATTTAAAAAGGAGTATATTTATATATATCCTTATGCATGTAGACATGATTAATTCACCGTGCTCAACTATCTTGATTTGATTATACTTTTAAAGCATGTGAATTATGTTGTTAAATACCTACGAACTAACCATGAGCAGATCCATATGAATTTGGATACTGAAGAAAAGAAAAGAATTACAGTTCTGTAGGTAACAAGGAGAGAAAGCTTCAAGACTATGATCCTATGTGGAATCTATGAAATGCCAATCAAATTTGTTTAAGTTCCATCTCAGCCTGCTTATAAAATTGCACTCAATAAAATGTAAAATTTTAAGTTTTTGTAGTTCTAACCAATCGATAGTAAGTTCTACTATCGCTAAGTATATGCAGGGCAAAAAGTTGGTAAAGCAAAGATTGCAATCGCTAGCCAAAAGCATTATCGATAGCAAAGTCAGCTATCGATAGATGGAAGGAGTAAGTGACAAGTCAGTCACTTGCTCAGCGTGGGATCATGCCTGCTAGCGATAGCAGCTCTTACTAGCGATAGCAAGTCACTTAAAGGTCCAGAATACGAAACGTTAAGCTGATGAACGTCACACATGGTAAAACCCTAAACCCTAAAACTTATAAAAAGGGATCTTTTTGCATCAGCATTCATTTTAACATTCATTCTCTTCTACTCCCAACGCTCTGAGCACATTCTGCATTTTCATCTATCTCAAAACCCTAAAATCCTAAACCTAGAAATGGCCAGAACCAAAGTTCCAAGTGTGAGTGATGTCGAGGCTACCTCTAGCGCTAAACCCTCTTCTCAATCCGCTAGCAAGAGGTCCAAATCCCAGAAAGAAGTAGTTGAATCGGGCTCTAAACGTCAAAAGCGAACCACCTCCGATTTGCCCTATTCAGAAGAACCCCTTGAAACCCCAAGCGCTGCCTTCGCAAAACGAAAAACCCTAGACAGGACTGCAGTATGGGTAGATTTGGAATATTTTAAGCAAAATGGCTTCGACTTGGATGCCTGGCTTTTTCCATACAAGAACTGGCTCAGTATTCGGAATGTCTACAATGAGGATGTTCTGAGGTCATTTTATTCGAGCATGGTAGCCAAGCCAGAGTATAAGAAAAAGGAGCTGGTCAATATTGTGTTCGAAGCGACAGTGAGAGGAAGGGGGATTTCTTTTAACTGGTTAGCCATTAACAAGATTTTAGGGATATTTGAAGTAGAGCATAACAAGTGGTACTCCTCTGAGCCCTACTCCGAGGAAGAACTTGCAGAAATTTATGAAAACTCTTCCAATACACCAGCAAGCATGCCTGTGGTCAATAGAATACTACACTATGTGTATACCAGATTAATGACTCACAAGGAAGGAAATTTCAGTAGTTTTCCCAAGATAGACAACCCCTGGCTGCCCAATCTGATCTCAAAAGTGCCCTTAAATCCTGGGCAGTTGATATCAATGGAGCTTCACCGATATTTATCTGAAAAATCTGCCAAGGCTCCTCTTCCATATCCTCAGCTCATGTCTTATTTCCTTGAGTTCTCAAAGATCAAATCTACTGGAGTAAAAGACAATAAAAGTTGCAAACAGCTTACAATCTCCACTCTGAGAAAGATGGGGATTCCTGTTAAATCGAGTGGTGCTATCTCTGGCTCTGAGGCTTCTCAGGCTCCTACTACATCAGCTCAATCTCAGCCTATTGAGGAAGAGAATCAATCTCAAAGATCTCCTTCTCCTCAGCAGCAGCATAATCTTGGTCAAGCAACATCTCCTTCTGCTCCTGTTACATCAAAATCAACCTTCTTCAAGAATGCAATAGAAGAAATTGTCTTCAGGGTCTCTACCGAATTTAATCTGGCCTTGGAAGCACAAAAAGAAGAGTTGATGAAGCCTATTCGTGAACTTCAGTCTCAGGTGAAAAATCTGGAAGAAAATCTATGCCTTGTCCCTGAGTATGTCAAACAAAGAAGGACAGCTCCTCCATCTGAAGGTACTTCATCACATCATCATTCCCCTCTTCATTTCCACTCTCCCTCTCATTCCTCCTCCAAACACTCACCTTCAATTCCTTCTCTTTCCTCTCTCCACCTATCACATTACCCATCTCCTTCCACCTACAAACATCCTAGCGATAATCATCTTTTTCAAACCCAAACATCCACACTTTCATCTTCTCCTCAAACCAAAATCCCAACCCCTACAGATACCCCTACCGCTAATTCTTCTCCTAGCGCTAGCCCTCAAGCACGAGTCTCAACCCCAATCACCAGAGTACCATCACCACAGACAACCCCTATCGATAGCACCATCCCTAGGGATAGGATTCCTACTTCACCACCAATTCAGCCAATCATCGCTACCACCACCACAACCCCTCCTTCTCCTCTCATCTCTTCTCAAATTCCTGACCAACCCTCTTCACCTACCCCTGTCAATGATGATGACAAAAAGGGGGAGAATCAAATGGACAAAAATATGGCAGAAGAAGGCTTAGTGGAGGATGCATCTGATAATGAGGAAATCAATGAGTCAGCAAATCCAGATGGTTCTCCTGATAATGAAATTCCAGAGGAAAACTTGAGCATGACTATGGTAACAATTGAAGAAGAGCACCAGCCAGTTTCTGTAGATCTGCTCCCTCACTATTTTCAGCGAGCTCAAGAGCTGCATGAGGAAGTTGAAGAACTCTTAGACAGGTCTGCTCAATCTCTAAAGGAAAGAGATGATAGAGATGTTGCAAGAGCAGAAGCTGAAAAAGCGAAGGAAAAAGAAAAAGATCCTATTCAGTCTACCTCTCAGAACCTAGAATTTAGAGGAAAAGAAAAAGCATCAGAAGTCCAGTCTGCTCCCAAGAAGATAAGGATCAAGAAATCTGCTCCCAAACCTCCAGGAAAGAAATCCAGAGCATCTAAAGGGATTGTGATTGAAGAGCCCAAATCTGCCCCCAAGACATCAAAGAGGAAAGCAGCACCAAAAGGAAAGGGAAAGTCAGCAAAGCCTCCTCAGAAGAAACAAAAACGACCATCCAAATTGGATGAGCTTCTGGCATTAGTTCCTCCCTCTCCTCCAAAGAAGAAGAAGGCTGCTCCTAAAAAGAAAAAGGAAGTTGAGGTTGAAGTTGAGACTGATCCTGAATTACTGGAAGATCCTTCAACTGACTCTGGGGGAATAAGCAGTGAGCCTGGGGATTATGATCTAGATACCTCAAATTGGAAGGATGATTCTGATTCTGAATAAACCAAAAAGCCTGAATCATTCCCTAAAACCTTTCTCATATGCATTCTTCATAATCTGAATGATTGACAATTTTATATTTCCTTTTGCATTACAGAATTCAAATGTACATCTCTTATCTTAATGATTGCTTCGAACATTCTCCAGTATCATTATTTTTTAAACTGATATATGTTCTGGACATTAATTTATGCTTATGTTTTGTCATCATCAATGTGAAGTCCCACATCGGCTGGGATCGGGGTGTGCCTAGCCTATATAAGGGGGCATATTCTTCTTCCCATCAGGACGCGTTTTCATGGGTGAGTGTGGGAGGCTTTGGCCAGTATCCCTACCATGAGGAACAAAACCGTGAGGGGCATAGCTATGTCGCCAAAGCGGACAATATCCTGGTCGAGTTTGGGCTGTTACAAATGGTATCAGAGCCAGGCTCGGGTCGGTGTGCCAGCGAGGACGCTGGGCCCCCAAGGGGGGTGGATTGTGAAGTCCCACATTGGCTGGGATCGGGGTGTGCCTAGCCTATATAAGGGGGCATATTCTCCTTCCCATCAGGACGCGTTTTCATGGGTGAGTGTGGGAGGCTTTGGCCAGTATCCCTACCATGAGGAACAAAACCGTGAGGGGCATAGCTATGTCGCCAAAGCGGACAATATCCTGATCGAGTTTGGGCTGTTACAATCAAAAAGGGGGAGAATGTTAGAATCTTAAGTTTTGATGAAGACTTAATCATATAAATCTAGCGCTAATAAGAAATGATAACTTAGCAGAACAATAAGAATGAAAATCTATACCGCTAAGTATATCTGTATAAGCTAATAGATAGAAAGGAATAGCAAGTGAAGACTCAGAAATATCAAAGACATTATCTATCGCTAAGTCATTTTCTATCGCTAAAGAAGAATCCATCGCTAGAAGCTCATTGATAACTCAGCTAGCAGAAAAATAAACTTAGTTCTTGATCTAATGAAATCAGCTAGCAATAACAGGTTAAGCTATCGATAACTAAAGTGCTTCAGATAATAAACATTCAGATAGCTAGTGCCTAAGAGCAAGAGTCAAATGAGCTAACGTAGTTGCTAGCGATAATGTATTAAGTTATCGATAATAGGATACCCTGAAATTCTATTGAACAATCATCCCAGTATCTCTAAAGCTAATGAGCAAGCAAATGTCTATCGATAGAAAGTACTCAATAAAATTCCTTAACTGAATCATATATTATCTATCTCATTGAGCTAATAAGCTATGCTTGCGATAACAACTGCTGTGCATTTATATGATTACTTGCTTAGCTAACATCTCAAGTGCATAAATTATACTATGCAGTTAGCGATAGCAAAGCATGCTAGCGCTACTGAAAAGCTGCTATAAAAGTACAGGTGTACAGAGCTCTCAGTCTAGCATACTCTACGCATAAACAGTTAAAGCAAATCTCCAACGGCTAGTTCCTCAAGTCTCCAACGGTCAGAAACGTATCAAGCTCCATATAAAAGACTTGAAGACATCTGGAAAAAAAGAACGAACACACACCCAACGAAAATACCAAAAACAAAGTGATGAACAGAGCATTATACAGAATTGCAAATCCCTCAGTCTAAGTGTGTTAGAAGAGAAGAGCTAGAGCGATTCATTTATTCAGATCATCAAGCTTTAGTTCTATTCTATTATTTGTACTTAAGTGATTATCACAATCAGTTCATTAAGTGAACGTATTTATTGAAATCCTCTACTGTTTGAGGTTGTTCTGAAAGCTTGGAGCTTTAGAACAGGGACATAACCTTACGGGTAGTAAGGGGGAGTGTTTAGAGAAATTCTAAAACTCTTTAAAGGTTGGCTGGTGATCCCGAGTTGTAAAACCAGTGAAAAGGTTGACAGGTGAACCTGTGTTCGTAAAACCTGTGGAAGGCTTCTCTTGTGCCCTGTTTAAACAAGATAGTGAAAATCTCAGGTGGAGCCTGAGGACTGGATGTAGGTCTGGGTTGACCGAACCAGGATAAATCTTGTGTGCATTATCTCTTCCCTAAACTCTCTTAATTTCCAGTCTATCCTTTTATATCTGTCAGTCCATTTCATATTTTGAAATATTCTCAGTAAGAGTTTAAAGAATTCAAAAAGGATTTAATTTTATCCTATCACCCAATTCACCCCCCCTCTTGGGTGACAGCCAGTACTCTCAAATTCTTCTACTTTTTTTGGGTTGATAGTTTGAATTATGTGCACATTATCTTTTGGTCATATATATTCATTGTGTTTTACAAATATTAAGGGTGTTATAATACCTTTAAAATAATCATTGAATAATATATTATTACATTTTGGTTTTTTACAATTGAAAAGTTAAATATGGTATTCTTTTCAGTTCTAGTGTGTTGTGTACATGTATGTGTACAATTGTGGGGTTTGGATCCCTGAAATTCATGTTTAGTTTTTTTAATAAGGATTAGGAGGTATTGTCTATTATGAATGTATTTATTGGTTTAGGGTAACTTTAAATTTCAAAATTTTAATAATACTCGAAAGGTCTCATTATAATGAGATTCTAAGAGTTTCCCAAAATTGTTAGAAAAGTTCATAATCAAGTTTTACTATAGCATATTGATGGAAATAATTATTTGAAAATAAGATAATGAATGTGATTTAGGATTGAATTAAACAATTATATTCATGTTTTGCATTTTGTTCAAAAGAATTTTCACAAATATAAGTTTAAAATAAAAACATAATTATTATTTAGTTCTTTTTATATTTTTATGTATATTAGTTCACAAAAGTTATTTATTAATATGGGCAATGATGACAAAACAATTATTATTGAAAAGTCCAAATGTACGGGTCATACCCTTTCATATTTCCTTGAATAGAGGATTTCATCTATAAAAAACCAACTTTATCTAACAATTAATTACATATTAAATTAAAAAATTAATTAATAATTAAAGATTTGACTAGTAGAGGAGTTAGTCACAACCTTTCATATTCCCTGAAAAGGAGAGTGTTATCCTTTAAAAAAAAACCATCCCCTTCATATTCTACATACTAACATTAAAACTGAATTCATTTAACAAATTCTTTTAGAGGTAAAATTGCATCACAAATAACTCTAGGGCACTGAATGCACCTAAAAAATACAATGCATCTTATCCCATGAATATCTAAACATTTCATATACAAAAATTGAATTAAAAATATTTAACCTAAAATATCTCTATTAATTACAAATTATATAAGACCCATTTGCTTTTAAGTCTTCCTCATATGGTAATTAACGAGAGTTGTATAATGTCTTCAAATAAGAGAAGTTGTATTAACCATCAATTTTCATCTATAGCAAAGCAACTCTTAAAAGATTTACATACTATCTATTAATGAACTGCAATGTTAATTGTCTCCATATTATAAATATGATATAAATTTGTAAAGTGTATTAAGAAAATGATGTCTCTTCATAATACAATTCTATTTGTTATATAATAGAAGAATACACAATTGTTGTCATTGATTCTTTATATTGAGGTTAAAAAACTCAGCTTTTATTAGCTTTCAGCTCACCCAACTTAACATCAAACATAACTATGGTTAAATTTAGCAAATGTTCTGTATGATTTGATTATTTTTACTCATACAAATTCAAGTTAATATTGAATCTTCATAAAAACACAACAACTGAAAAACAAGATAAAAAATATATAATAATCAATATGACTCGTGCAAAGTACGGGGATTTGCGTCTTGTTATTTATATAAAACTAATATAATTATTAATATGTAAATTATATATTAATTTTCTAAATAAAAAAATAAACTTTCCAAATAATAATACAGTTAATGCCCTTGATTTATTATTATATATGATATATTTATTTGGAGATATGGCATATTGCAAAACTTATATTTATGTTCTTTTTTTTTCATAAAATATTGGACATTTATTTTTAATTATTAGGAACACATTCATTGTTGACAATGGGGATAAAAATTTGAAAATTAGACTTTCTAAATAAAAAAAAACTTTGTCAATAAAAATATGGTTAATGCCATTGATTTGTTAATATATATGATATATTAATTTGGAGATATGACATATTGAAAAATATATATTTATATATTGGTTTTTTTGCCTAAAATAGTGTCATTGATTTTAAATTATTAGGAACGCATTTATTTTTGACAATGGGATGGAGATTTGAAAATTAGAATTTTTGAATTAAAATAAGCATGAAATAACTTTTGTATATTTATATAATTTATCTTAGCTCAATTTAAATTATCTTTCAAAATTTTAAAAAACACTTTCCCAAAACAGAAATATAAGATGAGTAATGATTAATTATTGGCAATGAAATTTAAAATATAAAATCTTCAATTATGACCTGGATTATGTGAATGTGTGGACCAATAACAGAGTTAAACGAAAATGACATCCTTGGACATGCAGACCAATGAGAGTGTTGCTATGAGATTTCAATAAGTATATAGATTAGTCATGATTAGATTCCTTGAAATCATTAAATTACATTAAAATCTCTAAGAACTTGAGTGATATTAAGTCAAATGTATTAATAGCTGTCAATAATAACTAGGCCTCTAAAGAGTTGCTAATAACAACTCAATAAACTACACTGACAACGCCCTAAACATTTAATTTAATATCACACAGGTCTCTAGGGACTTTAATATAATTTAATGATTTCTAGGGATTTGGTTGTAACTAATTCTCTTCCATTGGACCTAATTATAATTCTCCCTTCTCTATTCTTTACTTTCTTTAATTCATTCATTTTATAACATTCGAATATTAGGTTTGGACAATGAGATTTCTATTCATCCACTTGATGAGCATGTAAACCACTTCCTTTAGCCTGACAAGCACATGCTTTTGAGAGGAAGTAAAAATTAGCCATGAATGTCCGAGTCTGCTTCATCATTGATGGATGCAAAATAAAAAATGCCAGATAGCAAAACGAAAAATGTACCAAGATGGATTGTTTTGTATGAATTTTTAAAAGGGTAAAGGTGCAATTTTAGGCACGAAGTATTACGCCAGGTGTATTGGGCAGAAAAATGTTTTTTTTAACAAATTTTAGGCATGAACAATAAAATTAGGGGCAATTTTTGGCACGCCGTTAGTTGACTGTAAGTTGACCGTTGAGTTTGACTACAGAAGCTGATGTGGCAGAATTGAAATTTTTAATTAAGGATTAAGAAGTGATTTTGTGATCAATTAAGGAGTTTTGAGAGTTTTATAAATAAATTCAGGAAAATGAAGGTTTTTTTTTTACTTTTAAAGGCCTAGTTTCTCCCTTAATTTTGGAACATTAGAGTTAGAGGAATTATTTTTGGACCCAAAAGGGATTATAGTGGGAGGAAATTCTTAACCAGTAATGAAGAAAATTTTTAAGAATTGAAGGAATAATTTTTTGGTAAAAAAAAAAAATACAGTAGATTAGGTAAATAATTTTCTATTATGCCCTTAAATCTTAGCAATAGAATATATTCTTTGGGCAAAAAAATTATTCCTTCAATTCTTAAAAAATTTCGTCATTATTGGCTAAGAATTTCCTCCCACTATAATCCCTTTTGGGTCCAAAAATAATTCCTCTAACTCTAATGTTCCAAAATTAAGGGAGAAATTAGGCCTTTAAAAGTCCAAAAAAACTTTCATTTTCCTGAATTTATTTATAAAACTCTCAAAATTCCTTAATTGATCACAAAATCACTTCTTAATTCTTAATTAAAATTTTCAATTCTGCCACATCAGCTTCTGTAGTCAAACTTAACAGTCAACTAACGGTCAACTAACGACGAGTTTTATAAATAAATTCAGGAAAATGAAAGTTTTTTTGGACTTTTAAAGGCCTAATTTCTCCCTTAATTTTGGAACATTAGAGTTAGAGGAATTATTTTTGGACCCAAAAGGGATTATAGTGGGAGAAAATTCTTAGTCAATAATGAAGAAAATTTTTAAGAATTGAAGGAATAATTTTTTTGCCCAAAGAATATATTCTATTGCTAAGATTTAAGGGCATAATAGAAATTTTTACCTAATCTACTGTATTTTTTGGGCGAAAAAATTATTCCTTCAATTCTTAAAAATTTTCTTCATTACTTGCTAAGAATTTCCTCCCACTATAATCCCTTTTGGGCCCAAAAATAATTCCTCTAACTCTAATGTTCCAAAATTAAGGGAGAAACTAGGCCTTTAAAAGTCCAAAAAAAAACTTTCATTTTCCTGAATTTATTTATAAAACTCTCAAAACTCCTTAATTGATCACAAAATTACTTCTTAATCCTTAATTAAAATTTTCAATTCTGCCACATCAGCTTCTGTAGTCAAACTTAACGGTCAACTAACGGCGTGTCTAAAATTGCCCCTAATTTTATTGTTAATGCCTAAAATCGTTTAAAAAAAACATTTTTCTGCTCAGTACACCTGGCGTAATAATTCGTGCATAAAATTGCACCTTTACCCATTCTTAAAATGCACCAAGTCGCCATTCATCATCACTCTGCAAGATCAGTGCTATGTTCTCTCAAATCATATTTCATAACACAAACTTTTAGCCCTTCAACTCAATACTGTCCTCGATGCCAAAACCAAGCATAAAAAACTTGAGTTGCAAATGCATCATAAATGAGAAAATACCAACATCCATAATATATTTTTATCTGAACAGCATCTATAATATGGGATTATATAATAATGTTTAACCTAAAAGTCAGGACAACGATTCAATGATTATAGAAAGCATATACGCACACATATTTTCATGACTTACACAAGCGCATATATTTATATATATACGCACACATATTTTATGATTTACACAAGCACATATATTTTTATATATATATATATATATATAAATATATACACACACGCACACGCACACGCACATATACAAGACATTCCTTCTAAGAGCATAGTATGACAAACCTTCAAATAATTCTAAAGCTTATGTAAAATGATTTGAGTCCCATACTGAGGATGAACAGTCAAGACTGAAATAGGAGCATGAGCATAAGATGGAGAAAGTTCAAATGAGAAGTTTTGGAGTGTAGGGAAATACCTAATCCACCCTTGGTGGGTTAGGGCCTAATCCCAATAAGAATTAGGGCTAATATATGATGCCCAATGTGAATTGGGTCTGTTGTATAAATATGTAAAAGATATGGGTTTAAAGGAGTAATTTTTCCCTTAATAATTTGAAATTCAAATGATATGACTTTCCAGAAGGGATATGTCTGTTTGTACGTTATTTATAAATTAAAAGGGTTTGTGGGAAGAAAATATCTCACATAGAAAACAGAACTTCTGTTTCTTCCAAGTCTCTTCTCTTCTTCTCCTATGTGCATCTGTTGTATATGTAATCGGGGTCCAAATCGGTGCTCCGATTTCGTGTGGGTACCAAGCAAGTCAATCGGATTCCAGGTACGCCCGAAATCCTTCATGGAGAATCAATGACAAAGCCAATTTAGCTTCAAGCAAAGAAAAGTTTTGGCCCCGGCATATCCTTGGACCCCAACTAAACGGAATGTATGAACATTGGTTTTTGGTTCCTTTAGAGATTTCTTCAGAGAATCTTTGTGGATTGAACTCTTTTGCATCTTCTCCCCACAATTGTGAATCTTGATGCACTAGAATTGTTGGAATCCCAACTCAAATTCCAGTTGGTAAACTTAGATTTATAAGTCTTGTATCATTTGATACAAACCTCGTCATTATGAGAGCCGAAGGATATAATCTAAAAGCTTCGCACAATATTAAGCTTACCTATTAAAAAAAATACTAACTTTTATTCTAGCATAATCTCAACTGTGAAGAAAAATCTTAATAATACATTTTGAATCGCTTGAATCCAAAACATATAAAACATTATAATAATAAAATACTCTTACCAATTTGAGGCGATTTAAAACCATCATAATCAGGTGTTTCAGTGCCAAATACATGGAAGACTTCTTCTCTTGCTTGAGATTGCCAATAGGGATACTTGCATAGTATCATGATTGTCCGGTTAAGGAGAATAGCGGTTGTCTCTTGTCCAGCCAAATAGAACAATTTACATTCATCTATGACATCTTCAATGCTCATTCCCATGTCTTTGTTGTTGCCTCTCTCTTTAATTTCCCTGCAACTAGATTCCAATAGTATACCTAATAGATCACCACTTGGGGCATTCCCTGCTTCCCTTTCCTCCTCTCTTTTGTGAATGACTCCTCTCACCAAAGCTTGTATTTCTTTATCAATTTCTTTCAGTATCTTGGTGGGTACAAATCTAGAAATACACAATCTTGATTCAATTAAAAGTGTGTATGTAACTTTTCTTTTTAACTTAATTTACTAGGAATTTATACTCAATAAGGCTTTAATCTTAATAAAAAAATTTCTCAAGGTAAATTACCTCCAGCCAGGGATGTAAATAGAGTGGAAAACCTTAAGGGTAAGAAGAACTTGCTTAGTTTGGAGTTGCAATATTCGTTCCCCTTCCTCATAATTACTTCCAAAAGCAGCTCGAGAAATGACATCACTGGTTATAGTTTGACAGAAAAGCCACACGTCTATCTCATAGCAACCCCTTTCATTTTCATTCACCAATCTCATCCAATTTTTAAACAAATTGTTACAACTCTCATAGAATGCTGGCAACATTAGTTGCATTGAGCTTTGAAATTAGAAAGAGGTATGAATCACTCTTAAAGAGAACTAACACATTTCAAAAAAGCAAGAAAATATCTACCTTTAATTTCTCCAAATGGAAGGCAGGGTTGATAATTTTTATGTGTTTCGTCCATTTTTGACCATTGAGTTCTAGCAGTCCAGTAATCAAAAGTTTACCCAATGGATTGTTAGAAACCTTTTCAAATACAGAAATGTTGTTGAGAACCTCCTTTATGTCTTCAGGGTTCACAGTTATCACCACTGGATTTGGACCAAACTACATAAAATAATTCTTGCCTACAATTATCAAACATATTAGTATGGGTACAATTAGTTCAATGGTGAAGCAGAGCATAAGGCATACAGAAGAGTATCTCCCTCAAACAATGACCAATTTCACTCTTAAGAACAATACTTTGAAGAAATTCACGGAAGAAAAATAAACTATTGTGCAGGACAGGAGAGAGAAGTTGGGGATCGGACAACATAGGAAGGAGCATACCATATTTTTAAATCATTTCGTGATGAAAAGGAAGGATACGAGGAATGATATCATCGTCAAGGTTGCTTGGCTTAGATTTGGCTTGTTGAATCATTTGGCCCATCTCCTTCAAATCACCAAAGCCAAATCTATAAGAGTTACCTTTGAGATTCTGTTTTCTGAGACACCTCTCAAGTCGTTTAGGCCTCAGCCAAAGCCAATTCACCACTTTTCCCATCACTATGACTATCACAACCATAAATATATCAAAGAGAAGAGAACTTGCTGAACTCAGTGACGGAATTTCTGGAGCTTCCATGGCTCTGCACAGAAAGAGAACAGATTTAGGGGCCTTGAATCGATGAGAATCACAGAAGGTCAATGGACAAACATAATATAAATGTGATCTTGGACAATAGAGGGGGTCCCAGTTTAGGTGGATGTGTCTTTCTGTCAATTTTGGTGAAAATCATGTGCATTGAAGTATTCTTTTATTTAGTATATTTATCTATTTTTTCCCCTAACTCTCTCCCTTGTATCTGTTCCCCAACTTGCTATTGATTTAACTAAATAGTTCGGTACTTGTTTGGAATAGAACAGCTCTGAAACAAAAATCTTCTTACATACTATGGTACACCACTGTATTTGAAGGTTTTAATCGTCACTCCAAATACGTAGACATTGAATAATGTGTAGCCAAATTGGTCTGATTTTGCAGCATCAGGTCAATCTAATCCAACAAAGCCCATGTAACACCCTATAAAGAGAGGACTATTTCAGTTATATATTTTCTGCTTCTTGCTATGTTGCTCCAATCTTTTTAGTGAATTCAGCACACTGTAATGTTTTTTTGCAACCTGGCTTTTGTAATTTTTAAATGAAAGTTGTACGTCTATGTATATAACGAGGTGGTCAATTTTCTCACTGAGGTCCTTTCATGCTCTTCCAATTCATCATACATAATTTGGACGCTACCATTTTTACCAATATGATTTTGGTCATTGGATCAAATTTAAGTATTGTTAGGGTCAATTGGTGGTAGCTCTACCAAAAGCATTTTCTATATTCATACATACTTGAAACTGTAAATATTGAGTTCACTATTTTTTTTTTCAAACATGATCTTAACCAAACTTTTCATTTAAACCCAATACAACTTGAATTACTTGATCCCCTTTAGAAATTTGCGTCAAGAAACAAAAGATTTTCTATTACACAAAAATTAGAACTTATTAATTAAGACATCTAGAAGAATTTTACTTTGTATAATTTGAATATAAAGATAATATTCAATATTGGTACAGAGAAAGCGCTTTATTAGAAAAGTGAAAGCATATGTCCATGCGTATTTTTCACGACTTTCAGGCGCGTACACGCAGCAGCAGCAAACCTCATCCCATGTAGGGTCGGCTACAGTAATTGTAATGCCTCATTGTACTATTATATTATCAGCTAACTCTTTGACACACACAGATGTACATGATATTTTTTTTTAACTAAAATTCTGGAGTTTCGGTAAAATAATATGGGTTCCATACTGAGGTAAAGGGGTCAACAGAGGAAAAGGAGCGTGAACATAAGATGGATAAAGCTCAAAAGAGAAATTTTGGAGAATTAAGGACCACGCCATTTTTGCTTCAAGCAAAGCAAAGTTTGGTCCAGGCATATTCTTGAACCCCCAACTCCTTCAGAAAATCTTTGTGGATTGAACTCATCATGTGCATCTTTCCCCCACAACTGAGATCCTTTTGTACTAGAATTATTGGAAGCCCAATTAGAGTTCCAATGGGTAATAAAGTCAGATTCCCCAGCCTTGTATCTTTTGATACAACCCTCATCATACTAGGAAGTGGGGGATATAGCCTAACAACCTCGTATAATATCACACTCACCTATCATATACACATAATATCAAGTGTGAAGAAAAATATTAATTATATAGTTTAATAGAGGACTGACATATAAAAAAAACAAATAAACAATTATAGTATGTCGTATTCATATAATCTTACAACTTCGAGATGACTTAAGCCATCATAGTCAGACATTATTTAAGTGGCAAATACTTGAAAGACTTCTCCTCTTGCTTTAGATTCCCAAATGGGATATCTTCATAATAAGTTAATAACATGATTGTCCAATTAAGAAGAACATATGTTGTCTCTTGTCCAGCTAAGTAGAATAGTCTACATTTATCTATAACTTCCTCAATGTTCATTCCCATATTGTTATCGTTGGCATTGTCGTTGATTTCTTTGCAGTTAGATTCCAAAGTATACCTAATAGATCATCATTTGGATCCTCTCTTGCTTCCTTAGACTTCTCCCTTCTGTGAATGATTCCCCTCACTAAACCTCTCATATTTCTTTTCCCATTTCCTCAATCTCTTGTTGAGGTTAGTTGGTACGAATCTGTTCAAACACAAGCTAGACTATTAACAACTGTTTTGTTATAATTTATTAGAATTTTGACCCAAATAGGACATATTTCATTCAAAACTAGCATTGTGAAAGACTTGTTGAAATTCGAAGAAACTCGTATTTTTACCTTATTAATAATAAGGGTAAATGTGTTATTTTACTAATGAAATGTTGAAGTAAGAGTATCTAGCAAAAATATATATGTTTTGAAATGCAAAATTTTACTTATAAACATTTAAAAACGGAGCAAAACAATCAACATCGTTTATTTTTCCAAACGTCTATTTATTTTTCTGACCTGTCCATTGTATGCTCAATCCGACAGACATTTGGGAAACATAAGAGTCGTTGGTTGTTTTGATTCGTGTTTAGATGTTTATTGGTAAAATTGTATCATTCAAATCATATTTGTCTCATATGCTTCTACCGCGCAACACTTCATTGGTAAAATTGCTCCTCTATCCTAATAATTGTTGTTCTGCAACTAATTACCTCCAGCCTAGGATACAGATAGATTGAAGGACATTGATGGTAAGAATAGCTTGTTTATATATTGGAGTTGGAATATCTTTTGGCCTCTTTCATAACTACTCCTAAAAGCTGTTTGAGAAAGGATATCTCCGACCAAACTATGAAAGAAAGGCCACACCTCCATCTCACAATAATTTCTTTGGCTATCACTCACCAATCTCACCCATTTCTTTACCATATTATTACAACTCTCGTAGAATGCAGGTAACATCAGCTGCGAAAAACTTTAAAAGCTTTGAATCACATATGTAGATCATATAGACATAACTTAAAATTATTGATCAAGATAGAAAGAAAATGTACGTACGTACCTTCAATTTCTCAAGACGAAAGGCAGGGTTGATAATTATTCTGTGTTTCATCCATTTTCCTCCATTGTAGTCTATTAATTCAGGAATGGGAAGTTTAACTAGTGGAGTATTAGGAGGCTTTTCAAATACAAAAATGTTGTTGAAAACCTCTTTTATGCCTTATGGGTATGCAATTGTCACCATTGGATGTGCACCAACCCACGTAAAGGAATTCTTACCTAAAATAATACGAACCAATATAATAGAGATACCCAAAAAAAGCCCATAACTAATCAGTCGAAAAATTACACTTGAAAGAAAACATGAACAAAATTATATAATAAATAATATATGTATATATAAAATTACACACACAAACATATAATCATTGTCAAATATGATCAGGTTATAAAAGGGATTATATACCTCGAATTTTGTCCAATAAATCAAGAGAAAAGGGTGGATGCATTGATTTATTGGATGAATAAAAATGGAATATACTAATGTTTTCCATGAGGTTCAATGAATATTAAAGAATTATGAATAATTAATCAGGAGTCATCGCTCTCTAAAATGACGAATTGGAGGCCCAACCTCTTTTTTACCAGCAAATTAAAAAAAGAAAGAGCCAATAGTAAAACCAAAATGGAAGCCTACATTCAAGGACCATTAGATGATATTTTTACGTTATAAGTTTTTGTTAATAGAAAGAGAAAAGTGGTACCAAATATTTAAACTATCTTCATGAGATTTTCGGAATTAGTTCTTTTTCATTTTTTATTGCAACGGCTCTATCCATTTTGCTCCATGGTTGATGGATGCAAAATAAAAAATGTAGATAGAAGCAAAACGAAAAACGTACCAAGCTGCCAATCATAATAACTCTGCAAGATCAATATTGCTGTTCTTAAAAAAGAGTATATTATTCATAACACAAATCACTGGACATTAAAGTTAATCATGTCCTCCATGCCAAAACCAAGCATATAGAAAGCGTATGGATACATATATTTCATGAGTCGCACACACATTCCTTCCAATACCATAGAATAACAATCCTTTAACTAATAATTCTAGAGCTTCCGTAAAATGATGTGGGTGCCACATTGAGGGTGCATGGTCAAAACAGAAAATGGGGCATGAGCATAAGAGGGGGAAAACTCAACAGAAAAGTTTTGGAGAATTAAGCACAAAGCCATTTTAGCTTCAAGCAAAGCAAAGTTTTGGCCTGGGCATATCCTTGGACCCCAAGAAAACGGAACATATGAACATTGGCCTTTTGTTGCTTTAGATATCCCTTCAGAGAATCTTTGTGGGTTGAACTCCTTTGCATCTTCTCCCCATAACTGAATGTCCTGTTGCACAAGAATTACTGGGATTCCAACCCGAGTTCCCCTTAGTAAACTAAGATTTCCAAGTTTTGTATCCTTTGATACGACCCTGGTCAATAAAGGAGCTGCAGGATACAACCTAAGAACCTCATACAATATCATGCTTACCTGTAGCATAAACACAAATATTATTGACTATAACTCTAGTGTAATCAAATGTGATAAAAAAAATGATAATTTTACATTAAAATTATATGATTTGGGAGATTTTAAGAATAAATATAACATGATTGTATAAACTTACGATTTTGAGGTGATCTAAGCCATCATAATCCGGTGTTCTCGTGCCAAATACATTGGAAACTTCTTCTCTTGCTTGAGATTGCCAATTGGGATACTTGCATAGTAATACAATTGTCCAATTAAGAAGAACAGAAGTTGTCTCTTGTCCTGCTATATAGAACAATTTACACTCCTTTATGACATCGTCAATGCTCATTCCCATGTTCTTGTTGTGATTCTCTTTCATTTCTCTTTGATTGGATTCCAAGAGCAAATCCAATAGATCATCACTTGGGGCGTGTCCTGTTTTCCTAGCCTTCTCCCTTTTATCAATGATTCCCCTCACCAAAGCTTGTATTTCTTTCTCAATCTCTTTTAATTTTCTGTTCAACTTAGTTGGTACAAATCTATACATACATGGAGGATGCTATCAGAGTGAGTATATAATTATTCTTTTCAACAAACTTTACTAGGAATTAAATTAAACCAAATAAGGCTTTAAATTTAATAATAACTTTTCTTAAACTAAATTACCTCCAGCCTGGTATGTAAATAGAACGAAGGACCTTGAGAGTGAGAATAGCTTGTTCAGTTTGGAGTTGGAATATTCGTTGGCCTTCTTCATAACTACTTCCAAAAGCAGTTTTAGAAATGGCATCACTGGTCATAGTTTGAAAGAAAGGCCAGACATCTATCTCACAACAACCCCTTTCATTTTCATTCACTAGTCTTGTCCATTTGTTTACCATTTCATTACAACTTTGATAGAATGCTGGCAGCATCAGCTGCCACAAATTTAAACTTTGAAATTAGGAAAAACCCACAAACCAATCTTATTAAGGAGAATTATTAACACATGGAAAAAAGAGAGAAAGATCTAACCTTTAATTTCTCCAAATGAAAGGCAGGGTTGATAATTCTTCTGTGTTTCATCCATTTTTCACCATTGTATCCTTGCAGCCCAGTAATCAAAAGCTGACCCAGCGGATTTGTAGAAACCTTTTCAAACACAGAAATGTTGTTGAAAACCTCCTTTATGTCTTCTGGGTTTGCAATAGTCACCACAGGATATGGACCAAACCACATAAAGGAATTCTTGCCTGCAGAGTAGAAATTTAATGCCACATAACGTGATTCTTACTATATATCAAACCTATTGGTAGGGGTCCAATCATTTCAGTGGTGACAAAATCACAGCTTTCAACTAAGGTACAAAACAATACGAAACAAAGCATAAGGCATCTAGAAGAGGGAATTTGAGTAAGGGACATACCATAGTTTTGAATCATTTGATGATGAAAAGGAATGACACGAGGAATGGTATCATCGTGAAGGTTGATAGGCTTAGATTTGGCTTGTTGAATCATTTGACCCATTTCCTTCAAATCTTCGAAGCCGAATCTGTAAGAGTTACCTTTGAGATTCTGTGTTCTGAGAAATCTCTCAAGTCGTTTAGGCCTCAGCCATAACCAATTCACTACTCTTCCGATCACTATCACTATCACTATCCCAATGGTGACAATTGCACACCCATAAGACATAAAAGAGGTTTTCAACAATATTTTTGTATTTGAAAAGCCTCCTAATAATCCACTAGTTAAACTTCTCATTCCCGAATCAATAATTTTAAGTTATGTCTATATGATCTACGTATGTGATTCAAAGCTTTTAAAGTTTTTGGTAGCTGATGTTACCTGCGTTCTACTAGAGTTGTAATAATATGGTAAAGAAATGGGTGAGATTGGTGAGTGATAGCCAAATTAAAGAAATTATTGTGAGATGGAGGTGTGGCCTTTCTTTCATAGTTTGGTCGGAGATATCCTTTCTCAAACAGCTTTTAGGAGTATTTATGAAAGAGGCCAAAAGATATTCCAACTCCAATATATAAACAAGCTATTCTTATTACCAATGTCCTTCAATCTGTCTGTATCCTAGGCTGGAGGTAATTAGTTGCATAACAACAATTATTAGGATAGGGGAGCAATTTTACCAATGAAGTGTTGCTGTAGAAGCATCTGACACAAATATGATTTGAATGATACAATTTTACCAATAAACATCTAAACACGAAGCAAAACAACCAACGACTCTTAAGTTTCCCAAATGTCTGTCGGATTGAGCATACAATGGACATGTTAGAAAATAAATAGACATTTGGGAAAAATAAACGATGTTGATTGTTTTGCTCCATTTTTAAATGTTTATAAGTAAAATTTTGCATTTCAAAACATATATATTTGTGCTAGATACTCTGACTTCAACATTTCATTAGTAAAATAACACCTTTACCCTTATTATTATTAAGGTAAAAATATGAGTTTCTTCGAATTTCAACAATTCTTTCACAATGCTAGTTTTAAATGAAATATGTCCTATTTGGGTCAAAATTATAATAAATTATAACAAAACAGTTGTTAATATATTTACTTTTATCAAGTCTGGCTTGTGTTTGAACAGATTCGTACCAACTAAGCTCAACAAGAGATTGAAGGAAATGGGAAAAGAAATATGAGGTTTAGTGAGGGGAATCATTCACAAAAGGGAGAAGTCTAAGGAAGCAAGAGAGGATCCCAATGATGATCTATTAGGTATACTTTGGAAACTAACCACAAAGAAATCGACGACAATGTCAACGATAACAATATGGGAATGAACATTGAGGAAGTTATAGATAAATGTAGACTATTCTACTTAGCTGGACTAGAGACAACATCTGTTCTTCTTAATTGGACGATCATGTTATTATGAAAATTTCCCATTTGGGAATCTCAAGCAAGAGGAGAAGTCTTTCAAGTATTTGGCACTCAAATGTCTGACTATGATTTCTTAAGTCATCTCGAAGTTGTAGGATTATATGAATACGACATACTATAGTTGTTTATTTGTGTTTTTTATATGTCAGTCCTCTATTAAACTATATAATTAATATTTTTCTTCACACTTGATATTATGTGTATATGATAGGTGAGTGTGATATTATACGAGGTTGTTAGGCTATATCCCCCACTTCCTAGTATGATGAGGATTGTATCAAAAGATACAAGGCTGGGGAATCTGACTTTATTACCCACTAGAACTCTAATTGGGTTTCCAATAATTCTAGTATAAAAGGATGTCAGTTGTGGGGGAAAGATGCACATGAGTTCAATCCACAAACATTTTTTGAAGGAGTTAGGGGTTCAAGAATATGCCTGGGCCAAACTTTGCTTTGCTTGAAGCAAAAATGGTGTGGTCCTTAATTCTCCAAAATTTCTCTTTTGAGCTTTATCCATCTTATGTTCACACTCCTTTTCCTCTGTTGACCCCTTTACCTCAGTTTCAAGTATGTGTAAATATAGAAAATGCTTTTGGTAGAGCTACCACCAATTGACCCTAACAATACTTAAATTTGATCCAATGTCCAAAATCATATATGTAAAAATGTTAGCGTCCAAATTATGTATGATGAATTGGAAGAGCATGAAAGGGCCTCAGTGAGAAAATCGACCACCTAGTTATATAGACAGACGTACAACTTTCATTTAAAAATTACAAAAGCCAAGTTGCAAAAAAACATTACAGGGTGCTGAATTCACAAAAAGATTGGAGCAACATAGCAACAAGCAGAAAATATATAACTGAAATAGTCCTCTCTTCCTAGGGTGTTACATGGTCTTTGTTGGATTAGATTGACCTAATGCTGCAAAATCATATTAACTTGGCTACACATTATTCAATGTCTACGTATGTATTTGGAGTGACGATTAAAACCTTCAAAAACAGTGGTGTACCATAGTATGTAAGAAGATTTTTGCTTCAGAGCTGTTCTGTTCCAAACAAGTACCGAAGCATTTAGTTAAATCAATCGCAAGTTGGGGGAATGGATACAAGGGAGAGAGTCAGGGAAAAAATAGATAATAGATAAATATACTAAATAAAGGAATACTTCAATGCACATGATGATTTTCACCAAAATTGAAGAAAGACACATCCACCTAAACTGGGACCCCCTCTATTGTCCAAGATCACATTTATATTATGTTTGTCCATTGACCTTCTGTGATTCTCATTGATTCAAGGCCCCTAAATCTGTTCTCTTTCTGTGCAGAGCCATGGAAGCTCCAGGAATTTCGTCACTGAGATCAGCAAGTTCTCTTCTCTTTGATATATTTATGGTTGTGATAATGATAGTGATGGGAAAAGTGATGAATTGGCTTTGGCTGAGGCCTAAACGACTTGAGAGGTGTCTCAGAAAACAGAATCTCAAAGGTAACTCTTACAGATTTGGCTTTGGTGATTTGAAGGAGATGGGCCAAATGATTCAACAAGCCAAATCTAAGCCAATCAACCTTGACGATGATATCATTCCCCGTATCCTTCCTTATCATCACCAAATGATTTAAAAATATGGTATGCTCCTTCCTATGTTGTCCAATCCCCAACTTCTCTCTTCTGTCCTGCACATACAATAGTTTATTTTTCATCCGTGAATTTCTTCAAAGTATTATTCTTAATAGTGAATTGGTCGTTGTTTGAGGGAGATACTCTTCTGTATGCCTTATGCTCTGCTTCACCGTACCATTGAATAATTGTACCCTTACCAATATGTTTGATAATTGTAGGCAAGAATTATTTTATGAGGTTTGGTCCAAATCTAGTGGTGATAAATGTGAACCCTGAAGACATAAAGGAGGTTCTCAACAACATTTCTGTATTTGAAAAGGTTTCTAACAATCCACTGGGTAAAGTCTTGATTACTGGACTGCTAGAACTCAATGGTGAAAAATGGACGAAACACAGAAAAATTATCAACCTGCCTTTCATTTGGAGAAATTAAAGGTAGAGGTTTTCTTGCTTTTTTTACATGTGTTAGTTCTCTTTAAGAGTGATTCGTACCACTTTCTAATTTCAAAGCTCAATGCAGCTAATGTTGCCAGCATTCTATGAGAGTTGTAACAATTTGGTTAAAAATTGGGTGAGATTGGTGAATGAAAATGAAAGGGGTTGCTGTGAGATAGACGTGTGGCCTTTCTGTCAAACTATGACTAGTGATGCCATTTCTCGAGCTGCTTTTGGAAGTAATTATGAGGAAGGGGAACGAATATTCCAACTCCAAAGTAAGCAAGTTCTTCTTACCCTTAAAGTTTTTCACTCCGTTACATCCCTGGCTGGAGGTAATTTACCTTGAGAAATTTTTTTTATTAAGATTAAAGCCTTATGGAGTTTAAATTCCTAGTAAATTAAGTTAAAAAGAAAAGTTACATACGCTCTTTTAATTGAATCAAGATTGTGTATGTCTAGATTTGTACCCACCAAGCTGAACAGGAGACTAAAAGAAATTGATAAAGAAATACAAGCTTTGGTGAGAGGAGTCATTCACAAAAGAGAGGAGGAAAGGGAAGCAAGGAATGCCCCAAGTGGTGATCTATTAGGTATACTATTGGAATCTAATTGTAGGGAAATTAAAGAGAGAGGCAACAACAAAGATATGGGAATGAGCATTGAAGATGTCATAGATGAATGTAAATTGTTGTATTTGGCTAGACAAGAGACAATCGCTGTTCTCCTTAACTGGACAATCATGTTACTATGCAAGTATCCCTATTGGCAATCTCAAGCAAGAGAAGAAGTCTTCCATGTATTTGGCACTGAAACACCTAATTATGATGGTTTAAATCGCCTTAAATTGGTAAGAGTATTTTATTAATATAATGTCTTCCATGTATTTGGCACTAAAACACCTAATTATTAATAATATTATATTTAGTATTTTCATTTTATATTTATAATAAATATTATTTTTGTGAGTTGCTTTTATTATATCAAATTTATTATTTATTATTTTATTATATATATTATTAAAAAAATTAAATTTAAATTTGTAATAAATATATATATGTATATATTAATTTTATTAATATTTATAAAATATATTTATTAAATAATTTATATATAAAATATTTTTAATGTAAATTAAAATAAATATTTTTTTAATTTTCGTCTGTAATTTGTTAATAAATAATAAATAAATTACCAGCTGAATTCCATCGGTAATTTTTAATAAATATTTTATTTTTTCACAAATTATCGATGGAATTCTGTCAATAATTTGTTAATAAATAATAAATAAATTACCAACAGAATTTTGTCGATAATTTTTTAATAAATAATTTATTTTTTAATATATTTTAACAAATTACCGATGGAATTCTATCGGTAATTTTTAATAAATATTTTATTTTTTATTATTTTTAACAAATTAGCGATGGAATTCCATTGATAATTTGTTAATAAATAATAAATAAATTACCAACAGAATTCCGTCTGTAATTTTTTAATAAATAATTTATTTTTTAACAAATAACCGACAGAATTTTATTCCGTCGGTAATTCCGTTGGTAATTTCATTTTTTTTGTAGTGTGGTTTACTCTCATTTTGTTTTTGATTTCTATAAAAATATTAAAGTATAGGTTTAGTCCCTCAAGTTTCTTCCAATCAATCACACTTCGTAGATCTTATCCTCCTTATAAGGTCTAAAAATAAAAATGGTGGTTTATAAAAGCTGATTTTGTACTAGAGTTTGAAATTATAGGGAGTAAAGCCATAATTTGCTTGGATTTAAAAGGGTATGTGGATCCCAATTCTCGTAGTCTTGCTGTAGGGAGGACTTGGAAAACTTGAATGAGGACTTTATTTAATAATGACATTGTTGGCGATGAAAAGCACTTATTGATAAAGAGGAAATGCAGCTATTTGCCCTATATGTGAAAGGGGTACTGAAACTGTTGATAATCTATTCTTTCATTGCCTTTGGGAATCCAATCCAACTATAGTGATGAGAAAGTCTTCCATGAATCTAGAACGTACGCCATATCATTTTATGATGCACCCACCATGCCATTTAACGAAGAAATTTAATGAATAGTATATATAGCGAAGTGAGATACTTAAACCCCGGTAAGACTCTCATTGCAATAAACCAAGCACAAAATGGAGGATGAGGGCGTCTGTTCCCCCCTCCCTAATGCCCATCTAGCTTCCCCTTATTCCCCACCAATTCCAAAAAAAAAAAAAAAATTCATCAATATCTTATGGGCGAGAAAAAAGGTGGACTTTTCAATTATCTACTATTTTTCAAAGATTTTGCTTTTGATTTAAAGTATTAAATCTTTTAAAAAAAATCATAGAAATTTGAATTCTACATCTTTTCTTGTCTTCATGTTATAAGATCAAGTTGATTTTTTTGTGGAGTTTATAAGTAAAATAAATTAGTTTTGAGGATAAAAGATAAATTTATATAAATTAAAGTGGTTTAATTTGCATCATTAATTTCTCAAAAATATCAACTTAATCTTATAATTATTGATTAGGACTGGAGGGAGTATAAAATATTAAAATATCATTTATTTTTTATGCAATATAATAATCAACATAAACAAGAAAAAGCATTTGGATTTGCTATAGATTCCCAAATTATTGGTTTGTCTTTAAAGGTATGGATGGTCCGCTGCTTCTCCTGTCACTTGAAATGACGATGGTTGCATTGTAAGCAAACAACCATCAGTTTGCCATGTCATATCAAGAAACTGCCAAGGGTTAGGGGTTCCCTTACAGTCAAGAACTATCAAGAAGGAATGCTAGAAAAATAAAGAGAGAATTGTATCCAGGTCTCGATGAAGACAATTAATATCAGTCTTGGTGACTTGTCATTAATGTTATATATACCTTTTCATTTGTAAATAGATAAAGTTGTCATTTATAATTATATTGACAAGTCATAATATTTGTTTGATATTAATTAACTTCGTTAAAACTGAATGCAATTCTACCAAAAATGAACCGCACATTGTCTTCCTTACAGAGACAAATAAGAAGCACCGATATGTTAGTAAGATTAGAAGCTAAGGCAGTGCAGTTTTGAAGAATAATGGATTATGGAGCCACAAGGCAAAAACCGTGAAATTGCAATTTTTTTTATACCAAAACTTAGTTAATCTTCCACTAATGTTATTCATTTTAGCATCTGGTCTTCATCTCTCAATGTGCTGCACTACATATCTTTCGTTTACAGTCCTCCTTAGGAATCGACGTGACATCATAATAAAGATTTGGAAGGCAATTTCTCAGTTTGCATAAGAAAAACACAGCGATGCATGCCAATAGCTATTAATGAAATCCTCAAGAAAACCAAAAATAGATCATCAACTTCTTATTAAACTTTGTAATGAGAACTCAAGAAAATCAAAAAAGAAATTGAGGAATTTTGTACTTCTCACCATGACACTAATTGCAGAAAGCATTTTTGACGTATAAAGGGTACATAAACCAAATTAACATTGGAAAATGGGTATTTTAATGTCCATTTAAAAATTAGATGTTAAAATTAACACTTTTGACGTTGGTTATTATAAAACATAACAGACATCAAAAGTCTACAAAGGCCTCTTTTAACATCTCTCGTTAATTGTAAGAGACGTTGCAGGGAGCTTTCTAAGTCTGATGCTAAGAGACAAACTGATGTTGTTTGTCACATGTGAGACTTTTGATGTCGGTCATTAATAATGAGTGAGGTTGATATACCTCAAAAGAAGAGATCAATTGTTTGTCTTTAAGTAAATGACGTCCGGTATTAGATAATATAGGAGACGTTGTTATCAGTCCATTATTAGAAAATTAGACCTCAAAATTCAGCCTCTTTAATTTTATTTAGAACTATTTGGCCTTTTTTAGCCGTACGTTATAACAGTAATATATATAGTTAAAGTGCTGCCAAACTCTTAAAAAGTAACTGATGGGTGATTAAGTGGAATATAATTCAAATCCTTCCTGTGTACGTTACGAAAAAAATAAAATTTGAATTTAAATGCACTTACTTTTTTTTATATGAGAAATTCTTGATTAACTTGAAATGCCATGTTATTTGTGGTACATCCAATTAATATATATATATATATATATTTACACACACACCCCCCAAATTACATCATTTAATCTAGTTGTTTACTAATGCTGAGAATCAAATTAAGATTTCTAATAAAGAGAAAATGCCTATGGATCATATTACAATGACTGATGAAGGGAGATGAAGGCAACATTCATATCCCTTGAGAATAGTTCTTTTCCTTCCAAGGATGCGTTGACTATTCAAGCTATTTTTGAGGTTGACCCGAGTCATAAAGGGAGATTGTTACATGGCAGCCACCCATAAAAAGGTTGCACAAATTTACACGATGGAATTCCCTTTTGAAGAGGAAAAAGTCATTTTCCAATTTAATGGACTTCCATCCATACGTCCACAATTATTTTGGGGGCTGAAATGCTAAATGATTCTACCTCTAATTCTTAGTAATAAACCAAAACGTATGGAGCGTAAACGAAAACGAGAAGAAGAAGACAGAACATATGGGGCCAATACAAATTTAGGTCTTTAGTTTTTCCTTTTTTTGTCAAATATGGGTGATATGCTCCATAAATTCATATATTTCATCACGTTTTACTCACATTTATAAATAATTTATAGAATAAAGTTTTGAAAAAGTACAAGAAACTCACAGAGATGAAGAATAAAGAAAGATCTTTGATGTGTATGAAATTTGGAGCTTAATGAATATAAACTTGAGTTATTTGTAGAACTCATCAACCCTCTTTCTCTCTTGTGTAGAAAAAGGTGGACAAGTGGAAAAGCTGAGAGGAAACAAGAGTAACAAAGAAACAGAAGAAAAAAGAAGAAGAAGAATAGGAGAAAAGCAATTGAAGAAGCAAAAAACCAGAAAAGAGGAGAGCTCGCCATGAACTCGCCACGGCGAGCAGATGTTCATTCTGATTTCTATTCCTTGTTCACGGCGAGTTGACGGCGAGCGGCACTCACTGATGCGCGTTTTGTTAAAAATAGGTTAATTGAAAAGGAATATGAGCTAGGGTTTCGAGCAGATACAGAGAGACACACTTGGACACGATTTTGGGAGTCTTAGAGCTTCAAGAGAGAGCTTGGGAACTTGGAGGAGCTTGGAGAGATTGAAAATTCACACATCTTGGTTTCCCTTCTTCTTCCTTATTTTCTTCTTGTATACCATGAACTCTTGCCCAGTTTTGGTTTTTGGTTTAAATATATTTATGTGTAACTAAAACCCTTTTCTATGGCTACTTTGAACCATGTTATGGATTGAACTTTATTTCCTTCCTTTGATTCAATGAATAAATTTATATATGTAGATTTACATCTTACTCTTTATTATACAAGTGCTTGATCACCACTTGCTTTGGTTAAATGAAATATGGCTTGAGAAAGTGTATTTTGCTTTAGAACTTGGATGAAATCATGTTGGGCTTAAAATTTATGGTTTTGAATGGATGGTTAGTTGGTAACGTAGAGATATAGTTACTAACCTTAGTCATTATGAGGTTGGTTGAGCATTATAGCTTGCATTAATTGTGGCAAGAGATTGTGCAATTAATGCAAACATGAATTTGATTTTGACTTGAGAAAGCTTTTTCAAATGCATTTGAACCTTTGGCTCACACATTAATTCATTAGGATGCTAGAAAGGGAGAAATTTAACTAGTTCATGAAGTAGAATGGGGATAAGTAGCCCTAGGTCTTTATTATCTTGACAAGTGTGTTTTCAATCACCTATAGATTTTATAACATTTTACAAGTAAACTTTTATTTTCAACTCAATCTCTAATTGTTTCTTACTCATTTCTAATTAATTGCTCAATTGGTACTAGTTAACTTGCTCAAATCATAATCCTTGTGGAACGACACTTTTTCCTATATTACATTTTAGTTTGATGACCCTTACGCTTACAGTAAATACCGCAAATGGCCGATAAGCCAATGGGTTTAGGTTTTGGAGCTTTAAACAAATTTTAATATGGTCCATCTCACTGTTCAACTAGTTCAAGATGCAAAAATGGGTGGCCCAGTTCAATACCGCTGGATTAGAAGGATTTTCGTCCTTTCTGAATCCATGAGGGGCGATCTCCCCTCTTATGTCTCTCTCTCCTTTATTTCTTAAAAATATTTCAATTAGTCCCTGTGGTGCAATAGGGTACCTCAACATGTGATGGTATAATTTCCAATTCACTGGTGTCACATACACAAACAATTTCTCACAAATAACACATAGACATGCAACACCCACAATCAGGCACTAAGCCTTCCAGTATTTCCAATATATATATATGAATTATTTTCCAAAATCACATATATTTCAATTCCAAATATTGCATATCACAAATTTAATTTATGCCATTTCAAAACAATACTCCATAAGACATTATATTATGAAAATAACAATAGTTCAAAATCTTATTCCCATATCTCATCAATCATCAATTGATAATCATATCTCAACTGTGATTCAAACCTCATTTCCATATAACATCATAACTATCAAATAATAATATTTCAAACTGCTTACTAATTGTACACACACACACACATAAACAAGCAGAAAGCGATTACCTGATAACTGGCACCAATCTCACAATAGTGCAGCTCCCCCATACAAACTCAAGACAGTTCAAGCACTACACAAAACATACATATAATTATAATTAATCATCTACTAGGACAAATTCACACATAGGAATTAAATTACTAATTACCCTTTCATTGCCCTCACTTAATTTAATTTCTATTCAACCTTTATTCTCCCTCTTTATCTCCAAAATTCATCTCTGATCCACTTATATATATTTATATCTAAGCCTAATTATTAATCTCTCCAAAACCCATTTATCTTAAGCCTTAACATCCAATAATCTCCCATAATTTATCACCATTCCTAATTTATAAAATTCAAGCCTAAGCATAATTTTCTAAACATCCACCAATTATTTCTCGACCACAAAAATGCATTCATTAATCCAAAATTTATTTTCCAACCTTAATAGCTCAATAAATTCAAGTTCAAGCCTAAAAGTGTCCCCTTTCCCAAATTAAGGGCTACACCCAATCTAACCCAATTAACCTCATTAATATTTTTGTTGAGTATAAACTAGTCCCATAAATCCATAAACCCACATCCAATATCCAGAATTATAGCATTACCTACACAAAATCCCACTTTGCAGAATAGCTCTTATTAAGGATAGTGCCCCTGAGGTCGCAACCCGAACTATATATTGGGATATTTGCAGGTACTGCTGCCAACCGGATTTATGTAGCAATGGAGAGAAGCCAGACGATAAATTGAACCGCAACAATTTACATGGTGACGTCAACAACTTTTCGCTGACCTCTAGCTAAGAAAATACTCCCTCTGTTCCTTGATATAAGATATATTTACCTAATTTGATTAGATTAAGGTTATTATTTAAGTTAGTTAAAATCACATGATATTACCAAAATACACTAACCATCTACCTTTATTTCCACAATTCCTCTTTGCTTGTTTATTATTGGGGAGCATCATTAGGGTCGGATAATTTAGGAAAAAGATTTAAAAAAATATAAAGAGGTCTTATATTTAGAAACAAACACACATCCCTAAGTAGATCTTATAGTATATGTTTTTTTTCCCTCCAAACACAGGTTAATCGTTCATCGTATTGTTAAGTATTAGCTACCTTTATGTTAAACCCTACCACAATTGGTTAGGAAAATAATGTTGTATATTAACATTGCGAAAAATATACCCTAGCTAATTGGCCATGATAATATGCTCAAATTTTACCCAATCAAATAGCTATGTCAAACAAAAAAGAGTATATATGAAAGAGAATCGGATTATGCATACAAACCGAAATAATGGGATTGATAATAATCAGATTCAACAATCAAGGAAGCACTATCCACAGTTCCGAATCGTTGTGTAGTTCCATCAAAGGTCAATGTTGCCTTATTCTTAGGATCTCCAATAAGAGTCGCAAAAGGCTTAGTCTTCTCTATCCTTATCTTCTCAAAATAAGTCCCACTTCCAATGTACACTATCACTCTCCTCTTATTACCTTCAGGTATACTTTTAAAGGCTTCCATCACTGTCTTAAAATCTCCCCTCCCATCTTTCATCACCTTCACCACCTTCACTCCTCTTTCTGCCGATGCAAGTTTATGGTTTATTCGCCGATGCCTTGATGATAATGGCTTCACATTTTCATTGAACCATTTCGTCAATTGGGACTTGTCACAGGGAATTGGGACCGTGTTATCGGAGAGGACGGATTGTGCCGGCGATTAGGGCCGCTAGGAATGTGGCCACCACAATGGAGGAGCTGCTTTTAGTTTTTGGGGTGGCCATGGTTTTTCAGTGATGACGATGGTGTAATATACATATGTGTGTGTGTGTGTGTATAAGATGATCAATAAATGTAAAGGCATGACTATTTCAATGTATATGTTATCTGGGTTTTATGAAATTACTGTTTAGATTATTTCCATATTGAATTAAAAAAACACCAAATTACCAACGGAAATTCCGTCAGTAATTCAAATTTACTAACAGATTTCCATCAGAAATGCGGAAAATTTTTCCGTCGATAATTCTTTCGTTGGTAATTAATTTATCAAAGGAAAAAATTTTCCATTGGTAATTTTTTTTTAAAATTTTTTAAATTATATGTCACATGTCCCTCCTTGTGGAAACCACGTGTCAGGTCCACAAATTATCTTCAATATTGTGGTGAAGTGGAGACTTGAACCCCAACCTCTTGGGCGTATGGTGATGCCTTAACTAGTTGAGCTATGAAGACCCTGTGATATTATTTGTAAACTATTATATTTATAATATTCAAAGTCCCACTATTATAATTATATTTGATCTAAATTATTAATATATAATTTACATATTAATAATTCTATTATTTTATATAAATAATCTTTTATATTCATATACATTACATTATATTTAGTATTTTCATTTTATATTTAAATTATAATAATAATTATTATTAAAATATTTTAATAATTATTTTATCATACATATTATTAATTATAATTATTTTTAATTTTTCTTACTAATATTTATTAATAAATAACATATTATTTAATAAGAAATTAAAATTAAATTTGTAATAAATTTATGTCTATATATGTTTATATGTTCATTTTTATTAATATTTATTAAATATAACTTATTTATTTATAAAATATTTTTTAGAATAAATTAAGATAATAATTTTTTTATAAAATAATATTTTAATATATTATTGGGAAAAAGACAAATAAATACCCTCCAATTTGCAAAATCCCATTAACAACTTCATGATAGGTATTAACAAATTCATGATAGGTTGTTGTGTTGTTAATACCTATCATGAAGTTGTTAATGGGATTTTACAAATTGGAGGGTATTTATTTGTCTTTTTCCCATTATTATTTATAAATTAAAATAATAATTTATTTATAAAATAATATAATTAATAAAATTACCTATAGAATTTCCATCGGAAATTACAGACGAAAATTTTCGGTCGCCAATAATATTTTAATATATTATTTATAAAATTAAAATAATAATTTATTTATAAAATAATATAATTAATAAAATTACCGACAGAATTTCTATCGGTAATTTGTCAGTAATTTGATTTTTTTTTTTTTGTAGTGTTGTTCCTTTTTATTTTGTCTAGTTTCATAAGATGTTACCTGGCATTTTGGAATAATTTCTAATCAATCATCATACCAACATGAATATCTTGAATAAGTTATAATGCATGTCTTAAATAAGAATTATTCATCTTGTTTTAGATTCACATGTGCATATATAGCTGCACCCGAGGCCTACCCTTCTTTTAGATGCGAAATTACCTATTACATAAAGTTAGAGAGTATGACCATGCAACTCCATATCTCTTGTATCTAAAAGGAATCGGTTTACTTCTTATAAAAAGATGGGTAGTAAGAGTTAAACATATCTAGATTGTGTATATCTCACTGATCTTAAAAAAAACTTCCGAGTACTCATTGATTCTCACTAAAAACTTTTGAGACAAAATTAACCATTATCCCTATATAAACACATGTTTATTACTATCAGAGACAATTTTTTAAAATCATTATTGAGTATTAATTATGGACACATTTTCTATCCAACCTTGGTTGGTTAACATTTACATTGATACATCTTAAAGTGTAAAGCCACCTCTCTTAGGCCCGCATATACTATTTCAGGCCCATTTATTCATGAAATGTTGACAATTGCATATAGGTCCCAAACAAGAGAATTAATTTCAGAGAGGTCCCAAAGAGTTGTTAATAACAGCTATTAACAACTGCAATAGCCTTGGTTAACAAGTGAAGGAGTTGTTAATGGACCTGTCTGAAATTAATTCTCTTGCTTGGGACTTATTTACAATTCTCCCAATAATTTTTTATAAAGAGTTAAATACTTGTTCACATAGTTCTGACCACAGAAAACAAACACTTGTTTACGAAGAGTCACTCTTTATGATTATGAATAAGTGTATAATTTCTAGAAATAAATTTCCTCCTATTTTGCCCGCATTGACCCTCCCACTTGATCCTCTAGACTCATGTCCAAACAAAACACTGCAAGTCCATCCTCACCACCAATCCTCTCATCTTCTTCTCTCCACCACCAGATTTCAAAAACCTTCCTTTCTTCCTTACACACACTCTTCAACAACCCCACTATTTCCCCCCTCCTTCAAATCTCCCATATTCTCTCCAATGGCCATAACCAACCTCTCTTCTTCTTCCTCTCCATTTCTGTCCCTCCATCTCCCTTCCTCTCCTCGTCTTCTTCCCGCCTTTTCTCCCTCAATCCCTTCTTCTCGAAGTTTCCGCCTCAGAATTCGTGCCATGGGCGCCGATTTTCTGGGCGATTTTGGCGCCAGAGACCCATTCCCTGCTGAATTGGAAAGCAACTTTGGAGAGAAAGTGTTGGGTGCCTCTAACACTGAGCATAAAATCCTTATACCCACTGTCTCTGCTCTTTCCCTTGCCCAACAAGAATGCTCTCCTCTCTCTCCTTTGCTTTCTCCCATGTCTGAAGATGATGCCAAAAAATTGCTCAAGAAGGTCTCCATTTATTACTCATTTGGTTGATTTTTTGCTATTTCTGAAGTTTAACTTTGTAATTATGCGGTCTTGCTGTCAAATTTTGAGGATAAAAGTTAATTTTGGTTGGTGGATGGGTGAAGTTTCAACTTGTTTATTATGTTTGGTGTTGATTTTTGGATAAAGTTAGGATCAAAGTTCCACATTATAAATATTTCTATTATTGGAGGACTAAAATGAGAGGAATTTTCTGTTGAGGACGATGTTGAAATGTTGGTGTTTCTAACAAATGATCTCTGCCTAAGTGCTTATGAGCTATTTTGTCTTTTACATCTGTTACTAGTGATAGTCTTTTACATCTGTTACTAGTGATATCTAAGCTGGAATTGAGTCATTGAATGATTTGTCCTGAAATTACCTGTGAATATTATTATAGTTTGCGGCTTAGCCTGTGAGGAGAAATCATTTCTGACTATGACTTTATCTGTCTTTTACATTAATCTGCTGTAATACTCCAGCATTGACTGAACTTGCCCATGTTAATTCGCTGCTTAGCTTTTAAAAAAGATTGTTCTTTGTAATTTAGAGGTTACTGGTTTTTGGTTCTTGATTCTTGAACTGTGGAGCAGATAAAAATCTTGTACTCTGGGGATATAGCATAAGATATTGTATTGTGGGTTGAATATTTTAAATCAGGTTATTCCTATGATGTTGTGCATAACAATGATTTTAACCTATATAAAACATATCTAGTTAACAATGTGATGTCTGTAATTTGGGGGTCCTTTGACTAAAATATAGAGAATGTGAAGTTTATATATTCGCTTACATGGCTAGGCCAACTCTTTTCTCCCTTCTCTTTGCATAAAACTGTTTGTGTAACATTTGGGAACAAGGACCATTTCTAATTAGGAATATACACAGTTTAGGGGTTTTTGGGCCAACTCTTTTCTCCCCTCTCTTTGCACAGAACTGTTTTGTGTAACATTTGGGAACTAGGACCATTCCTAATTAGGAATATACACAGTTTAGGCTGAGTTGTGTTTTCTGCATATGCCTCTCTTTTGTAGAACTTTGAGTGTAGAAAATATTGACATCTCTAATTTTTATCTTAAAATATTTGCAACTCAAAACTTGAAAGATTGGCTCTGTACTCTGTGGCAAATATGATAATAAGCCTTTTTGGTCCCTTTTCAAATCTGGAAAAACAGAAATGCAATTTTTCTTTCATTAAGAATGTATTGGCATGCTGCTTTCAAGTAGTTATGCACTGCTTGGACACTTGCAATCGTTGTCCTGGAAACTTTATCTGTTTTAGGGACAATTATCATTAAACCTTATGCATTCTCTGTTCTAGGGGTAAAACTTTTAATGTTTTTTAATAACGAGTCATGTGAAAAAATTTTGTGTTTGGTGTTTCATGCTTGGTTCATAGTTTCATTTGTCTTACATCATCCACCCGATCGTAATTATAAGATCACTTTAACTTTTTTAGAGAAATTAAGGACACTTTAAAATATCTACAGTTATCTTTTTTTCCTCAAAACCAATTTACCTTACTTATAAACTATCGTGTAATATAATTACATATAAAATACGTTAAAATTAAGTGGTCTACTTGGCTTCCTTAATCTTCACACAAAAAGTCAAAGTGATCTTATATTTAGGACCGGAGGGAGTATCTTTTATGTAATCTTGTTAAACAAGGTTGGTGGACTTGAAAACAAAGTGTATGATAACACTTGCCCAAAGAAACTGTCTTTTTTTGTTAATTATTGTCATTTCCATCCTAGTTTGATCATGAGTCTCTTATTTTTGGAGTTAAGTTTCATTCTTGTCAATGAAGTAAATTGGATGGAAGTTCATTTCACTTTCCTTTAATTTTTAACTTGTAATGTATTTGTTCCTGTAGATTGTTGGTTGGAGACTGATAAGTGAAGAAGGTGGGCTTAAACTTCAGTGCTTGTGGAAAGTGAGAGATTTTAAATGTGGAGTTGAACTGATCAACAGGATCCTTAAGGTTACAGAGGCTTCAGGCCATTTCCCAAATCTCCACTTGGAACAACCAAATCAAGTGCGAGCAGACTTATGGACCGCTTCCATTGGTAAGCCTTAAACTAGTCCCACTCCCTCGGTCTCATAAAAATTAGTTTAATTAATCAATCAGTCACGAACATGCGAGTATGCCAAAAATGAGTGCTAGGCTTTTGTAAAAAAAATTTTGGTTGTTGTGTGTTTTTTGGGGGGACAATGAAGGAAAACTTTCAAAAATAGTTAAAAAAAAATTATTGTCTCTAGTCTTAAATATAACACTTCAATTCACTTTCTTCCAATTTTATCTTTTTCCCTCAAAAAAATCTCTATTAATTTTTACATAGTACAGGAATTCCAACAAGGATAGTTACAATACACATGATTATTAAGTATATTTTGGAGAAACCAGCCGACATTTGTTACAAATAACTAGCTTAACTAATTTTCACAATTTTCTCATAATTATCTAGATTTTATACTAAGGATTGAAAGGAATATTATTTTTGTGAGTTTTCCATCATAGTATTCTTTTGTCTCTATTTTTCTTCCCATCCAAACTAAGGGTTAGGTCTTGTTTGGTTGAGAGTAAAGTTTACCTTAAAGACTATAATGGAAGTGGGATTTTAAACAATGCATGCATGTTTGATTGTTTCTACAATTTTTTCATTTATTTAGGAAACTTTTATACAACCGTTTAGGGAATTGATTTCCTATCCTCAGAAATATGGAACAGCTTGACACTCTAATTATCTCCAAGAATGTTTTTACTTTTTAGACAATGTATATAGCGCTCTTTTCCAATTTTAATTATTGAATGAATGTGTTATTTTATTATTAGTAATTAGAAAATGAAAATGACAATTTTAATATTTTCCGTAGAATACATGTCATATATATCTTTTATTAAAAAACCATAAAAATATTGTTATGCATTCCAAGGATACAACAACAACCAAGCCTTATCCCACTAGGTGGGGTCGACTACATGGATCACATGACGCCATTGTGCTCTATCATTAACCAAATCCTTAGATATATTATTCACTAAAAGATCTCGCTCTACAACTTCCCCTAGTGTACGCCTGGGTCTCCCTCTTCCTCTCTTAATCGGACTCCAAACTGTTTGATCTACCCTTCTCACTGGCACATCTAATGGCCTTCTTTGTACATGTCCAAACTACCTTAAACGATTTCTACCATTTTCTCACTGATAGGTGCCACTCCAACTCGATCGCTTATATGGTCATTCCTAATCCTATCCTTTATTGTATGACTACACATCCATCTCAACATCCTCATTTCAGCTACTCCCATTTTATGTTCATATTGTCCTTTCAAAGCCTAACATTCACTACCATATAAAACTACTGGTCTTATAGCAGTGCGATAAAATTTCCCTTTTATCTTATGAGATAGTTTCCGGTCGCACAGAATTCCAGTAACTTTCCTTCACTTATACCACCCAGCTTGAATTCTATGGTTAACATCGTGATCAATCTCACCATCTTGTCGTATAATTGATCCCAAGTACTTAAAATTTGTCACTTAAGGGATTGATTGATCTCCCAGTTTAATTTCTAAATTATATCTAAGTTGTCTATTTGCAAAATTGCAATGTATATATTTTATCTTACTCCTACTTAGACGGAAATCCTTCGACTCCAAAGTGTTTCTTCATATCTCTAATTTATCGTTAATCTCCTCTCTTGATTCAGCTAAAAGGACTATATCATCAGCAAAAAACATGTACTTAGGGACCTCTTCTTCGATAGGCTCAGTTAGAACATCGACTACTAAGTTGAACAGATATGGACTCAAAACTGATCCCTGATGTAGGCCAATTCCTATAGGAAAGTCTTTTGTCTCACCTCCCGGAGTTCTAACTTTAGTTAACACATCATCATACATATCTTGTATAACTCTAATATATGCAACACACACTCCTTTCTTTTCCAAGGCTTTCCAAAGTAAATCTTTTGGTACGCGATCATACGCCTTTTCTAAGTCAATAAAAACTATATATAAGTCTCTTCTTCTACTTCGATACTTCTCCATCATCCATCTTAGTAGATAAATTGTCTCTGTTGTGGATCTTCCTGGCATGAACCCAAACTTTCTCTCAGAAATACTAGTCTCTAATCTTAACCTATGCTCAATCACATTTTCCCATAAAATCTCGTTAAATCTCGTTAAACAATTTAGATAACCACAACACACCATTTTCACCTAAACATTTCCAGACTTCAATCAGTATACCATCCGGTCCAACAGCTTTACCATTCTCCATTTTCTTAAGAGCTTTCCTAACCTCTCCAACTCTAATTCTACGATAAAACGGCCTATTAAGTCCATCTTCACTAATTGTCAACTCTCCCAACTCACAAGGTGGACTTTCACCTCCATCATTGAATAACTTAGAAAAGTAAGCCTCCCATCTATTCTTAATATCTTTATCAGTGACCAAAACTTTACCTTCCTCATCCTTCATACATCTTACTTGATCCAAATCTCTCGACTTTATCTCCTTAATCTTTGGAATTTTGTATATCTTTTTTTCCCCAACCTTTGTCCCTAACTCCTTATAAAATCCCTCATATGCTTTAGCACGAGCTTCACTCACTGCCTTCTTAGTCAAGCGGTACTTTTTCCACTTTTCAGTATTATTACATTATTACTTTTCCAAGGATATTAAACAAAAAATTTCTCTTCCCTGGAGATCTATTTTTTGTTTTCATTCTTATTAAAACTATTATACGAACTGATTAAGGCCTTCATCTTTCAATGTTTAATGTTCAGTTTAGTCTACTCATTTTTCTATATATCGATTATAAAATGTTTTTTTTAAAAACAAACAGAGAGGGACAATATCATGAAGATTTTGGTTGATTGAAAGGGTTTCAATTTGTGCAGGAGGATTGAGTATGAATGACTTCATAATTGCTGCAAAGATTGATGAGATAAAGACATCGGATCTAGCCCCGAAGAAAAGAGTTTGGGCTTAACGGGCCTTGATATTTCTTAGACATTTTACAAGTAGAACTTATCTTTTGTTGCTATCATCATTAGTTTGTATTTTGTTGGATCCTATATTCATTCTCCTTATTTTTTCAAATGGTCATTTTCCTTCGAAGAAATTGTATGTGTTCATATTTATTTTTGTCCAGAAATGTACTCTACATCAGTAATTTAAGTACTTACTTCTCCCCCAATAAAAATATATAAAGATCTCAAACAATTTTGATTAATGTAGACAAAGTAGCATATCTATTTTTATTTAGCTGAGATTCAATTTAAATATTTAAACTCAAAGTTTTCCAATTTTTGAAAGGCATGAATAAATGGAAAGCAGTAAAGAATGAAAGAGTTGTAATTTTCTAATCAAAAATTGGAAGCTTGATTTAGGCCCAAATATCTACCTAAACTACTCCCTTCGGTCCTATTCATAACAGCCCGAAATTTGAATTGTTTTGGTCTAAAATATAAGAGCTTGCTTTGAGATCTGTCATCATTCAATGCCATTTTTCCTATTTTACCCTACTTATTAACACTCTCTTTCATAGCATTCATTAACACTCCCACTTACATTTCGCTCTCTAATCTCATCATAAATAAGGGTAATATTGGAAAAATAGTCATTTTTCAGACATATTTATATCTCCTAACTAACTTTTACATGTTTTCTTAAGAAGCGTTATTTGGAAACTGAACTCTTATAAATAGGACCGGAGGGAGTAATATTTATACTCGTTAATGTAGAAGAATTGACATATTTTATATTAGAAGATTAAGTTTCTTTTCACACATCAATTCAACTCACTTCAGATTAGCTAAAAACTCATTAAAATATCCAAGTAAAGTCGTTCATAAAGATTTCCATACAATTAGTCATCAAAGATTGTTGCCATACTCGCTTATGAAAGGTACTTCGAGCATTGCACATCCCAAATGACATACTTTTACAAGTGAAGTTATCAAGAGGACAAGCGAATGTTGTCTTGTTTTCTTGAATATAAGAAGTGACGTCCTTCATATTCTCATCATCATGCAAATTTCCTGTTTGACATGATACACATACAAACCACTCCAGACTTTAATTTATCAAAGTGATGAAAAACATTATTTCATTTGTAGAATTTGAACATGAAAAAATTGGAAATCTTAACATCATGCACATCATTTAGGTGTGATTTAAAGACATTTGACAATTGAATAGGTGATGTCAATTGACGTTTGAAATCAAATTATGTGTGAACTTATTGATTCCATACAAATAGGCCATGGAAAAAGAATATTTAATGCTAATTTACATACACTATTTCAGTGCAAAAAAAAAACTTCGAAGATTTTTTCATTGTCAACTTAAAAAAGTACGTTTGTAGTACAAGTGTACTTCAACGTAAAACTTACATGTAGATAGATATCCAGAGCCCACCTGACCTCTCCCCTGTCATACAAGATCAGATGGATTTTAGGGGGGCAAAGAAAGTAAATAAGTTTGCTTAAAGTGTATTTGTAAACTAATTTATATAACTTATAAATTAGCGTTCCGTTTCTAAATATAAGATTTATTTTAATTTAATTTGATTAAAAATGTTAGTTAAATTAGTTAAAATCACATGATATTACTAAAACCTCTAACCATTACCTTTATTTCCAACATTCCTCTCTTTCTTATTTAATATTAAGGAGTATCAACAGGAATAATAGAGATAAATGTTGAGAAGAATTAAAAAGAAATTTTATATTTAGTAACAAGCTCACATTCTACATGGATCTTATATTTAGAAACGAAGGGAGTAACATATAACACATTATAATTAAGTACTTTATTTAGTTTACTTAATCTACCCAAATAAATCAATTTGGCTTATTAAGGACACAAGCAAATACTATAGAGTTGAATTGCGAGAGCACCTTGTTGTACTACAATGCTGAGAGCTATAGGGTACTACTTGTACTACTATCACTCTCTTGGAAAGTCAAAGGCTTATTTGTATATGTGAGGCACTTTGATGTGTAATTGTGTATAGAGCGATCACAAGCAAAAGCCAAAATCTGAAGCAGAAACAATGGCTTCTTCTGATCCCATTGGAGCGTCTAAAATCCCTCTCAACTTTGAGCTCAAGCCTCCTCCATATCCATTGGTAAGCTCTCTCTATTCTCTAATATTCTTATCTGCTTCTCATACCGTGCATCATCAATTTTTTAATCTCTAGGACGTTGGATTGGTTGTTTTCTGTTCTTTGGGAGTACTCTGTTGATTCTTTTTAGTTTTCGTTTTGTTTAGGGTCTTGTTAATTCTGCTCATATCTATTAGTGTTTGTATTTTTGTTTTTCATTCTAATTTAATGCTACCCTTTCTTTTGAAGAGTGAAAAACTATATAATAAGATCATAGAAAAGGTTAGAGATATTTAAAGAAAGATTGTAAAAGGAATTTGAGAGAATAGAGTGGGGAGATTAATTAATTACATGCATATCTCAAATAGCTAGCCTTGTGTCCCTTTTATGTATTAAAGTAGTCTCTAATTACTAAGTGAAATTAAAGTAGTTCTAGTCAATGATTAGTTGTCACACTCACTACTTTGGACTAGGTTTCAAGCTTGAGTCTAATAATTCGTTTAATTTTATTTAAAAAAAAAATCTCTTTCACATATTCTTAATTCCATAAAGATCTGTCAAAACTGGTAAATGTTAACTAAACATATTTCAATGGCACTACTATTTCATTATTTAAGAATAGTGTTAGAGTTTGGTATAAATTTTATATGACACACCTAGTCATTTAAAAAAAAGATCAAATTGATATTATTTGGGGAGATTAATATAGATAAATAAACCATTTAATTATAACACATTTTACATGTTATATTAGTTTACAAGTGATGTAAATAAAATATGGTTTTTGATAAAGAGCACAATGGCGTCGTGTGACCCCACATAGTGAAATACCACTCTGTTTCTTATTATAAGTCCAACTACCACAAATTTTTTGTTCCAAAATATAAGTCCACTTTGAGATCAATTAATGTTATTGTGACTATTTTACCCTTATACTGGAAATAGGAAAGATGAGAGAGAAGGCTTATAATGTATAAAATATTATTATAACTCATATTCTTAAATAAGTGCATAGTTGGAATTTTTATGGAAATATGCCATATTTAATGCTATAACTTCCACTCCTTGGTATGTAAGAAGTAGTTAGGGTGGACTTATAATAAGGAACAGAGTGGTAAGGCTCTATTGTTGTTTATAAGTTATGTGAACTATTTTAAAAAAATAATAAATATAAATACTTAAAACTGATTTATTTTGTTCTATGAATCTCCCCAAATAAGTCAATTTGACCGGTGGAAGTATAGTGATATATGTTGATGATTTATGGAGCATTTGGTTTGGTGGATAAACCATTGAACTTATGTTTGATATGCTAATGAATTAAAATCCTCAGAATGCTTTGGAGCCGGTTATGAGTGAGAGGACGCTGGCATTTCATTGGGGGAAGCACCACAGGGCCTATGTAGACAACTTAAATAAGCAAATACAAGGCACTCATCTTCAAGGCAAGTCACTGGAAGACGTCATAGTTTCTTCATACAATAATGGAGACACTCTTCCAACTTTCAACAATGCTGCTCAGGTAAAATATCATGTCCGATCCAAACACTTAATAAAGATATTAGTGCCTTTAGGTTAGTAATATATTCAAATATTTGATTAGTGATGGAACAAAATCGGCATATGATTTATGCAACCAACTTCACTTGGTACAATAAGACTTGTGTAGTGTGTCCGACATCAATGGGCCTTACTAATCAAGTGTGATTTATAAGTTTTAAGGGGTTCTTCTATCTATTAATGTATACTAGTTTGATTTTTTGGGATGTGCTCTCCATTTGGACTTGTACTCGTAACATTGATGTTTTTACAAAGAGTGCTACATTCGACGAATTCTTATTGGTAAGAGGCTGAGTGAAGTGTCATGGAGTGGATATTGGGGATGTTGACTCTCGAATGAGGTGTATTATTGGAAGTCCCACATCAGTGAGCCTCATAAGTGCAATGGAATCAAGGAACTCTCTTACCAATAAGCTAGTTTCCTAAGACGGCTTACCTTTTAGACTTGTGCTCATAACAGCTTGTTGCATGTGTGTAAGTAATTATGCAAATGTTACTCTTTTGATTGTAGGTATGGAACCATGACTTCTTCTGGGAGTGCATGAAACCAGGTGGTGGTGGGGTCCCATCTGGGGATCTTTACCATATGATTGATAGAGATTTTGGTTCATTCCAAAACTTTGCAGATCAATTTAAGAAAGCTGCTGCTACACAATTTGGTTCTGGTTGGGCCTGGCTTATATGTAAGTTTTCCCACATTATCTATCAGCCTGTTCATTATTCATTTAATCTGGTTTTACTTGTAAAGTCTAACTTATTAATCAGCACTACTTGTGTTGCTAAATAATGCTTTTGTAATATCAGATGAGAACGAAAAGCTGAAAATAGCCCAGAGTCCCAATGCTGTGAACCCCCTTGTATGGGACCACTGTGTTGTAAGTAATAATATTGACTAGTTATAATGATTATTTATTCTTAATGTCATGTTTGGGTATATAATTGCAATTTATCATTAATGAGATCTTTTTTTTTTCCTTGCAGCCACTCCTTACCATTGATGTCTGGGAGGTATTACTCATTATCCTTTTGCTTTCTTTAAAAAGGAAACAACATTTTATACCCCCAAGAAGCCATATATGTACAATTTGGACTATATAATATTGTTCATGCTTGACTTCATCGCAAAACTTGCATTTCCCTATTCCCAAAAAATGAACTCAGATCTAGCTCTTTCATGCAAAGTCCAAAATTAAGGTTGTCCTTAATTTAGGAGGGTAAACTTTGGTTTCTCCTATTGTGATCTTACAAGGTCATTATGATGCAATTGCTAACTTTGATATGGTTTTTCATTTTTGTACAGCATGCCTACTATCTAGACTATCAGGTAACATTTGTTCTGTGTATGTTGCCACTATATAAAATTTTGTTAAACACACACATATATATAACACTATATCTATGGCTGTTTTGTCTACACACAGAACCGGCGACCGGATTATATTTCGGTGTTCATGGATCAGCTGGTGTCATGGGATGCAGTCGGCTCCAAGCTTGAACAAGCCAAGACAGAGCAATGCTGAGAAACGTGCTTGATGACTCTTGTTCATGCTTAATTTCCATAAAAATCAGCAACAATTCTGAGCAACAAATTAAATTGGAATCTGTGTTCTTCAATTCTCATCAGAATAGTTGTGTTGTGGATAATCTTAATGCTTTCGCTTATGTATGCTTTCATGAAACATACACTTGCCCTGTGCAAGACTTGTTTCCTAGATGAAGACATGAATTTGGAAGTTGATGCACGGTGTCAATTAAGTTGTGTTAGTTTTATGTGGGAAACAGAAATTCTCTCAAGGAGCTTTCTCCCAACTGTCTAGCTCAAATTTTTGGATTAATAATATCAAATATTAAGTATTTTATAAAAAATAAGGGGCGAAGGTATTATAACACCAATTAACTTGTAAATATCATTATACAATTTTATCCTTAAGCTATTAGTATTACCTAGATTTTGTATTATTACAGTTGAGTGTATATTAATATGGATAAAATTAAAACTAATTAAATTTACTCTAATATCTTTTTTGATCTTAAAATAGTGGTAGAGAATGTTGAACTAAATACAAAATTGGTGCAAATTGGCGTATGAAGAAAAGTACTAGTGAAGAATAAAGCAATATCTAACCCTCTTATATAAATATTCAATTTTACTTCTCTCCTTTAGAAACAAGTATCTTGGTTATGAACTTCAGTTCAATTCTGTGTACACCTCTCAGTTTGGTCCAGATCCTTTTTGAAAATTTTTATGGTCCATATCTCATCCCTAGAAGTAACTATTATTTATTTGGAAACTTCTTCGTAAGGACATTCCTTCAATTGATGTACTAAGGAGTCATCCTCACCTGGACATTTTGAGCTCTTGTCCTTTTGGATGTTCTTCAAATGAATCGATTGACCATATTTTCTTTGATTATCATTTTGCAAAAGCAGTATGGTTTGGCTCTTTCTCCTTAAAATCTCCTTCTAATATACCACTAGATGATTTATTGTCATAATTTAAGCAGTTTCTTCTGTCATTGTCATCTCATGAACATCTGTTTCTCGATGATGTTATCGTTCTGATAAATGCATTATGGTTTCAAAGAAATACTTTAGTGCACAAAGGAGGCAGTGCTTAACCTCGGGATGTTATTTAGCAGATTTTTAGTAATCTGACTTTTTCATTGATGACTTTCTCCTCCACTCTTGACATCAAGTGTAAACTCTCAATCTCTTTTCATTGATGACTTTCATTTTTTCCTTATCTCCAATGTTCATTCAATTCCATATTTGTACAAAATAGAGCGCAGAACTTCATAGCGGCCATGGGGTTAATTGTCGTCCTCCTTTGAACGCCACCGTAATAATGCTCCGTCGAACGCCCTAGTGAAAGAGGATTACTAATGTTTTTCCTGTTTTTAAAGTCTTCTTGCTCTTTCATATTCGTGTTTCTCCATGTTCTTCTTCATCATTTATTGTTTCAAATATTTTGATTCTATCACTACTACAGAAAAACCCTATAACAACGTTTTTTTTTACCCTATAGCAGCGCTTTTAAGTGCTACTCGGTTATTTTGTGTTATAAGCGTCGCTATAGGTAACCTATAGCAGACCTATAGCGGCGCTTATAATCTCAAAAGCGTAGCTTTAGGTCATACCTAAATGAATTTTTTTAAAAAATAAAATAAAAAATAATGCCTATAGCAGCGCTCATTATGTAATAAGCGCTGCTATAGGCATTATTTTTTTTAAAATATTCACTTATTTTTGTTTCACACCCTCCTACATTAGTGCAAAAAACCAGCAACACTATCTATTCCAGCCAAACCATATATACATGCACACCAGAAAAGTCATACTAATGTACAATAAAACCAACCATTGTAAGTTGAAAACAAAAGCATACTAATTAATGAATGGATCATCTAATATTGGAGAAAAGAGGGTATACATAAGTGCACCATTCTTCAATTAGTGCATCCATTTTTTCCCTTGACAACATGAAGCAACGAGCGTCTGGGTAATACTGCACGAACACATTTAAATGACAAGTAAATTTACTTGAAGTCTAACAAGTACAAACACATTAGAATTGGAAAAATATAAAACTTACTGTCAGTGGGATGCCGAGTCGATCATGTGTGACGATATCTCGCATGTGTTGCATCACATAGTAACCGCAGTCGTTGTTATTGTGTTGGTAGGGGCACTGTAACAAGAAACATCAAATATATCATATAAGAAACATTTACGTTTTATTTTAACTATAGATATATTATTTCAAAAATTGAATAACTTTATAAAACCTGGACTGTTTGCCACTTATAAGCATCTTTCGGGTCAGGGGCTCTGGAATACTTCAACTGAACAACGGCCCGAAAACTATTCAATACTCTCAAAAAGAAACATATTAAATTAATTTTATTAGCTAGGATCGGGCATAAAATGACAAATAATACAACGCATTCAAATTATGTTGACATTCACTTACCCATTGAAGAGACGCATCAAATCTGGACGATTAAATTTATTACTGTTACATTTTTAATAATGTACTATTTCAATGAACAAAAAATTTAAAATAATGTTATTTAAATTGTTAGAATTTTTTTTAAAAAAAGTCAAATGTATTATTTTAAAATTATAAATTATCATTGAAATTTAATTCAGTGTTTTAGATCTTATTATACGTGTTTATTAATGTAAAATGTAAGGATAGGAGGATTATTGAAAAATAATAAGACGTGGCAGCCTTCTCAAGCATTGATTTTGTGTGTAACTCAGATGCATCTACCCATGGAATCTGGTCGTGTGGTGGCCACGGGCAATTCCACAAAGATTACTATCATTGATTTTTTTTCTTGCAGCCACTCCTTACCATTGATGTTTGGGAGGTATTACTCATTATCCTTTTGCTTTCTTTAAAAAGGAAACAACATTTTATATCCCCAAGAAGCCATATATGTATAATTGGGAGTATATAATATTGTTCATGCTTGACTTCATCACAAAACTTGCATTTCCCTATTCCCAAAAAATGAACTCAGCTCTAGCTAGCTCTATCATCCGAAGTCCAAAATTAAGGTTGTCCTTAATTTAGGAGGGTATAATTTGGCTTCTCATATTGTGATCCTTACAAGGTCATTATGACACGATTGCTAACTTTGATATGGTTGTTCATTTTCGTACAGCATGCCTACTATCTAGACTATCAGGTAAGACATTATTCTGTGTATGTTGCCACTATATAAAATTTTGTTAAACATATACATATATATATATATATATATAACACTATATCTATGGCTGTTTTGTCTACACACAGAACCGGCGACCGGATTATATTTCGGTGTTCATGGATCAGCTGGTGTCATGGGATGTAGTCGGCTCCAAGCTTGAACAAGCCAAGACAGAGCAATGTTGAGAAACGTGTGTTTGATGACCCTTGTTCATGTTTAATAAAAATCAGCAACAGTTCTGAGCAACAAATTAAATTGAAATCTGTGTTTTTCAATTCTCATCAGAATAGTTGTGTTGTCGATAATCTTAATGCTTTCGCTTATGTATGCTTTCATGAAACATACACTTGCCCTGTGCTAGACTTATCTTGTAGATGAAGACATGAATTTGGGAGTTGATGGATGGTGTCAATTAAGTTGTGCTAGTTTTATGAGGGAAACAGAAATTCTCTCAAGGAGCTTTCCCCATGGATGGTGTCAACGATTTCATCTATTTTATTAAAAAATAATAAATATTAGACTTAATCCGATGATGTGTCCTGGAGTGATGAGAAAATAAGACAAATTCATTCTCATCAAGAAGGAGTTCTTCACAAGTTTAATTAAATTCACTAAGTATATCATTTTGGTAAACTCTTCTCATCATCATCATATAGGATCTTGGTAATTTATGTGTTTGTTTGTAATATCCGATAAATCTCCCAAGAAAAGATGTTGATTATCGGGTTAGGTTTTTCTCATTATCTCTCATAATCTTTTAATTACGTCCATATAATATGGCTCAGAAAAAGTCACATATTGGAGTTTAATTGCATCTTTATCATTCATTTTATCTTTATCTCCAACGTTCATTCAATTCCATATTTGTACAAAATAGAGCGCAGAACTTCATAGCGGCCATGGGGTTAATTGTCATCCTCCTTTGAACGCCACCGTAATAATGCTCCATCGAACACCCTAGTGAAAGAGGATTACTAATGTTTTTCCTGTTTTTAAAGTCCTCTTGCTGTTTCATATTCGTGTTTCTCCCTGTTCTTCTTCATCATTTATTGTTTCAAATATTTTGATTCTATGGTTTTTCTTTGGATTCTTGCCTTCTATCTTCATTTTGATATATATATATATATATATATATATATATATATATTTGGTTTGTCTTTCAAATACTTCATTATTAGTCTTTCTACAATTTGTATTCAGACTTGTCACAAAAACACTATAAATTGGGACAATCCTTCAGCTCAAAAATCCATATAATGAAGATTTTTGTCACATTAGTTATGAAAAAACTGATAAGGAGTAATCTTTTTATGAAAAATGATTACTTTTGATCTTATCTTGTCTCTTTGCATTGTATATTTCCTGCCAAGTTGAGGAAGAAAATTGGAAAAGAATGGAATATAGCAACATCTAATCGTTTAGGAATAGGTTTTAAAATTATAAAATGGATGATCAAAATTAAAAATAATTAATGGTTTAAATGAGCTTATGAGTGATGATAGAACAGTGGAATGATCACAAACTACAAGTATTAAATTTAAATATTCAAACAGAAACTTGACAGACTAAATTTATTATTGTTATATTTTTAGTAATTTACTATTTTAATGAACAAAAAATTAAAAATAATGTTATTTAAACTGTTAGTATTTTTTTTTTTAAAAAAAAGGGTTAAATGTATTTTTTTAAAAAATATAAATTATCATTGAAATTTAATTTAGTGTTTTAGATCTTATTATACGTGTTTATTAATGTAAAAATGTAAGGATAGGAGGATTATTGAAAAATAATAAGACGTGGCAGCCTTCTCAAGCATTGATTATGTGTGTGACTCAGATGCATCTACCCATGGAATCTGGTCGTGTGGTGGCCACGGGCAATTCCACAAAGATTACTATCAAGTCCATAAATACTATATTTAAATTTTTAGTGACAAAGCAGCTTCAACATAAAACTCCTTTTCTTTCTTTCTTTTTATAAAACTCGTTTTCTTTTCATTTTAATTTCTCTCAAAACAATAACAAACTCTCTAATTAAGGATAATGTCACCGTACTAACAAATTTTGTTAGCATATCCGAGACTATATTTGAATCTCTATGCATGATATTATTGAGTTTAACCACATTGTAACATGGTCTAAATCTGGACAACTTCTGGATGCATCTTGTCCACTCATATTAAAATTCTTGATACATGAAAAATAACATGTGCTTTATTTCTGATTTTTTAAATAGATTTTTAATATATATTAATTTTTCTTTCTTGTTAATAATCATTATTTTTCGATCAATTGAAATGATCATGTTTAAGAATAATTAAGTTTCAGATATTCACATGTAACTTTCCACTAATTTTATTTAAAATGTTTTATCTCATTTGATTTGTTTTCATAAATTAGGTTTCAGATATTCACATGTAATGTAACTTTCCACTAAGATTATTTAATATGTATTATATCATTTGAGTCGTTTTCCTTTATTGCCATCTGTCCATATCAATGTTGCCATTTTGCCACAAACCATTTTTTAATGTTATCCTTATAATCAAGGTTCAACGGTTCATTTCCTTCTTACTTTCTCTTCTTGTTTGTTTGTTTGGTGTTAAAGATGATGTCCCATTGTCCCTTGTAGTTGTAGAGTTGTAGTACAGGTGTACTTCATTGGAGCGCCTAACGTAAAGAGAAGGTAAAATGACATATGAGGGCCTAGATATTAAAAAATATTGTGGAAATAATATTACAGTGTTATGTTTTTTGAAAAATTTACCTAGACTCAATGGATTTTTAAATTCTCAAAATTTATGTGAATTGACAAGAATGCCCTTCAACCCAATTTTCCCCTATCCTTTCTTTGGCCTCTACGGTACTCACAAAGGTCTTCCTACTTCCATGACTCTTCGTCCCTCACATATTGGATCCAATGTTATCCAGCATTATTAGTAGCTAATTTTTCCGATTTACAAAAATGTAAGTTCACAAGTCACAATGGAAAAACTTGACAACATTCAAGTAATTATTACATAAGCAAAACTATGACTTAATTAAATACGAATCCCTGATTAAACTGCAATGTCCACAAACACACGATAGTCTAGTACTTCCTTTTGATGGATAGGTTAGATAATTAATCGGCAGATACTAAAACATTTGGTAAGTTAGTAATTTATAAGAATGTGTGTTGATTTTTGGGTTAAATGTCATATTTACCTCAGAAGTATGTATGGTGGATCACATCTGTCCTGAAAGTATTTTTTGATCCAATTTTGCCCATGAAGTATGCAAAGTGTATCAAATTCGCCATTTACCGTTAAAATATTAACGGTCAACATCAACTATTTAACAGTCAATGTAAGCTTTTTAACGGTAACTGGCGAATTTGATGCACTTTGTACATTTCCGGGGCAAAAATTGGACCAAAAAATACTTTTAGGGCAGACCAAACAACCTAATTGATTTGACCATTTCAATCATGACTCACTGTTCTGCTATGTCTTAATGATGTTTGGTTCAGCTTTTAAAACATTAGTCATCACATGATTAGAGAAGGTATTTTTGCCAAAAAAAAAAGAAGGGATATTAAAAAATCAAGGGTTAAAGGTCATATTTGGCCCGGAAGTATGTATGGTGAATCACATCTCAGATACATACACAATTATATAAATGATAAATCCATGAAAGGTTTAATTTTCAATGTCCATTACATTGTACAACATTTTCAATTAAATAATATTGTATCATTGCAAATGGTCTACAATTATACTTGAGATGGCCATTTTTTTAATATATATATATATATATAAATATCTAATTTTTAAATGGTTTTTTTTGTTAGGCAAAAAAATGCTCAATTTTTCGAAAATTGTTTTAGTTACCAATCCTATTTTTAGGCTTTGACTTAATAATGGCTCAACTCTTGTGCAACATGAGTCAACTAAAGAAAACACTTCTTGGCTTAAACTGAGGCGTTGATGGGTTCAGGTGATAGCTCAACTGGTTGAGTTGTCCAGTCTGGACATTTCTTAAATCATTGGTGATAAGTTCAATTAATAAAATGGAGTGAACTATAGTAATGAGCTTATGGCATTGTCACCAGGTAATTAATACATGAAAACAAAGGGCTTGGAAATTGTGGCGAATGTAAAGGATAATTTTGATTCGGCCCAAAAATAGAAAGGAAAGGATAATTTTGTCTAATGAAAAATGACTTAAAATTTTAATGATTATTTATTTATTTATTTTTGTAAAGTTTCACTTTCAATTGCCATGTCCATGAATGTAATTTGACATTCACCTCTAGAATCCTCGCTATGATCTTTGACGCTTTGTGATGTAAGGTATTTATCAGAGAGAGAGCAAGGCCAGTACAGTACTGCGAGTATAAGCATAGCCAGATTCTGAGCCTTCCGTTAATCCTCTCTCTGTCTCACAAAAATGGAGCTTCTTGCTACTTCTCCTGCTTCTTCTTCCTCCCTTCAATGCTCCTTTCTTCCTCGCAAAGGTTTTCCAATCCCTTTTGTTTTCTTCCTACTTCTTCGTCTCTAATCTTTCCTTTTTTATTGATTCTGCTTTTTTTTTTTTTGGTTGTTTAGGGTTGTTCGGAACTCCTGGATCTTCTGGCAGAGAGGTTTGATTTCGATTATCTTGTTTTTTTTAGCGTGTTTGTACTGTGCTTGAACCATTTGATTCATGAGAGTGTGAACTGTTGAATAGAAACTTGTTATTGCTCGTCGATTGGCATGAGAACTCAAAATATGGTACGGAACAAAAATTTTATTAATTTGATTCGTAACTTTATTGGCTTAATGATCTGTTCTAATAATTTCATGTGAGTAGCCCTGAAACCTGAGGTGAATAAATCCTAGCTTAAGCATCCGTTACAAATATTGTTGGAATATTACCAATTTACCTGAATAATTGATCAAGTTAAGTAAGTTTGTAGGTTGAGTTGCTTGTAGCTTCTTTCTTCTTATGTGGTCATTCATTGGTGAATGATCAGTCAACTATAATATGTAATAAATTTGAAAAAAAAAGTATTATAATTCTTTTAATTGGATAGCCAGACTATTACAGCTCTATGTAAGCTAAAGCTTCTGCTCAGCTAGAATCTTACAGGAAGTTGTTATGGTAGATTTCCAAGTAGTAGCTATATATTTACACATTAATTTTGTATTAGTCATTTACGAGAAGTTTTTGTGTATTGCAGAGAAGATGCATAAAGAAAGTAGGACCTGTTAAAATCAGTGCAAAGTTTGATCTGAAGCCTCCTCCATACCCAATGGTAATTTCTATATGTTGTACTTTTACATGTCAGTATCAACTGTCGTTTTTACTTGCATGACTTTCATCTGAATTTGTGGTTTTAATTAATTACTTTTGCCAAATGTAGACGCAGCCTTGCTTTTGGTCAGAACATTTTTTACTGCAATGTATTCATCAACATTTTATGAGCAACTCATCTCTTTAGCAATTAAAATTGCTGAAATCATATGGTGTGAAATTTTTATCATTCATAGCAAACAAATAATTGTACCCAATGTATGTAGCTTTCAGATTCTAATTGTTAATGTTCATAATAGTTGCATTACATATGGCTATGAACTGTAAAGATTGGATTCAAATCTAGAAAAAACGAAAGAATGAGTAGAAATGAATGTCAACAAATAGACTGGTGAGACTACTTGCATCTGAAATGGGCGTCTGTCTTCTGTTTTTGTATCACTCTCTTGTTTCTCTGTGAAAGAGTTTCTGCTTTATTGGTGGACTGCTTCTGTTTATATTTTAATTCCATAAAGATCTATTTCGCTATAGCTGATTGAATTTGGATTCATATATAATTTTTGGAACATTTGTTTTGGTGAATTGATTTTCAACCTGTATTGTATCCTCATGAAACCTTCAGAACGCATTGGAGCCGGTTATGAGCCAGAAGACATTTGAGTTTCACTGGGGGAAGCACCATAGAGCCTATGTAGATAACTTAAACAAGCAAATAGCAGGAACAGATCTAGATGGGAAGTCACTGGAGGATGTTGTAGTTACTTCATACAATAAGGGTGACCCTCTTCCATCTTTCAACAATGCAGCACAGGTATGTTTATTTCCAACCAACAAATCATAAGTTCTTAAAGCTGTTGTTAAGTAATCCAAGTTTACTTTAAGCAGGTCTGGAACCATGACTTCTTTTGGGAGTCCATGAAACCGGGTGGTGGTGGGACTCCATCTGGGGAACTCCTACAGCTAATTGAAAGAGATTTTGGTTCATTTCAAAAGTTCACTGATGAGTTTAAGGCTGCTGCTGCAACACAATTTGGTTCTGGTTGGGCTTGGCTTATATGTGAGTGTTGACTAAATCGTATCATCTTCTATTTCCGTCATTCATTCTTAGTTTTACTTGCTAAATTTCACCGATCAAATATTTAGAATTTTCTTATATCCCTCAAAATCCTCGTCTATCAGTCAAGGACAACAAGCTAGCGATAGTTAAGACTCCAAATGCTGTGAACCCCCTAGTCATGGACGGTTATGTAAGTAATGATAATTAATGTTTGTTCTTGTTTACTTTTTAATGCCATGTTAGGGTAGTTAAGAAGTATTCTGGATTATATCTGCATTTTATGACTAATGGTATCTCTCATTATTGTGTTGCAGTCACTCCTTACCATTGATGTTTGGGAGGTATTTCTCAACTTCACTTTATAAAATAAAATGGCATTTCACCCTCCAAGACATGGCTTAATTAAAAATGTTTTTACGATAATGAACTCTAGGAAGAAGCAAAAAAATCCCTTCATCTTTTGAGTTTGGACGAAAATGAAAAAACCTTTTGCCTGAGTGAAAATTGACATTAAACCGATTGGAACTATGTGAACTACAGGGATTTATACAGTAATGTCCATGTTTATGTTCACTTTGTATTAAACTTGCAAAAGTTCCATTTTCTTTTCCCCAAATACAACAGTTTTTAACATTTTTTTTTATTTTACTCTAAAATTCGAAAGTGTTTAATTACATCTTGAAGCACATGGACTGATTATTCATCTTTGTGGTTATACATTAGTTTAGGAGGGTGAAATGTGGTTTTTCGTTCTTAGTAAAGGAAAGACTAGTGTAATCTTTTTTAAATCATTATTTTACAAATTCTGACTTTGCAATGTTTCCATTTTTGTACAGCATGCTTACTATCTAGACTATCAGGTATGTAGTCCATAAAATGCTTTTTGCTATAGCTCTTTTCTGCCTTTCTCTTGCGTTTTGTTTAACAGTTTACTGTATCCATGACTGTTTCGTAATCACAGAACCGGCGGCCGGATTATATTTCGGTGTTCATGGAAAAGCTTGTGTCATGGGACGCAGTCAGCGCAAGGCTTGAACAAGCGAAGGCTCTGGTGTAGCCACATAACCAGGGAAGCTGAGAGGAAAATAATATAAGGAGGAAGAGACATTGACATCCTTGGAAGATGTGGAAGAGATTTATACTCTTTGAGAGGTGTACTATAGGGGTGCAACCAAATTTTCTGTCTTCTATCGGAGTATGCTTTCGTGTGTTTGGATTTGTGGTTTGTATATGCTTTTAATAAACACCTATCTCATGGATGTCTTGAGAACCTGTTGACGGAAGTCTCCGTGTGAATTACTAAATGTCTATTAACTTTCTCAGGTCTTGCGCTTGCAACTTCATAAACATGCCACTGTTTCAGTGTTTCTCACCACTTACATGTATAATTAAGCACTAATATAAGAATTGGACAGATGCGGTTTTAGTTTCTATGGAAACCTTCGTAAAATTTTACCCAGAAGTTGTCAGCTCAGCATCTTGAAAAGCATGGTAAAATACACATGCCACAGTTCATGAACTCTGTTGTCTCAATTGTGACATACGAATCTCTAAACACATTGTGAGAGGCCAAGTCCCAACATGCAATCAAACAAATCCTTAACAATCCAAACACCAGTGTAGCCCTATATTAACCAGAACTTCAAGGGTGGTTGGTATTAATTTATCTTATTTGAAGTTATTTTTGTGCTATGCAGGATATATATTTGAAGGAAATTTTGTTAACGCACAAAAGTGATTTTTGGGGGTGTTATTAGACATCCCTGCACGTATTGGATTTTTCAAACGTTAAATGGAATGTTCAGTTGTGTGTGCTGTCGGAGGAAAATATATGGAGCATTTACATCCCCATTAAATGGAGAAGGTATTGATATTGATTACTCTCCCTTCTACCTCTATGGTTTTTCTAACAAGTAGCATTCTTTCACATAGTTGATCTTGTGTGTAAAAGATAATTTGATTTTGTCTAACAATTTAATGCCCTTTTTCTGTTTTTACCCTCAATTACATGTCTATATCAACTATTTTCCCATTCATTTTTTTTTATGAAACATCAAGGTATCCCTCACCCGACAGGCAGAAACTAATCCTCCGCTGAATTGTAGGCACCTCAAAGGGTATGACAGCTGGTTCGGGAGTTTCCCCATTCATTTTCTCTCATACTTTTCCATACATTCTCTAACACTCAGTGTCTTAAATAAATAAAGATATATGAATATATATTTTTTTTGGGGGGGGGGGTTGATCACATATTTTTTGCCACGAAGGAATCACATATATTACACATATATAAATTTCTACTAATTTTAACTTACAATTCGTTTTGCATAATTTGGACAATTATAAAAAAAAAAAAAACAAAAGAATGTTTTGAGTATTCCTAAAATTTCTTTACATAGGTTTCAATTCTATCCGTCTAAAATGTCAGTCTACGTGTTTTAATAAAAATTTGGATAATTTTGCCATTTAAAGTGCCACAAACTATGGTTTAAAATTAGAATGAAATACATTAGCTCCCCTTTATTTAATCAATATTACAGGGACCTCTTTTGATTTTGAAAACCTTCATGAATCTCACTTTTAATCAAAATATATATGGCATAAACCTCATTCCTATTTTGAAAATTCAACTTCCATCTCTACTCAATCAAAATAAGGACAAATTATAAGTGCCAAATATTGTATTAACTATTTTAAAATCTGTTGAATTATTTATATTTGAAGAGGACAACATTATTTTTTCCATTATATGAACAAGAGGGAAAAATTATTTTTATCAATTAAACTTTTTTTTTTTTTTGCCAACCATTATAAAACAACATCTCAACAGCGGTGCGTACGGAATGTTACTTGTCTCCCTGCATGCACGTGTATATGAAATTATTTTGCCGAAATTGAAAATTTAAATTTGGGAAAATTTCAGTTTACCCCCACAGTAGTGAATTAATATCAAATTCCCCCTCTAACTTTCTGAAACTTCACTAAGACCCCAAGGGGGCAAAGTGAAATTAATTCTGGAAGGCTAAAAGACAATCCTATCCTCAATGAATTATGTATTCAATAAACACTGAAGAAGGGATTGACACAAGAGGAAGGGGCTGAAGGTGAAGCAAAAAAACCTAAGACATACCTAAAAAGTTTCACATTGTCGCCTTGCCTCAGTGGTCCGTCGCCCGCCATCTCCATTGGCACATCGCACCTCGTCACATTGTCTCCGTCACCAGCGCCGACCCTTCCCTATATAGCTCTCTCATTCTCATTAATTTCAAACCACAGTGCATTGTCACTGCGTCAGACATACTCAAACCTTTTTCTTATTTCGAATTTCATTCTTCTTCTTCTTTTGTGCTATTGTTCTCTCTTTTATGGATTAATTTAAAGGGAAACCTTTATAAAACTCATGCTGTCGTTAAGGATCTGCATTCAAGAATCAGATTTACAATTCACAGGATAGACTCTATATCAAAGAGGATTAAGGAATTGTGGGATAAAGAGCTTCAGCCATAACTTGAGGAGTTTATTGAAGGGTATGATTCTTTTTCCCCCTTTCTTACAAAGTTATGATTTATGTGGCACCTTGTGGCTTTAAATGCATGCGATGAAGAAGGTGTTTGGTTGTCTTTAAAGTTGTTAAAATTAGACCAAACTGGTGAACTGGTGCTAGGTTAGTGCAGAACTCTATAAATGATTGAAAAGAGAACAAATCAAGAATTATATTGGTCAAATCAATGTCTTTAATTTTTCTATATAATTTCTTAATATAAAATATAAAACTGTTACTCTGATTGCTATCGATTCAACCACAATTTGATCATGAATGAATTGTTGAATGTTGAATCAATGGTTTGAATGGTTACATGACTAGTCCTGTTTTCAAGCATTTGTAATTTTACTTTGTAGTTATGGTTTGTCGAGCTTTCATAGCTCAAGAACTTTTAGTTGCATTGGAATTTAAACTCCCCCAAGTGAGAAAAGAAAATGTAAAATCTCTAAAGAACAAACACTTTCTTGTAAAAGAAAAAGAAACAAATTTGGCCAAATCCTTTGCTAACTATGCAAGAATATTTTTGTCAAAAAACATTGGATTTGCTTCTCTCTCATGGTAGTAAGATTTGCCTACTGATTATTTTTGATTTTGTATAATGGCTAAACTCACGTAAAAACTAAAACCAAATTTTTGCCCAAGCCAAGAGCTTTAATAAAAAGCCAATTTTTTTCCTTCCGGCCATCTAGTTATAAATTCCATGCATATTGTTGACAGGTTTGTTGGGGTTAGTACATTTTAAATCCCTCTTACTTGCAATTTCTGCTATGGCCAAGTTGGGAAAAAACAACATTAGTTGATTATAGGATCAAATTTCCATATTGCTCTCTGAGTAGCTTTATGTTTGGGAAAAAACTTATAACTTAATGCTTTATAATATCCTGAATAGGTTGAAGTTGAAGTAAAACCTCTACTTTAGTTGTAGGCTTTTCATTTTGATTTCTTCAAAATTCTCAGTTCGAGGCCTCTCAGAAATCCAAGAATTCTTCTAGCTCGTTTCTCCCAGGTTAGCTTCCTTCTTATTTCTCTTTTCAAACCATAGTCTTGGGGGTAAACATACTTGTTTTCTGTTTTGGACTCTTAATTCATATGAATTGAGAACAGAGATTGAACAAAAGCACCGATAGAAAATGATGCTAAAACATAAAGCCAGAGTCATAATGGAACAAGTGGCTTTGTCTGTGAAAGATACAACTTTGTATCTTCAATCAGGAAAAATAAATGCAATATAACCATCGATCATTATCTTATTGTTGTTCTTTCTTGTTCTCATATTTCTGGATCTGTAGCTTTTGATGGCGATTCTTGTGTTTTCATCTTGGTTTGATGATATCAATGATTTTTGTAGCCTTGGTTTGTTTATTTCTGTGAGATTTATATTTTAAACTCTGTATGCTGATTATTGGACCATTTATATGCATGAATTCCTTGATTTGTGATTCATTTGAGGTATTTCCTGAAAATATATATGGGCTGAGGTGCATATTTCATGGGAGGTATGGAGGATGAAGAACCAGCCTCAAAACAAATGAAATTTAGCTGGCATATATAACCACAAAAGTGCTTTGATTAGATGCTTGTCTTGTTGATTTAGTTTATCATGAGGCATTACTGTTAACATTTAATCATGGTTTTTAGTGATGTATTAGAACCATAAATCTGTTCTTGTTTTGAAGACAAAGGAGAATGGTCCAAGGACTGCAAAAGATGTCAAAAGTTTATGGAAATCTCTTTCGGAAGCTTGTTTTACTTCTATTTCCTTTCTCCATTGTTAAATCAAAATTGCACCATTGCATTGATAGATAACCACAAAAGTGCTTTGATAAGAAATCTTGAAATAATCCAAATTACACCATTGCTTATTAGTTTATGTGTTCAATTGATATAAATATTTTAAAAGTTTATGTATTTGTGTGTTATTTTTTTTGTGTATGAAGATGGAGCAGAAAGATAAAGAAAGGAAACAACAGGTTATGTCAGTGGATAGAAAAAGTTTAGGAAAAATTTTGCTGAAACCAACAATATGAGGAAGAAGCATCAATTCAAATATGCCTCCACAACTGCTACAAAAAAGTGGAAGAAATTTTTAGTCAACGTTCACAATGTCCTTAACAATGCTTAGCATATCTTTTTTGTGTAGGAACAACTTGGTAGATTGAAGAAATACTACTTGTGGTGGCTTATCAAGCATCTAACAAATTCGATCAATGATGTTGTAACAAAGTTACTCAAAGTTGGAAAAACTAATTGAAAAAGGAAGAGATAATTTATCATTGTTGATACTTCTGTTGAAACTATAATCCATTTTGGCATCCAAGTATTATGGCACTTGGGTTTTGTGTTGATGTTAGTGTACTAGTCTTTTGGCAATTTAGACTGGCAAATTAAATGTATGTAGTCTAGGTAGTCCAATGATAGTCACTTAAGGCTTTGAATCACGTTCTGTGCAGCCCTGTTGTAATGATGACATTGTAGTGACATTTGGGAAATTGTTTTCACTTGCATGGCAATAAGATTACTTGTAAAAAAAATATTGTTAATGAAAGTAGTGACGAATTTCCAAGACATATGTGTGTATTTCCAATATAAGTGTGTAGATTTTCAGGTTTCCAAAATCGTCCATTGTAACTGAATCATGCTTCCATTTCACATACATATGCATTTCCATGACACATATGACGGGTTTACAAAACATATATGAAGGGTTTCCAACATGGCTTTCTTAATTTTTCAAGTCTCCAGAATCATCCAATATAACACAATGCATACTCAATTTCAAGTTAGCATTTCTAAGACACATATGACAAATTTCCAAGACATATATGAAAAATTTTCAACATGGATTTCTTAATTTTCCAAGTCTCCAAGATCGTCCAATCTAACATAATGCATGCTTCCATTTCACAGATGCGTTTCCAAGACATATATGATGGATTTCCAATACATATATGAAGAGTTTCCAACATAATTGCCTTAATTTTTCAAGTCTTTGAAATCATCCAGTCTAACGATTCATGCTTTCATTTCACTTATGCATTTCCAAGACACATAAGATGGTTTTCGAAGACATATATGAAGGGTTTCCAACATGATTGGCTTAATTTCCCAAGTCTCCGAAATTGTCGAGTCTAACAATTCATGCTTTCATTTCACATATGCATTTCCAAGACACATATGATGGATTTCAAAGACTTGCTAACGTATTTACAACATAATTAACACGATTAGGCTCCTTTAATGATATATAGGTTAAAATTTTGGTTTCACATTTCAAATCAAGGGAAACGCTTGATGATATTGCCACAGCCACCCAGGGGCCTCCAAAAAGAAAAATAATGTCATACTCATCAAGGTTGTTATGATCTACATTTTCAAACCTTAACACTAAAGCTTTCAACAATACAAAAGATGTTATATCATATAATATAACTTATCATATTTATATAAGTCATGTACATATACATAGTTCTGAGCAAATTTCATCTTGGTACTTAGGTCGAAAAGCCACAAAGTACCATCGTGAAATTCAAAATGACATTTACATTTGACTAAAAAAAGCCAAAATAGATTGTGTATGCACACAATAGCTGCTTTCCCAATTATAAAAAAAATATAAGTTGGTATACATTTATAAATATATATGGAGCAGCTATGTTCAACACCAAAATAAAAGCACTATGTCTACTGCATATTTCATCTATGATTGGGGTTCCTGCAAGTCTTCACAGAATGAGTTCTTGCAAGTCTTCACAGAATGAGCAACATTGTTCTTGGCAAACTCTCCACAATTAAACTATTTACATTCAATGCTTTTTGCCCACTTTGTATAACTATTAGAGGTGGCACACATTGTATGGGTCAACTTCCCATATACTTGGAGATATTGATCTTCCAAATGAAGGCACTGCCAAATCATATATCCTGCAAACACAAGTAAATCTCCAAAAATTACAATTGACTTTGTTGAATATACAACTTCTTGTTCAATAAGCAAAATTTCATAAGAAGCTTCATAACTTACTCTTCTATGTTATCCACTTGTGATGCTTGTTTCAACTCCTCCACATTCTTATAAATAAACACATGCCCATTGGTATTGTTGTAGTCAATCAATTGTGCAACTCCAACATTATCTACAAGGTCCAATAGTGTGTCCCCGGCAAAACTAATTATGTATTTCATGTTGAATCCACCACTTCCCGCAAAAAGATGGCATTCACAAGAACATATGCTCTATGTGCAACACACATAGTACAAGTTACTACACAAATAACCTTATTTACAACATCAGAGATCATGAATACATGATCTCACACACATTCTAGGAATTTCTATTACAATAATTGAAATTATGTGCACATTAGTGCCATTTGAACAACACTTATTTCAACAATATATGTTATTTATAGTAGTCATGGGAATTCCTACCCACGTATGATAGATTTCTAAGACACAAATTTTATACACACATTTGACCACTTTATAAGACATATAAGTCTTTAAAGGCTAGACGTTTTCACATTTTCAGTGAATTCCAACACACATATGACAAATTTCTCAGACACATTTGATGAATTTCTAAAACATAATACAACTCTTCAAATGCTATATTTTGTACCTATTTCGTATTTTCAGTGAATTCCAAGACACATATGATAAATTTTCAAGACATATATGACAAATTTCTCGGACACATTTGACGAATTTCTAAGACTTAGTACAAGTCTTGAAAGGCTATATTTGGTACCTACTTCATATTTTCAGCGAATTCCAACACACGTATAACAAATTTCCAAGACATGTATGAAAACTTTCCTAGACACATTTGACGAATTTCAAAAACATTGTACAAGTCTTCAAAGATTTAGATGAAAGAGATGAGAATTTTCTACTTGGAGATAAGCATTTATCTCTACTAGGAAGTGATTCCAACAGCTTGCTTACCCCAACATTGACCTCCTTACCTTCTAAAAATCTTCAAAATACACATTCAAATGGAAGCATTGATAACTCAAGTGATTTCTAGAAATCATGGAATCTAGGAGGGAGTTGGTGGGAATAAACTCAAGTGATTTTAGGAGTCATGGAATCAGGAGGGAGTGTGGAGAGTGTCTTACGCAGAGGAAGGGAGAGGGAGGTAGAGAATGAGTGAGCTTCAACCTTTTATACATGTCATTTAATTTGCTCTTTCTTTATTTAGGGGTAAAATGGTCTTTCAGCACTCCAGAATTAATTTCACTTTACCCCCTTGGGGCCTTAGTGAAGTTTCAGAAAGTTAGAGGGGAAATATGATATTAAGTCATTATTGTGGGGGCAAGCTGAAATTTTCCCTTTAAATTTTGCCGATTCTGAAAATTTAAAATGGTTATTAAATGCCTTGTAGATTAGTAGTGTACCATGTCCCTGAAAATACAAGGGAGAATTTTAATATAGAACTACTGTAGACAATTAATTAAAAAATATGACTAAAAGATTTTGAAATATCACTTTAAGTTCAGGGTTCTTAAGTGAAATTAAATTAATGTGGAAAAAGACAAAAAATGGCCCACCCCCACATGGCATATCTGACACACTCTCTCTTCTCTCTCACACACACAGACCCCACTCATTTTCATACAAATAAGGAAAAGCTAATATGAACAAGAAAAAACTCATATGAACAAAGAAAATCTCATATGCACAAACCTCAATAAAAAATAAAATATTCCTCTCACCTTCTTTCTCATCTGACACGCTTTTCTCTCTCTCTCTCTCTCTCTCTCTCTCTCTCACACACACACACACACACCCCACTCATTTTCACAGGAATAAGGAAAAGCTCATATGAACAAGGAAAAGTTCATATGCACAAGCCTCAATAAAAAAGCAAAATATTCATCACACCCTCTCTTTCTTCTGACACCCTTTCTCTCCTTTGACACACTCTCTCTGACATGCTTCTCTTTCTCTCTCACACACACCCCACTTATTTTCACACGCACAAGGAAAATCTCATATGCACAAGGAAAATCTCATATACACAAGCCTTAATAAAAAACAAAATATTTCTCTCACCCTCTCTCTCCTATGACACCCTCTCTCCTTTAACACACTCTCTCTAACACGCTTTTCTCTCTCTCTCTCTCTCTCTCTCTCTCTCTCTCCCTTCCTCTCCCCACTCATTTTCACACGAACAAGGAAAAGCTCGTATGAACAGGAAAAACTCATATGCACAAGGAAAATCTCGTATGCACAAGCCTCAATAAAAAAAATATTCCTCTCACCATATCTCTCCTTTGACACCCTCTCTCTCTCTCTCTGACACGCTTTTCTCTCTCTCTCTCACACACATACCCCATTCATTTTCACACGAACAAGGAAAAGCTAATATGAACAAGGAAAAGCTCATGTGCACAAGGAAAATCTCATATGCACAAGCATCAATAAGAAAACAAAATATTCCTCTCACCCTCTCTCTCCTCTGACACCCTCTCTCTCTGACACGTACGAACATGAACAAGGAAAAGCTCATATGAACAAGGAAAAGCTCATATGCATAAGTCTCAATAAAAAATAAAATACTCCTCTCACCCTCTCTCTCCTCTGACACTCTCTCTCATCTGACACTTTATCTTTCTGACATGTAGGGTCAATGTTGTCTTTTCTCCTCTCAATTTAATTTCAGTTTACCCCCACAAGACTCAAGTAATATTTCAGAATCTTTTGGTCCCATTTTAAAATTAATTGGCTACCATAGTCCTATATTAAAATTTTCCCCTTATAATACAACCAGGATGTTGTGCCATCAGGCTACAAAACACTTGGTTTAATTGAGTGCTTTTATTTTAAGTAACAAAAATATTTAATTTAGTGCTTTCAAGTTACAAAAGTTGTACTTCCTCCGTTCTAAAATATATGATTTATTTAATTAAATTAAGAATGTTAATTATGTTAGTAAGTATAGTGTATTTTTTTTTTCTAAAATACCCCAATTATCTGTCCTTATCTCTTCTCAATCTCTTACTTTATTATTGTTAGAAAAGCACTAATGGGGTTAAATTTGGAAGAAACTGACAAAAATTATAATTATGTTTTATATTTATGACCAACACGGAGTATATTGAGCGATTTTTTTTGTAGTTTTATTTTTTTTGAAAAAGCCCTTTAATTTTGTAGCGGCAATTGCATTGAGGTGTCTAGGAGAATTAATATCAAACAAGTTAGCAATCAATGATATTTTTTCTTTTTCTTTTTTTGGCTGAATCAATGATATTTTTTCACTTATTACATTAACAGTAATATTCTGACCTGTGAATGATATTTGATGTCATAAGCAACAAATCACTAGTACTTACCTTATATTAATTTGGAGTTTAATAAAGTTATACCAATTTTGGTAAAAGGGTCATTTTTGATCCGAAAGTTTTAACTTTGGAGCAATTTTGGTCTGGAAGCTTTTTTTAGATTAATTTGACCCGGAAGGTTACAAAACGTAGCAGTATGGACATTTTGATGCCTCTTTTTATTGTAAAATTGGCTTACATTACTACGTTTTATAAACTTTCTAGTCAAAACTAGTCTAAAAAAACTTTCAGACTAAAATTACTAAACTAAAACTTCCAAACAAAAAAGTACCAAATTCCCTTTTATATTCAATCAGCTTGAGGGAAAGGTGTCACTGAAGTTCTCCCTTCTTAGTCGCTCCTGCCAGCAGACCTGGCCGAAGCCTTTGCAGGACATTTTATCCTTTTTAACTCTTCAAGCCTAGCCAAAACCAGAAATCTACAAGAAGAAGAAGAAGAAGAAGCGCCTTATTGAAGTGAACCACCCTTTCTCTCAGACTCAGAAATGGAATTGCCAGTGGCTTCCACTGCCACTACTTCACTCCATTCCTCCTTTCTTCCTCCCCACGGTTTGCTTTCCCTTTCCCTCTCGCCTTCATCTCTGTTCTCTCTCCTTTCTTTCTTATTCATTTTGGTTTTTGTTTCATAGGGTTATTCGGAGCTGTAAGATTCGCCGGCAGAGAGGTTTGCTTTTATGTGAATTTTTCAAGTAACATTTGTTTGCATATATTAATTCTGGATATAGATTCATTCAAATGAAATGTGGGATTCCATTTTCAATATTCCTTATCTTCATCCATTTCCTTTGCTTTTGAGGTTGAGGAAAACAGGTTTGTTACTTGTGTGTGTGTGTGTGTGTGTGTGTGTTCTTTACACTTTCCTAGTTTATTTTGGCTGCCTCCCCTTGTAGCCTTTTATGACCATACTGTTTGTGAGGTTGGTAACTCGTGTTGAAACCAATCTAATTAATTACTCCCATAGTGCTGCTTACTTAAAATTCTTGTATCGTTATAGTGTTCTTTTGGCAATGTGTATAGAAGAAACTGCTTACTGTTCAGTTGTTGTGAAACTTGACATCATGGTGCTGAACAACAACTCTGACACTAGTTTGATTAATAATCAAAGGAAAACATTCTGGCAGCTCTCAATAATCGCCATATGATCAATCAAGGATAAATAAAGCAACAGATGGGTTCTACTGATTATAGGCATATTGAATGCAAAATTGTGACTACCCAGGATCCTAAGAAAAGCTGTGGTTATCTTGGATATGAAAAAGGACTATCCAGATAATCCAAAATGAAACAAAACTTTAGCTCCCAATTTTGAGCACTCTTAAATTAAGTTCAGCATACGTATGGTCACATTATTAGAACACAGTGGGAGGCACCATGAATTCACCTCTGAACAAGGAAGAGGATAACCTTCTGAGTGAATTTTCGCTAGTGAGCACTTTACAGTAAGTCATTTTTCCATCACATATACTTATTCCAGCAATAGAAAGAGTCTCTTACTTTTGATGATGGTGGATGAGTGTAAATTATAAGAAGCTATTGTAGGCTTGTTACGCTGTGCCTATAACTTTTTCATATCAAACACCAAACTCATGAAATTATCAGGTGTATCCATTAGCAGTTAGTGGATGCCTAACAATAAAAGACTAACGACAATAATTGAAGCCCAGACATTGTTGTGTCGACAATCCAATCTCGCTAATTTCTCTGCCTTTCTGGCTGAATGCATCTGAAGGAATACCTTTTTTTAAAAAAAAAATTGTTTTGACAAAGGGAATTGCAAGAGCAGGCCTTAACAGCCTAAATAATATAAAGCTTGGGCAGCTAATACTTCATATTTTGTGATTATCAAGTAGAACCCAGTGTAAAGAACTTGAAGCAGAATTGTCAGTCCTAAATATTGTTAGGATATTACTGGCCCACCTGACTAAGTGATTAATTTAAATTGGATTGTAGGATGATTTGCCGTTAGCATCCTGTATCTTGTTTGGCCATTCATTTATAAGTGACCAGTCAATTTGTATATTACATGATACAAATATAATAAATTTGAAAAACATGTGATGTAATTTTTGTAAATGGATAGCTAGATTATTATACATCAGAACAAAGGCTATTGGTCAAGTCAAATCTTACAGGAAGTATAATCTTTCAGTTAGCTGCTAATACTAAGTACACAAGTGATAGGTAGGAATAATTCAGACTAAGACAATTAGGTAAGTAAGAGATAGGGAAGTAGGAAAGAGGGTTGAAGAAGAAGAAGAAGAAGAAACAGATGAGTTAAGGGAGGGAACAGAGAGAGTTCCTGAATAGTACGTAATTCTCCTTAACAGAATGAATGAATTTACTATGGGCTTATAATCCCTGCCTTCCTATTAATCCTTAACGGCTAATATTCTAATTTCTTCTAACGAAATCCAATAGTTGTGCTAATTCTCACAGCTATTTGCAAGTATCCCCTCTACATCTGATTCTAACCAAATTTTGACATTTAATTATTTTACATATCAAGGTTTGTGTTAGACATTGACGTATGTTGTGCATTGCAGAGAAGGTGCATAAAGAAAGTTGTACGTGCTAAAATTACTGCAAAGTTTGATCTGAAGCCTCCTCCATATCCGCTGGTAAGCTCCAAAGTTTGTACTTTTACCCGTTAGTAATTAAGTGTCCTTCTACTTGCATAGTTGTCATTTGGATTCATGTTTTTTTTTTCGGTCTGAAATTTATGATTTTAGTTACTTGTGCCATAAGTAGACACTTTGTTGGAGAAGCCAAAAGATAGAGAGTATAACCAATTGGCACAATTATTCTTACCACAAAATGTACATATTTTGTTAACAACTCAACTTTTCTTCCTAATAAATCTATGTTGTCCATTTCTCTCTCTCATCTTTCATTCTGTTATACTGCTTACTTATGTTTAGAAATCCAGCCAGTTAAGTTGTCCATTTGTGTAAACATTATGATTAATGTACGATGAAGCAAAATCTGTGTGTAACATTAACTGCAAATGATAGTAAGCTAGACATACATGGTTTAGTTGCCTAAACTTTCTACGGTATATGTTGGAGTAATATTGTAGTCAATGAGCCTCCAATGAAGGGGCTATTTAAGGCCTATGCTGTAGGGAAGAGGGCAGGAAGGCTGTGAGGAGGTTGTTGGACAAATATTATGGGTGTTTGGATAGATTTGGGTAGGACATGTGTTGTTACTTAGATTGGGTGGGTTTAAAAGATTCTATTGGAGGCTTAAGAAGAGTGAAGGGATGTTAGAGAATAACGGAGAATGGAAAGGTTACTAGCAGCTAATCTCTTTTCTCTTTTCTGTATTGATCTCTTCTCTTCAAGGCAATTCTGCCCCATTGGTGGATTGCTTCTGTTCAGTTATTTTCATCACACAAAGATCAATTTCACAGCCTGTAAATGAGTGTGGGTCCACATATAATTTCTAAAGCATTTACTTTGGTGCATCAATTCTCAACCTATATTTTATGCTTATCAAAATCTTCAGAATGCTTTAGAGCCAGTTATGAGCCAGGAGACACTAGAGTATCATTGGGGAAAGCACCACAGAGCATATGTAGATAACCTAAACAAGCAAATAGAAGGGACAGATCTGGAGGAGAAATCACTGGAAGACATTGTACTTATTTCGTATAATAAGGGTAACATTCTTCCAGCTTTCAACAATGCAGCGCAGGTATCCAATTTGAAATCGAGCCTGGTTCAGTTTCTTTAGGTGTTGTAAGTAATCCAGATTTATCTTTTGCAGGTTTGGAACCATGACTTCTTTTGGGAGTCCATTAAACCAGGTGGTGGTGGGGTCCCATCTGGGGATCTTCTGAGACTAATTGAAAGAGATTTTGGTTCATTCCCTGAATTTCTTGATCAGTTTAAGATAGCTGCTGCAACACAATTTGGTTCTGGTTGGGCTTGGCTTGTATGTGAGTGCTAGCTAAACCATTTCATCTCCTATTTTTTCTTCACTCGCTTTCAGTCTTGCTTAATCTAACCCATCAAGCAGTTTCTAACTTGGCTATTCTCCTCTGATTGTTGTTACATAGATAAAGCGAACAGACTTAATGTTGGAAATGCAGTAAATCCTCGTCCATCAGAGGAGGACAAGAAGCTTGTAATAGTCAAGAGCCCCAATGCTGTGAACCCCCTTATCTGGGACTATTATGTAAGTAAATTGAATTTATTTATTTATTTTTTATGTCATGCTGGGTTGTTGGTAGAGCATAAGCATACTGGATGATGTATTTATGGCTAACCAAAATTCTTCTGAATTATCTTGCAGCCACTCCTTGCCATCGATGTTTGGGAGGTATTTTTCAACTTTACCTTCTAAAACCCCTTTTAACTTTGGACTAAAATGGAAAACCTTAAACATTAATTATAATTTACATTTAACAGCAAGAGTCTATGGTATTTTAACTGTAATAGCCATATTTGACTTCACTCAACATCAAATTCACTAGTTCCAAAAATTAGTAAGTTCATCTTTTTATTAGTAAATGAAAGACTTGTGTAAATCTTTGGAAGTCATTTGTTATACTATTACTGACTTTCAAATGGTTTTTAAATTATGTACAGCATGCTTACTTCCTGGATTTTCAGGTGAGGTTTTGTTCATAAAACATTGTGCTGTTGCTTCTGTTCTGAGTTTGTCCATAAGATAATTATATCCATGACTGTTTTTGCCTTTACAGAATCGGCGGCATGAATATATTTCAGTGTTCATGGATAAGCTTGTGTCATGGGAAGCTGTCAGCTTTAAGCTTGAACAAGCAAAGGCACATGTAGCCGAGAGGGAGAGGGAGGATGAGAGGAAAAGAGGAGAGGAGGAAGAAGAGACATTTACACCCTGTGAAGCTACCACAGAAGAAATATATCCTGATAGTGATGCTGACGCAGATGCTTGATTTTTAATTTTGTTTGACTATTTTTAATGTAGTAACTTTGAGCTATAAATCGTAATGTGTCAGGAATTTGGTAGGTGATTAGGTGTACTGTTGACACTTAGGGCTGCACAAACCTAGCCTGACATCTGGTCTGATCTATTATTGGCCCAGTCATAGCAAGACCATGCCCGTTTTGAAGCTGTCACCAGACCAGACCGAATCATGTTGAGCAGCCAAATTTTGATCTAGAGTAATAGTCATAATTCTTTTCTATATATAGGGTTAATTCTTCTTATTTATGCTTCAATGAACACCTATCTTATGGACATCTTAAAATCCTGTTATTAAAGTCACTGTTAATTCTTCATGTATATGCTTCAGCAAACACCAATCTTATGGACGTCTTGAAAACCTGCTTATTGCAGTCACCATGAGAATTGGTAAACTTGTTTCAGCTTTATAGATCTTTTTACATGCAAATTCACTAACGTGTGCCACTGTTTCTCACCAATTACATGTATATATCTCAATACACCAATTATTGGACTGAAGTCATACTAAATGAATAACAAATATTTACACCACATTATACTAGCTTACTAGCTTAAGGGAATAAACTCATTCACATCATCTGATTGGGGATATCTTCAAGGACAAGAGGTTATCCAGCTCTGACATATCCGAATCACCTTTACTGGGTGGACCAAAAATGTCCCAAAACCGAAGAGTCTCGTCTGCCCCAGCTGATGCCACCGTCAAGCCATCGGGGCTCTGCAAAAAAATAAAATAAAAATAAAAATAAAAAAAGACATAAATAGTCATAAGCATTATAGACGACATAATAAATTTGATCTGAATTTGCAACATGTCATACCACTAACATTGAGTTAAAACTAAAATACAACCAACCATACCTGAGAGAGATGGAGAATTCTGGAAGCATGACTGTTCAAGCATCCTACATTAGTCATGGATGGATACCTCCATAAGCAAAGCTGGTTCTGATGATTACCAGTACTAAACCCATGACCACTTAATAGCTCCTTGTGGTGCCTATTCCACTCTAGCCCACAAACCTGCACAAAACACCATATTGCTTCAATTAGTTGTTCAACTCATGTTTTAAGTTCTGATATAGCCAGCAGTTAAGGAAGTGCCAATTTGTGCTATTAAGTGAAACAAATATTTTTATTAGGAAAACTAATACAGTTAAAATTGGGAAAATAATTTATCATGAGGCGAGGTTCAACGACATATTCATTCTGGTGAATTTATATTGGCTTGATGCAGATCACTTTAGTTATGCAGGAAAATATTTGCAATAACAACTAAAAATTTTCTATCTTGCCTGAGCTTTGGTATCTATGCTGCTTATGCAGGTTCCATTTTGAACATTCCATGTCTTAATACATCCATCTTGCGTGCCACCTCCAGATGCAAGTACATCTGATTGATAAGGGCACCAGGCAAGGGCCTTTACTGCAGCATGATGGCCATCAAAACTATGCAAGAAATTGGAGGAACTCATTTTGGCAGAGTCCCATATAAATATAAGATTCTCATTACCACCACTTGCCAAGATATTGCCTCTTCCTGACCATTTCAATCCACAAACTTCTTCTGAGTGAGCCTGAAGCCGGTAGATCACGTTACTTCTCGCCCTTACTGCTAACAAGAACATGAATTCATTCCATCAATAGCTTGTCATATTGACAACACATACTAAAGAATGTGCATGACTAACTACATTACCATCATGGTTGATTATAGATTTGTCTTGGCTTCCTGATGTCAAAACGTGACCATTCCATGCACAGGTTGCTATCCTTCCATTATGACCTTCTAGACTTCTTACCTGAAAATGAAAATACATAAATTAGGATTTGCACAGTCCATTCCACACTATGACTACTTGCTGATCTTAGAGAAGCCAAGATAATTTGAAAGAGACACGCACGGCTTTGGAAGTCTCAGCATCCCACAATTGAAGTTTAGACGACTTAAAGCCAGCTGACACAAATTGGGAGTCTTCAGACCAGGCAACACTCGTGGGATAATCGCCGCGGATGGCTTGGAACAACTTAACTACATTCCTATTCTCTGCATTCCACAAATATAACTCTGAGCCCAACGCAATACCTAGAACATTATTCTTGCCCCAGTCCATAATATTTAAGTAGAAATCATTCTTAAGGTGTGGTGCATCCAATATTCTTGCTTCTCCCTGCAAGAGTGTAGAATTATTAAATATTTTCAACTTAGTCACAATGAAAGAGTATGCCCAATTTTGGCAAAGAATACAAAAAGAAACCGTTGCAACTTTGGGGAACACAACTATTTATTACTACCTCATGTTCTAATTATAAGAGCCAGTTGATTTTTTTTGGAATGATTAAGGAAGCAAATTAGACTCTTAAGTCTTAATATATGTGAAATGTAATTAGATTATATTATAGTTTATAAGTAAAATAACTTAGTTTTGAGAAAAAAATTATAAACAATTCATAGTGGTGTATTTTGCATCCTTAATTTTTTCAAAAAAATCAACTAACTCTTATAATTAGGACCTAGGGGAGTATCAATAATTTCTCTTCTCATAGCCCCACACTTCCAACGCTGACTTCACCCACCGTAATATCTTTATCAGCATTCATATTCTCGGAAACCACCAAAGCTTTCCTTATCATTAAGTGAGGGAATATTTTACAATGAAAGACAAAGTAAAAATAGCTGAGCCCCTCCTTGATATATACGCATTAAATCATGTACATAATAAAAGTATAATACTTTTTCATTGTTATACATTTCTCTTTATGTATATTGTCGTTATTATTTTTTTAACTCTTGCTCTTACTATTACTGTCCTTCTCTGATATATTCAATTCATTTCCTCTCAATCTTTTATCTTCTTTGAAAAATTTATCTAATCATCTCAACACTGAAAATTTCCTCCGTAGTCCATATCATGAACTTTCTGAAATTTCATTTTTATGATAAGGAATTAATCTCAGATTCTCCCCAAAACATTATGAAATTTCACTGCACCCTCAAGGGACTAAAGTGAAATTAAATGTTCCAGCTAAAAGACCAAAATGTCCTTATTGAAAGAAGTACAAACGTTTTGGAAATTTCTCATGTGTCTTGGAAATTCTCCATATATGTATTGGAAATTTTTCATATGTGTCTTGGAAATATAGTTGTGAAAATTTGGATGTTTTAGTTTTGGATTCCATGATTTTTAAGACTTAAAAATATTCACATTGATGTTGAAAATAAGCACAAATATTTTGAAAAGTTCCCTCATATGCGTCTTGGAAATTCTTCATATGTGTTTTGGAAATCTAGTACAAAATTCAATAAGGACATTTTGGTCTTTTAGCTGAAACATTTAAGTTCACTTTAGTCCCTTGGGGGTGCAGTGAAATTTCAGAATGTTTTGGGGGGAATCTATGATTAATTCCTTATTATGGGGGTAAACTGAAATTTTTCCGTTTTATATTCCTTAGCATTTTTCACATAATTTTTTTTTACTCATTTCCTTACTATTCAGGTTTTTCCAATAATTTTTCTTTCTTTTATACAACTAGAACATTGACCCATGCATTACACAAGATATCCTAGAGGACCTAGACAATTGGCTTGTGGCCGGGTTACACAAGTGCCTTCTAAGCATTGACTTGTATGATTACACAAGTGTGAGAACTACTAACATGACAAATTAGGAAGAATTGCACGTAGATCCCAAACAAGAAAAATAATTTCAGACAGATCCATTGACAACTCCTTCACTTGTTAACCAATGCTATTGCAGTTGTTAATAATTGTCATTAACAACTTTTTGGGACCTCTCTGAAATTAATTCTCAAACTTATGACCTATGTGCAATTGTCCCTTAAAATTATCAATAAAACAAACACTTCAAAAACTAAAAGAAACAAATAAAGCACATAACCTAAGACAAGTCATATCCATCAAATCACGCCACTATTTATGAACCATTGACTTCCTACAAGATTATGCAATCATTTTATCAAAATAATTTCACATACTTTCTACAAGATTATACAATCATTTATCAAAATAATTTCACATATCCGTGAGAAGCACGATTATGCCAAGGTTACATAAGTGTGCATTTAGTTAAATTAATAGAAAAATCCTTGCGAGTGGCGGCTCCATCACCTTACCAAGAACCTAAAATCTAAAACAATCACAACATCATTATGTTCCTACAAATTTTATTTTACTGTCGTTTCTCAACCAGTCACAACCATCATTCTTCAGTTTTGTCATAAAGGAGTGGGAAAAGGGATGACGAGTTATGGTAATGATCTTGGACTCTTATGCCCAAGGAAGAAGCCACTTGAGCCACTGCTCTTGGGCAATCCACATGCTAGCTTACCAATATCCCAGCCTCCGGTGAACTTCATATATAAGGAGAAACAACTGATTATTTACACATCTAGAGTGATCTCTATCTAATCTCTACGTAAAAGAAAAGCCCCTAGTTTCAGGATTAACTAGTCATAACACAGTGCCTACGAGTCATGAGTCAATGTGTTCATTTAAGTGTAAAATTTGCCGCTTTGTTGGTGACGTTCCCCCCCCCCCCTCCCCCGGGGGGGGGTGAGATCGATCGATTTAAGTCTCCAGCTTTTTTATCCAGTGATACTAATAAAATCATTAACTATATCGTTGGAGCAGTATTATTTTCCCTAACAAAAGAAGTAACACAAAACCGAAAACCCCAATATATTTTGCCCACTTCTGCGTACAAGAAACAAAAGATCACCACCAACTGATATTAGGCCTTTAAATATTTGTACAGCTAACCCAGAGTATACCTCAAATATTCATTCAAACCAAGCTATAGATACTTTTGCATAAATTGTTGAATTTTGTGATCAAATTATCGGTCCAGTTTAATTTCAAGTGTGGGTTCTTCAGCATTAATTCAAACACACGCGCACTCACACACACACATTCTATAACATACAATTTTGTTTTGTATAAATTGGCATATTAAGTAGGTTTAAAACAGACGATTAGATAAGCAATTAAAACAAAGCATATGAAATTAAACCTTAGGCAATTGACGGATCCGATGCTGATTGGCACTGTTTTGCAATGAGGCTGCCTCTTCTTCTCGCATCTCATCGATATGACGAATAGACTTTCTACTTGACTTTGGGCTTCCTCTAAAAACCAACATTCTAAATGGTCTACCTTCTGAATCCAAAGTCAACTTCTTTTCAACTTCCTGCCTGTACATTTCCTGCCATGTAATTCATAAATGTTTAACAATTCAAGCAGGAGAAAGCAAAAGAAAAAACGATTCTAATGTCCAGAAAACAAGATTCATGGCATGTAACAGAATCTTGAAACCCGTTAACAAGACCAGATAATTCTCAAGTAGACAACACAACATAACATACATTAAGAATCTTTCGCAAATTTTGGAAAAACACAGATAATACTACGCCTATGAAAAATTAAAGAAAGATAAACTACAGGGAAAGGGAGCCGAATGAGTGAAAATCTTCTAATTCACATATAATTGTTCAGTCAAGCACCATATTCACTAGTACATTTGGCTATCTTTCTTGAGCTTAAAAAACTAAATAAATAAATAAATCAATACTAGTGTCACAGAAACTAGTGAATGAAATAATTTTACAAGAGATGAAAATATGAGAAATTACATCAAAACTTGGATTCAGAATTTTTCTGGTCCTATTAGTCAACAAACTCTGCGCTTGATCAAGATCCATCAAACTCCTGTTGGGTATGAAGCGATCACCCTGTACAAGAATCAACAAGAAGCGAATGAATTTCAATTTCAAATGGTGTGAAAACGAGAGAGCGAAGATTTTTAATTAAATGTACCGGAAAATCGTAATGGGCGGGGCTGCTGAGGAGGCTTTTGGGAGAATACCAATCGGAATCGAGACCCCACATTGTGTTGCTTGATTTGAAAACCCTAATTTCTGATGAAAATCGTCGCGAAGAAGAAGAAGAAGAAGAAGAAGGAGAAGACACTCTCTAAGTGGCTCTCGGAGGATCTCCCGCCAAAAGGAGAGACATTTCTAACGGTCTGCAAGAGCATGCGAACCGTTGCTACTGTTGGAAGGGCAAAATGGGATTTTTAAATTTTTAGAGTTTTGTTGGAGCTGAAAATTGAAATCAGTGAATCGAATTAAGGCGCAATTTGAATAATTGAGTCTCTCAATTGTTTCCTTGGAAGGAAAAAAAAAAAAGCAGATCGGTCATAACGGATATAAAAGTAATACGGTATAATTTTTGAGATACTTATATGGTTTAAAAAAATTGAGCGCACGGTCAAAAAATAATATAAAGTAAATATATTTATATTTTTTTTTTGTTACAAAATTTTAGGAAGGGGTTTTGGCTCAACCCAATCCAATGGCAGAGCAATTAACCCAAATCCACAACTTTACGGGCCAGGCAAGAGAGTACGCATGCCTCCACCTCCCTATGGTTGGCCAATGCCCTTTTCAGAAGAGGTCGCTTCACATAGGCTATGAAGATGCCTCCCTAAGCTTTGCGACTGGAAGCACAACAAAGTGCTCTTTCCAGGGATCAAACTCTCACCAAAGTGGTCAATCAGGTCGAGAAATTCAACCCCCTCGCCAGCTGAACCAACGAACGATAAGTATTTATATTATATTTGAATTTGATGCTTCTTTCCCAAAAATTCCTAGGTGAGTTCGAGTTGTCACGTTACATGTAGTTTGATTGTACATACACCATGTTTGATATAGAGGTTTTAATATAATTGTGCATTCTACAAAAATTAGCTAGCGAGAAATTCCTATGTGAATTCGGTTCACTACGTCATTTGTTGTAACCATGTGCTCATTTTATTGTAATTGAGTGCTCAGTTAGTGTTTTCTAAAATAGTTGGAATGCAAATTAATATTAACTTAAAAGACTTGTGAATGCTGCTCAAAATTTTGTTGCATATGCCCAAAATGTACTATTCTCATTTAATAGTCAAATGTTGTTGTATTCTAATATACTAGTCAAGGGGTAAAAGAGTCTTTCTCATTTGGGATTTAATATAATTAAGATCCCAAGGGACTTTAGTTTAATTATAGGGATTTCGTAGGACCCGATCTTGATTAAATGACTTCTGATGGACTTATAATTAATCTTCCCAAAAATACTTTTATTTGATGAGTAATTTATTTAGGGTGCCGAGTCTGATTAAAATTTTCACATTGGATTTAAAGTGTTTATTTGTGAGTTGATTGGTCATACTATTAGGAGATAAATTTTTTTATTTGTCAGATAATTTATTAGGTTGTCCTAACAGATTATTGATGGAGATATTAAGGATAGATGGAGGACTTACCTTTATAGGTTGCTTAATGAAGGAGGTGGAACTTTTACTTGTGAGTTAGATGATTTGCCAAATAGTGAAAGTGAGCTCAATTTATCATTTTATCACAAGATTTGAGTTGGAAAAATTAAGAAATCTCTTGAGAAAATGGAAAATGGCAAAGTTGTTGGACATGATGGTATCCCAATTGAAGTTTGAAAATGTTTGGGTCGATAAGTCATGTTATGGCTTACTAAACTACTCAATGAGATTTTATGGTAAAAAAATGCCTGAAGATTGAAGGAAAAGTCCGTTAGTCCCTATTTACAAGAACAAATATTATATTCAGAATTGTGTAAATTATAGAGAAATTAAGCGTATGAGTCATACGACAAAATTGTGAGAAAATGTGGTTGAACACAAGTTAAGAGGGGGGATTTACATTTCTTAGAGTGAATTTAGTTTCATAGAGGAAAGTCTAATACAAAAGCAATTTACTTATTAAGGGGCTTTAATGGAAATGTATTGAAGCAAGGGAAAAGACTTGCATATGGTTCTTATTGACTTGGAAAAAGTTATACTTCTATGCCAAAAGAAATACTTTGGAAAATTTTGGAAAAAAGATGTTTGTTACATATATCAAAGCCAGTCAAGATATGTATAAGAGGAAAATAACTAGGGTTAGAACTCTTGGAGGGGAAACACAAAACTTCATTATAAAAATTGGATTACATTAGGGTTTATCTTTGAGTCTATTAACTCTAAACTTAAGTTAAAGTAAAGGACTATAGAGTCAAAAGGTTTTTGCCTAAGTATGAGCATGACAAAATATATGCATTGTAGTTTTGGTGATATATATGTTAAATTGGGGGATCATATTATCCCTCAAGTAGAAAAGTTTAAATATTTGGGATCAATTATGCAAAGAGATGGTGAAATCGATAATAATGTTGATTATAGGATTTAAGTTGGGTGGTTTAAATAGAAAAAAGCTATCCATGTCTGTGTGATCAACTATAAGACCCACAATACTATATGGTAGTGAATGTCGGTTTTTAAAGGGACATCATGGGCATAAGGTGGGGTAGCAAAGTTGAATATGTTTGAGATGGATGTGTGGTCATATAAGAAAACATACGATTTGCAACGATCTTATACAAAAAAGAATTGGTGTAACATCTATTAAGGAGAAAATTGTAGAAAATCGTTTGAAGTGGTTTGAACACGTTCAAAGAACACCACTAGATGCACCAGTGAGGATGGCTAATCAAATAGTATGGAGTCCGTTAAAAAGGGGGGAGGGATACAGGAAAGTACTCTTAGTAAAGTTACTGAATGGAACCTTTTGATTAATAATTTATGAAAAAAATATTGTTTTTGATAAAACACAACAGCATTGTGCGATCCATGTAGTTGACCCCAAATAATAACATAAAGCTTTCTTATTGACCATACAGATTAAAATCTTCACTCACTGAGCCATAGTGCTCTATTCTATAATTGTTTTTTATTGGACTTTTAAATCTTATGAAAAGGCATAGATGACTCTATAATTGTCAAATACATTATAAGTATTCATAAGTTTAACATAGGGATTTTCAACTTAATCATATTGATTTTTAAAGTTCATGTTAACAATTCATAACTCCAACTTTTTTCGTTAGGAATTGACAAAACGTAGTATAAGGGTTCACAACTTTAACATAGGAATTTTCAACTTGGTTATAACGATTTTCAAGTTCATGTTAACAATTCATAGCTACAACGTTTTCCATTAGGAATTATCAGGGCATATGTTGGGAAATCCTTCACAAGATCAACATAGGGATTTTCAATTTTATCAAATTGATTTTCAAGTTGGGCAAATGTGCATATCTGCCGATGAACAATTACTAAAAGAGCATCTAGCACAATAAATGTTTTTGTGGTACTTAATTACCAATGAAGTTTTGAAGCAAGAGTAAATTTGCCAACGGAGACATACGTGGTGCCATGTGTATGGTGACACGTGGCGCCATGTGTGTGGTTAGTTATACAGACGTTGGCAATATTGCTCCTAGTTTAATTGTCTATTGGTAATTAAGTACCACAAAAACCTTTATTGTGCCAGATGCTCCTTTGGTAATTGTTCGTTGGCAAATATGCACCTTTGCCCTTTTCAAGTTTATGTTAATAATTTACAACTACAATTGTTGAGGGCATTTATGTCTTTTGGTAATAAATGAATATTCTAGTTTCCTCCATGAGATTTCTCAAATTTAAATGACTGACTTGTCCTTTTCCATTTTTAATGATATTTGGTGGGATTTTCCCTAACATACATACATATATATATATATATATATATATTACCCCCCAATTCGAATATAATTAAAAAAATGCAGTTCATGAGTACAACCAAAAGACTCAATTAGTGTGGTTTAGATAAACGAATGTCAAGGTAAACATGTAATATAAATTACCATATGCCAAAAACTTTTGCATTACACTTAATGTGAATATTTTGGTAAAAAAATTAATATAAATATACATTATTAAATTCTTTTCAAAAAAATTAAGGGAAAATTAATTCTCTACCATTTTAGCGTTTAACTAATAAAACTCTATCGATATAAGTTTTATTCTATTAAATTTCAAAACATAAACTAAGTAGAATTCGTTTAGTATAGTTTTAACTATTTAAAAATTGTTTCCTGATTTTTTTAATAATTTTAATCCTTATGATTTTATTTTTTAACATGTAGGAATTAGAATTAAATATGGTGAAATATATGAAGATTAACTTGTACCAAGGTAGTGGAAAGTTTATTTTAGTCCTAAATATCACAACTCCATATATGTTATCTCCTATATTTATTTATTTATTCCAACTTCCCTTACATTTAAAGTCTTGTTTGATGTATAAACTATGTTAATCATATTTCAATGTTAATAATTAAAATGAATGGCTTAAGGAATCTAGGATACTTTTTTTTTTTTACAGATAACTAATTTGTATAAATTTCGTAATCCATATATAGCAACAATCTTGCCACTTCCTTGACTTTTCTTTTCGGCCAACAGAAAAGAAACTTCATAGTTAAAGGCATAATTGTAAAGTGAATTTAGTAAAACATGAGATTTCATATGGCTAAGGCTAACCCAACCCAACTTACCCTTTTAGGGTTGCTGATAAGGGTGAGTTAGTCTATTATCGATTTAAATTTAAATGAAGAGAGTATTTGCCTAATTTCATGGATAAGTTCGCATATCTATGAAGCATAAAGGGCAAATCTTGGATTATGTGAGATATGAGAATGTGCTTAGGGTCCATTTTTACCTTGAAAACAACAAAGCATATTGGTTATTCAAAAGTTTTTAAATGAATATTTTTACCTCAAAAGTGTTATAAAAGGAGAAAATTTGCCCCAACTTTTTAAAAATTAATCTGACTATTCAAAAATTAACATTGACCATTAACATATTTAACAAAAAATGACAAGATTGTTATGTTTTTATTACTTCGAAGGTAAAAATGGTCCTTAAAAATTTTCAAATAACCAATACACTTGTAACGGTCATAGTAATAGAATATATAATTTATCATAATATAAGGCCACTCAACACTACTCAACATTGAATGTTATTACCAAAGACTACCCAACAAATCATCATCCTAGCATATACTCCCTCCGATAATTTTTATTAAGTTCAAATAATCAAGTTGTGTGGTTTAAAATATTTGCTAAAATCATTTAAAAGTAATGAGTATGTAAAAAATGCACATTCAATCCAAATATGCCCCTATTAGGTGAGAAAACTAATGAGAAAAATGACTAGAATTTATAAAAATTAACTAGGGACAAAATTGATAAAAACGTTGATATTCAAACAACTTCAAATACACATCTCATAAAAAGGACCGGATCAATTAAAAAAAATTGGATCATATAAAAAAGACTAAAGAGAACACATTATATTGATATTGATGGTGGTAATGTTTTCAAATCTAAATACCCTCAAATAACCTGTAGAATCCCTAGCTTTGATGGATGACCTGCTGAGCTAGGAATTCGGGGCCGACCCGAGGCCCTAGCCCGAGGAGGGCTGGGCTTTTATTTTAGAGCTGGCCCGTTTATTGCCCCTACCTTTTTATATTTTCATTTACTTAAAAAGTTAAATGGGTGTACTATTTTTTATATATATACATATGGATGAAAATAATTTAAATGCTTTTTATGTTAGATTCAAGTCCCATACGCCCCACTTTTATACTTTAATTCCTTAATTATTAAGAACGTTCTATGTAATTGTGGTGTGACTTTTAGTTCTAAACTTAGTACTTAAATGAGTTGTTGAGTTGATATATGACAATGCACTAATACTTAGTAAGTTTGTATTTAAATATAATTTGGATCATATATATTTATTTTTTATTATAGGTATCTTATTTTTGTTAGCAATACACACTCAAAATTAGGGGAAAAAACATTTAAAAAAGTCAAAGCCTGCGGGCCGGCCTGAGGCCCGACGACTCAAGGGCCAAGCTTCACAAAAGAGGGGGTTTTTTGTTCACAGACCTAAACGGGCCCGGCCTACCCAATTTCCCAGCTCTAGATGATCATCACAAAGAGCTCAGCAAAAACTCATGGTCTGTTGTCTTCCAACCAGGATTTCTAATCAATCACTAACAGAAAGTAGCCTACAAGCTAGCACTTAAAAGTTGCTATTGGAATCAGTCAATCAATGCCATCACTTCAGTTGAGATCGTTTCACACTGAAGCAAGTGATATAATTTTGAATTTCAGAAAGAACCATAGAGCTATTGACAGAAATAGTCGTGTCCAACGTCCATCATTCATTTTATAACAAGTAATCTTCACAATTTAACCGAAGCGCCAAGGACATATAAATTTAGTAAAGCTGTCAACCTCTATCTATAGACCACATCATTCTATAGACCATATAATTCATTTGGAGAGGAAAAGGTGTATGACATAACTGCTGCCATGCAAATGAAGATTTCATGTCTCTTGTCCAACGAAAAAGAAAATGATTATGAAGACAATTAACTAACAACATGAAGGTCGCCTAAATATGGGCATCTGTTAATTTGGGACTGAGCCCTAGTATGGCCTGTAACGTGTAGGACGCCTATACCTCGGAAACCTCCTGCAAGGAAAAAAGTTTCAATGATCACATAAAACATAAGGATTAAGAGCCAGAGGGGATAGATATTTGATAATCTATCAGACCAAACACTGAGACAAAATTATAGCAATTGGAACCAAGGGCCAGTTCAGATACTGTTCCAGAGATCAGTTTTGTTTTTCAGAAGCCAAAAACAAAAACAATATATCTTTGGGAAAATTTTAGGACAAGATGGAGTTAGGACCACTTATGGAAACCTAAGAAAATACACGATAAGGGAAAGACACTGTTTGCTAGTCAGAACTTTGAATTAATATTTTAGAGAAAGAAATAGAGAAGTACGGTGGCTATAGAGTTGTTGTAGTCAAAGTTTATGAGAGGGGCAGCAGAAGACACTTTTTGGGTCTTTAAATCTTCACTCTTGTCCAGGGAGGAGGCAGAGAAGAATTTTGGTAAGTGTGGCTTAGGCTTAGGAGTGGAGAAAGTCAATCCTCTCGATTGGCAAACCTATTGTGTCAATGTTCTAGAATTTCTGTCCTGCAGTGTAAGAGTTCTGTCTGAGGGTATGGCTTGTACCTTTTGTTCATTTGCCATTTGTTGAGCTCTGAAGTTATAATGGCTATCCTTTTTATGCAGTAACAATATTATTAACCTCAAGTATTCCCAGTCCGTTGTTTATTTTTAGTTATTTAATCTTTAAATGAGCTTGTTCAGAAGAGGAATATAACAGATGGCAATCATAATTATGGCTTCGTCGAGGCAAAAGAGGGGAAAGATTTGTAAGGTATGTACTATCTATTCATCATGTAAAGAAACATTTTATTGCACACCAAAGGAAAACTTGGACTTAAATGGGCTGTGGCAACCGGAATGTATCAAAAACATAAGTACCCAAACTTTGCCTGCATGTTTATCTGATTTCAAAGAAACGTTAAGCAGATAAGAGGAGAAACCTACAGTGAGACAAGCACATGCATTTTGGTGAAATTGAATCATAGTAAAATATTATCGAGCAAAATGTATTTACCTTCCTAGACATCAGAACATAGACAACAAATCCCAGAATATAATGAGAGCACTCAAGAAAATCTTGGTCATATTTTAATTAGAAATGGCAAAGTTAGGTTTCCTTAGTTTCTGGTAACGAGAGGAAGAAGGTGCAAGTTTAAAGCTTATTTACCCATAACCACCATAAGGAGGATAAAATGGAGAAGGCATGTAAGGCATTCTAGGTCGAAAACCCATAGGTCTTCTTCCACGATACTGTTTCATTCCAGGGACATTTGTACGCTTAGCAGAGACCTGAAAAGCAAATAAGAAATCAGATACAATCAAACAGAGAAAAGGGCAAATGACTGGTTACATTTGACCAGATTAAGTGACAAAGACCTTCAATTGACGACCATGCAACTCTGATTCATTCAATAAGAGAGCATTCTGAACGGCATCAACCTCAACAAACTCAACATAAGCAAATCCTTTTGGTTGACCAAATTTGTCTGTCAATATCGTCACTCTGTTCACCGTTCCACAGGACTGAAAATGTTGCTGGACTTCTTCAGGTGTACATCCATAGTCAACCTGAATTATGATTCAAAAACCCATTTTAAAAAATCATAGCATTCCATTAAAGCTGTATAGATACTAAAGACATTCCATTAGGCACAGAGCATGTGATGTTGAACAAGGCAGGAGAGGAAAAAAAAAGATGTGGGGGGAGGGAGGAAAGGGGAGAAATAGAGAAAAGAAGGGAGATACAAACGATAAATTCTCTTAATTTTACTCAATATATAAAAGGGTAAATGTGCAAATTTAATATCCCACAATATTGCAAATCACACCAAACATAAACTACAATTTTTTTGTGTTTTTACAATCATCATGAATTTTTCTTCGTAGCATATATAGTAACACCGTATGCTACGAAAAAAAAATCATGATGACCGATTTCGTATCATAAATTTTTACCGTTACTATATATGCTATGGAAAAAATTCATGATCACCGTAAACACAAAAAAAAAAAAAACTGTAGTTTATATTTGGTGCGATTTGCAATATTGTAGGATACTAAATTTGCACCTTTACCCCATATAAAAAGTCTACAAGTGAACAACCTTGGGACTATATCTAATCACCTAGTCAATGATTTTCGTTTTTGGCCAAGAGCACTAGTCACAGATAAGATAATGATAAAATAACCTGACCCTAAAGATATGATAAATATAAGGTAAAAGATAAATCCTAATTTAAATTAAGCTAAATCCAAAATAATAAAATAATACAACAACAACCAAGCCTTATCCCATTAAGTGGGGTCGGCTACATGGATCGCACGACGCCATTGTGCTCTATCAGTAATCAAATCTTTAAATATATTATTTACTAAAGATCTCGCTCTACAACTTCATTGAGTGTATGCCACGGTCTCCCTCTTCCTCTATTAATCGGACTCCAGACTGTTTGATCAAACCTCTTCACTGTCGCATCTAGTGACCTTCTTTGTACATGTCCAAACCACCTCAAACGATTTTCTACCATTTTCTCACTGATAAGTGCCACTCCAACTCGTTCGCATATATGATCATTCCGAATCTTATCATTTCTTGTGTGACCACACATCCATCTCAACATCCTCATTTCAGCTACCCCCATTTTATGTTCATGTTGACCCTTCAAAGCCCAACATTCACTACCATATAGCACATCCTCTTCCCCTAAACATTTCCAAATTTCAATCGGTATACCATCAGATCCAACCGCTTTACCATTTTCCATTTTCTTAATAGCTTTTCTAACTTCCCAAACTCTAATTCTACGATAAAACGACCTATTAAGTCCATCTTCACTAATTGTCAAATCCCCCAACTCACAAGATAGACATTCACCTCCATCATTGAATAACTTAGAAAAGTAGGCCTCCCATCTATTATTAATATCTTCATCAGTAATCAAAACTTTACCTTCTTCATCTTTTATACATCTTATTTGATCAAAATCTCTCGAATTTCTCTCCCTAATCTTTGCGATCTTGTAAATCTTTTGTTCCCCAACCTTTGTCCCTAACTCCTTATAAAACCCCTAGTATGCTTTAGCACAAGCTTCACTTACTGCCTTTTTAGTCTCCTTTTTAGCTAAACGGTACTTTTCCCAATTTTCAACATTATTACACAAGTGTATAGCCTTAAAACAATTCTTTTTATTCCGCACCTTTCTTGGACATCCTTGTCCCACCACCAAGTCTCCTTATCTCGTGGTCCAAAACCTTTTGATTCTCCTAAAGTAGCTTTAGCAACCATTTCAATCTTCGTTGCCATATTCTTCCACATGCTGTTAGCATTTCCTTGTGGCTCCCATACCCCTTCATCCAATAGATTTCTCTTAAAAATCTCTCGCTTCTCCCCTTTTAACTGCCACCACTTGATCTTTCGGTTCAAAACTGCTCGGCGCCTTTATTTTATACATTTAATTCTCACATCAAGAACTAGAAGTCTATGTTGAGCGTTCTCCCCATGCCCAGGAATCACTTTGCAATTAGTACATAACCTTCTATTAGGGTTTCTTACAAAAAAGAAGTCAATTTGTGACTTGTGAGTTCCACTTTTGTAAATTTTGATGACCTAAATTAAACATTAATCCTCTCTATACCCAACACAGATCTTTAATTTTCCATCATCATGTTATTATCAAGTTATTTAATTCATACATGAGGTCCTGATTCAAGAACCAAGAGAATTTAAAAAAAAAATACCATAAGGAAAGGACTAAATTGTAACCAATCCCCCTATTTGGCAAGTGAGATAATTAGGTTGTAAATATAAGCTTTCCATAACATTGGTGGCCATTAAACTTGAGCATCTCTCAACCTTAACTTCTAAAGTCACCGGTTCGAAGAGTAATTGCAGGAGTGTTGTGATGAATCATTTATGTATATTATATAGGTAAATTGGTACAAAGCCATGATGGCAAGTTATTGACACTAGAATTTCATTTCTGGACCCACTTAATTTCTTTTGGTCAAATGAAGATTCAACAAAAGCCGACAAAATACCTATTGGGCATGGCGTGGTGCAACGATTACATTATGGCTTCAGTCTAAATAAAAGAAAATATATGAATGGATACTAAAACTATAAAGCTCTTTTCACAGTCCAAGATTTGATATCATTCTGAAGTCCAATACCAAACAATCACCTAAATCCCAAGCCTAGATCATGTCTGTCCTTTCAAGAGAAAAAGAAACAACAGCGGGGGGAAACACAAACTTTCAAGGACATCTTATTTTCAAATAAGAGTATTTTAGACCAGTCACAAGAAAACCCATATATTTCTCTTGTTTGGACCTTCTTCATTCATGCATTCAAATATTAGGAGAGAAAGTGATACAAAAGAATGTAATTGTGCATAATGTTCACACCTCGTATTTATACTCATTTATTATTTTACTCTCTATCTCTCTCTTTGAATGCACCCTCTATAGAGGATCCAACCTCAAACTCTTCTCATGTTAAAACCATGATTTTAGTGTTCTATAGTGCATTATGGGAATGAGATAGATCCAAACGAAGATGTAGCTTTCTTAGTGGTATGCACTTGAGCCTAACACACTCTTAAAAGCCATGACCCAAAAACTCTGTTAACAATCACAAGACTTCCTACATGATTTCCATCCTTCTAAATAGAGTTTCAATTACTCTCTTGCATGGGCTTTGTCACACATTGGTTCTCATTTTGGCAACCAGTTTGGCAAGAACTTATTAAGTTCTGATATCTGCTTTCATAACAAATCACCCATGGTTGAAGCAACAATTGTCCGTCCATTGACCAAAAGACAAGGTGCTGGTACCAACCAAGAAAACTGAAAGAGCTGAGCACGAATTCCAAATCGGTCTCTTATATCTCTAATAATTCCCTTCGGATTTCACAAAACATGCCAAAACACTCTGATCTAATCAACAACCTATACAAAACTACTACATAAATATTTGTTACTGGAAACTACGACCTACAGACAGTGATACATCTAACAAAAGCTGGGAATAGGCGTGTATTGATCAAACTTATCTATTTTTGCACAAAACATTACTCAGCACAGATATCAACAGTATAAAGATACAAATATGCCATATGGAAGACGAGAAATTGAAATAACGTTACGCAGCAAGAAGGACTTCAAAGCCTCACATTACCAACATAGATCGACCGCGCATCCACTTCCTCCTTCTCAGCTTGACTTGCAGAAGAACCACTTGAATCTTCAAATCAAACCAAATCAAAACATCATTCATCAGAAAGAAACAAATGTTATCTTTAAATGCTACCAATATATAAATTAAATTTGACACCTAGCAACTAGATTTGTTAAAAAAGAAGGTAAGTTGCATAAGTTGATCCAAGCATTAAAGATAATTGAAATGAACTTGAAAAACAAAAGTCAGTTGAACTCATGCAGCCATTGATGATGAGCAGTGGCATTTATTTCACTAAACTATAATGATATGCCAAGCTAGAAGGCCCAAGAGTGTTTGATTACTTCATGAAGAGCAAAACTGTACATGGATGGGTTCATTAGATGGCGATCATTGAAAATTGACTCAAACCTCCTCTTATAGGACTTGGAATTCGAATACGACCTTCTCATTTATGTCCTAATTAAGAACAAGCTTGATGTGAAGCATACCATTTAATTTGTTAAAAAGAACATATATGAAATCTGATCTTCTCAAGTAGTTGATGTTCAGCATGAAAAAACTGTTTTTGATAGCCAGCATGAAAAAACTTTACATAGGTGGTTAATGTGAGAAAGCCATATATTGATGGTTAGCGACTTAGTGTGAGGAAACCATACAATGGCAGTTTGCAAGAAAAAATCATATGTTTATGGTTAATGTAAGAAATCCAAGACCTCTACCTCATAAAAAAGTGAAGTGAGGATGCCCAAAACCAAATACTCACTACAAAGTGAGGTGATGATGAAAAAATTCAGAGACTCTGGAGCAAGCAGTAATGACAAAGAAAACAAACCAATAAACAACATTACAAAAAAAAAATTTAAAAAAAATAGACCGAATTAACTTCAAAGAAGATTAACCATGTTAGCTTTAAGTTGTTTCAGACTGAGGGAAATTATTGAAAGTCAACTATGGTATCTTATTTTATGACTTGGAATTCAAATCTGATATTCTCATTTATGACCTAATTAAGCACATGTTTTATGCGAAGCATGTTCATGGTTAATTGATGAAAACCAAGACCTCTGCCTCAAAAAATGGGACGAGGATGCCCAAATAAAATCCTCACTACAAAGTGAGGTGATGAAGAAAATAATTAGAGACTATGAAGCAAGCAGTAATAAAGAAGAAAACAAATAAATAAACAAAATTAAAAAATAAATACCAAGCTAACTTCAAAGAAGATTAGACATGGTAGCTTCAAGTTGTTTCAGATTGAGGGAAGTTGCTGAAACTCAACTGTGGTCTTTTCATTCATGATTTGTAATTCAAATCTGATCTTATCATTTATGGCCTACTTAAGCACATGTTTTATGTGAATCAATTTCATGGTTAATGTAAGAAAAACCAAGACCTCTGCCTCAAAAAATGAGGTGAAGATGCCCAAAACCAAAACCTCACTACAAAGTGAGGTGATGAAGAAAAAAATCAGAGACTCTGAAGCAAGCAGTAATGAAGACAAATAATAATAATAAAAAAATAAAAAAAAAAGACCACGAACGAAGAAGATTACCCATGTTAACTTCAAACTGTTTCAGGGTGAGGGGAATTGTTGAAAGTCAACTATGGTCTCCTAATTCATGAGTAGGAATACAAATCCGTTCTCATTTATTGCCCAGTTAAGCACATATTTTATGTGACACGTGTGTTTCTTTTTGAAAAGAAAAAAAGAAAAAGGAAAATCATTTTGTTTTTTTGATTAATTGGCCTTAATTTCAGAAATTATGCTCATTTGTTTTCTCCATTTATGCTTTGCTTAATTAAGCAATCCAGTAGCAAAATTAATTTCACGAATCTTCTTAATATGTTTATTATTCATTTGTTCTTTCTTCCCATTTTTTTTTTTTTGGGGGGGGGGGGGGGGCGTCAAATCATTACTTACCCTACTAGGCTACTTGACCTGAATGCCACAGAAGAGATCTAAGTCATATGGATTGGGGCCAGGGTGTGCTACCAGACCGCTTTTCCATCAAAATGGATCTGCTCTTTATAGTGCTTTCCCAAGCACCCAATAGGGCTGAAGACTTCAGAAAGGAACAAGCACGTATCGACCAATCATTTGCCACCAATGATTGCTAAGTTGAAAGAAGAATATGGTTTCTGTTGTTCTGAAGACTTACGAAATCAAAATATTGTTTAAAAAAAATCTTCAAGAATAGGGTTCCTATAAGAATCGTGTGTTCATGCCATGTACTCCCTCCTTCCCTATGTTAGGGTTCCTTCATGTTCTCCCAAGAGCCGCAAGCCAAGTTCCTCTCTATAGAAACCATCCCAAAAAAAAAAAAAAAAACATCTTCTGCCATGTCTCTAACAAGCGTGCCGGTTTTTCCCCTGCTTGAAATGGGCTCATCTCCATAATGGTTTTTCCATCAACCCCTTCCACTCTTACCAGATACATGTAAGTCACAACTTTCCATGTTTCATTGTCTCTTGAGAACCATTTTCAAATGCAATTATTCACTTTAGCTATAAAATTTAAAAAAAAAAAATCCATTACCTTGATGGTGGGATCTTAAATTTGTTACTTGCTGATTTCCCTAATCCCTTTTATTCCTCATGTTGGGGCTTCCTCCTCTAGTAAAAGTGAGATCTTCAAATAAAGTAAATGTGAACCACATATCTTTTCCCTTTTCTTTTTATTTACTACTCTAGATTATTCTTTTCCCCCTAATTGATATGACTATTTTTCACAAAATTGGTTTTCGACTGATGCCTTAATTAAAATATACATTTTTTAATGGGTGGGTAATTTTCTAATTTGTTGGATTAAGTATGCTATACATGGTACTATAGAAAAAAAAAAAGATTACCTTTGATCCATTTCACAGTTTCTCTTGAAGGGATACACTCAAAACCCAAATTTTGTAGTCCAGTAAGACATCACCAATCTGAGGACTTGACTTATCCATAGGAAAGATCTAACTCTTATTACTGTGCATCATATTCTTTTACATCTAAGGCTAGACTAAAAAGGTGGGATTGAAAGGAACTTATCTAGTCTATTTCTGGCAAGCACTAGGAGGTTTATGTCAAATTGTACAAGGAGAAGTTGAAGGGAAATGATACCATAAGGATGAAATTCTTGATGACAAATGTGTTGTGCAAAGCCATCTTTCAAAAGAAGAAAAATAGGCCAAAAGAGTCAACCATGGGTTTCACTTTCCTTCTTCTGTTTCACATTTCTTATGAGTTGAGTCATGCCTTATTACCCTAATTTAATTAGATACGAGTGAGATTACCACCTTATTAAGAAATCAGACAAAAACAGCCCCTAGCACAATAACAGCATTCACAATCAAATCACTGAAATTTAATTTAGCGATTAATTAAAAACAATATCTAAGTATTGAAATAAGTTATGTCTTTGGCTGCTTATACAGAATTGGAGAAGATAACAGGATAAAAATAACACAGAAAAACAGCATTTTCGAAGCTAGCAGGATATTTAATTAGCTCATAGTTGATTCTCATAAATACAAGCAATTAAGCATACTGATAAAGACAAATAAATTTCACAGATGCACACACAAAAAGCATACACATTACATACGTAAGGGTCTCTAATTTCACAAACTGTTAATGCCAGAAAGCAAGTTAGATACGCACTGGCATCACAACTGCTACCACATAGCCTTTATATCCTATTATTTTAATGACACAACAATTTTTCATTCTTCTACTTGGAGCAAGAATCAGAGGTCAAACGCATGAGAGATTAGAAGCACAGATCTGAATCATTTTGTCTACTATCTCTCAGGTTGTCAAACTTTATTAACTTACAGAAGCCAACCTAAGTCGGGAAGGATAAAAATTTGTTTACATGCAAGATTGAGACTGTAATTAAATCTACAGCATATTTTGACTTGAGCAGGATGAGTACAACAACCAAGCCTTATCCCACTAAGTGGGGTCGGCTACATGGATCGCACGACGCCATTGTGCTCTATCAGTAACCAAATCTTTAGATATATTATTTATTAAAAGATCTCGCTCTACAACTTCATTGAGTGTACGCCTCGGTCTCCCTCTTCCTCTCTTAATCGGACTCCAAACTGTTTGATCTACCCTCCTCACTGGCGCATCTAATGGCCTTCTTTGTACATGTTCAAACCACCTCAAAAGATTTTCTACCATTTTCTCACTGATAGGTGCCACTCCAACTCGTTCGCGTATATGATCATTCCGAATCTTATCCTTTCTTGTGTGACCACACATCCATCTCAACATCCTCATTTTAGCTACCCCCATTTTATTTTCATGTTGACCCTTCAAAGCCCAACATTCACTACCATATAATATTACTGGTCTTATAGCAGTGCGATAAAACTTCCCTTTTACCTTATGAGTAGATAGGACAGAAATGTATATTTATTTCATTACTTTGTAAGCAAGATCTGTTAGCAAGTGAAGCTTACTATGCAGTTTTAATACTAAGACGCTAACAATGAATATATTGTTATATACATTTGTGTGAACATAACTAGTTCTCCTACCGGCCAAAAAAAAAAAACTAGTTCTCCAACAATTTTCTCCTTCCCCTTCCTCTTTCTCCCTACACTGCCATAACATTATCATACCCCCATATTATTTAGCTATTTTCCATATGCAATGTTACCGTCTACAACATCCTATGTCATAATTAATATTTGTCAGGGACCAACCAAATCCTTGATAAACTGAATCTCAATCCCAGAAATAAAATAAGCAATCTCCCCCAAGCCAAAGTTAAATTGAATATACAGCAGTTACTGTAACGGTCGTTGCCCCATTATGCAGATTCTACTATTTTATAGGGATTGACAACTTAAATGAACAGACTACTAACTGCAATTAACCAATACAAGGGTAGAGTGGGTATTGACATTGAGGAATCAAGCACGCATCTCAGTTTAAAACTTAAAAAAAGCACAAACTAACGACTGCTACTTAAAAAATTGATGATTTAACCATATACTTTACCACTCCAATAACCCCAGAAATCCCAGTTCAACAGATCTAAATCTTGAACATCCAAGGTAAAAGGATAAACAGAAAGTCCCCAAGCACCATATGACAAAAAGAATATACCAACCAAGTATCAATTTTCATTAGGGGTTATGCAAAATTTAAGACTAATCTGTATGGTTTTTGTTTTAATTACGTGTTCAAATTACAAACATAGTTGAGAGGGCAAAAAAAGAGGAGACCTTGAACAGCACCCATCTCTTTCTCAACCTTAGCCTGCATTTCACGAAGGGCACTAGCTTCTTCCTCGATTTCCTTGAGCCTCTTCTTCATGTCCTCCAAGTCCTAATCACAGAAAAAGAGCGAGAGTAAGAGAAAGGAAATAGCGGAAAGAAACACAAATCAGGAAAAAAGGAAAACCTTATTAGAGTGATTGGGGTCATGTGGGTGTCCTTCTTGGTCTTCTTCATCTTCAACCCTGAAATCTGCGTCCATCTCGGCATCGTCGGGAATATCGCCTCCGTACACTTCATGTTCTTCGTGTTCTTGCTCCATATCTCTTCTCTCTACAACTGTGTCTGCTGAGTCGAGCGAGGTTTGCTGTGAGGTTAAAGATGATGGATGGATAGTTTTGCGTATTTACTATTTAGAAGCTCACTCACTACTGTTAGAGGTCAAAATTGGAAAGGGGAACATTATTTGTCACGCTGCTTTCTTCCCCAAAAAATTTGTTTCCCAAAAAAAAAAATTCAGGTTTCAGTCCAAAAAAATAAAATAAAAATTCAGGTAAAAAAAAAATTGTTGAAAAAATGTATGGTATAAACTATAAAGTAGTAATTAAAACGAAATTCCCTTGCATGTGGCAGTGACTTTTGGATTGGGAGTGAGATTGGGTTTGGGATTAAGTTTGGGAATTAACCTTTAAAATTATGTTTGGTATGAAGTAATATTTATTAGTAATGTTTGTATTAATTTTGTTTTATAATAATAAAAAATTATTAAAGAACTATACTATCTTTAGTATTAAAATATTACAAAAAAAGAAAGTCTTTTTAACCCTCTTTAGAATTTGTTTTCTGAGAATTTCTACAAACTTACCATAAGCCTTCGTTTTTCCTCTCATTTTAGCCCTAATAATTCAAAAAGGCTAAAGCTTTTAGCTCCTCAATGAGACTCATACAAATCGTTCTAGGTTTCAATGTTATAAACACCAATGGCTTTTGGAGAAACCATGCTTCTTAATCTAGTGGGACTGCCTTTTTTAATAAAAGTTATTGTAATGGTAGGAGCTGTGACAATGTGTCTAGCAAATTATGAAGATGGAGATGGTGATTGGAGACATTGTTGGCCCGCCCAAAAATTACAACATTGTTATGTCGAAGGTCTTGTTTGGAGATGGAGATGGTGACTGAGGACATTATTATTTTTTTATTTGTTTGATTTTGTTGGAGATGGAGATGAAAGGTAATGGAGAATGTCCATTATGGTGGAGTGTGTAATTAAGTAAATTTTCAATCCCAGCATTGAAATTGTAATACCAAAGGAAGGTGGGTTTGCTCATTCCCACATATGTGGGAATGTTCAATCCCAAGGTATTTCCTATACAACCTATCAAACAACATAAGAGACCCATTGCCTAACCCATGCCCAATCCCTCACCCCTATTCCTCTGTGCCAAACATAGTCTAAATTAACAAGAATTGAGCATAAGTATTATGTTACTTGTGGCAATCATGTTTAAGATCCTATAGGATATTAGTTTTCTCAAAAAGAAATTTGAATATTGATTTATCATGTTGTGAGTTGACCTTGTAAGTTAAACTATGTTGATAAAATTTAAATCTTTTATATATATGATAATTAGATATAAATCATACAATTGATAACAAACTCTTTTTTCTTTTTCTTTTTCTTTTTCTTTTTTAAACTGGTAACCCTATCAATTATTATTCAATCAAAACTTCTCTTGGTTGAGAGACCCCTTCATAATCTCTTAACACCAAATTCAGAATTATATCAGGACAACTATTATATTTAAAATCAAAATTCCCAAATAAAACTCAAATTAGCTAATCCATCAACAACCTTGTTACCTTCTCTGAACATATGTTCAGAGATTTTATGACGAATGGACCTCATCTCTTTACTAATTAGCATCACTAATGTACCATTTTGTACATCCCTCTCCTGCATATCCTTCAGTATACCATTACCACTTTTGAATCCTCTTCTACAATAAGCTGATTCACCCCCATCTCTCTTGCTACTCTTAGTCCCCCCCACAAAACCCCCTAAAGTTCAGCATCAAAAGCTTTGCAAATCCCAATTCTCTTCATATAACCCAACACCCACCTTCCATTCCAATCCCTTATCACTCCACCACAACTAGCCCAATCCGTCCCTCCCTTAACAGCCCCATCAAAATTGAGCTTCATAAAACCCAAATGAGGTCTCCTTCTGTCTAGCTAAAGGCCCATTCTTCACACTAATGTTCTGCATTTCTTTATATATTTCTTGATTACTTTCTCAGGAGCATCAGGTTCTATAAAACCTTTTTTTTTTATGAATAAAACACAAGACAACCAACTATTACAATGTCATATCAACTGTTACTAAGTCCCTTATAAAACACGGCGGGCTTTGAAATAACACTACTCATTTCTCAATGCTCAAAGCTTTCTTAGCCAAAGAATCAGCCACCAAGTTCACCTTGCGGCTGCACCACTCCACATGTGCTATCCAATCCCGGTTCAATATCTGTGCTATCTCAGCAAGAAGTTCAGCATATGGATGTTGCTCCCCCCAACCTTCAGCAATACATTCAACTAATTCCAAACAATCAGTCTCCACTATAATCTTCCTCCAATTCAGTTCCCATGCTCTCTTCAAACCCCAAATGACGGCCCAGACAGATTTCAGCAAATAAACCTTCCTCAAACAAACCTATTAATTTTTTAATAAATTTTTTCCAGTCTAAATATTCATTTCTTCCTTTACCCTTTTTAATTAAGTTTTATTGTGGTTGTTGTCTTGTTTAATAATTAATTTCTTGAGGACTTTGGAAATAAGTAAAAAGGATTTTTTTTGAACCAAATGATTGTTAAATGATTAATCTTTTGTTTACACATTAGAATAAATGTGATATTAAAAATTACTTACACTATATTATTAGTAATAAAGGCATGAATAAACACAATTACTTCATTTTTTTTCTTAGTCGGTGGGATTGCGACACCCTCTATATGGGGCAAAACACAAATGGCGTCCCGACCTTCTTCTGATATATCGGGTCTTGGGTTAGGGGTGTCCCGCTACTTTAACACTCCTAGGGAAATAAAGGAGAAAAATAAAAATCAAGGGAGCCAATCTTTCGATTCAAATCTTCTACCTTCATATTGGAGAGAATACAAATATTCTGTTAGAAAAATAGAGATGATCGGATGAGATCTTTGCCTCATTCGCAATCGCATTTTTGTGCTACTTTTCGGATGCATAAATGAAGATGAATTTGAAAATCTTCTCAACCCATCAAGAATGAATATATATAAATGAGTGTGTGTATATAAAGCCAATGTCAAAGCCCTGGAATAGACTCTAAATTGTATTTCTCTGAAGAAGGTTCTGATACTGAATCTTTTCTTTCTTCTAATGTAGGCTTGGTCATGCCATCAAGAGCTTGCAGGTATGTGTAGGAAGCAGTTCGGTTAGACGGTGGGAACGGATTGCTAATTCTGCTGGCGAGGAAGCGGCGGATTAAGCCCCTAAGGAATGGAGACATAGTTTCAGGCTCATAATCCAAGTAGTACATCATCCCTCCCATACACAAGGAAAACAAGAACACCTGCACAAGTTAAAAGAATATAAATTCAGGTATCATGACTAAATCTGTCAAACCAAACCTTCAAAATTGTGTATATTGAATCTCCTATTCCCTTAGAACCCCAGAATGGAACTAAAAAGACAGCTGACTCTTACACAGGAATACTTTACACACAAACTCTTTCACCTAAAATAGGTGCAACAATTAAAACCTCTTGAAACTGGGTGTGCTAAAAAGTACTAATATCTGATACATCTAGTTCACTTTTTGTTAGAATCAAAGTCAACATTTGTGTGCTTCTAAAGTCAGATTGGTGTGCTAATTGTGTGCTGATTCTTTCACATTTGTTCACATTGTATTTTTCCTCTTTTCACATCCCTCTCCTACTCTATAAATTGTAACTTGTCTTCCATTCAAGATATGAATAAGAGAATGATTTCTCTCTGAAATTCATCATGGTATCAGAGCCAGAAAATAAGTTTTTTTTTTCTGGGCATTTGTTCTCCGGTAACTACTGTTCAGGCATGAATAGTACGTGAACAGTACGTGTTTTGCAGATTCCGGCGACTGTTCTCCAGATTCCGGCGGATTTTCCAGATTCCGGCGAGTTTTACCAGATTCCGGCGTCATTTTCCAGATTCCGGCAAATTTTTCAGGCGACTTTTCCGGACACCGGAAAACGTAATTTTGCCTAAAAAAAAAAAAAAAAAAAAAAAAATGAATCCAAATGATTTTCCTCCTCTGTTTGGTTCATGCTCTCCTAAGTCCAATACTACAAATCCGAATCCAAAAGCTCTCATGTCCGGGAGTTCTTTAAAGACATCGGAAATCGTTGCAGATTCTCAGGTGATGATCATTAATCACAAACTGAATGGCAACAACTATCTCCAGTGGTCTCAGAGTGTATTGAGATATATTAGGGGCAGAAGGAAGGAGAAATACATCAATGGAGAGGCTCCTCAACCTGCTCCAGAAGATCCTCAATTTGACACGTGGTTTGCTGAGAATAATCAGGTAATGATTTGGTTATCTAATTCAATGACTGATGAAATTAGTGAAGGTTATCTTCTTGCCAATACTGCTAAAGAGATTTGGGATGCGGCCAAGCGCACCTATTCTTCTTTGAATAATACTGCAGCTTTGATTCAACTGAAGCGGCAACTCCGAGATATGAAACAAGGAGACATGACCGTGACCCAATACTACAGCGCCTTACAACGAATCTGGCAGCAACTGGATTTGTTTGAAGTTCATCCCTGGAAGAATGTTGAAGATGCTCAGTACTACAAGCAATTGATTGAACAGGGAAGGATACATGATTTCCTTCTTGGACTTAATGATATATATGATGAGGTGCGAGGCAGAGTTATGGGACTCAAACCTATTCCGTCTTTGTTTGAGGTTTTTAATCTCGTACAGTTTGAGGAGAGCAGAAAGCAATTGACTCAGAGCAGTCAACCTTCAGTTGAAGGATCTGCCTTAGCTATTAGAGGTGCATCATCTGAGCAAAGAGAAAGGAAAGACAACAAGTATTGCAACTACTGCAAAAAGAAGGGTCATGTCAAAGATGATTGTTGGAAGCTGCATGGTAGACCGTCCAACACGAGGTCAAAGTTTCAGCAAGAAGGGAAGAGTCACTTAACTACATCGGAGCAGAAAGATAATGAGGATAGTTTAAGCAAGGAAGAAATGCAGATGCTGCGGAAAATTCTTGACAAACATAATAGGTCACAAACTGTTCCTAATGTGAACCTAGTTCAATCAGGTAATTCAATAATAGCCCTTAATACTGTGATGACTGATGATGATACATGGGTTGTTGACTCTGGAGCTACAGATCACATGACAGGAAATAGAGGTTTATTCAAAACTCTTAGATTATGCCATGAAAATCTTAGAGTTAAAGTTGCAAATGGAGTTGTTACAAATGTTGCAGGGATTGGTTCTGTTATGTTAACAGAATACTTAGAAATCCATAATGTTCTCTTTGTTCCTGCTCTTACTTGTAATCTGATATCTGTAAGTAAATTGATTAAAGGCAAGAAATGTCAAGTGATTTTTGATGACATTGGGTGTGTTTTTCAGGATTTAAACTCGGGGAGGACGATTGGGAGTTCTAAGGAATGGGATGGTCTCTACTATCTTGAAGGCTTGCACCAGAAGAATCGGGAAGGAAAGAAGGCTCTTGTTAGCTCCAATTCCAATAACGAAGATGTACTTTTGTGGCATCATAGGTTAGGCCATCCTAGTTTTGATTATATGAAGCATGTATTTCCAAATTTATTCAATAAAAACTCAAGACCTTTCTCTTGTGAAACTTGCCAATTTGCAAAACACAAACGATCCTCCTATCCTAAACAATCCTATAAACCTACCACACCATTCACATTAATCCATAGTGACATTTGGGGGCCTGCTAAGATTAAAACCCTAACCAGTGCCAGATGGTTCGTAACTTTCATTGATGACCACACTAGAACTACTTGGGTTTACTTAATGAAAGAAAAATCTGAAGTGGGCCGAATCTTCCAGAATTTCTACTCCTTTGTTAAAAACCAATTCCATACCTCTATCAAGATCTTAAGGAGTGACAATGCTAAGGAATACTTGAGTGGTTCCCTAAAAGAGTTTCTTACCCAGCAAGGTATCCATCACCAAACCTCTTGTGTGTATACCCCTCAGCAAAATGGAGTAGCTGAAAGAAAAAACAGGCATCTATTAGAAGTAACTCGAGCCATCATGATAGGAAGGAATGTTCCTGACATATTTTGGGGTGATGCCATCTTAACTGCAGCTTACCTTATAAACCGTATGCCATCAAAAGTCCTTAATTTTTCCACCCCTATCCAAAAACTCCTTGAAACCTATCCTAACTCTCCTCTCATTTATACTCTTCCTCCAAAGATTTTTGGGAGTGTTGTATTTGTTCACAAGCATGGTGAGGGAAAACTTGGTCCTCGAGCGGACAAATGTATATTTCTTGGCTACTCTCCAAGCCGGAAGGGTTATAAATGCTATTGTCCAACTACTCAGAAAACCATTGTCTCACAAGATGCAGTGTTTTATGAAAATGAGGCCTATTATCCCAAATTACCCATTCAGGGGGAGAACTGTAGTACAGAATGGCTAATTGTGAATCATGAAATTCCTAAAAGTCAACCTGACCCAACCACAGCCATCCCAGAAATACCCGATCCAACCACAACAATCCCAGAAATACCAGTCAACCAGGATAACAGTGAACCTAATCCTCAACCCATAGGGGAAATCAATGCTGAAATCAATACAGGGATGGCTGATGAAGAACAACATGAACAGGAGTTACAATCAGGTGATGAAGACACTGATAGTAGAGTTCCTTCCTCTCCAACGAATCACCATGAATCTGACTCGGGAATAGATCCTGAAGAGATGGGCTGGCCTATTGCACTCCGAAAAGGGGTAAGATCTTGTACTCAACATCCTATTCAAAGATTTGTCTCTTATGGTAACCTGTCTGCAAAGATGCAGAGTTTTGTGATTAACACTGCTCAGGTGAAAGTCCCAAACAACTTCCAAGAAGCCATGACTGATCCTAACTGGAAGTTAGCTGCAGAGGAAGAATTGAGGGCCCTTAAGAAGAACAAGACATGGGAGATCACTACTCTTCCAAGAGGGAAGAAACCAGTTGGATGCAGGTGGATATTCACTCCTAAATTCAATACTGATGGAAGCATCAATAAATATAAGGCCAGATTGGTTGCAAAAGGGTACACCCAGACATATGGAGTTGATTACCAGGAGACATTTGCTCCGGTTGCCAAGTTCAATACCATCAAGACATTACTCTCAATTGCAACCAACCTGGATTGGTCCTTACATCAATTAGATATTAAAAACGCATTCTTGAATGGTGACTTGGAAGAAGAAGTGTATATGGAGATTCCTGAGGGTGTCAAAGCTCCTAATAATACTGTGTGCAAGTTAAATAAATCGTTATATGGCTTAAAGCAGTCTCCAAGAGCCTGGTTTGACAGGTTTGCTAAGGCATTGAAGAAGATGGGTTACATTCAGGGACAAGCAGATCACACATTGTTCACCAGACATAATGGTGACAAAGTGACGATCTTAATTGTTTATGTTGATGATATTGTCATTACAGGGAATGACGAAAGTTCCATAGCTCAGCTGAAACAGGCTCTAGCAAAAGAATTCCAAGTCAAAGATCTTGGCCAGATGAGATATTTTCTTGGCATGGAGATAGCCAGAACCAAGAAGGGCATTAATGTGTCTCAACGCAAGTACACACTGGACTTGTTACATGAGACCGGCATGCTAGGCGCAAAACCGGAGGCGACACCAATGGACGAAACATGCAACCTAGAAGTCAAAGAGGATGGGGTTCCGGTTGATGCGGAGAGATATAGAAGGCTTGTCGGAAAATTGATATACTTAACTCATACTCGTCCAGATATCAGTTATGCAGTTGGAATAGTAAGTCAATTTATGCACCAGCCACAAGAGGATCATATGAAGGCAGTGACCAGAATCTTAAGCTACCTAAAACTAAATCCAGGTAGAGGTATCTTCTTTAAGAAGGGTATAGCTAGGAATATGGAAATTTACACTGATGCTAGCCATGCAAGAGACTTGGAGAACAGAAGGTCAACAACCGGTTATTGCACGTATCTGTGGGGAAACTTAGTTACGTGGAGGAGTAAGAAACAAACGGTTGTATCTAGAAGTAGCGCCGAAGCAGAATTAAGAGCTGTGGCCCTTGGTGTATGTGAAGGAATCTGGATCATCAGATTACTGAGCGAGTTGAGAATTCCATTTGAGGGATCACTCCAATTATGGTGTGACAACAAGGCTAGCATCGAGATGACTAAGAATCCAGTTTATCATGATCGAACTAAGCATGTTGAGATCGATAGACACTTCATCAAGGAGAAAGTAGAAGCTGGGATCATGAGATTGTCATATATCCGATCATCTGAACAAATTGCAGATATGATGACAAAGCCACTTGCCAGAGTCAAGTTTGAGGGATTTAGAAGCAAGCTGGGAATGATCGACATCTATTCTCCAGCTTGAGGGGGAGTGTTAGAATCAAAGTCAACATTTGTGTGCTTCTAAAGTCAGATTGGTGTGCTAATTGTGTGCTGATTCTTTCACATTTGTTCACATTGTATTTTTCCTCTTTTCACATCCCTCTCCTACTCTATAAATTGTAACTTGTCTTCCATTCAAGATATGAATAAGAGAATGATTTCTCTCTGAAATTCATCACTTTTTATTCGCCCTCGCTTTTGTCCTAGGTTTGAGTTACATCACTACATGTTCTATTAACTAGTTGCTTTTGATTCTTACAAGTTACACTCCTATTTCTTAATATCCTTTTATACATAGTATAATATAACTAAGACCTCTAAGGACATGAGATTATGGATGGGCATAGAACTCAGATAAAACATCAAGAAAAGACTGGACAGCATAACCAACAATTTTCGTGATTAAGTGGGTCTTCAGTTAGCCACTAGTATTCTTTTACATATACATTGATATAAATGTATACTGTGACCATCTGACTGAGTCAGACACAACCATTGTCCTATCCAATTGGGGTTAGCTCTCCCAAAACCGTTTTCTACATTATCAGGGATTCAACTCAAGACCTTGTGCTAAAACGGCCAAAGCTCTACCATTGAAACTAGCATCTATCAGTAGTTAGGCACTAGTATTCTGGTAAGAGTTTCATGGGTAGGTATTTCCAGGACAGTTTTTATTCCAGTACAAAGTAAGTCGAAGATAATAATACCTCAGCGTTCCTAATATCTGGAAGCAAGTTTCTGTTGACCAAGATAAACCATAATGAATCTGCTGCTCGAGGAAGAACATATAATGCAAGCTCAGCACGCCTAGGCTTTTTCTCCAACACCACTGAAAGAGCAGCTAGTCCACCAGCTAACCAATATACAAGTTTGTGGTCCTTCACAGCAACTTTCCTATGTAAACATATAACCGCCTGCATAATTTTGCAAGAAATTGATAATTTAATTTTTTTTTCCTAACAACCGAATACTTTTATTTGTAAATACTGTAAATAATAATAATAATAATAATAATAATAATAATAATAATAATAATACATGTATCCCCTAAGATATGAAATCAACAAACATCCACCTGAAAGATTCCAACAAAAGCAGACAAAAAAGTTGTTGAACGAACAGCGCCTTTAATAGCTAACCAGAAAGTACGAATAGGAGCATCCATGAACTGCAAAGAAATACCATCATCATCAGAACAGCAACAAAAAAGTTACAGCACCAGCTATGATTGAAGCAGTAGGTCGACTTGAAAACATAGGTCCAAAAACATTTATATAATCTTATACATGGTAGAAATTGGAACCCAATCATAATAGAAAGACTGTAGTATGTCAATACTAACAAAGCAAGACAAATGACAACTTCTCACACCATGAATGATGTTGGAGATTATGTTATTACACATATATTCTATATTATTTAAATTTTTTTTTTTCATTATAATTTTTTTTGAAATTATTTCTGGATAAAACTTCCATGCATATACAATCAACTCTAACTGTTCCTTTACAATTTAGGATAATATATTATTTTTCAGTGTTTTATTTTGGTTGGGATATAATTAACATCTTAAAAAGTTGGAGTAGGAATCTACTCATCTATCTTCCATGTATATACGTAGTTGCTTTTAAATAAAATAAATTTCAAGGATTATTAAACCTCAAATATCTACATGAATGTCACTTAAGTAATTGCAGGAGCAGAATACTTTTAATGGCTACAACAGGGAAAAGAAAGAAGGAAATCCACAATCAAAGTTGAATATAGACCAAGGTAAAGTTTAAGAAAGAAAAAGGAGACAGGATTGTTTAATACGCAAGTGAGTAACTCCTTGCGTTTCTTACTTACTATAAAAATACCAACTAAGATTCACGTGAATAATAGCTCTCATCTTTAAACAAGTAGCTAGGATTATATTCTTAACCTTGGTGTAAGAAACAAACCTAATTGAGATGAATATACTTTTTACCCTCCACACCCCAAAGGAAATTAGTCTTTGCTGCCAACAGAAGATACTCATTTTGTTTTGAAAAGAAAATTATTAGACAGCAAAAGAAGGTTTAGCACATCTACAGTTCTGCATCTGTTAATGTATGGACTAAATTGAAAGCTATTCTAACTAATTCTAACTACCCGCTGCATGCTACTATTCAGATACTAAGCTCTGAAAATCTGGCGTAACAATTATTACAACTTCCAGCGAACAAAACCTGATGACCTGACTTACAGAGTGGAAATCTAAGGTACCTCCAAAAGAGCAATGACACAGCCTAGGGACTGTGTCTAGGTCATCATAATCAAGGGACTTTGATAATACAACTCTTAGAAGCTCTCTTATATTGAACTTGTCTACTAAAGCAAATGGAAAGGAAAAATAGCACTTGTGGAAAGCATGAAGTTACACTATGCATAGTATAGCTTATACTATTATCATTATGGTGGTTGCATTGAAGCAAAAATGACTATAACAAGAACTATGGTTGATGAAACAACAATAAAACTGGATAGAGCTCATAGGAAGCAACTAGAATAATTAAACCAATCTCCTGAGCACTTGGAAGAGACTAATGCAAAAATTTCATCATGAGTATTTTCTTATTACGCATGACTGATTTCTTACTTTTCACTTACTGAAGTATTTGTTCTTCTAATTTACATGCAACAGAAAAGTTTAGTTAGAAAATACCTTCTGTAGATGCAGAACAACAAATGGTACAAAGGTCAGAGAGAAGTAGAGTGGGAATGTTTTCTTAAATGTTGCTGATGTTGCTTTTGCATTGTGAGACAAACATGAATTTGTTCCTGGATGAATGACGGAACAAGGAATAATAGAAGGAAACTCTTCCAACTTCGGGTAGTCAAATTTTCCTATCCTCAATAAATAAGCTGAGAGTGAAGCAACATCAACTGGATAACCTCTGCAATTATCCCTTACAGCCTTATATACAGGCTCCGCAACAGGTCCGGTCTTTTGTATGAAGTCTTGATAAGATTTCGGCAAGCTCTCAGGACGCATGACAAAGGCATACATAACCTGAAATAAATTATCAACTAATAATATCACAAGGAATTATAGAGAAGTAGATCCATGGTGACCATGGAACACAGGGGACCAGGTAATTGCAAAGTAGATGGGTAAAAAAGATCAAAGTTAAAAATACTATAAATAAATTAACACGATCATATGATCAAGTGAGGTTCAAGCCACTTTGTGCTCATTATTTTTTCAAGTATTTTATATTCAGAGATGCAGGGTATTTGTAGGCTATAAAATCTTTTGCAATTCTATTTTTTCTATGTCATTTTATTATGCATATTTAAGGACAAACACATTTTTCATTCAAGGGCATAAAGAAACTTGCCAACAGATAAGTGTATGCCTAGTTGCATGGGAGGAGGTATGTCAAGTGAAAGTGACTGGTGGTCTAGGAATAATTCATCCTAGAGCTCAAAATTGTGCTTTCATAAAGTCAGGATGAGGATCAATAAGGAAAAAAGATGATTTGTGGTTAAAATTTCGAAAGAGAAGTATAAATGTGGCAATGACATGATCCCTAGGGTTGACTGAAGAAAATAAATCAAGGGCATGGTCAAATATTAAGTTTAGGTGGAAGCACACGTTAGATTGATTGAAGTTTGGAGAATGGTATAAATGTGAGTTTTTGGAAAGATAGGTGGGTTCCACATTTAGAGACATTGGAGAAGTAAGCGGTGGTGCTGATTCCTCAAAAGGACTACAACTGGAATGTAGCAGATATTGTTTCAGAGATAGGTTGTTGGCTGTGGAATAAATTAAAACACTGCTACCCTGAAGATATTCTCAATAGAATCCCTGATATTCTGGAGCAAGAAGGATTGGATTTATTTCTAATTTTCAACAGCTAGCACAAAGCAAGGTGGGGTATCTTTGCTTAAAAGTGTGCTCAAGGGATTCAGATACAGTCGCTGACTAGCATGCAATTGCAAAGACAGTCTCAACCAACAATTAAACCCCATTATTTTGTAAGAAGCCTCTTTGCTTAGTGTCCAATCTCAACTCAACATAAAATGACTTCGCAATGTTGTGGGGTGTATTAACCCTCAGAATATGCTGTTTTACTACTAAAATATTACAAAAATAAAAGTTTCTTGCACGACTTGTCCATGATATTTGTGAAAACAATAGCTCCTAGTTTTATTGGCTGTCCTAATGATAACTTTCCTAAACTACATGTATAAATGACAAGAGCTATAAATCTATATAGATGTGAAGAGTAAAAGATCACAACAACCGAGCTTACATGCAAATCAATATGAAAAGTCACAATGAGAATAGAACACCTGTGCACAAGATATAGCAAAGAGCAAAGAATCTCCATGTCTCCAATGACTTCCCCAAAGGTGAAACTTGTTCTTAGCTTTGGCAGAATTATAAGCACACTGGAATATGAGAATAACCATTAGATTTGTGAGTGCAGACAATTCTGAAGCGAGTAAAAACATCAAGTGTGTCATAGTTCAGATGTCTCAAAATTCGTGATACACTTTCAAATACCTGAGCTAGCCGAGCTAGCAGATACAAAGCTAGCGTACGCCTTCTATTTGAATCATTTAATGCCAGGATAGACAAACCAGCAACTGAACCTGCTAAAATTCTGTCCCATCATCCCCTCAAACAAAGTCATAAATAAGCGATGGCGCAGAACATCATGGAATTTAAAAACCTTGTGAATAAGTTAAAAAAAGGCAATATAGTCTGCAACTTACGTGTTCAGTGGTGATTCCTTCTTTCTCCACTTTCTCAGCAAACATCTGAGGGCATGATATGATCCAGTAAAACCACCAAAAAGTAAACCAATACGACATGCTTCTTCTCTTACAGTTAGATCTTTTTCTGAAACAAGTTGCTGGGGAGAAAGGAAAAGCATATCATCATCACACATTTGTCCCTATAGTATTAAAACAAGAAATGCAACATAAATCATGGTTACTACTTCCATCAAATTTACATTATTACTCCCGCTAGTCCTAATTACAAGATCAAATTAACTTTTTTTTTTTTTTGGTGAAGATTAAGGAAACAAATTAGAGCACTAAATTTTAATATGTTGCATGTAATTAGATTATATATTAGTTTATAAGTAAAATAAACTAGTTTTGGAGGGGAAAAAAAAGATAAATATAAACAATTTAAAGTGATATATTTTGCATTCTTAATTTCTCCAAAAAAGTCAACATGAACTTGTACCAGACGGAGTACTTAGCAATGCAAAGATAGAAACACAAAAGATTCTTGGATGTTCTTAGCCACAAAGGCCACCTGAGCAATGCCCATCTGAGCTAAGCTCAGTTGGAGTGATCAGTTTGGGATTTGGTAGAGCTCTCAATGAATTCCATTCTCCTTATTGCCCAAAAGTATGCACTAACTAGAAACCGATGCAAGATTAAAATCAAAACGACAACTTTCCACCCTAAATTCATTCAATTCTACCACTGATCACACACTGAAGGTAACAAATTCAAAAATCAGAAATCAAACAACAACATCAGTGGTCACAAAAACACCAAACTCCAATTCGCTTCTCACCTTAAGATCAAGAAGGGAAGAGTAAGACTGACCCCTCACGAGCTTAAAAGCGCGAAGCAGGATTCCAATACCAACACGAACGCCATACGAAAGGAGGAAGCTCTGGCAGAGATTACCAATGGCGTGAGCGACGCAAGATTCATCAGGACTGTGATCGCAGGGAGGAGAATCCAAGTGGTGGTTACGATTATGGGGCAATTGAGCAGCGGCACGACGCTGACGTCGTTGAAGCTCCTCGATTGCGTCACGGAGGCGTTCCTCCGCCTCGCGAAGGCGGCGCTCGGCGTCGGAATTGTCCTGTGGCGGCGGCGGCGGCGACGGTGGAGAGGATATGGTCATGTTGGAGAAGAGAATGGATGGAAATCTGTGGCATCTGAGAGTGTTAAAAGAAAGAGGAAGAGAGAAAGGGATGAAGCTAAAGACGCATATAACAGTAACACAGGGAAATTTGCCTGCGTCTTGAAGCTAAGATTGAGTCATCAACCTCTAAAAAAATCATATTCCTACTTGCCATTTCGGTCCTGAGAAATTCTCCTGTGAGTATCATTTGTCTTCTGACATAATAAATCATAAATCACTTCAAAAATATTCCTTCCTCCCTCTTCCTATTTATACGTAACAATTGGATTAAAGGTACTGGTTAAATTAAGGGTAAAAAAAAAAAAAAATCCATTCCAATTTGTAAAATCCCAATAACAACTTCATGATAGGTATTAACAACTTCACGATAGGTATTAACAACCATTAACAACTCAAAATTCCTTATTTAGGATTTTACAAATTAGAAGGGATTTTTTTGTCTTTTTCCCTTAAATTAATTAAGATAAGATGATATTACGCATCATTAGCATCTATATCTATATTTATTAGTACTCTTCTTCATGTGATGTGAGGCTAAAAAGTCTCAATTTTTCACCCTCACACGTGAACAACAAAAAATAAATGAAGTATTGATTTTTTTTTTTACTCAGCTAAGCGGCACATCATACTAAAATTCTCAGTTTAATTAGAGGATTATATAGGACCTCATTTTAATTAACTTCCTTCTAAAATTTATCCATGGTCATGGAGATTCTACGGAAGGTTTTTAACTTGTTTTTGTGTTGGATTATTTATACTTTCAATCTCTTAATAAAATGATAGGGAGGCTTGGGAAAATTTGCTTATAAATTTTCAACTGGGAACCCTATGCAATCAACTCAAATTTTGAGCACCAAAACATTCATGTCATCATCAAATCAATCCATTTGTTGACCGCCAAACGTTTTGATATAGAAAGGTGGGTTGTTATGCATCAAGTGCCAAATTTTGATAAAAAAAAAAAAAAATGGTACCAAATGTTTTTCTTCCCTGATTATGCATGGACTCTTTCTTTTCTTAAAAGAGTTCATAAGATTGTTTCGCTGAGTGTGATGTGATACTCTCTCTAATTTTTATCATGAGAGACAAACTAACATTTCACACTTACTAATAAAAATAGTTCAAAACATTAAAGTTGTTTTAAAATTTAAGTGCTTTCTAATATTACTTGTACTAATTATACTAATCTTTAGTATCATAGTAATTTTTACCCTTTTTCATTACTCTTATTAAATATGGGCATACATAAAAAATATTTAAAAGACATAATTTAATTAAAATATGAAAATATCTATACATAACTTTAAAGGACTATACTTACCTCCAGTGCATTAGAACCAGTGCAACCAGTTCACCACTCACTACATGCCATGTGCATTTTGCACCACCTCATCATTTAACACCGTCAGTCAGAGCCTCTCCTCCTTCTTCTCTCTCTTCACTCTCTCCTCCCCCTCTATTACCTCCTCCCCCTCCATTACCTCCCCCGCTTCAAAGGCTTGCCCACTGGAGACACGCCAAACGAAAAGCACCAAAGCCTTAGATTAAGGCCAATATTGTTTAACAAACATCAAGAAAAACCACCAAACTTCCAGAAAAATAATCAGATCTGATAAACAAGAATTAAAAGAGCATAAAAAATTTGAACAATAAAGAAGCTGGACATGAGATCTAAGGGAAAAAGGGCAGAAAAAAGCAAGATCTCTATGCAAGGCGGGATCCGATTCAACGGCGAGGGCAGAAAGAAAAACATAAATCCAACGGCAGCTGTGGAAGTAGAATCGATTCCCGATTTGGATTTCTCTCTCTCTCTCTCTCTCTCTCTCTGTCTCTCTGTCTCTCTAATGTTCTGTAGATCATGATGCCTAGATTTGGATTTTTTTTCTTCATTCTAAATCAAATTGTTATTGATAGATTCGAATGAGGTTTTCTTGCTTAGATTTGATCTTTGTTTCTTGAGTAGATTTTAGTTGAGTGTTTTTTTAGTAGAGGAGGCCGTGAATGGAGGAGGAGAGAAAAGGAAGAGGGAGAAGGGGGGGGGGAGACTAACTAACGGTGTTAGTGCAAAATCCACATGGCATATAGTGAGTGGTGAACTGGTTGTACTGGTCCTAATGCACTGGAGGTAAGTTTTTTCTAACCTTAAAAGAGTAATATTTAAATTAACTAAATATTAATCCACAAGTAAAAGAAATATTCACACACAAAATCTAAAGAATTGAATAAAATAGAGTTATTAAAATGGAGTATTATTTATTTTTTGAACTCAAGAGAAAAAAAATACTCCTATAATTTAAACAAATTGACCCATTCAACACTATTCCGACTAGGTTAACTTAGAGATTAATTCACACTTTTTTTATGGGGATTAATTTACACTTCTAACAAACCAAACTATGGAGATTAATTCACACTTCTAACAAACCAAACTAAATTAGGACTTCGTAACTTGAAAAATAAATACCTCTTATGTTGATTAGGTTAACTTAGATACTAATTCACATGTCTAACAAACCATAGCGAATTAGGATTTCGTAACATAGAAAATAAAAAAGTTTGGAAAAAATTGCTGTAAATTAGCATTTGGGAACCCATGCAATTCAGTCCATATTATTATTATTAGACACCAAACATTGATGTCTCCATCAAATCAATCCATTTGTTGATAACCAAAAGTTTGCCTTTATTTATTTGATTCGCTTGCGATTATTTTCGGTGTATGAAATTGAAAGGTGAGATAGAACCACCGTTTGGTTTGTTATGCATCAATTTCTAAATGTTTTTTTTTTCTCTCTTTTTTTTTTTTACAAATTTCCATATGGTTAAGGAAAATTTTCATAAAATATCGTCAAAAAATGCAAATAACAGTTGGATACAGCAAATTTAAAAAAGAACACTTTTATGCTATGGACCTAGTTGTCCTTTTGAAATTTAATGGAAATGACAAAAATACACCGAAAAAAAATTAACTTTTTTATAAAAAAGAAAAAGGGACCCACCGTCGGCTGCTAGAGCTCCCGCCGCCGACAAGCGACAGGAGACCCAAATCGATACAACATGTTCTTTTCAGAATTAGCAATATATCCACAAATCTAACAACATGTTTATATGACAATCCTCACCACATAACCAATTACCAAATAGCCAGATTTCAACACATCGTTTCCCACATAACAAAGTGATAGAATAAACCTTCATTATTACCCATGCTGTAAGGCCTATTAGCCTAAGTCCCAATATCACAACTAGCAGTAAGTGTTTACCAACTCATCACATAAAATTGAAAACAAGGTGTGTTTAGATTAACGATTGGAAAAGTGACTTATATTTAAGTCAGATTGAAAATAAGTTAGATTGTGTAATGACTTTATGTTTGGATTAGCTGTGAAAAAAATGACTTATAAATTAATTGAACTTTTAAAACATATTTGGATTAACTGTGACAAAATGACTTATAAGTCAATTCAAAACAATCTTACATGGAAACCAATAAAATAATCATTTATTTTTTTTCCATAAGCTCTTAAATTCAGCTTCTACTTATTCCTACTTGTAAGCCAAAAGCTCTTATTTTTATAAGTTAAATCAAACATCTCACTTTAATTTTTTTTTCCCATTTTAAGCTCTTTTAGGGAAAATAAGGACTTATTTCCTTAAACTAAGTCCATCCAAGCACACTGAAGGAAGTAGTTACATTATCGTGCAGTTAAGTGTTACCACCACTACTACAGCAAAAGCCTATAGCAGCGCTTTTTTTGAGCCTATAGCAGCGCTTTTTAAGCGCTGCTATAGCCAGTGCTGCAATAGGTCATATGACCTATTGCAGCGCTTATTTTGTGTAATGAGCGCTGCTATAGGTAATATATAGCAGCGCTCATTATCTGAAAAGCGCAGCTTTAGGTCATACCTATATGAATTTTTAAAAATAAAAAAACAAAAAAGTAACCCTATAGCAGCGCTTATTATGTAAAAAGCGCTGCTATATATACCTATACCAGCGCTCATTACATAATGAGCGCTGGTATAGGTTTCCTATAGCAGCGCTTATAACGTAATAAGCGCTGCTATAGGCATTATTTTTTTTTAAAATATTTTATTATTTTTGTTTCACAAACTCCTGCATCAGTGCAAAAAACCAGCAACACTATCCATTCCAGCCAAACCATATATATATACACACCAGAAAAGTCATACTAATATTGTAGAATAAAACCAACTATTGTAAGTTGAAAACAAAAGCATACTAATTAATGAATAGATCATCTAATGTTGGAGAAAAGAGGGTATACATAAGTACACCATTCTTCAATTAGTGCATCCATTTTTTCCCTTGACAACGTGAACGAACGAGCGTCTGGGTAATACTGCACGAACAAATTTAAATGACAAGTAAATTTACTTGAAGTCTAACAAGTACAAACACATTAAAGTTGGAAAACTATAAAACTTACCGTCAGTGGGATGCCGAGTCGATCATGTGTAACGATATCTCGCATGTATTGCATCACATAGTAACCACAATTGTTGTTATTGGGTTGGTAGGGGCACTGTAACAAGAAACACCAAATATATCATATAAAAAACATTGACGTTATATTTTAACTATAGATATATTGTTTCAAAAATTGAATAACTTTATAAAACCTGGACTTGTTGCCACTTATAAGCATCTTTCGGGTCAGGGGCTCTGGAATACTTCAACTGAACATCGGCCCGAAAACTAGTCAATACTCTGAAAAACAAACATATTAAATTAATTTTATTGGCTAGGATCGGGCATAAAGTGACATAATACAACGCATTCAAATAATGTTGACATTCACTTACCCATTGAAGAGACGCATCAAATCTGGGCGATTATTTGGGAGAGCAGATTCCACTGGATCCAAATAGTAAATTATGGGTTCCTCTTGTGCCATCGGATTGATGACAAGCAAAATCCAATGTAACCTAAAATGTTTTATAACGTTATGTTAGTATATATATCTATGATGCTCAGAACTAAAAATATGTATAGACTTACCCTGTATTAATTGGAGCTAAGAATAAAGTTCTGGCTGTTGCCTTTAAAGAGAAACGCCTTTGAATCGCTCTGAACTGGTCCTCACGTTTCGAGCCCGGAACTTGTGCTATCGAATAAGGGCTTATGAATTCGAACGAAACGTTGCGCCCGGCGATCATAACATGTTCATGCAGATACCTTCATAGAAACCATACCAACTCCCAATTAGTGTAAAACTTATGACATTGAAAGAAACCACAATGGAAACGCATATATACCTGATCCATATATTGATAACCGTCGCACCGACCCATCTTTGGTTAAGCACCTCCATTACCTGATCCTTAGACAGAGCGTCAGTGAAATTTACCTCATCAAATATAGGCCTGCTGAATGGAATGAAGACAATAGCATCGCGAGAAACGGTAGCTGCAAATGCTCGCAACTGAGCACGATATGGCGTTTCGACGCTTGTATCTTCAATCACAGGATCAGGCACTTGAACTTTTTTCTTACCCTTAGCTTTTGGTGCCTATAAACCATGTAAATAGAAAGTTTGAAAATTCATTCCAATAATTAAGAAGAGTGCTAGTTTAAATTAATTAGCAAATAATCACCTGTGGTAACGGATCGGTACGGGTACTCTTTTTCTTGATTTGAGCAGCTGAACCACGGGTACCTTTGACATTACCCACTTGTGCTTTCTTTCCCATAAATCGGGTACCCTGTAAAAACATTTAAATAAAAGAGCGTTATTCAAAAACAATGAATGCTATTGGAAATATTATTACTAAATAATTACCTGTGGTGTTGGCACAATCAAAGCAATTGGCCAAGCAACGTATGCACCGACAACGTCTCCGACCCTTGTCATCAAATCAGGAGTAGGGAATGGTAACGAGGCCCAGTCATTGTACGAGTATTCAATCAATACCCTGAGTGCATTTTCAGGCAACGGTGAGTTGTGCAGGGTCATGTTCGAAGTGTTGTAGACCTTGCCAACAGCAACAACCTCAGTGAAAGATTGATCCGTATACAGCTTGCACTTTGTCTCGCCCTACGAAAGAGTTGTCAACATTAGGTCACAATCGATAATATCACAGAATCACTGTTAGTTTGTTAGTAGAAAATATATGAACTACCTGAGGAATATCAGCCCTGGGCATCGTACAACTATCCCTGATGCTTGGACTCTCGACGGAAGGAATGTGACTTTGATGCACGAAGTTGGACTTTTGTGATGCAACATTGCTTTGCTGGAAGAATTCGTACATCTTCTCGTATCGTTGTTGCATTTCTTCATTCCGTCGTTCCATTTCCTCGTGCCGTCTTTGCATTTCCTCATTCCGTCGTTCCATTTCCTCGTTGCGTCGTTGCATCTCATGCATCTCCTCCCTCATAGAAAGAACTTCATCTTGCAACGCTCTAACATTGCCTTTTGATGCCCTCTTTTTGCGCCCAAAGTAAGATGAGGGCGTGACGCCTACACCCGCACCCCGAACACGGCCTGAATACTCAGGACGATCGAGTGCTCTACTGAGGAAATCGCCACTGCCAAAAGTGTTGACCTCGTCAGGGCATTCTTGCGTTAACAAAACCTATAACAAGGAGGAAGGATTATTAGTTATTAACTTAGCAAAGTCACCGTTTAGAAAAGATTTAGAATTTCCAAGAGAATGACTTACACATCGTTCATGGACTCTTCTGACCTCTTCATGAATGATGGTACCGTCTGCCTGTGAGTGACCTCTGACCCAGAGGCCATGCCGTGGTGGCCTACAGTCTAGGCCCTGTTCTTCAATCTGTCAGGGTAAACCAGTTGAACGTATAAATTAATCACGTAAACATTTATTCATAATTTTGGAACCAAAAGTGTTACTAACATACCATATCTTCCTCCAATTCAGGAAATGTCTTTCGTCCGCCCATATACGGATACTGACTGCTCTTAGCCGATTGGCTATTTTTTTTACTTCTTTCTTGGAACTCCTCAGTCAAACGTTGTCGCACAAATTCATCCCAATGTTCTTGAGTAATTAACCCAGCATATATAGATGGTGGCGTTGGAACAATCTCCCCTTCGTCATCTCTCAGGTAATACGTGGTCAAGTTGGAACGATATCCCCGATGCATCCTTGAAGCTTTCTTCAGCACATAATCCCTGTGAGTATCGTCGATATCAAAGACAGTCTGTAACAACAAAAATCATATTCAATTTGTTAGTTACAATGTTATGATGACATATATGCCATTAATTGTAAAAGTGTAGTTTACCTTAATCTCTAACCAAACCTCCTCATGTTTGTCGCCTGCTCTTCTCCAATCCGTAATAGTAATAGGGATTTTGTCCCGAACAGTGCACCCAATGTAACCCGAGAGGAGCTTCGCCGACTTTCCAGTAGCTTGGTTATTTGGATTCCATTTAAGTCTTGTCTTTACTCCCTGAGCTCTACGTGTGAGGAGTTTGCGCATAAGGGTCCTGCCACGAACAACATTCGCCTCATGCCTTGCTCTACCTTCAGCAATAACTACCTGCTCACTAGGTTGTTCTTCTTCCTCCTGGCCACTATGCTGTTCTTCTTCCTCCTGGTCACTATGGGGATCCATTCTCCTGTAAAAAAAATTAGACAATAAATGATTTTAGTGCATATACATATAATCATGTTAATTGTATGCAAACTGAGGGCTAAAAATTGATAGTGTACAACATAAATACATACAAACTGAGGGTTTTCGCCTCTTTTTCCTCTTTGTTATATTGTCTACAATTGTCTGCTTCCTCTTTTTTGTTGGATTTAGGGTTGTGTTTACCCAAATGCCTTCTTCATGATCACATCTTACATAAACGGGCTCATCTTCTTCATCATACCCGTCTGCATCAAAGTCTTCTGACAGTAATGTCTCAAAAGAAGGAACATCTTCTATCACATTCATATCATCATCACTACTTTCATCATCAACTTGCTCGGAATAATTTTTGTTCGACTGCATGACAACTGACCAATTCTTCTTAGAAAGATCCTCAACGTAAAACACTTGTGCTGCTTGAGACGGTAGAATGTAAGGATCATCCTTATATCCAACTTTAGAAAGGTCGACCGATATAAACCCAAATTCATCTAACCGTCGTCCACTGTGGTTGTTAACCCACTGACATCGGAACACGGGAACTCTGAACATGGTGTAATCTAACTCCCAAATGCAATCAATCACACCAAAGTATGCCATCTGCGCATATATGGGATTTGTATCTCTTGCACTGGATATATGCCACCCCTCGGCAACAAGCGTGACTCCACTATTTTGCATGGTGCTTTTTTCATCCTGGCCTTTTGTATAGAATGTGTAACCGTTGATTGCATAGCCGGTATAAGAAAAAGCATGCAAACCCGGTCCTTTCGACAGCCAGAACAATCTTTCACCAACCGATCCAGCATTAAGCTCAACCTGCTGACAAATGCGTGCATTGAACCATCTAATGAAATGTTTGTTGTGCTCCTTTGTGATCAAACTCTCATTCCTATCACCATGTATTTCACGAAGGAGATTTTTGTGTTCTTCAACGAATGGTTCAACCTCAGGAGTGTTGTGAAGAATGTACAAGTGCGCCAACTCTCTTTCAGCATTCGAAATGCGTAATAGCTTGAACCCACTTATTCCTTTCCCCGTTAATCGCCCATCGTGACGAGACTTAGGCAAGCCAACAGGTTCAACAATTGATAAGTAATCGGCACACAAATCACTCGCTTCTTCAACGATGTATCGTTCAGCAATACAACCCTCTGGTCGATATCTGTTTTTGACATACCCCTTTAAAACTTTCATGAACCGCTCAATCGGGTACATCCATCTCAAATAGACTGGGCCGCACAGTTGAACCTCCTTGACCAAGTGTACAGTAAGGTGAACCATGATGTCAAAGAATGAAGGGGGGAAATACATTTCAAGTTCGCACAGGGTACAAACGATCTGCCTCTGCAAATCCTGTAACTTCGTTGTATCAACCACTTTACTACAAATAAGCTTGAAGAACATACAAAGTCTGGTGATCGTGGTCCGCAGTTTCTTGGGTAAAATGCTGCGTATGCCAACCGGTAAGAAATTTTGCATCAAGACGTGGCAATCATGAGATTTCAGGTTCTTCAACTTCAACTCTTTCACAGATACAAGGTTCTTTACATTTGAGGAGTAGCCCTCAGGAACTTTAATTCCACTAAGAAACTCACAGAATAATCTTTTCTCTTTCCTCGAAAGGGTGTAAGCAGCTGGAGGTAAATAAGTACGGTATCCCTTCTCGACAGGTGCCAACTCTTGTCTTATTCCCAGCTTGAGCATATCTAACCTTGAATTGATACCATCCTTACTTTTTCCTTGCATATTTAATAACGTGCCAATTAGGTTATCACATATGTTTTTTTCAATATGCATCACATCAAGAAAGTGCCTGACATATAAGGACTTCCAATACGGGAGTTCGAAGAATATGGACCTCTTCTTCCAGCCACTTGTTAATACATTTTTAGCAAAAGGCTTGCCAAAATGATTCTCCACCGCATTCACCTTTTCAAGAACGTCTTCCCCGGTCAATAATCTTGGTGGCCTACCTTCTTCTGAGCTCCCGTTAAATGCCTTCTTCCACCTCCGCCAACGATGCCGTAACGGCAAGAATCTCCGATGTCCCATGTAAACATTTTTCCTGCAGTGATCCATTCGCATCGAATGGGTATCATCTTCACATATAGGGCACGCACCATATCCTTTGATGCTGTATCCGGACAAATTACCATACGCTGGAAAGTCATTTATTGTGCCAAACAACATGGCCCTCAATGTGAAACTTTCTTCCTTACAGCCATCAAAAACCGGCTCACCCGAATCCCATATATGCTTCAAGTCTTCAATCAAAGGATCTAAGTACACATCTATATCGTTGCCGGGCTGTCTAGGCCCAGAAATAAGCATGGAAAGCATCATAAACTTGCGTTTCATGATTAAATTTGGGGGAAGGTTATATATCATCAGGATCACCGGCCATGTGCTGTGAGTACTACTCTGAACTCCATGCGGGTTGATTCCATCGGTTGCCAATGCAAGCCTTAGGTTTCTTGGTTCTTCACCGAACTCAGGGTACTCGTAATCAATTTTTTTCCATTGGGGGGTGTCTGCAGGGTGCCTAAGCTTGATGTCTTGAATCCTCTCATCAGCGTGCCATGTCAAAAGTCTTGCAACATCCGCATTACTGTACATGCGCTTGAATCTTGGAATTATCGGAAAGTACCACAAGACTTTAGAAGGACTCTTACCTTTCTTTCCATACCGAGATGCGCTGTATTTAGGACACTTCTCTAACGACGCATACTGGTTCCGGAATAAAATACAGTCGTTGGGACATGCATGTATTTTCTCATATTTCATACCGGTCGACCGGAGAATTTGCTTTGCCTCGTATGTTTTTGAGGGGAGTACGTTCCCTTCTGGGAGTATATCTCGCAGAGCAGATAGCAGAGCAGTGAAACTTGCATCACTCCAACCGTATCGCGCCTTCAGGTTATACAATTTAAGCACCACACGCAATCTGGTGTATTTACTGCATCCCACATACAGAGGCGTCTCTGCATCGCTCTTCAATGTCTCAAACATTTCAGGATCCTCCTCACCCACCACATTCAACATTTCTTCAAGATCATCGCTCTCATCACACATGTCTGTGTCAACCACGTTTGAGGCGCTACTAACATCAGGTACCCGGTCTCCGCTAGAACACTCATACGTCTCACCATGCTTTGTCCAACGTGTATAGGACGGATCGATCCCATGACAGAATAAATGGGCCAACAAGTCAAGAGGACGGAGAAGCTTTCCATACAAACACGACATACAGGGGCATACAATTCTGTTAGAATTCTCTGCATGCTCAGCGGCAAATTCAATGAATTCTTTTGCTCCATCTATATATTCCTTTGAACGCCGATCACAAGACATCCATTTCCGATCCAACATTATAACCTACTAAAGGAAAGTGGAAGTAAGATCGATGTGCATGACTTAATCATTAGGTAGCCACCTTACGATGTTACCTTATTTTTTTAACAAAAATTCGGCAGCATAACGGCTACAAAATGAACATTCCCAGGCTCAAGGCCCTATCTTTTTAACTTAGAAATGGATAGCCCACAAAACACCAATCATTAACTCAGTAATTTTCCAGTAGTCATCAACAACAGAATTCACAGAGAATTTATACATATAGCATTAATGGGCATAATAACACAATATGTACCATTCATGGATATTTTCAAATATTGCACAATTACTACCACATCAAACTTAGTTATAAGAATTTAATGAAACAACAATAATATTATTCATAATTCAATGGAGGAAGGAAATTTAAAAGTATACCTTCTATGTGACGAAGTCAATTAATAAAAGCTCTCAAATTGCACAAAAGATTATCACTTTTGGTCCCCCATTTCTGCCAACAAACTATTAGGAAATTGTAGGCTCCTATAAAAAATATTATGTAAACATAATTACATAAAGGCAAGCAAAAGCTTGAATTAAACTACCATTACATACTCCTACTATGACTATTAAAACTATCAATTCATAAATAATTCGGTTTCTGTGGGCAAAATTCATTATACATGAGCTTAATTAGTACTACAACACACTCTTTGTCATGGTAAATTGACAGCCACAGTTCTAAAAAAATGAAGCAGTTGAACACAAAACTGAGCAATCATTATCAAGGGTTTGAATTTGATTAATTATTTCTTGCCTTCATGAGGCCTTCATTTTTTATCTATAAGAACATAATGAAGGTATGAAAAAGGGGAAAAAGGCTTTACCTTGTCTTCAAACAAACAACACAAGCAAGGATCAATGTTTGATGTTGTGCAAGATTACGGAACACCTGCTCCAAAGCCTGAAAAGAAGCAGCATAGCAAACACACTTGCACACCCAGAAATCACCCAATGTACCCAGAAAACACACTTGCAACGGCGGATGAACAGTGCCAGAAATCAATTTCTCTAAATTTCTCTCAAATCGGCCACAAACGAGTAGCAATAGAGAGAGGAGAGTTACCTAAGCTCGAATCAGACCTTGCATGCACCCCCTGAGCAACCCTCCATCGTGGAACGCCGTCCAAACGCCGGTGACTGGAGGCCGAGAGCGAGCACGAGAGAAGGGGAAGAGAATCGGGAAAGGAAATAGGGAAGGAGGAAGGGTTTTGGAAGAGGAGAAATGGGGAAGGAGGAAGGGTTTTGGAAGAGGAGAAATGGGGAAGGATGGTGGTGACCTTGGGAGGATTAATGGTGGCCTTGGAAGCAACTCGGACGCGGCAACTGATGAGGAAGAAGGGATTTTCTGAAATAATGGAGGGAAATGGGAAATAAGACACGCGGGGTTGAATTTTTTAAAAAGGAATTTCCCTATCCCAACGCTTTATACGTATAAAGCGCTGGGATAGTCCCTTCAAAATAAAAAAAAATTCAAAAATTTATTGTTAAATGATCAGACAAGTACAAGGACTCAGAAAAAAATTGGGACTAAAAAATCATTTTATTAGGCCTATCCCAGCGCTTTATACGTATAAAGCGCTGGGATAGTCCCTTCAAAATAAAAAAAATTCAAAAATTTATTGTTAAATGATCAGACAAGTACAAGGACTCAGAAAAAAATTGGGACTAAAAAATCATTTTATTAGGCCTATCCCAGCGCTTTATACGTATAAAGCGCTGGGATAGTCCCTTCAAAATAAAAAAAATTCAAAAATTTATTGTTAAATGATCAGACAAGTACAAGGACTCAGAAAAAAATTGGGACTAAAAAATCATTTTAGGCCTATCCCAGCGCTTTATACGTATAAAGCGCTGGGATAGGCCCTTCAAAATAAAAAAAATTCAAAAATTTATTGTTAAATGATCAGACAAGTACAAGGACTCAGAAAAAAATTGGGACTAAAAAATCATTTTCTTAGCCCTATCCCAGCGCTTTATAAGTATAAAGCGCTGGGATAGGCCTAACAAAATGATTTTTTAATCCCAATTTTTTCTGAGTCCTTGTACTTGTCTGATCATTTAACAATAAATTTTTGAATTTTTTTTTTATTTTGAAGGGCCTATCCCAGCGCTTTATACGTATAAAGCGATGGGATAGGCCCTCAAAAATAAAAAAAATTCAAAAATATATTGTTAAATGACCAGACAAGTACAAGGACTCAGAAAAAAATTGGGATTAAAAAATCATTTTATTAGGTCTATCCTATTGTTAGAAAGTTACGAAAAAGGGTTTCATAATTCAAAATGTTAATAGATCAACTTTGAGTTTATTCCGGCGCTTTATAATATACCAACTATAAATTAAATGTTGGGAATCACCTATTCCAGCGTTTATGTTTTGAAAAGCGCTGGTGTAGGATTTCAGTGATCTATACCAGCGCTTTTTGTTATTGAGCGCTGCTATTGTTGCGCTGCAATAGGCCTTTTCTGTAGTAGTGCACAACGGTTAGCCCGGTGCTCTACGAACTTGGATTAAGATCTACAACAATCACTCATGCAACCAAACCAAGTTAATTACTCGATACTTCAAACCATCCCATGATCAATAATCATTATAAAATCCTCACCTAGATCATAACCACCCACCTAATTAAGTAGGCATTCAACCCCTAAGCCTAGGTTACCATATTTTGCCAAAGACACCATATGATCAAAACAAAGACCAAAACCTTACTACTATCACCCACATAACCTTACTACAACCATTGGAATTTATAGAACTTAAGGACCCTCTTCAAATTCCCAAGCCTTCAAAACTTTGTGAAACCAACTTTTGCAATATTTAAAGATTCCAAGGGTATAAAACTGTAAGAACCATTTTCCAATGCTAACAAGTATATTTAAAGCACCCAAGTTCTTTAGCAGTACATAATCCTACACTTATCCCAAAAATTTCATATGTTATTGTAACTTTGTTAACCAAAATTTGAAACAAGGCCAACTCCCAATCATTCAACAATTTAGAAACCATTCCCAAACTCCAACAAGCTTCTTTAAAGCCTTGAATCCAAACATTGACATGGGATTTTGAGAATCACTTCCAAACCTTAAGAATTTTGAAATTTTGTTTGATCAAATTTCATCTCATTCCAAAATCCAATGACCCATTGTGTTAAGAATCAAAGTCAAGTAGATATAAGCTCAAGGAAACAAGGAAAATCCAAATCCTACTTTGAAATTTCGGATTCCATAGGAACCCTAGGAGAAATGGCTTAAAACTCTTCCAAATCAAGCTTTAAACACTTCTTTAACAATATAATCCATATCGTTAACTTAATTAGAGAGGTTCAAAAAAAAAGTGAGAAAACAAGAAGACTCATTAGAAAACTAGGACTTTCGAACCCATGAAGATTCCCAAAAGTTTAACATGAAAACCAAGAGATAATACAAGAAAGAGAAGAAGAAAGGAAGAGGGAATGGTTACTTAGGGTTAAAACCCCTAATCTTGTTTGAATCCTCTCCAAAATGGAATCCTAATAGAGCCCCCAACTTCCTCTCTCGGCCTCTCTTCAAACCAAATGAAGAACCCTAACCTAAATGAGCTTATTCAGCCTCTTTTAAAAACCAAAAGGGCTTGTTTGGTACAATGGAAGATTTTTTTTATGAAAGTGGAAGTAGAATTGGATGTGAAAATGAGTTTTAAAACATATTTGATAGATCGATGGAAGTAGAATATATTTTTCAATTAAAATATTGATTAAAAATATAAAAAATACCAATTTGCCCTTGGATCCAAAAAAATCTTTCACCTCTTCATCTGAACCTCACCTTCATGAGAAACAGGAACAAGAGCAATGAAATCGTGGACAAAAATCAACAATAAGCCTGAACTCATATGCTAGAGGTAGATTGAAATTGCAAACCCATATGTTAAAAGCAAATAAAAAAAATCATGAACCCAGATTTTGGAGGCAAATCAAAATTGCAAACCTAGATGTTGGACGAAAATCAAAATCGCAAACAAATATGTTGGAGGCAAATAGAAGTTAGGAACCCAAATTTTGGAGGCAAATTAAAATAGCTCACATGTCAGAGGAACCTACTGCTGCCATTGTTGGTAGGTTCTGGCGAAGAAGCCGTTGCCATAACTACGATAACGTTCTGCGAAATAGAAGAAATTTATATGAACCAAACAAAAAGCAAGATTGTGGTTTCTATGATAAAAAGTAAAATTGATATGACTATAATAATCTACTTTGGGTTATCGGAGCATACACAACCGGATGGAGTCTTTGCCGTCCTTCGTCGTCCTTACCGGAGTGAACGTCATCCTTGCCTCCTCCTTTGGTCCTCTTCGCCTTCCTCAGTGTGGAGTGAGGGTTAAAATGGTCAGAAATTGGTTCTCATGGAAGCGGAAGTAAGTTCCATGAGGGGAGGCATGGGACCCAGTTCCAATGTTTTTTATGGAACTGAGTTCCATGAGGAACCTAGTTCTCATATAACAAACATCCTAAAATATTGATTCCACTTACACTTCTCTAGCTTCAATCCCATCCAACCAAACAAGGCATAATTTTGGGACTTCTCCATGGGTTCATCGCAGCTATCTCTATTTTTTTTTATTTACTTTTTCTTACAACTAAAAATCCAGTTCGCTGTGCCGTGCCAAAAATTTGCCACTCATGCATTTTGGGCTTCCTAAATAGGGGCTAATCCTATCATGTATCCCATACTTAGATTACCCCAACCTTTCGAAAAATTTTCAAGCCCAAACCTTTCACTGGCAACCCTAAAATTATGCCCGATATTACCCAAAAATTTCTCCAATTTTCACCTAATTAGCAATTACTTGGCTTCTTAAAATTTGAAATGTTACAAAGTTCATCTTTCTCTGGGATGTGATGGTTACTCTCCAACCTTGTCTCCTTAATCCTACAAACTTATGATTAATGATGAGACTAACCTTGCGAGGTAAGAAAATATTCCCCAAATCTTACGTGGGAGCAATTGACTATAGGAGTGACAACTAACGACTGTAACGATATCCCCAAACCTTAGAGGGAAATGATAACAATCGTCGAATGTAACAAAGAAGATGGCTAATGTTCTGATCACATCACACCGAAGACAAGTATTGTGATAAGACGAGACAGCGGTGGGTGAGAGTTGATCTCATCACTTAGTATGTATTCCTTTAGGCTATGTTTGGTTGGGGGTTTTTGGAGGGGAGGTGTGGGGAAGGGAGGGGTAGAGGGTAATAAACCCTGTTTGGATAGAAAAATTAGAGGGGAGGGGAGCATTTTTGTCTTTTAGTGTTCCCCTCCCCTCCTTTTCTTGCCCCTCCAATTTGGGGGTTTTTGGAGGGTTGAAAAACTTGGTGTCATATCTGACTAAAATACCCATATCAATTTTTCTAAATTCCATTTTTACCCTTATAACTAAAAACGCTTTCCTTCTCTCTATTCTCCTCAATCATCTTCAGGCACGTTTTCTTTACACTCTTCATCCTCTTCTTCCAGCTGCGGCGCCACTTTCTTCAGGTACTGGCGGCGATCAGAAGTGCTGCAACTATGACGGCGGCAAGGTCAACCACAATGGTAGTCACTACTTCATACTCGGCAGCAAGGCCTCAGATCGGAGAATAAGAGGTGATCTGACGGCGTTTAGTTACTTCTCCCCGTTGGCGTTCGTTGGCGACGACTCTGGGAAGAGTGTGAAGATCGGAGAATAAGAGGTGGTAGAGAGCCCCGCTACCAAGAAGCCTCCTTTGTTCATGGACGAAGAATGAAGATGGTGATGATTTGTGTAGCTTCTTCCTCATCAAAAAATTAAAGATTGGAATTTTGTTAATTAGACCGATTTGTTGCTTTTCTTGAATTGCATATATTAAAGAATTGAATTATATCTTATTGGTTTTCTTGTTCATTGGGGGATTGAAGGAACTCGGATTATTCCAGTGCAAGATTTTTTTTGTTGCAAATTCCCTACAACTTTTTCATGTGCAATTGCAGAGGCGTATGGGGTTATGAACTGTATGCAACTCTTTCATCTTGCATTGAAAATCGGTGTATACGAGTGCAAGATTTTTTTTTTTTGCAAATTCCCTGCAACTCTTTCATGTAAAGTGCAGGCAAATCTGTCTACATTGATGGCAGGAGTGGGCTGGTCGAGAAATGATGATGATTCAGCAGTGTTGTTTGTAAGAGTCTATGTTGATGGTGTATATGCTTGCTTTGGGGCAACTGGATGTGGAGGAGTGTTGAAGAATGAAGAGGGAGGGATTATAGAAAGTTTCATATGTGGTCTGAGGGGGGTAGGGTGTGTTTGCTTTTGTCCTTTTTCCTTGTTTTTGTTGTTGTTGTTGTTTTCAATTGGTTGTAACTCCCTACTACTCGCGCTTCCTAGTCTCTACATAGATAATACCTAGAGCCGGTAATATGGGCTCAACCTGCTAGCCCCCGGGTTGAGCAAGGTTAGGGTTGGGAAAATCCCAACCATTTAAGTTGCAGGCCGCACAGGTCGGCACCATGTAGGCGGGCTAGCCCGTGGGTTGGCCTGCCAAATATATTTTTTATTAAAAAAAGAAAAAAAAATCTTTTTAACTCATTAAGGTATTTTTTTAGACACTTCACTAATATAAATTGTGATTGACATAACAAATTGTGGTGTTTGTATAGTATAATATAAATTTTGTTAATAATATTGTTAGCACAATAAAACTAGGAAGATGTTTATACAGAAAAATATGTAATTGTGGAGTCCATATTTTTATGGTACTTAGGGTATTCTATTTTATTTGAGGCAATTATAATATATTTTTGTTGATTTAGAATTTCATTTTTTTATTATAGCATTTAAAAAAAAGTAAAAAAAAAAAAAAAGAAGTGGCGGGCTGGCAGGCCAACTCCCACCATCCAACCCTTAACCCCGTGCGGGCTGGCCCATTTTCCTAGCTCTAATAATACCCTTTACTAAACATATTTAAATTGATTGGGTAACATGTCTCTATTAATAATAACAATAAAGATATTTATAAATGTATATAATTTTTTTATCATGTAAAAGTGTGATGTATCATGTTTCTTATATTCTGAAATTAAATATTGTCCGGAAAAATAGAAAAAAATATATAAATAAATATATAAGGGCATATTTGTCAACTTAAAGCTAGCTCCCTCCTCCCTTTCTGAACTAAACAAGAAATCAAACCCCCTCCCCTACCATCTAATCAAATAAAGTTCATAAACTCCCCTACCAACCCTCACCTCCCTTTAATGAACCTTCCCTACCCTCATTTGAACCAAACACAGCCTTAGTTTTCATTTAAAATACAACAAGGATAAGGGAGTCTTTTCATAATTCGATTTAATCATAGCTAGGTCCTTTAGTCTTCAAAATAATTTAATTATTTCAAGGGATTTATGTGTGATATTTTATATTCATTGGGACCTGTGTGTAAAAATTTTCCTATATTTTGATTAAAATATACATTAAATTGATTTTATGGGTTTTAAATTGTAGTGTAATGATTGAAAAATTTGGTTGTCTATTTTATGTAATGGTTACCCAACGAGCCACAACTAATCCCATCCAAACCCACCCCTTTGATACAAGCTCATTGGGGCCATGACAAAAAACCTCAAAAAACATGCTTATCTTAGTTTACGACCCATCAAGCCCTGAAAGAGGTAACTTTTATTTTAGCCCTTTTTTGAACTTCAACCCTGACTCTCCATAGCTTAGCCGGTGGAAGCCTACAATGAGTTTACTCTTTGAAAAATCATATTTCCTTATCACCATTCCTCAACCTCAAACACAATCTCCATCATATATTCCTCAATGAATTCTAAATCCTCAACTAACCCAAATAGACATTTTTCAATCCTAATTGTATTTCCTCCAAACATCATCATCATAATTCACTCACATCTCAATCATAGTTTTCGAATGAAATCTTAATTTAGATTTAGATGAATTAACGCTTGACCTTAATAAAACCAACATTTTGCTAACAATCATCATAGTTAATTGATTAATGGGTTAGTCTTTTTCGTGCATTGAGCGTTAGTTTCTATTTGTAGTTTTAATCATCTAATTTTACATTTTATAACATAAAAGGACAATAATTATTTTCTTAAATTTAGGGAGCAATGCTTTAAACAAACGACTAAATTATATACATACAATCATATATAATTGTATTGAGTTATAGTTCAAGCAATGAGTTCAACCCGCTTAAACTAAAGAAATTTAATTATGAGTTAAAATTTAGTAATTGAATTATTAATTGAGCCAAAATAATGGATTGGATTGAAGGAAAATCAATATCAGATTAAAGGAAAAAAGCTTTTGGTATTCCAAATACGCGGCTCACAAATTGCTTTGGTTCTTTTGTATCTCTCTCTCTCTCTCTCTCTCTCTCTCTCTCTAGTTGTACATGGACGCCGGCGGCTCAGATTCCAATGGCCGTGACTTCAAGACCGCCGACGAGATGTGGCGGGAAGAAGCCGGTGATCCAGACAAGAAGACTGAGTGGTATCGCCATGGAGTTGGCTATTGGGAGGTATATTTTGTGCTCTACAATTCTCATATCTATACCTTTTTTCCTTGAAACTTGAAATATCCAAGGTTGGGTTCGCTAGCTCTACGAATTTTCATTGAAACTGTTTGCTTTAGGTTTTTGTTGGGGAAGGGGAGAATTTTGAGTTGGTTGAAGCTGAGCTAATGAATTTTTTTGAAGGAAATAACAAATAATGAATACTAACAGTGATAAGTTGTCTGGTTTTACTTGATTATGCAACAATAGCTTTATCCTAAGCACTATTGTTTTTTGTTTGTTAGGATAGGGTGTGGAGGCATCAATGGACGGGGTATTGGGAGGATATGCAAATGTGAATGAACCTGATATAAAGGATAGTGAGGCTTTCCTGAAAATGGTCCTGTCTGAGCGTTTTCCTTCTGGTGTAAAAGACCGACCGATTGTTGTTCTTGGTACCCTCTCTTTACCTTTCTCCTGCACTGCTCCCTATCAGCTTACTTATGAATAATGTTGAGCTGGAGTATTCATCATTTTGTATTTTTTTAAATTGGTACAGAATCTAAATTTAAATTTGGGTTTTCAGCTCAAAACTGTGTATAAACTGCATTTTTTTATGTTTCTATTTTTTTGGCAGTCATTTTTCAATATAAGCATAGTGACTTGTTAAATTTATAATTGCAATCTTAGACTTCTTGGATCAAGATTCACATACTTAGCTACAATTCAATGAGAAGATGGCTAGTGCATATTGCTTACCATATTATCGGAAAGTGAAAAGCAGGAAAAGACAATACATTGCCCAAGCCTTGCATTTTGAAGACTATTCCCCAGAAACAGCCAAGAAAATCTTTAGATTAACTTATGTGAACTTTAGATGCTTAGGAGCTTTGAATTGATTGTTTAGTTTGGTTGATTGGGGTTGTTTTAAGTTTCTTATATGTTTCAGTTGTATTGGCAAAATTCTCTGTATGTATGTGTTCGGTTCAAAGGTATCCCACCCTCTGCATGCACACATATGTGGTTAAGTTAGGTGTACTGTCTTTTATTTCTTCAGTTAGCTGTTATTTCATATAGTGAGCCTCTATTCTTGCATTTCGTTTTGAAAAAAAAAAAATTGATATCCGTTTTTGTTGTAAATTTAGACATAAAATGCTTTTAATCGTATATTTTTATATATTAAGGATCTATCAACAATCCGTTGATTTTCTAGATTGTGGTTCTGGCATCGGCAGGGTCACCAAAAACCTTCTTATTAGGTACTTCAACGAGGTATGTATGTTTAATCTCCTTTACATGGATAAAATCTTTAAATTGGCTGGTTTTCTCTCCAAATGTCATTTATATTTCATCAACTACTGAATTCTAAGGAATTTTTCTAGTGCTTCAATCCTTGTAAAAATCAGCTGTGTTGCACTAGTTTGTTTTTTCCCTCAAGGACTGGGTGAATGGGAGTGGCCAGCTAATCTGTTTATTTAATTTTATTTTTCTTTTTTTGTTTATATCATCAAGTACACTAGTTTTGGCCAATAGAGGGGCCATAAAGCTTGTTTGGGCAGTGTGCCATCTGGTTTGTGGTGTCCTTGATTACGATGGAATAATGTTGTAGCGCTAGATGATCACAATAATAAATGAAAAGACCACTGAATGAAGTTGAACAGGTCCACATTTGATATGCTTTCTGGGCACTGTGCACGTAAACTATCTCCTCATTCTGAAGTCCAATTAAACATTGTTTAAGAGGATACAATAAGAAATCCTAGAAATGCATTTGTCTTTTTATACTCTAAATCATATCAATATGGTTCTAAAACACTATAAAGCATTAACAAGCTTACACTTTTGAGTTTGGGTACCTTGCTCTCATCATAACGGTTTTGATTATTGATAGTACAGTGCATTATTTTTAATTCATATATAATTTTATTACTATATTAGTAATTATTTGTAATTAATAATTAATGGTGCTCCATTGCATCAGTTTCATGAACTTCCCAAAATTTGATGTATCATCTTGTGATATTTGTATCAATGAATCGTTGGCGATAGGTTCATGCTAGCTAGTTTTTTGTCTTGTGCTGCTTCTACCACATTTCCCTGCAATTGTTTTGCATATTTAATTGATATCTACCAAGTATAATTCATGCTACATGTTATAATGATCATATAAGTTAATACAGTTATTTTCTCTTGTTTTCTATATGTAAATTTCAGGTTGACCTCCTTGAGCCAGTATCACATTTCTTAGAGGCTGCACGGGAAACTTTGGCTCCTGGAAATCATGTGGATTCAGATATTAACAAAGCAGTTAACTTTTATTGTGTGCCTCTTCAGGTACACTGAGATGTCTAATTTACTTGAATGTGAATATTTGACTTTACTTTATTAGGTAGTAAAATCAAAATCATATTTTTTCGTCATTTTCTCATAGTGCTTCTTTTAAACCTTTTTTTTTTGGTTATTTCCATTTTATCAGCGAATATCCTTGAAGATAATGTTTGGAACACACATTGACACTTACTTTTCACATTGTTTATTGGCTTGTCCTCGCTTAAGATACCAAATATTTTAAAACATGCTGAAGCATTTGAAACGGCATTAGACCATGTGAAAGTGCCGAAGATACTAAATGATGTTGTTTTGGCCTGTTTCCACCTTCAATGCCTCAAAAACAAAATGGAATTTATGGCATATTTATGGTACAATGTCAGAGAACAAAGAGGGTGTAATCAGAGAAGGGGATGAAAATAGGCAAATTGTGCATGCACTGAAAATAGTGTGATAACAGAGTACCAGTACAGAAGAAATGGAATGAACATGACAAACAGAACAGCAAACAAAATTGCAAACCACATGTAGGAATTGCAAGGCATAGCAAAGAAGGATGTTTGAAATCAAGAGAGAAGGGAAATTTTGGGGCGTTTGAAGGTGGGATGGAACTAGCTTAAATGATGCCATATTTGGCATTGTTTTGTCATGGTTTAAAATGCTCCAGCGCATTTCTAGCCACACCTGAGAAAAGATAGAAAATGGAATGGTGCATATCAGATTAGCGTTCAATGCAGTTATGGCACCTAAAATAGTGGAATACCATTATTCGGTTATGCGACTTGCCTTTAATAATTGAGATTTCTTGCTTCCATTGTAGGATTTTACACCAGATACTCAAAGATATGATGTAATATGGATTCAGTGGTGCATTGGTCATCTCACAGATGAGGACTTTGTGTCTTTCTTCCAAAGGGCAAAGGTAAATAATGCTATTTTTAAATTAATAGTCTACATGGGGTGGGTTGATCTTTTAACTGTAGAGGGAGGGAGATTCTTTCCCCCTTTTCTCCATTCAGGGATGGAGAGGATATATAGATAGAAAGGGACGAGATAATCTCAATAGTAGTTTAATTCTGAACTCTATAATGTGATATTGAAGTACGTTGAAATCCATCAATATCCAAAGAAGACAAATAGCTAATCCCTAACCTTTTAAATTTGAATATGTGTGTGTATTACTAAGTATTCATTTTCTGATGGAGCTGAATAATATCATTTGTAGGTTGGTCTCAAACCTGGTGGCTTTTTTTTCCTCAAGGAGAATATTGCAAGACAGGGTATTTTGCTATTTCTGCTAATTTATCTTTCCGATCCTGCTGAATATATTTTTTCATGCTCTATATGAATTTAAACAAGTTTCAATGTAGTCAGCATTTTGGGAACTCATAGCGTAAGACTTGAAAATTTTATTAACTTCTCATTTTTCTGCTCCTACAAGTCCTCAGTTATGGAGATTTCAGGTGGAGCCACTGAAATAGAACTTTTCACGGTTGGATTAAATCAATACATTTGAATTTTCTTACAAGACAGTGCTGCAAAATAACATGGGTTTTCTGACTAACATGCTATTTTCTTTAGATTAGGTATCCCATATTTAAAACTGGCGAGTCCCATGCTTAGTACAGAATATGAGAAAAGAGCTGAACTATTCATAGCTCTCATGAATAAAATAGTGCAGCTTATTCAAGTTTCTATACTATATATATGTAACTTGAAATTACTTTCGACCTGTTATGAGTAGTTAATTTCTTGACAAAGTTGAATTGTGGAATGATTTGTAACTTCTCTTGCTAAGTTGAGTAGCATCAGAGATTTAGATTTAGCTGTCTTGTATTGCTGTTGATCTTCTGACTTACCTCATATACTTTCTTTCCATTTGTTTTTATACCTTTCTATCCGCAAAATATGTGCAATGTTTTTCTTGAATAAACTGAAACTACATTAATAGAAACCCAAAAGAGGTACAAATCTGATGAGTACAATATGTCAATCTCCTTTCATCATCTATGACCTTTAAACAAGAAGGCGGGGGTTGTTCAGAGGTGCAAAGTGTCATTGCTAATCCTATGAGAAAGTTGAGCTAACATATGAGCACATTTGTTTGCTTCCATGTACACAAAATGGAAAGAAAGAAATCTTCCACTCCCTTGAAAGATGAAGTCTGGCAATATCAATTGTATCATTAAACATTAAACGGATGCCCATCAGAATTGACCCTGGCGATCGTTCCAATTCCCTCAGCACTGTAACAACAAACTTCAACAGAGCTGCGCCGTCTTCCCTGGCATAGCTTTATTCCCTCGATAATACCCGTAATTTCCGTAGGGGGGAAGTTTTTGAGTTTACAGGAAAACTGTCCCAGCTTTTTCATGTGTTTCCAATCTGTGTAATTGAGTCATTGTTTGAAAATCTTACCTTGTGCTCATGAACTCTCAAGGTAAACTACATCATCCCTTAAGGACACGCCCACGACCCATCCACACACAATATGCATGTATTTTTCCCTTCTTGTGTATCATTAGGATCTTGTAGTGCTTGGCTTTATTGTTTGTATGCATCTTTGTCTTCATCGTTTGCAGGATTTGTGCTTGACAATGGCGATAGAAGCGTTACAAGATCTGATTTATACTTTAAAGAACTCTTTGCTAGATGTGGATTGCATATTTTCAAAATAAAGGTAAACCACTGTTGGTTCACATGGAAGCCAAAAGTGTTTCATCTTGCTTGAAGCACTGATTCTTTAATATTGCAGTACTAACATCTATGGTTTACATGTATTTGACGCATATATTGGTTACAACACAGTTAAAAGTTCAAACTAGCCCCACATGAAAATTGTACACAAATTCAACATTGCATAGAAATTGCGCATAGATTATACAGATATAGTGCGTAGAGATTACCCTGAAATTGTACATAGATTGTGTGAATTTTTTTTTTTTTTTGAAAGAGCTGAAAGTCGAAAAAAATAAATGAAACAAATCAACAATCATATCAATTAACACTGAATAATCATTTCCATTCTTTTTTTTTATTATTAATAATATCATATGTTGATGGACATTTGAGCCGGTATATTGTTCTTGTTCATGTTAGTCAAAATCAATGCTGCTTTGATACCCGGTCTTTTACATTGATGATGAACTGAATTTGGAGTTTTCTAGTATCATGTACCTGCCAAATTCTTGTTCTCTTATATTCACTGTGTATGATCAGGATCAGAGGGGATTCCCTGAGCAATTATTTGCTGTAAAGATGTATGCATTAACCACCGATGTTCCAAAGAAGTTTCACCGCACCAGATCCAAAGTACGAGCTAACAGACCTAGAATAATCAAGTGAGCAGTCTGTTCTAAAGTAGGTAGATGATGAAGGCTCGCTTCTGACGGATTCTTGTTGGAGCTTTCCTAATTTACTTTTTACGTTTGGATTAATTTATTATAATGACTGTCAAGTGCTTATAAAATAGTTGTAATATTATTTTGAACTCAGTAACAATAATACTTCTTATTTCAATTGTTATAATTTTTACCGTATGATTTTGTTTGTTTCTTTAAGAGTCTAAACCATGAATTTTTCTTCGGGTATGCGTTTAGCTAGCAGTCTTTAATTCTTGTAACATTGTAAATTTAATTCTAACAAATAGCAAGCTAGAAAAGACTATTTTGGCATTGCGGGCTTCAAGTGGTGCTAAATTTTGAACAATGACTAAATTGAGTGTCATATAAGGGTTACTCCTTTTTTTTTTTTTTGATATATCAAAGGGAAAATGCACGACTAAATATTTTAAAGGTGAACACTATTTCTTTATCAAATTTTCTCTAATTTTGATTTTAGTCCTTCAGGTTTTAAATTATAGGTTTTGGCCTCTTAAATTTTGTTCAATGTAAAATATTGATCCCTATACTTAATAAAAAGGGGGTCATTTCGCTATTTGAAGTGCCAAAATCCATGGTTTAAAACTGGAACTAAAATATGACTTAAATGACAAAATTGTGTTAATCCATGAAAAAAATCCGTTCTCTCTCTAAAATTTGGCCTTTCCACCTTCGACAGATCCATAATCTCTATTTCTTGTTCTCTTACTTGCCGCTGTTTTCACTACCATCTTCATCTTCCATGATTCCAGCACCCCATATCCATGCAAGCAAGCCTACCCTCTTATTTTGATCCCACCTTCCACCCTCCTATCCATAGATCCCTTCTCTTCTGATACAGATGACGAAGATGACGCCACAAAGGAAGATGCACATAAATGTGGTGAATGAGAAGATGCACATAAATGGTGGTGAATGAGGAGAGAAAGATACTAACAAATTCAGGCATACACAAGGACCAGGTTGGATATGGCATTGCATCAGCTCAAAGGATGACTTCATTTTAACCAAGAGCATTTGGTTGAGTGGTCGGGGCTCATCCAACCTTAACCACGGGTCTCGAGTTCGAGACGTGGGAATGGAGCTTTGCTCTTGGCCAGCAGTCCCACCCCTCGAGGTGCCTTTCAATCTGCGAATCCGGATTAGTCTGGGCCCGTTGAGTTCCCCGTGACATTGGGGCTGGCCTAGGATACCGGGTGAGAAATAAAAAAAAAAAAGGATGACTTCATTTTCGGTCGGAAGATCTTGTCTTCTTTGGTCAACCAACAAGACCAAGTTGGTTTTGGTCCACCAAGTTACTAAATTAGTCTAGGTTGGTATCTAACAAATTTTTTATAAAAATTGTCGGATGGAATGGAAAAAAAGCGTGTGGTAATGATACAAACAAATTGTTTTTCAAATAATGATATTGATAAATAAAAATTTAACAACTTTTGAATCCACTTAATAATATTTTACAACAAATTGGAAAATAAATAGTTGTCAATTTATATACATACATACATATATATATATAACAAAAGTATAGTTTATGAATTATAATTAACATTGGGGTTGGGTCAGACTAAATAATCTGAGAGAAATTTTTAGGCGAACTTAGTTAGTTACCTCTTTTGTGGTCTAATCAATCATAAGTAAACACATTAGGTTTGAGGTAGAATTTATAATTTGATTGGGCACTCTAAAATAGTTAACTAACAGATAAAAATATTATTTTCAACTTGCAAAATAAAAAGAAAATCAATTGGGCATTGCTCTAGCCTTTTTAGGGGTTATTACTTCCTTGGTAAAATTGTAAAGGAATATTTTATTGAATTGAAGAATTCAGTTATTACTCAAAGGATTCAAATTATTAAGGGATAAGATCAATTCAGAATTACCTTTTTGTATTTATTTTGTTGATACAAAAATTTTAGGAAAGGGGTTCGGTTTATACCCACAATCCAAGGGCACACCTCCTAACTTATGATCCACTAGGGTTTGTCCTTATGGGTTTTGAAGCATGACAAGCAAGCTGTTTATCTTGTCCACACAGGTAGACATCGTTCAGCTTCATTTAATTGTGGAGATGCTTCCTCAAGCACAACCATTGGTCTTTCCTGAACACTAGCTTTTTTTTTTCTTAACCTTTTTCTGGCCTGATATCAATTTTTTTTACTAACACTGTGCTTTTAGATTCCTTATTATAGCAAAACTACACAATGGCAGCAAGCAAATCAGGGAAATAAGGAATCAAAATGAGTTGCTTCTCTATACCTCTAATTACATAAAAGAAGGAATAGAAACATAACAAGGAAGGAAAATAATCAACAAACAGTTTGTGACCCCAGGAGGGAGACAAAAAACGAACAAAGAAAAACAGAGAAGAACAAAGTGAGCAATTAGGGCTAGAGATTTTTAGAGGCTTCCATTTTTTTTTTCTCCAATACATGAAGTTGAAGGGAATAAGATAAAAAATCTCATCTGAGTTTTTTATTTTAGGAAAATCACAACCAAGTCCCTCATAAGGGATTTAATCACAACCAGGTCCTAAACAATCATTAAATTACATTGAAGTCCCAAGAGACCTGGGTAATATTAAATGGCTTGTCATTGACAACTCAATAGTTATCAATATCATCTCCTTGAATTGTCAATGAGAGAGATGCATTGACAACTCAAGAAGCTGCTATTGATAACTATTGAGTTATGCATTGACAACTCAAGGAGCTGGTATTGATAATTATTGAGTTGTGCATTGACAACTATTAAGTTGCCAATGACAAGCTATTTAATATCTCTCAGGTCCCTTGGGACTTCAAGGGTAAAGGGTCAAAAATAACATTGTATTTATGTCCAATGTGCATCTAGAAACTTGCACTTTTTTTGCTCAAAATTGTCCATCAACTTTCAAATTCGGGTCATTAATGACTTTTCTACCAAACTGGTCCAACGGACTTTCAAATTTGGGCCAATAATAATTCCTTCGTCAAACTGGCCCAACGGACGTTTCAAATTCAGGCCAATAATGGCTCTTCTATCAAATTGGCCCAATTTTCGTTACTTTTTTATGGGTAGGTCCCACACTGGAATTTCACAAGAATCTAATTTTTGTTGGGTCAGTTTGATGGATGAGTCATTATTGACCCGAATTTGAAACATCTGTTGAGCCAGTTTGACGGAGAAGTCATTATTGGCCCAAATTTGAAACATTTGTTGGGTCAGTTTGACGGAAGAGTTATTATTAACCCAAATTTAAAAGTTGATGGACAATTTTGAGCCAAAAAACAGTATAAGGTGTTGGACATAAGTATAGGGTCATTTTTGACCCTTCATCCGGATTTCAATATAATTTGATAATTGTTTGGGAGTTGGTTGTGATTAAATCCTTTATGAGAGACTTGGTTGTGATTTTCCGTTTTATTTTCAAAAGTATACTTATGCTTGCAACAAGTCTGCTTTTAATCTCTTAAGTTTGAAAATTATACTTTTAATCCTTTTTTGTTGAAGTCGTTAGCTTCATTTAACTAAACATACTGACTTGATAAATCTAAAAAGTGATTCTATAGTTAAGTGGGGAGAAAAAATAACTAAATTTTAAAATGAAATAATAATTATAGTAAAGAATGAAATTTTAATTTTATTTTGTTATAATTTAGCTACAAATTAAAATTATTGTTTAAATTTGTTTAGTCACTGTTTTCTTTTAAATGAAACTAATAACATTAATAAAAGGAGACTTGATACAAATATAAATGTCCAAATGTATACTTTAGTTGTTTTTTTTTTAGAGAAGGTTATCTTAGTAGTTTCACTCCCTTGTTTGCAGAAATGAAAAAAATTCTCCCTCTTGATAGATAGCCGAGAATCAAGGTCGTAGGCTAAGCAAACTGTACAACCTCCCAAACCACCGTAATACAAGTCTAACTTTGTTGCCAAACTGTAATAAATATTTTACATTTAACATGTTACGGTAATAAACCACTTTACACTGTTATTATATTTTCATATTAGTAACATAATTATCTTATTTAAAATCCTTGGCCACTACATCACTATTCACTTTTGATGCATATTTACAAGTAATTCAATATTAATGTAGAGGGAAGTAAAGATATTATCATCATATTTTATAAACTTGTTTTAGTTGGAAAATTTAAATATTTGAATAATTCCAGAGATATATTGATAAAAACAAAAGTTTAAATTAAAACATCTTACAGTTAACTAACTATTGATAGATAAAAAGAAAATTTCAAATATATTTTAGGGAGATTTATGTAATACGATTTTAAAAAGGAATTATATACATTTTCAAAATGGATTGGAAGATTATGAAAAAAGGGGATTGGAGGCTTCTATTATTTAAGTATGGGCTGTTAACATATATTACTCTTTTATAAAATGAACTTTCAACAAACAATGACCATGAGTAATTACTCAATGAAACATCAGGAGGAAATTACACAGCCACAGCAACAGGTTCACTTTCCTATGAAAGATCATGTTAATGCAACATACAAGAATCATGACTTCGGAATTATTCCAATAATACAAGAACAAGGACGTACATCAATTACAAATCCATCTCATGGCCACGGCTCCACTTTCCTGTCAAAGATTTTCCCATATGTAGAAATATAAGTGTGAAGAAGAAGAGGAAATTGGGACAGAACAAAGAGGGAGATGGGAACACTTGCAAGTATAATGATAGGAAGGAGGCTCCATAAGTAGTTTGTATGCTCAAACATGAGACGAATGGTAGAAATAAAGGCTATCATCATGCTTACAATAGATATGAAAAGAAAAGAGAGACCCAAAATCAACTTGGTAGGCAAGGATTTGAGGAACTTTTCTTCAGAGTATTGTGAGGTTATGATTGCTAGAAACATCAAAACTGAAGTAGAAGAAGAGAGAAGTGATAATATAGTTGAGAATATGAAAACATTGAAATATGATCGTTTAATCAATAATGGGTATCCATTATCTTGATCATTTCCTCCTGGAACCGTAAAAGCTGCTGCAAACATAATGGTCGTAATTAGGGCACCAACAACTGAACAAGAAGACGCTGTGGCTTTTAACCATTTCTCTCCTTGTTTCATCAACTCGCTGTGATTTTCTCTAAATACTTCTTCAGCTGTCAGGCCATCCTTGTTTCGAAATGCCCTATAGCTTGGAGGCGTTAAACTCTCCACCTCCTGCATTTGTTTCAAAATTGTATTGCATTTCACATTATTATTAGAGTACACAAGAAAAGGAAGTCTCAGATTAATTAAATGAAGAAGGGGTTACAGGTATATATTTGATAGGAATAGATTCCTGCCAAAACAAATGAATAGAGAAAAAGAAAAAAGAAAAAATGGTAGTAGGAACGATATTAGTACGCACACAAGAAAATGAAGTTCTACATTGATTGAATGAAGGATAGGTTAAATGTACATAATTGATAAGACTTCCTTCCTACCTTTTATATACATATATGTATACGTTTAACATATTCTTCATTTAATCAATATGAGACTTCCTTTTCTTGTATAATATCAGCCAAAAAATGGCATATTTTGGTTCAAAACCAGGCCTCATGAGAATTACTCAATGTGCATCCAAAGAAAGTGGAGCTCATAGGGGAACATTCTCAAATACTTGCAGGAAAACTGTATGTAATAGATTACTGTATATGCAATACTTAATTAATAATAGTAGATTCAATTGTGCAAGAGATTATGACAAAAAATTAATAAATTTCTCTAACCTTGAACCATTGCAATTCTCTTTGCATTTGTAGCGTAGGTGCATAGATGCGATTAATGACGTGATCAGGAGCCTTTATAGCTACCTTATGCATCAAGGTAGTTGAATTTCCAGCATCATCTCTTAAATCTCCCGTCATGGATTGCTTGAAGCGAAGCCCATGAATAAGGTTGAAAACCTTAGCTTGTCGATATACAATAGCTTCATTGAAACAAGAATCGATCGTTGTAGTACGAAAAATCTCTGGGATTGCTTTTGTTACTTGAAACACAAACTCGACATTCCCTTCTTTAGCTGCAAGACATAAAGCCTTCCCTATAACTTTCTCTTGGTATGCTTTCCTTGCATTCCTACAGACTATGCGAAGAAGCTCATCTGCTTGTGCATGCAGCTGCTTTAGCTCTCGTATTTTCTCAACTCCTACATTGATTCGCATCGCACATGCATGGATCCTTTAGTTAGTTCAATTTAATTTATTAGAATTGACCGTTATCCAATTCTTTGAAGATATAATAAAGTTAGCATCCATACCTACAAAATTCTTGATGGTGGTGATGAGCCTTAGCAGTGAACGATGCCCTATTAGTTAAGACCAAATCATTCATCCCCCTTATTAACAAATGTTAAAATAGAAATCTTGTATTGATGAGATAACATACTGTGTATTAGAGAGACGAGTTCCACTTATTGTTGGGTAAAAGTTCCGTATTAACCATAAGTACTACTCTTACCTTTGATTAACGGTAAAAGTTATACATTTTAATAATGCCTGCAAATTTATATACTGATTCTATCCTCAAAACAATATTGTTGTGACATACCTAGCTCAGTAAGTTTTGCTTTATCTTCTTGTTGGATGTCCACACAAACATTATTGATAGCTGTGGTTGGAGGTATACGTATATCTTACATGGCCAAAGAAAAGAAAAAGATATTGTCGTTAAAAAAAACAAACATATTGATATATAGTCATGATGGTAATAAAAAAGATATAATAAGATGTTGATATTTTGACAATGAGTTGGTTGAACCTGAAACTTCACTCATGAAAAAATGCGTTCTACACCTATTCAATTGTAATAATCTCATTGATTATATTTTGTAAATAATATTCTATAAGGGTTAAATACCAAATCCGCCCAAGAAGTGTACCCCGAGTCTCAATTTGACCTTGAAAGTTTTTTTGGTTTAAAATTGCCCCGGAAGTTCTAAAACGTAGTAATTTTGCCATTTTCCGTTAAATTTTCAACGTTGACCATTAAAAAATTGATATTGACTGTTAATTTGTTCACCGAAAAAGGCAAAATTGCTATGTTTTGGAACTTGCAGGATAATTTTGAACCCAAAAAAACTTTCGGGACGAAATTGAGACTCGGGGTATACTTCTGGGGTTGATTTGGTATTTAACCCTTTCATAGGGTTTCTCTGCTCACTATATTTAGACCAAAGAAAGCAACTTTTAGCAATTTTGTATCTGTATGATGCTTCTACGTACTCACGTCGTAATATAATCTACATTCACTATATCATTATGTCGCATACTACATTCTAAAGGATTGAGAAAAAACACCACAAACAAATGTACATGTGACAATGAAATATATATACTTAAGTACAATGATACTCACAGATATAAATCCATCGTTTCCAGAAGATAAGTTCACTTGGGCTAAGAATAGTGGTTTTCAAGGTTGCGACTTCATAAATTGGCGTCCACTCTTGATTATCGATGGGCATTAAAAGCAATTCTTTGCTTTGTTGAAGCATATTCAGTGCAATATCTTCATATATACCACACACACACACACACACATATATATATATATTCATACCATGAATCGACAGAGTATAAAATTTTAAAAACATGAAGAGAAATGAAAATAAGTAATGTCGCATAGCATACCAAAACACCGTTCATGAATACAAACATAAAGAAGCCAAAAAGCCTGAAGGTCTGTGAGGCGTTCCCAGGGAGTGACAGCATAGAGATAACGTCCCATTTCTTGGTTGCCATTGCGAAAAGCAGCTATAACAGGAAGATCACCATTTGTGCTTGGAATCATAGTAATTTCGTTATTCTTATTTACGAGGCATTTTGCTATTTGAGTGATTCCATTGAACCAACTAACCAACATAAGTGCTGTTTCACCGTTAAAGTCACCATGTAGAAGGGATTCTGGAGGTAGTAGTTTGAGCAACTCCTCCACTATGGTTACATGCCCAAACTGTGCAGCCAAATGAAGTGCTGTCGTTTGATCATCATATATTCCAACAGTTAAAGCATTAGGGTGTTGATCCAGAATTGCTTTCACATCACTCCACTTGTTACAAACTATAGCATGGCACAAATCTTCCTTCCATGCTTCTTTCTCGCCTGTAATGTATCCAATGCCATATGAAATGAAGTTGTCCAAATAAATGAAGTTTATGTATGTAATTCATCATTTCTCAAACTCCATCTAATATATGGGGAAAACATATATACATGGTTTCTAAAATAGGCAAAAATGTGAGCTTTCAAATATGTGTAATTAATTTAATGAAGACTATTATGGTGTAGACAATTTATTTGTCATCGGAATCACCTTGAACTTTTGTTTATCATAATGGCGTGGCCATGGTATCTATACTCACCCCCATCTTTTTAAAAATTTATCATTTAATTTCTCAAATCATTAGGTGACTATTACTTTGTCTATGTGTATAAATAGACACTTGGAAGCAAAATGTCCATATTACACGCAGCACAGATATATGTGCTTATGTATTTGAGAGATAGGTATAAGGTATTAGTTTTTAAGTTCCCTGTACACGAAAGATAGGATAATCATTTTGAATAATATAACCTTATTTAAAAGGTTATTTTTCAATTATTCTTAGATGCATCTTGAGGGTGAGGAGATTAATTTGCATGTTTATTTATAATGCATTGTTTAAAATAATGAAAGCAATTAACCAAAGGTGAAAACTTCATTATGATGATGAGCTACGATTAAAGAAGAAAAACTTCATGAAAGTTTAAAGGCAATAGCGCTCATTTTGAAGCATCTCAAGTTTTATTTTGATAATATAAATTATTTGAATTTAATTAAATTAAGATGTTTATTAATTATTACAGCTAACAAAAATTGGTGGGAACATCCCCTGACATGTTAACATTTCTTGACAAAATTCCATATTTTTTTTTAAATAAGAAGAGAATATATATATATATATATATATATATATATATATATATATAAAATCATTCACCTGATTCCTCTTGTGGCCTTGGTGAGGATTCTTCTATACCAGTTAATTGTTCACCAAATGGAGGTGATGGTTCTGGTGATGAGTGTGGTGAAGGACGATGCAGCCCCACGTGAGGATCAAAATCCATGGGCGAGTTTTGTCCCAAGTCCCTTGACGGTGTTGACATTTTTGGAGATATCTATGCAGTATAATGACTAGTATGAGATATATACATATATATGTGTGTGTGTGTGTATATATGTGTATATATATATGTATGATCATCAATATGTGTTAAAATTCTTGTTGATTAATTACACAAAAATATAGATACTGAATCAAAATGTAAGCAAGAATGAAATGTACATACCCCTCGGGGCCTTTAGCTTGATAAGCCTAATTGGATCCAACAAGCTATGACTGGCAATTGACGGGAGAGTAGCAACAACATATATAGGAGTATATAGTATTGCATACGTGGAACATATGCTTTGCTTGCTAACGTCTCCAAGAATCAATTCAAAAGATATATGCTCTCCGAAATAATTACATTAATTTAAAAAACACACACACAAGAGAGAGTCTAATCTCTAAAGCAACGGTGCTTATTCACTTCATTTGTAAGAATTCCTCACTTCTTTTTATTCAAGGGAGGGCTGACAGTAACGATATGAGGTTAAAAACCGAATTAAATCTGTAACATCCCACTTAAAGGGACATGTCATACCTTATGCTACAGTTAATGCCTTTGGTGAGAATCCCTTACTTGACCCCTCTAATCTCGGTATTAGTGCTATTTTCCTTTGGGATGAACCTAGCTATAACCTTCCATTAGGCATAGGTATGGCATTGTTAAACTCTTGTCTTGAGTCTGATGTCTGATCGAAGTTATAAAGTAAAGCAGTTGTATTTTTGTTTGAATAGCAAAAGTATCATGAAACAGGGGATTCCAAGGTCTGGTCTTTGAACATAACAAGGAAAAAGAGAGAGAAGTTCATGAAATGCACTCAATGCTCGTTCGTTTTTATTATGAAATAATTCGTATGAGACATAAAGTAATGTCAAAAACTCCGATTCCACTCGTGAAATTCTTGAAAGTTAAAAGTTTGCCCCCTGTACAAGCAATTTGCTTTAATTTGTTACTGTCAGAATCCTTTGGGAAGAAGCTTACTTGGAACGCCTATTGACAGACAGCTTTAATTAAACAAAAACAAAAAACAGTTACCAGCTATGTTAGTAATTAATGACTGATACAATTTAGTCTTTTCCCCTGCCACTAAACAAAAAAATAGCAAATACTCCCTCCGATCCTAAATATAAGATTACTTTGACTTTTTTTTTTTTGTGGAAGTTAAAGAAGTAAATTAGACTATTAAATTATAACATATGTCACATGAAATTAGATTATATGTTAGTTTATAAGTAGAATAAATTAGTTTTGAGGAAAAAATATTTTTTTTGGGACTGAAACTATTTTTTGTATACAGGGAAAAAAGTCAAAAAAGTCAAAGTGGTCTTATAATTAGGACCAGAGGGAGTAGTTAAGTTCCGTCCCTAATTAGTGACAGAATATCGTTATATAATGACAAAAAAGTCTATATATACCTATTGAGTCACGTAGTTGGAATAAGCTATTCGCAAAATTAATGATGTATTAGTCACAAATCCCAAGATTTGCACATATTTCATATCATTTTGGAGGTATTTTATCATGTTATTTGGGTATTAATGAATATCTTGTGAAGAAATTAGATTCTAGAGTAATTACATGCACTTAGTGGTAAAAAGGGCATTTTTGGAATGTTTTTGTGATTACTCTTGATTTAATTGATTATTTGGAGATATTCATCTTTTTTGAGGTTATTTTACATTGTAGGAAACTTGAAAAGGGGAGAAATTGGGGCAAGAAGCTGCAAATCCAAGAAAAAAAGACAACATACAAGTTTCTGGATAAATTATGAAAATTACAGAAAAGCCCCAGAAATTTCTGAAACTTTGCAAATAGATCCCTCCTTGACGTGGGACCCCACAGCGAGTGTCCGAGAAATTTCATCATCTCTGGACCTCACCATGGAACCCCACAGTGAGGGCCACAGCGAGGCCCCAAAACCTGCAGAAAATCAGCATATGATTTGGGCCAAATCAGGTCTAATCCGACTACCCACCTCTTGACCCGACTTAGGGGTGATATTAGGTTGAAAATTTAGGTCATTTGGCATATCGTAACCCTTCCAAAACCTAGCCCTCATATTTTCTCTCAACTCTCTCATTCCATCTTCATTTTCCCTTCCTCCACACTATGTCCATCATTTCTTCCTTCCTTGTTGTTGTTCCTCCCATGAAAAGCAGCAGCTAGGCTCCACCATTCTTGGTGGTGGGAGACAAGGGATGAGCTTTCTGTCAAAGAATTATTTTATATAATTTAAAAATGCCATGTGTCGTCACCAGTGGACGTCGTGTGTCCCCTGCCAACACTTAGATGGTAACATGGGCCAAACCCGTTGGGATAACTTGTTTAGACCCTAAAATGTTAGGGTTGGGTTTAATGTTTTAGCCCTAAATACTTCAGGGGACCAAAACCAAAATTGACCTTAAAAGGCAGGCCCTGTAGGGCCAATGGCCTAAAAGGGTGATTCGACCGTCGTCGTGTCGCCCTTAGGTCAAATACAAAGATATTTATAAATCAGAATGTAAGGGTGTAGCAATAGTGGTGTAATCCGAGTGGTTCTCAAGGAGCCAATGTTTAACTAAACTACCTAGTGAACTAAATGCCTAAATGCAAGATGAATTGGGTGAAACATGTTGTAGTTGGTTTTCAAATGGTGAAAATGATTGATGAAATAATGAAAATACTCTTGGAAATTGATTTTCAATGGCTATCCTAGCTCAATTAAGATATTTGGGAAATCAAAGGCACCAAGTCACTAAAATACCAAACCCCATTAACCAATGGGTCCAATGCCTAATTAATGGAACCCCATATAATTAGACATTGTTAAGCCTTTTAGCACCTTAAGTATTTTCTAAGTTTCCTAGAATACTAAACCTCACCAACCGACAAGTCTAACACCTAATTTCATGAACCCATTCAATTAGACATCATTAAGTACCTTAGATTATGATTAGTGGTTAGTAATGCATTAGGTTCATTGCAATCCATTTCATCCAAACTACCTACCATAACCATGCATAAATAGAGAGAAATCAATGGAATTATAAATAACATATAAATAACCATATATATTGATGAGTTCAAATCCTCATTACAAACCAAAATCACAACAAACTCAAATCAAAATACATAATCTAAGTCTCAAATGCATAAATGATAAACCTAAACCTAGGAATTCATAAATACAAAGAAAAGGGAAAAGAAACAAGACTCCCCTATGAAGACCATGAGCTCAAGCCATCTTCAATCCTTCCTAAGAGCTATGAGGTGCTTAGCTACTCATGGAAGGGAGCCCAAAATCTCCAAGCTCCAATATAAGATAGCCATGTGGGTGAATGAAGGGAAGTGAAGGAAAATGGAAGGGGAATGAAAGAGAAATGAGAGAAGAGAAAAGAGGATGGATCTAGGGCTTTAGAATGTGGGAAAGTGTTATAAATTGTTAGGTTTAGACTCTTTTAAGTCTAGAACAAGTGGAAGTAGGGTTAGAATTGATTTGGGTCGGATTCGGGTCAAAAATCAGCAAAAAATTGCGTTTTCACGTTTCTGTCAGCATCGCTCGCCGTGGGCTCGCCACGGCGAGTGAACATGTTCTCTACCAGACTTTTTTGTAATTGTGAAATTTTGGGGTCCTTTTTTGTAATTTTCATAATTTATCCAAAAATTTGTATTGTGACTTTTTTCTTGAATTTTCAACTTCTTGCCCCAATTTATCCTATTTTCAAGTTTCCTACAATATAAAATAACATCAAGAAATATGAATAGCTTCCAATAAACATTCAAATCAAGAGTAATCATAAAAACATTCCAAAAATGCCTGTTTTACAACTAAGTGCATGTAATTATTCTAGAACTTAATTTCTTCACAAAATATGCAATAATGACCAAATAACATGATTAAAGACCTCTAAAATGATATGAAATGTGTGCAAATCTTGTGATTTGTCAAAGGGTCAGCCCTGTAGGGCAAAAGGCCGATTCGATTAAGCCTTATTATTTTTTATTTTTATTAAAATTGCTCATATAATGTTAATATTATCAATTTTTTTACATTAATGATTAATAATATTGTAATGTTTATTTACTTTTAACTTTTTCTAAGATTCAGTTTCATAAAATTATTTCATTTATTTGGTCTTAAACAATAGTTTATTTATTTTAAATTTTTTAGATAATAATTTGATTTATATTATATGTATTAATATTTTTAAATTATGTATATATTTGATAAGACAATATTATGGTTATTATTTAATTGTGGACTTAGTGCTTTATGTGGTGTTTGTAACTTATGATAATATTTAGGGTTAATACTACTTTTAGTCCTTCAACTTTCGATCAATTTTGATTTTGGTCCCTGAACTTTAAAATAAGTTGTTTTGGCCCTTGACCTTTCACTTAATTTTTATTTTGGTCCCTGAACTTGAAAACAATGGTTTTGGTCCTTGAACTGTCACTCAATTTTGGTTTTGATCCCTCAACTTTATAAAAAAACTTAGAAAATCAGGGACCAATGGTTATGAATGGCATAAAGTTAATGGACTAAAACCAAAATTGACTGAAAATTTAAGGACCAAAACCATCATTTTAAACTTTAGGGGACCAAAACCAAAATTGAGTGAAAGTTCAAGGACCAAAACTACTAATTCAAAAGTTCAGGGACTAATACCAAAATAGAGCGAAAGTTCGATGATCAAAAGTAGTATTAACCCTAATATTTGTATCTTAAATTTAACAATTTTATTATTGAACTTTATTTATTTCTAAAAAGGGAAAAATAATTTTTTATTACATGGGCCGACCCTTTAAGGTTCGAACCTAAGCGGTCAAGAATTAGGATTTGAAAAATGATCAATCTTGAACTCAAACATAAAAAGATTGACCATCCTTTCCAAATCTACCAGCAACCATCACCTCATTGTCAGCCACCAGTGTCCTAGAGCATTTGCCACTTGAGCTAAGGAAAATCTAGGTACTTTAAATGCAAAACCATATATATAAATAATATTTCATTTTACAACCATAAATATAAAATTTAATATATTACTAAATTTCTTTTCAATAAGAGTTAAATGTAATTGAAGAGACTAGTGTAACATCCTATAAAATTAATTAAGTATTATGGATGTAATTAAGAATTAATTAATGGAAAATAATGAATTATGGGGATATTTGAGAAATTTGAGGTGTTTTGAGGACTTTAATTAGTTTCCTCCTTATTTTAAGGAAAATAATTTGAAAAAAATTATTTTTAAACTTAAAGGAGATTATTGTTGGAGAAAATAATTAGAAAATATTATAAGTAAATTTTTTGAAAGTGAAAAGAAAATATCTTATTTGAGAATTTAAGGCATAGTTATCTATTTTCCCTACCCTTTTTTTGTTTAATAGACCGGTCCTTTTGGCTTGAGCTTAAGCGCCCAAGAGCTGGGTTTTAGAAAGTGATCAAGTTTTTGAACTCAGACACCTTTAAGCCCGAACTCGTGCCTTTTCTACTCAGCCCTAACAACCGCCACCACCTCCTCGGTAGCTAGCTGCCACTATGTGTCGTAGAGCATTCGCCACTTGAGCTATGATGAATCTACGGGCTTTAAATGCAAAATTATATATATAAATAATATTTCATTTTACAATCATAAATATAAATTTTAATATATTACTAAATATTTCTTTTTAACAAGAGTTGGATGTAAGGTAAAAGACCAATATGACAAACTAATGTGTAAATGTCCATTAAAATAAACGTTGACATTTAGTGTTTAATAGTACCTGGAGAAAGATTGTCTATAATGGGTGTGTTTAGATCGACTTCTGGAAAAGTGACTTACATATAAGTCAAACTGAAAATAAGTCAGATTGTGTAATGACTTTTATATTTGGATGGGCTGTTAAAAAACTGACTTATAAGTCAATTGAACTTTTAAACATATTTGGATGGACTTCTTGAAAAGTAAGGTTAAAATGAAAATGACCAAAAAGGACATGAACTTTAGAGAATAATAAAACTAAATTAAAATTATCCATTAAATCTTTGAATTATGATGATTTTGAGTGAAAAATTAAAATTATCTGAAAAAAATAAAATGTAAATTTTATTACAATTATTTGCAAATAAAATAAAATGGAAATCTAATTTAAATTATTTGCAAACATGTATATACTAATTGAATCATTTTCTACATAATATATTATACTCCTCTCGTCCTATTTATATGTCACTTTCAGCATATTTCACACAGACCAAGGAAAGCTTTAAAACTCATTAACTTTCCACTAAAATCCAACGTATTTACAACTTTACCCTTATTTACTATCTACTATACCACATGAAAATAAAGTCAATACATAATAAATGAAGCGTAAACCTGTACATTCAAACTAAATATTTAATGAGGTGACTTATATATAGGACCAAATAAAACCTTCTCTCTCTGCCATATAAATAGGACCAGATGAGTATATATAAAGCAATGTGGGGGAAAAAAAGAAAATAAAGAAGAAGACGAAGAAGAAGAAGATGAAGAGGGAAGGCAACAGATATAAAGCAATGCAATGAATAAAAAAAAAAGAGCAAGTCAAAGAAGAGCGTCGTACGCACAACACAGAGGGGGGGGGGGAGATGTGAAGTGACTGTCAACAGTAATAAGTCCTTATTCCTTCGGCCCATAAGTTGAAAAAAAACAGCAACTTTGAAAAACAACCTATAAGTTGTTTTTAGCCCATAAGTACTTATTTTACACAAGTCCAGCCAAACATAAGATCTTTCCTTTGTCCCACTATAAGTCCTTTTTCATCAAAACAAGTACTTATTTTTCCAAAAAAAAACCCAGCCAAACATGCTGAATAAAGATACTTGTGCTCATAAAGATATTTTGGACAAATTTTAAATATAAATTTTACAATAAATTCAAAATTAGTAGGAGTAAGTTTTGTAAAATTAAAAAGATTGAAATGACATCCATTAAAATTATTTTCTGTTCTATAAATTTTTTGGTAAATATACATGTTGGAATGATTATTTTTGTCAGAGCCATATTTTCACAATACAAAAGTATGAGAGGTCAAACTAAATGGTTAAATAATGGTTGATGGATAAAACTAAAATCTTAAACATATAAGGGATGTTTATCTAATATAAATTTTAATGCGAAGGGAGGATGATATATGATTTTCAAAAATAGATTAGTGGTTTCTATAATTTAAACAGAATTTTGGCTAGGTATTATACCTTACTCTTTCATTAAAGGAACATTCAGAGAACTATGACCACGAGCAATTACTCAATGCAATTGACAAGAAACAATGAAACATCATGATTATTCAATGTAATCATTCAATTAAAAGTGGAACAAGAGTAAATTCACAGCCACATATCTTCCTTTTTTTATTAAAAATAATGTCAATGTTATCGACAAGAAACATACATAAAGGCGTAATTACTCCAATGATACAAAAAAAAAAAAAAAACCTGGTACATCATCAATTACAAATCCATCTTAAGGCCGCGGCTTCACTTTCCTGTCAAAGATATGTAGAAAGATCAGTGTTAAGAAAAAGAGGGAAATGTGATTTCACAGAAAGGAAGACTGGAATATTTCAAGTATAATAATTGGAAAGAGACCCCTTATGAGTAGTTTAGTTTGTATGCTTCAACATGAGATGAATGGTAGAAAGAAAAACTGTTATCATGCTTATGATGGAAACGAAACGAAAAGAAAGAACAAAAATAAAATTTCATGGTAAGGATTTGAGGAACTTTTCTTGTAGTGAGATGTAAAAATTGCTAGAAACATGAGAACCGAAGTTGAGGAAGAGAGAAGTGGTAATAAGGTTGAGAATATGGGAACCATGACAAAATGGTTGTTTAATGAATAATGGATATCCAAGATTTTGATCATTTCCTCCTGGAATAGTAAAAGTTTTTGCAAACATAATGGTCACAATTAGTGTATCAAGAACTGAACAAGTAGATGCTGTGTATTTTAATCATATTTCTCTTTCTTTCATTAACTCTTTGGGACATTGTCTGAAGAATTCTTCGGCTGCAATGCCATCCTTGTTTTTAATTCCCCAAAGGCGTTAAACTCTTCACCTCATGCAATTATTTAAAAAAGTATTGGATTTCATTCTTTGAAACACAAACAATGTTTTCCTTGCATGCAGCAACGTTAGCTCTTGCATTTTCTTTGTAAGAATATTAGGACCAAAAATAATATTTGAATATTGGAGTATAAGACATACCACTCGGAGCCCATAGAAGTCTTCCAAACTCACGCAATGTCAGGCTTTTAGAGCCCGACAGTGATCGTACAGCAGATTACCACAACAAGGAAAGAAAGAGAGAGAAATACAGAGAAGTCTGGCTGGAGTGAGGAACAAGTGAATGGGGCATCTCCTATTTATAATGTTCAGAGTGAACACCAGAATGGAAGATGACACCCTATTAATTGCCCCTCAATTAATTCTGTCAATTTACAATTGTGACAGATTCTTTTTCTTTACACAAAAAGAAAAGGTTTGACTTCAATAAGCATTTATTGCTGATTGAGTCAACTTCTCTAATTTCCTGTGGACACATCTGATCCATCGATTCTCTTTCAACTAATCCTACCCATTAAGGTCGAACCTGGACATATAGTCCAACATTAGATTCTTAATACTTAGAATGTTGCGTATTAATTTAGTTTTATTTATGGTAATTCAGGGTAAGCTTAAACAAGCACTCAATTCTTTGATGAGATATAAAAGTTAGTATCCATAAATACAAAGTTATTAGCAAAAGTTATGAGAGCGCCTTTGGAGTAAACCATACCCCATTAATTAAGACCATATCTTTTATTCCTCTTCTAATTAAATGTTAGAATAGAAAGGGATTGGAAAACTGTAACATATAACTTTATATTATTGTTCTATATCATTTTAATTGATTTATAACCACTTTTTCAATGCCAGAAACCCAAAAATATAAAAAATTTAAAAATCTTCTTTTTAAACGTCAATCCAACTTCATTTCTGTTGGAATGAGCTTTTCTGACAAATTGGAACAATTTAAAACTTTTTATAACACAAAGTGGTTTATAAAACAATCAAAATAATTCAAACCTCCTTAACGTACTTATCTCTTACCGATACTGCTTAGAGAGTGAAAACCCCTTTCTATAGATATATATACTCATACATATACCATTATATATAAATACTATACAAACTCCTTGCTTGTTTAACCTATACATACATATATATATATATATACATATCTTTATATTATCTACAGATAATACTAATAGAAAGGTCTTTCTGTGGTGGTATATCATACAACAAGTATTGCTACTTCTTCACATACTATCTTATCCCAAAAAGCCTATCTCCTCTTTGCTTCACTGAAAATCAAAATTTTAGCGCAGTTTATTTCATACATTACCATACATAAATATTCATAAATTCTGCACAAATAATGATAAGATTTATCTTTATAAACAGTGAGCTGTATGCACCTACCAATCGTTAATAACAACATTGTTGTTAAATAATGGAGGTCTGCCAATCACTAATAACACCATCTTAGTTAAATAGTGAATGCTTCCAACCACTAATAACACTATCTTTGTTAAATAATGGAGGCCTTTATACCTGCAGGGTTTTCCAGTTATAACCATTAGGTTATAAAAGCTCATCCAATTATAACAATTAAGTTATGAAAGCCCATCCAATTATAACCATTAAGTTAGAAAAGCTCATTCATAATAACCATAATTAATGTTATGAAATAAACTGCCACCTGAATACCAAAACACAGTCTTGAACTAGCTCCTTTCCTCTCTACCGTCTTGAACTCAAATAAAAAAAAATCAAAACTTATATACATGTATATGTTTGGGTTAGAGTCTGAACTACTAATTGATCTATGCATCTCTCACGTTCCTATATTATATATTTCTACCCTTCCCTTTTCTAATACATGTTTCAATCAAATGGTATTCCTACTATATTACATAATTGTAATTAAAGAAAAGACAGTAGATGCCTTTTATAGTCTGATGACTCCTAGAAAGTCATGATTATTTGAGTATATTTACTTGAGTTTTTGTCTATTATTGATACATTTTGGATACTCAAGAGGGAAAATGCTCATTTGATTTTCGGTTGCACCTTATTGTATATTTATATAGATTTTGATTGTTTTTGTAGTTAGTTTCTTATGTTGTTGTATATAATTTTTGTAGGAATAAATTGAAGCAATAAGCAAGAGATGTTAGCCCTCCTCCAAGCCCTCAATTGAACAAAAATAAGAAGAAGCCAAAGCAGCCAAAGAAATAAGAAAGCAGAGCAAAGCACCAGAGAAGCAGGGACTTCGCCGTGGACTGCCGCGGCGAAGTGAATCTGCCTCTGCCCCTTTTTGTGAGAGCTCGCCGTCTGCTCGCTGCGGCGAAAGCCACGGCGAGCGACACTTGATTCTGTAACTTTTTGGAACTTCGCCGTGTGCTCGCCGCGGCGAGACCCACGGCGAACGTCGCATTTCTGCGTGTTTTGGGACAGATCAGGGGCGCGTTTTAACTGATATAAAAGCTAGGGCTTCGTTGTGAGTCCTCATTCTTCGACTTCTGGGCATATTTTGGGCGTGTTTGGCTCTGCTAGGGCTTGGAGATTGGTGGGATTTGGCTTGGGCTCGGAGCTTCAAAGAGATTTGGGCTTCCTCTCTTGGTTTATCTCTTCCTTCTTCATTCTCTTCTCTTGTTCTGATTTGTAATGTTGTATATATATGCTCCCTTGGAGTTGTAGAACATGAGTAGCTAAATACTTTGATTCTAGGATTATTTTGAACCCTTGTATGTATTGATTCTTGATTCCTCCTCTTGATTTGTGATTAATGATATCTATGTGCTTATTTTACCCCGTTCTTAATGCTTCTAAGTGCTTGATCGCCATTTAGATGTTGTGTTCGCTTGATTTATGACTCGAGAGAGCTAGGTTGAGTGTAGAACTTGGGTAAAGTAGTGCAAGAACCGGAAGTTTGCATGACAAATGGATGGTTTTGTTGGTAAGATAGAGATATACTTGCTAGCCTTGCATAGTCACATTAGGGTTGGAGTGTGATAATTGGGTTCTATCAAATTGTAGCAAGAGATTGTGCAAAGAATAGGACTAAACACTTGTTCTTGACTCGAGAGACCATTACAAGTACTCTTTGAACCCTAGATTAGCACGTGGTTTCGTTGAGAGCTTCTTGAGGGGAGGTTAATTGAGTTTTGAGAAGTACAAAGGGGGATAGATAATCTTAGGACCCTTTTTATCCTTGAAGTTGGGGAATCACTTGTTTATATTTTATTTTCTTATTTAATTTTGAATCTCAACATTTGTATCACTCAAATTGGGCGAGAGTGTGATAATCATTGTTTGACCGGGTTTTGGACAAATCCTCGTGGGAACGATACTCTACTTATCACTTTATTACTTGGCGCGACCCGTGCACTTGCGGCGCGTGGCGAACATAGTCCTAACATATTTAAGCCGCAAGCATTAGCTAGCTTATTGGGAAGTTCAAGGATTTCTAAGAACTATCAATTTAAGTGAAATAGAACACAAATAAGAAAATTAACATCAACTATGTGCGCCCCTGATACGATGGGACCTATTTTTATTTCTAAGTCCAAAAAGTGTTTAATTCTAATTCTGTAACCTGTATTGATATTATCTTGAGACAAACATTGCAATTCCTAACTTCTATAGATGAGAAATGAAGCCCCCTTTCAAGTTAAACAATCACACAAATTCATTTGGCAGAGATTAATATACTCAATGCAGACATTTTTCCCAGATTTAAATAATTCAAGCATGCCCCCAGTAAGTCCAGTGTTAAATTTCAGCCTCTGCAACAAGATAAAAGCTTATAGTTTTAACATTTTGCTTTAATACACATTAATTTCTTTGCTAATTGAGTCCTTCACAAAAATCTCAAAACTGGATAGCAACTCTAAACTTTAACAATAACTAAAATTTTATGGGTAAAGGTGCTTATTTAGTACTCAACTATTAAGAAAATTGCTACCAGCATAAAAAACAATTTCGAGTACCTGATGCGGTACTCATCAATAAAAATCGTAGCTTGATTAGTAACGCCGTTAATTTTGCCAAACGGCCGTTATAAATTGCTGATGTGGCATCTTTTTTTTTTTGACTTGGGATCTCGCACTGACATGTGGCATTTTTTTATTTTTTATTTTTTTTAACAACATACAGATAGGGCCTTTGGCCCTAGAACCAGATTACCCCCAGTATTCGGCGCGTTTTTCTGAGTTTCTGACCTTCTCAACTGGACCACATAACCCGGCTTTATTTTTTTATTTTTTTTGTAACAGGCAGATAGGGCCTTTAGCCCCAAAATCCGAATTCCCCTCGGTATCCGATGCCTTTTTCAGAGTCCCTGACCTTGTCAACTGGACCAGATAACGTATATAACCCAGCTCTGGATTAGTCGGTTGCCCCGGGTTACCTGGTCCAAAAGAAAAAGAAACCCGGGTTACGTGGTCCAGTTGAGAAAGCCAGAGACTCTGAAAAAGGTTTCGGATACTAGGGGGAATCCGGGTTTTGGGGCCAAAGGCCCTATCTGCCTGTTGTTAAAAAAATAAAAAATAAAAAATAAAAAATAATAAAAAATGCCACATGTCAGTGCCAGATCACAAGTAAAAAAAATGCCACGTCAGCAATTTTTAATGGGCGTTTGGCAAAATTAACGGCATTATTAATTAAGCTACGATTTTTATTGATGAGTATCACATCGGGTATTCGAAATTGTTTTTTATGCTAGTAGCAATTTTCGTTATAGTTGAGTACTAAATAAGCACATTTACCCAAATTTTATCACATTACCTACATTAACAAGTTCCAAATCATACTTGAAAGTAGTCTTCAGTTGGAAAGCCTATAACACTCATTTATCACTTAGAAATCTAATACAAGCTTTAACAAAATACATGTATAATTAATTAAAGGTTAATCTCTCTTCTCTGAGCCTTAGCATCCTTTAAACTGCCCAAACTTCAATAAATCATAACTTGAGCTAGGAATCTCCAAATAAGCTAAATTAGGACTTTTTGAAAAGATATATTCATAAACTATCTATTGCTAAATGCTCAAAGTCATCGGAGTCCATTTGACTTAAGAAAATAATGAAACATCAGAGCTAGTTCAGAAATTCATTAACTATTCTCTAGCGCTCCAAAATTCACCATCTTTGGTAAAATCAAACTTCTAAATTCCCTTCGTAAGCACGCCAAATTTCACCTCTAAACTTAGCCTTTAAGACTTTTAAGTACCTACATATATTTTACTGCTTATTTGGTTTAATTTTGTAAGCTCAATGGTAGGGTTTACATTCTTTTAGTATCCTTCATCATGACATGTTCCAATTGTTCATATAACAAATCTGGTTCATCACCCAAGATTGGTTCTAAGATTATTCAAAGTAACAGCTTGACCAGCATTATTGCATATCAAGTATATATAAGGCAGCTTCTATACTCATTTTAATTACCCAAGAAACACTTCAGCAATTCCTATACAACAACTCTGAAATTCCATTCAGTTTTCGAGTCTCAAATGTCTGATTCCATAGGTCTCAGCAACATATATTACTCTGACTCCATTCACTTAATTGACATATACATGTATCAAATCCACAACCTTTTTTTCCTACTGCAGATACCACAGAACGCGGAGGCGTATATATCATTTTATCCTATACCCCATATAGCTTTTATTATCATAACTAATTTTAGATTTACAAGACTTTCGTTCTGTGAAATAAATAAAGAAAAACAGAGCAGCAAGAAACTAAACTCTGAATGTATTCCTATCACCTCAAATCAGACATTCAGTCACCAAAATTAAGTCTAATATACTGATACATGCATCTATACACTGATTTACTTGATATAGAGTCGGAAATCCAAGAAGTTTCGACAATGAATAGTAGCACAAAAGTTTAGACCTTGAATCAAGGCCGAATACACACATGCAAACACCTAAGCTAGAATATGGCCTTGCATGTACAATCGGAATCCTCCTCCGACGCCGGCGATGGCAGAAATCTCTCTCTCTGTCTCTCTCTGTCTCTCTCTCTCTGTGTCTGTGTCTGTCTGTTCGTTGAGGAAGAAGGAAGAAGATTGATGATGGTGGTGAAATAGACGGGAATGAGGGAGGGCAGAGGGTGTAAGGGGTGGAAGAGGTGTGAAAATGACAATTCAGCCCTTCATTTTCTTTCCATTTGGTCCTTACTGCCTAAACTTTTCCTATTTTCATTTTAGTCCTCCTTCTTGTGAAAATAACCTCTAAAATTAAACCTGCTATGAAACTAGAGATTCTCTTCCATCATAAATTTCTTTAAACCTCAAAATAATTTCTGTAAAATTACCAAATTAAAATTTACCAACTAACATTTCTTCTAATTTCTAAAGAAAATACTTCTCTAAAATAATCAAAATACCTCTGACTTTATAAATTTATTTATAAATTTTTTTTATTCTAAATAACACCTCAATGCTTTAAATAACCACTTACATCTTCTTTTCTAAATTTTGGAGTGTTACAAAAATCTCATTAAGTTACCATATAAGAGAAATAATAACAAATAATCTCATTATTCGACAATGGTGCTCTTTTTGTCAATATTGCTCTTTCCCTTGTCAACGGTTGTTTATATTCACTTGCTATTAACAATTTATGAGACTTCTTAGATAATTCTTTTTGGAACATTAACCGAAAGGAAGATTTCTACTTACTGTTGAGTACAAGCAACTTAACTGTAATATACTTATATTACTTCTAAAAAAGTAATGCATTATTCTCCACACAATACTTTTGTAGTGGCTCAATAAGTTTTGCTTTATCTCCTTGGGTTGTATCTTCATGTTGGATGTCCACACAAACATGCTTAGTATATGTGGTTGGAGGTATATTTATGGGAAAATCATATTGAGGTCCCACATAATGTATTTAATCATAACCAGGTCCCAAATAATCATCAAATTACATTAAAGTCCCGAGGGACCTGGGTGTAATTAAATGGCTTTATCAGTGAGTTGTCAATATCAACTCATTGAGTTGTCATATACAAAATAGATGTCAATTTTTGTCAATGAAAGAGGTACATTGACAACTCAATGAGCTGGTATTAACAATTATTTTGTGTGCATTAACAACTCAAACAGCTGGTATTGACAACTATTGAATTGACAACCCATTGACAAATATTTTGTGTGCAGCGACAACTCAATGAGCTGGTATTGACAAGTCAATTTAATTACACCCAAGTCCCTAGGGACTTCAATGTAATTTGATGATTGTTTGGGTGCCTTATGTGGGACCTCAATGTGATTTTCCCTATATTTATATCATACGAAGAAAAAACAATAAAAGAGTAAATCATTAAGAAATACACGTAAAGGGTCAAAAACAACCATGCACTTATTTCCAATGTGCATATAATACTTTATACTTTTTTATGGTGCAAAATGTACATGAACTTTACAAATTGGGTTAAAAATATGACAAGCTCCTAAATTTCACACATTTCATCACATTCTTCCCCACTTTTGTATATATATTTGAAAGTGAAGTTTGAAATGGACATAAAAATTCAGAGAAAACCTTAATAAAGAGAAAGTTTACATGTGTGAAATTTTGAGCTTAATTGAATATGTATATATGTTATTAAAAATGTAAACTCATCAACCCTCTCTCCTTCTTGTATAGGAAGAGGTGATAAAGTGAGAAAGCCAAAGGAAACACAAGTAGCTCTGGAAATGAAGACTAGCCAGGAAGAAAACCAAGGAACCAGAAGCAAAGAGATCTCGCCGTGACCTCGCCACGACGAGGTAACGGTGAAAGCAATTCAACTCTGCCTCAAACAAGAAAATCTCGCCGTGGACTCGCCACGATGAGTGGATGTAGCTTCTAGATGTCACACTTTCTCACCGTGACTTAGCCACGGAGAGGTCAGGCGAGAATGTCTAAAATTGTGTGTTTCACTTAAAGTAAGCTGTCTGAAAGGAGATAAAAACATTGATTTCGAAGGTAGACGGGCAGAATGCATTTAAGGCACATTTTGGGACTTTTGGAGCTTGAAGAGAGAGTAGGGAAGAGCTAGGAAGCTTGGAGAATCTTGGAGAGATTCAAGTTTGTTAATCTTGGTTTCCTTTCTTCTTCCTTCTTCTCTATTTTTCTGTCATATGTTCTTTCTTAATCTTTATTTTCATTTTTAATTTTACCATGTGTAACTAAATCCCTTTTCTAGGGTTACCTTGAACCATTTGATGGATTGAACATTGTAGTTCCTTTCTTTAATGCATTGAATGAATTTTTATGTGTGGATTTTCATCTTGCTATTATTTATACAAGTGCTTGATCACCACTTGATTTATTAAATGTAGTATGACTCGAGAGATAGTATTTTGTTTTAGAACTTGGGTGAAATCATGTTAGACTTGAAGTTTATTGTGTTAAATGGATGGTTAGTTGGTAATAATATAGATATATAATTACTAACCTAACATTGTTCATATAAGGTTGGTGGAGTATTTATGACTTGCATTAATTGTGGTAAGAAGTTGTGCAATTAATGAAAGTATAAATTTGATTTTGACTTGAGAAAGCTTCTTCAAATGACTTTGAACCTTGGGCTCACACATTGATTCATTATGATGCCAAAAGGAAAGGAATTTACTAGTTCATAAAGTCAAATGGGGATAAGTAACCCTAGGTCGTTTTTATTTGTCTTAAAAAGTGTTTTCTCAATCACCTTTTTACTTCATAATCTTGGTAACTAAAATCTTAACTAGAAATAGAATTTTAGTTGTTAAACTTTTAAATGTTAAATCTTCAATCCAAACTTGGCTCTAGCTCAACTTAATTTAATCCACTAAGCCTTCTGTTTGATCGCATTTGTAACCAAATCCCTGTGGGAACGATACTTTCTTATCACTTTATTGCTTGGCGCGACCTGTGCACTTGCGGTGCGAACAAAATAACGTGTCCTTTAATTTTTCAACTAAGCCCCGTTTTATAATTTTTAAATGATTTTAAAAGAAGAAGAAGAAGAAGAAGAAGAAGAAGAAGAAAGCTCCCCACACCTCACCGCCCTCCACCCCCTTCTCTCCCTCTCCCTCTCCATTTTTCCCACTTCTTCATCCGCCATTGATTTAGCCCAAGAGAATTGCCCACGAACATCAAAGTTGTCCACCTCCTGTTGAGTAGAAAATCAACCCTACCACAAAAATGCTACAATATCTTTCAGCTTACACATATAACATAGGTTTTTCTTCAAAAATCATTGAACCTACCACAAAGGTAGCATATCTTTCAGCTTACACATATGACATAGGTTTTTCTGCAAAAATTTTGCCCAATATTGCAGCAAGATCGAACTAAACTATTCTAGAATCTACTGCTATTTTACCTTGGTATCTAACAATTGGGAGGCCGCCATCAGTATTTGAGGTAATCTAAATATGGGCAACCGTACATCTGGCAATTGAACTCTGGGTCTATAATTGGATAGCTAGAAGATTGGTAAAGAGGATAAGAATCAACGAGAACCCAAGAATCGACGAAAAGGCACAAGTGCTTATGACACCACGGAAGAAGTTAAAGTTGAAGTAAGAGCGGCGGCACTGGTACTGCCGTAGAAGCATCGGGGGGTACAGCGGCCCCATCGGATGAAGAGGTGAGAAAAGGGAGATGGAGAGGGAGAGGCGCGGTGGAAGAGAGGGTGAAGGAGGTGGGTGTGGGTTTTTTTTGGTGAAGGAGGTTGGTGTGGGTTTTTTTTTTAAAAACATAATTTAAAAATAATAAAATGGGGCCCACTTAATAGAAATGTTAAAAATTAATGGATATGTTAATGTTGACCCAATTTGTAAAGTTTATGGGCACTTTTGTACCAGAAAAAAGTACAAGGTGCCGATGTATATTGGAGATAAATACATGGTCATTTTTCACCCTTTATCCAAAATACATAAATAATGAGGATGATAATAAATGAACAAGACAAAGCAACATATGAATTAGAAAATGTATAAGTTTTCTATATTATTTAAACATATTTTGAATCAATTTTTCTTAATTCACTTATTTTAGTTATTATTCATTTGTAATCATCTCATTGAATACATCTTCATGTTGGTCCTTGCTCTCTTGCAATCTTTTCAAAATTGTGTGGGTGTGTGTGTGTGTGTGTGTGAGAGAGAGAGAGAGAGAGAGAGAGAGAGAGAGAGAGTTGTATTTATGTTTTAATGTAGCCTACATTCATCACTATTGTATTGGGGAACTAGTTTCTCTACTAAGTATAAAATTTAGTAGGGAGAGCTTATCTTATCTGAATCTTTAAATTTAATTTGTATAGTCTAGATATGATTTATTAACTGTCTATATTTTTTTAAAAAAATATTATTCTAATGGATATGAAATAGAAAATAGAGATAACCTTTTAACTATCATTTTATTAAAAAAAATATATTTTTTACTCCACAAATCATTATTTTAGAAAACAATCAAATTTACACTATTCACATCAGATTTGGAGGGTTAAAATATGATTACTTTTATACATTTGTGTTTAGTAGGAAAACTAGTTCCATAATCCACATGCATCAAGGTGTTGAAGGTGAAATTAAGATATGTAGCTCATTTCTTATACCTTATGCAACACACACACACACACACACACACACACACAAATATAGGGAAACATATACATGTGGTTTAAAAACCTGAGTTGGGATTCCATTCTTTAATTTGTTGGGAAAAAGAAAAATAAATACCTCTTGAATTTAAAAAGCTTAGAAAGGTACCTTTAATATGAGAAATGGCATAAAAGGGATTGTTTCCAATTTAGTATAAGTAAATTTGGGGTATTAACCACTCCAATAATGATATTAAACATTCGAATAAATGTGTTAATCACTTCACACAATCAGAACTTAACATCAATTTTAATCTAGACTATTCATATTTATTTTAATGGTATAGACTCAATTTAATTTTTTAATAATTTTTCATTTTAATGTATATGAATGCATTTTAGCCAATAAAATGTTGGCACAGGAGCGTATGACACAATTAAGTTTTTTTATTTCTCCTTCAGTGATCCCAGCACAGGCCATTTTTCAGGCACATCAACGGCCCGAGACTAAACTGAATCGGCAATTTGCAGGCACCTCAAAGGGTGGGATAGTTGGCCAAGGGATTTAACATTTTCCATACCCAACGAGGATTGAACCCTCGACCTGGTTAAGGGAGGAAGAGCCCTTTACTACTCCACCACATGCCCCTGGTTCACAATTAAGTTTTAAAGGGTTCTTGTATGCCAATAAACTTTTATTTTAAAGTAGGGCATTTTGGCCAATATAGTTAAAAACCATTTAATACCCTCGAATTTTTTTTAAAAAATGACACCTTGAAATTACCAACATATCCTCATTATTCCCCACCTCCCCCATACCTCCATGCCCTTTCTCGTCATTTCCCAAACACCCCCGCCTTCTCCCCAAAACACATCATGTTCATTGTCTCCTAGAAAAGATCAACTTAAGACACCCAAATCCAATCCAATCACCATGATCTACAAATACTTGGTCATGGTTCGAAGCTACGGAACAAAATCCACATTGCAGTTAGCCAACTCAATCAAGATGCAACCATCATGCTTCGAAGCTTGGCATTGATCAAACCCTCATTATAAGCACCTAAGTAGGAGACCTATTCTTCATTGCATACACCTGATTTTTATGCCACAACAACAAAATCGTCTCGCTGTCCTGAATAATCACACGTCATTCTCTTCTCGGAAGCGCTCCAAGCAGAACCGCCGGAAGATGAAGATTTTTCGGCCAAATCACTTGAATATGCGTAGATCAGCGATGAAAATCTCTTTCGTGAGAATCAGAGGAGTAGAAGGCGAGTGATCGGTGTGCTATGGGATGCAACATCTGATATTGGCCTGTGAACAGGGCTTTTATGAGGAATTTTTTGTTACATGTTTCTGGAAGATGATGTAGGACAGGGAAGATTAAAGAGCATGGAAGAAAAGAAGAAGAGAAGAAAGAAGAGAGGTGAGATAGAATATAAGGAGAAAAGGATAACGGGAAACTCAATAATTTTATTCAAATGCAGAAGCGTACAAAATAGATAGTTGAGCTCTTATTTATAGGGCTCAACCAAACCCTAAAAGAAAAATATAGAATCTAATAATAATTAAAATGTTGATATATTAAAACAAAAGAAATTGCAGATCTAAAAATCCTAACAACTTTTTTAAACTAAAAGAAACAATAAAATTCAAATTTCAAATCTAAATCCTAACAACTTTTCAAATCAAAACAATTACATTAATAATATTAAAATCAAATTTGGGAGTCTTTAAATTTGGATGGAATCTTCCTTATCCTTTTGTGATCTGAAAAGAACTCTCCTCTAGAGAGGAAGGGGTCTTGCAGAAGTCAAGCAAAGCAGGGTCAATGCGGTGCAACTCATCTTCAGTAATCCACGTAGCATCTGTGTCAGAAGAGCCTTCCCATCGAATAAGATAACGACGAATAGGACCCTCTGAGGTGGGAATGGTTTGTTCATCCATGATAGCATCGATCACTTCTTTAGTTGGTGGGATGCATGGTAACGGCGAAACCGAAGTACTATACCTGGAACTTGCAGAGTCATCACTAGAAAATGCAGGAGGCTCAAAAGTACCTCGGTAAGAATGAGATCCTCAACATTAAAGACTGGACTAATAAACATTTCAGGAGGCAATTCTAGTAAATAAGCGTTGTGACCAAGTTTCTTTAGGATACGAATGAGCCTGAGACACGAGCATTTAATTTCTTAACGGAATTTTTTAGATAGCGCTCAAGGTGAATATGGGTCATTACATAGTCTCATTCTCCAAAATTTTGAGCTCGCCGATGAGCATTTGCTGTTAATTTATATTGATTATTGCTAAATTCAATTTTACGCTTAATCTGAGCATGTAATTCATGTAGGCGATGGGCTAAGGATTCGACAGATTCTGAAGTATGGGTTGTCAAAGGAAGGGGTACCAAATCAATAGGCTGGTTGGGATTGAACCTGTGAACAACTTCAAATGGGCTTTTACTTGTGGATCTGTTGACAGGACTATTGTAAGCGAACTCAAAAGTAGGTAAGATGAGATCCCAGTTTCCTAATTGGTCCCCTACTAGGTTTCTAAGCAAATTTCCAAGACTACGATTGGTTACCTCAGTTTGACTATCCATTTGAGGGTAGAAAGAGGAAGAGAGCTTTAGTTGGGTACCAAAAAGTTTCCAAAGGGTCTTCCAAAAGTAGCTGACGAACTTAACATCACGGTTAGACACAATAGAAGTGGGCAACCCATGCAAGCGTACAATTTCCTTAAAGAAGAGTTTAGCTAAGTAAGAGGCATCAGTAGTCTTACTACAAGGGATGAAGTGTGCCATCTTAGAGAATCAATCGACAACAACAAAGATAGAGTCATGTTGTCGAACAGTCCTAGGCAATGGTAAGACAAAATCCATACTAAGGTCCTTCCACAGTGCTGTAGGGATTAGTAAAGGAGTGTACAATCCGGTATTTTGTTTCTTGGATTTGGATGTTTGACAAGTATGAAATTGTGATAGGATATGAGCAACGTCACGCCTGACGCCACAAGGAGGGCCAATAGAAATGATGTTCAACAAGTGTGATAGTCTTATCCCTCCAAAATGACTGGCTAAACCTCCTTCGTGGAGTTCCAAAACAAGAAAATCTCTCAAAGATGTACGGGGAGCACATAATTTATTACCATGAAAAAAGGTACCCATCCTTAACAAGGAAGTCGGGATAGTTATGGCACGATCCATCAGTAACTTCTTGGTAAATGAGGCCAAAATCAGGGCATACGGGATAATTATCTATTAAACGATCAAAACCAACAACATAGACATGCATAGTGTGAAGAAGATTAATTCGGTGGCTTAAGGCATCTGCTACCTTATTTTCTATCCCTGCATGATGCTTAACAATAGAGGTGAATTCTTGGAGAAACTCTGCCCACTTGGCATGCTTTGGGTTCAAATGTCGTTGGAAGTTGAAAAATTTAAGAGCTTGATGATTCGAGTACACGATAAATTGTTGAGGCAAGAGATAATTCTTCCAGTGCTCAAAAGAGCGAACTATTGCATAAAATTCTTTATCATAAGTGGGATACCTCTGCTTAGCCTCATTCAATTTCTCACTAAAGAAAGCAACGGGGTGACCTTCTTGACTTAAAGACACCCCCAATCCCTATTCTGGAGGCATCACAAACAACTTCAAAGCATTTAGAAAAGTTAGGCAAGGCTAAGACTGGGGTTTCAGAAAGCTTTTGTTTAATAATTTGGAAAGCACAAGATGCAGCTATGGTCCAACGAAACTTATCCATTTTGAGACATTTTGTGATAAGGCTCATGATGGTGTTGAAGCCTCTAATAAAATGCCTATAGAAGGATACGAGACCATGGAAGCTTCGAACTTCATGAAAGGATGTAGGCTCAGGTCAATCATGAATGGCTCGCACCTTTTCAGGGTCAGCGGCTAACCCTTGTGCAGAAACAATGAATCCAAGGAAAATAACTTGTTCTTTGAGGAATGAGCACTTAGAAAGACTGACATAGAACTTCTCTTCCGAAGTATGAGAAATACTTGACAAAGATGTGTCAAATGCTCATCTTCTGACTTGCTAAATATTAGGATATCATCAAAGTAGATGACCAGAAACTTGCCTAAATAAGGTCGAAGAAGGTGAGTCATGACACGCATGAAAGTGCTTGGGGCATTGGTAAGGCCAAAAGGTATGACTAACCATTCATACAAGCCATCCTGTGATTTAAATGCAGTTTTCCATTCATCTCCAGGTCGAATCCTAATCTGGTGATACCCACTACGGAGGTCAATTTTGGAGAACCAGCACGATCCTGAGACTAGATCAAGCATATCTTCAAGTCTAGGGATAGGAAACCTATACTTAACAGTGATTTTGTTGATGGCTCTACTATCAATACACATTCTCCAAGTACCATCTTTTTTCGGTATCAATAAAGCAGATACTGCACATGGGCTAAGGCTATGTTGGATATAACCTTTTTCCAGCAAACCATTGACTTGCCGATTAATTTCTTCCCTATCCTTAGGGTTCATCCTATAATGTGGTAAATTCGGGAGTTGGGATCCTGGAACTAAATCAATTGCATGTTGGATCTCCCTCATTGGTGGCAAGTCAAAGGGTAGCTCATCAGGTGGAACATCCTTAAACTCATCCAACAAGTAGGAAACTTCTTTAGGTAGATTTGTAGCCTTAGAGGTAGATGGGAGGGCCACTTTTGTAACAACAGCAAGAATAATATTAGTCTCCCTACACTCATGCACTAATTACTTTTCAATAAGGAGGTGAAGTTTGGGAGATTTAATTTAAAGGTAGAACAATATGGGTTGGTATAACCCTTTCCTTTGGGTTCAGGCTTAGCAGGGCGCGAAATGATGGTTTTTCCTTCATTCTTAAACATATGGTTGTTGGATCTTCCATGTATGATAACGTCATGATCGTACAACCACGGGCGTCCTAAAAGGATATGGGATACATCCATCGGAATGACAACACAAAGAATGTCCTCCTTATAGTCACCGAGGTGAAGAGGTACGTGACATTGTTGAGTGATTGGAAGGGAGGTATTGTTTATCCAAGCAATACGGAAAGGTTTGGCAAGGGGCTCAGTCTTAAGCCCAAGTTGAACAATGCCTGGTCTTGAACTAACATTCCTCTCACTTCCATTATCGATAATGAATTTGTAGGACTTCTCACCATACTTCAAATATGTATGAAAGATGCTATGACATTTCCACTAGTCATCTGGAGATGGAACAATTAAGAGACATCGCATTACCCCAAGGTGCTCTGGTGGTATGTCATCTGCGAAGATTTCTTCATCCACATATGATGGACTATCGACATGGTCGATGACAACATTAGGAGCGAGCTCATCAGTGTCTTGGTACTCAAGACACAGAGCTCGTTGGGCGCACTTAGACGTGATGTGCCCCTTAGCATGACAATTAAAACATTCAATGGCGGACTCGTTAGGATGGAACTAGAGCCTATAGATTCATTAATCGGCTTGGTGCTAGATGTTTGGCCAGCATAGAATTAGGAAGTGGCCCTAGATGATAACCCTATAGTCCTCTCAGTAGAAAAGGAACTATGAGACTGTCAGAAGTACGTGCTTTAGGAAGGAGGACGCCGAAATGTAGGGTACTTGGACAGGGATTATATTTCTTGGGCTTTATGATTGGCATCCTCGAGGGTTTCAGGAAAGTTCAGCTTAAGTGCTCTTTGTATGTCTGGCCGAAGGCCATAAATAAACCTACTAAGTAATGACCATGGGTCTTCCTTTAGGCCACAGCTTAATCTAAGTTCATCAAAACGGGCTATATAGTTAGTAACGGTAGAGCCCTGTCTGATATTGTTTAGTTGACTGAACAATTGGCACTTGTATCAGGAGGACACATACTTCTCGTTTAATTTCATTTTCATTCTGGCCCACGAAGTCACTGGTGGATGACCTTACTCTTTTAGGGTTACTTCAACCGTGTGCCAGTACGTACGTGCAGCTCCCACAAGTCTCATCTTGGTGAAGTGTACTCGTTGGGTGTCATCCATATCATACCAGTCAAAGTAGTCTTCCATGTTGGCGAGCCAATCTTAGAAGTAAGTGGGATTTAACCGACCATCAAATTCTAGTGCATTGACTTTAACCTTCTTAGTGATATCTTCCTCATAGTCACGTCTAGGGTTTCCTCTATCATACCTATGGGGTGATCTCTCATTCATATAATGGCATTCATTATACCATTCCAGGGGTCTATTTCATCCTCAAATAATGGGGCATGGGGCCTACATGGAGGTGATCTAGCATAAGGGTTACCCTTACCTAAAGGAAGAGAGTGACAACCTATAGAGGTCTTCCTAACCTGATCCAGCGTAAGGTGTCCTAGGTTTGACCTTTGATCATTGTGGGGGTTCTAGAGTAATTCGTCGTGAAGTGGTGTGGCTGCTATGGTCTTACCTACATTTGAGGGTGTGGTCTCCATATGTTTTCCTAAAGTTTGTTGCTCTAAACAACGAATGGATGACATAACTTCTTTGAGCTTAGTGTCAAGTTTGGACTTAAGGGCATTAATCCTATCGTTGGTCTCATCAAACCTAGCATGAGTTGAGTCGCTTACCCTATGGTCAATATAATCATAAATAGCTTGTTCACGACTTCTAAACTCAAACATGGCGGCTCTTATAGTAGCAATCTCTTGATCAAGTTGTGTTTGGTTGTCAAGGACACGACGAAGGGTCATGCGAGAATAAGGGGTAGGTGTCTAATGTGTAGGATTTAGGTGGTCTTAATGAAACCTAATAAAGGTTCTCAAGTTGCCTCCACCAAAAGGTGCAGAACCTACTTAACAAGCCTAACCTTCAGGGAACCCTAGAGCTACGTTAAAGATTAGTCTTGCTAAATAAGTAACAACCTGACTGGAATCTTCACAATAACCTCAGAGGGTTATGAAACCCTATCAAGGAAACCATTAGAAATCTCTGCTAACCTATGGTAGAATGGGACCCGGGTGTAGGGCCAAAAGTGTGCGAGGATATGTGTATTCCTAGGTGGAGAATTAAATGCTGAAATAAGCGTAGAAATTTTTTTTAATAATAATCAATATAAATCAATAGACTAACTCACAAGGAAACTAAAAATTATGGAAAAGAAAACTATTTATATATATATTCTTTTATTTTTTGCCCTTTTAACTTTTTTTTTATTTTTTATTTTTTTGCCCCTTTTTTGAGCGCTAGATAAGGATATGGAGGAAAGAAAACAAAGAGAGGGGAAAAAAGGGAAAAAATGAAAAAGAATTAGGGCTAAGAAAATAAGGAAATATGCCAAATGAAATGAAAAGAAGGAAATGAGATAGATTCAAATTTAATAGATCTAATTCAGGCGATTATTACGAACTACCTCCTTCAATATCAACTAGTACAGGTTCAACGTTACTGGATCAAGTCCTTACCAAAAAACTTTTGGAGCCAAAAGTTATAACTTTATCCCCGAATATTTCTGAATGATGCTCCTCGGCTTAAGGGAGATCCAGTACGCAGCAACCATGAAGTATGAACGGTGAAAAGCGGTGGCTTGAGAGAGTGTAGGCAACAGAAGGGAAGTGGAGTATGGCTCTGGTACCAATTGATGTTGGATAGGGAAGATTAAAGAGTAGGGAAGAAAAGAAAAAGAGAAGAAAGATGAGAGGTGAGATAGAATATAAAGAGAAAAGGAGAACTGGAAACTGAATAGTTTTATTGAAATGCAGAAGCATACAAAATAGATAGTTGAGCTCTTATTTATAGAGCTCAACAAACCCTAAAAGAAAATCTAGAATCTAATAATAATTCAAATATTGAAATAATAAAGCAAAAGAAATTGTAGATCTAAAAATCCTAACAAATTTTTTAAATTAAAAGAAACAATAAAATTCAAATTTCAAATCTAAATCTAACAACTTTTCAAATTAAAACAATTACATTAATAAGATTTCATGCTTAAAGAAGCAGTTTAAATTCATAAATGTCTTCCTATCCGATGTATATTTCTTGGATTGTGGTTTCACCTTTCTGTGTTCTTGTTAGGGGTGTTCACGGGACGGGACGGGACCGGGATGACCCCGTCCCGTCCCGAAGAAAAGTATTCGGGACGGGGTTCCCGTCCCGTGTCCCGTCCCCGTGTCCCGTCCCATCCCGAACTTGTCCCGGTCTCGATCGGGATGGGACGGGACAGGCCTTGTCCCGGAAATTTTTTTCCAATTCCAGAGCAACACACTTGGTGGGTGATTTTATAGCATAATTAAATCTCCTCCAGTGTCATGAGCACTCCATATTAATACATAATAAACCAAAAACATAATAATTAGAGCAAAAAAGTAGCAACAACTACACATTTAAATAGAATTTGAAAAAAACTTCAAATGTGATGTGTTACACATAGAGCATAGTGGCAGCGGACAAGAAATTTGAGATCAATGAATGGTTGGAATTTAGTTTAGAAGTTAGAGTTATATATATATATATTTAAAAAAAGGTCATATATATTCACACATGAGACAGATGACACATGTATTTTTTTTTTAAAAAAATATGAACATACACATATATATTCGGGATGAGACGGGATCGGGACGACCCCGTCCCGAGTCCCGTCCCGTCCCGAAGCTGCACTTTGTCCCGTCCCAAAAATTTTCGGGACGGGACTGTCCCGTCCCGTCCCGAAATGGCCGGGACGGGACAGGACAATGTTGAACAGCCCTAGTTCTTGTATCTAACCCCATTGAATATTTTGACGACGTAGATAGTTCAGAACTTCAGATCTTGTACACAGTCCAATAACTTGAATGAGTGTTCAGATCTAGTACACAATAATGTATATATCTTCTTATCTACAACCTCCAAGTGTCCCCTCTACTTTCACCAAAATTTTCAAAAACGAGTGAGATAAATGGGTAAAAAGCGTCTGGATTTGAGACCAGGCCAAGTCGTCCCTCAGTAATTTCCAAGGCTGAGAATTTGTGGTTCTTTTTCTTTACAGCTTTTTTCTTGCTTCTGGACGCCCGATATGAGCATTAAGCGTGTGATCTCCGACGGGTTTTGGTTTCGTGGACTGGAGTCGCCATGAAAGATTCCGGTATGGATCAGAGAGTGGATCCGGAGATTTCAGGCATAAAAATTAATAGGGAGTTGTGATTTGGGGAAGAAGGCTGGTAAGAGAAATGACAAGTAAGGGCCCATTTGGTTGTAAGAAAATATTGTAATGGAATGGAAAGGAAAGGAAATGGATGGAAAGGAATGGAAATGACATGAAGGTTGACTCGTTTGGTAGGCACATTAGAACAATGGAATTGAATGGAAAATATTATGTGTGGTTTGTTGAAAAGAAAGGGTAAATGATGGAAGCAAAACAGGAAATGTCCATAATGACCTCATGTTATAAAAAAATGCACAAATATAGGTTTTGAGCAACTGGGGGAACTCGTGTGGCTGTGGAGACGAAGGAGACGAACAGGGAGGCTTTGCCCATCCATTATTGCAGCGTAGAGGTTGGGAATGGCGTTCGAAAACAAGGAACCAGAGCTCTGGGAGGCTGAAGTGGCGATGATTAGAGGTTTGTATTTTCACTACCATTAAATTTCTGATGAGATGCTGAAACTGGTGGATTTTGAAAGTGCTTAGAAATTGTGGCATAATAGGCCGTGTTCGCCATTTGTGGATACACGATGAAGATATAATGCTTGTTGGGATTCTTCGGGAGATGGTGGCTATAGCAGGTAACAAGGGGTTGGAGTCAAGACCAGGCATCCAGCAGCACATTGTCAACAATATGAGAGAAAGATTGGGCGAAGGCACAAATATAAGCGTGTCAGACGTTAGAGATCGATTGAAGAAACTGAAGTTTGAGTGGCGTGTAGTGTTTGACATGTTGAATGTTGAACAAGGTAACTGGTTTACATGGGATGTAGGGACACAATCAGTAAGGGCAGAGGAACATATCTAGGACGCTTATGTTGCTGTGAGTAATAATCAACATGCATATTTGTGTGTGTGTGTGTGTGTGTGAAGCTAGTGGTGATGTTAGTGCATATATTAATTTTAATTTCAGGTACATAGATGTGCAGGCAAGTATATGAACAAGCCCTTTCTTCTGTATGAAAAGCTAAACGACATATTCATGTACCAAGGACACAATGTGGGATGATAACACATTTTGTTTGTGGCTAGATGTTTAGTTGATAAGGATCAGTGAATATGTAGGATAATGTGTACAAGTAGTAATGACTATTTTGGCTTCAATGACAATGCAATGGAGCAAGCTATGTTGCAAATTTGCAATTTGTACAATGAGACATGGTGATGATGGTTTCAACTATGTTGTAGGACATAGTACTTTATAAAAGCTATGTATGCAATGGTGTTGAAGATTTTGGAATGAATTGGTAGGTTGAGAACATTGAATGAACTTGTTGAATTATACTTAATGAAATGATGGCCAATTTACAATGGCAGGTAAACTACACACAAACATGGAGGTTAAATTGTAATTTGAGTACTTAAATTCGAAAGTGATGGTTTAAAATCGAAAGTGAGTGGTTACAATCGAAAGTGAGTGGTTACAATCAAAAGTGAGGGATTACAATCGAAAGTGAATGGTTACAATGGAAAGTGAGGGGTTACAATCGAAAGTGAGGGATTACAATCGAAAGTGAATGGTTACAATCGAAAGTGAGGGGTTACAATCGAATTTGGCAGGTACAAAGTTTGGTGATGAATTGTTGACAGGTTATGTTTAAAAATGAAGTCACCTGTTGTTTTGTTGTACAAATAAATATGAATAGTGCAGATAAACTAAAATAAGTTCTTGAACATCAAAGTACATTAGCATAAAAGTGTTTTAGCACATAAGAAGAAATGATGCAGAGTGTTTGCACATTTGAACAAGTGAATACAAAAGGAACCATTGAACATCTGAACCAACAAAAGGAAATAGCAGCAGTTTACACTTGATGCAATAGAAAATAATCTAAAACAAAAGCAAGATTTTGATAGACCCTAATTTCTTCTCCCGCGTCCGCGCTTTGGTGTGGTGGCCCTTGGTTGCGACTTCCTTTTCTTGGGTGTAGATACAGGAGGTCCAAGTTGAACATGGCTCCACATAGAAGGATTTGAAGTTTGCATATCAGATGAGGTAGCATTTCTTCCAAACAGATTTTGCAAGTTTTCAGCAGCAAGGCCTGACATAAACTGTGGATTTGGGATGAAGGACAAAGGTGTAGGTTGAAGAGGGATCCTAGATGGTGCTTTGGGAGGAATTTGCATGTGGGGTGGAACGGTAATGACAGATAGTGGAGTCATAGGGTCCTGAGGGAATGGGAGGCCTGTGGGAACTTGCACATGCTCACTTGTGGTGGTTTCTGTTGCAGCAGTGTCAGGGTGTATGTAGGTTTGTCTATGTGGAATGTCATGTGGGGATTGGGTTGTATGTGGAGTGTCATGGGGGGATTGGGTTGTATGTGGATCAGGCTGCTCAAAATATGTGTCATGTGTGCTGCCAATTGGAGGATCTTCAAACACACCAAAGTCAGTGGGCTTACTTGTTGAGGAGATGAAGTCTGAAAGTTTGGTGAATGAAGTGTTGTAGGTTCTGCTAAGGTCCTCCAAATCAAAGCGGACCTTCTTCATATCGCTCTCCATAATCCCAATCCTTGTAGATAGGACCTGCAACTTGCCATTTACCTCAACCGAAAACTCATGCAACTTCCCATTCAAGTTCACTGAAAATTCATGCAGATTACGCACAATTTAGTTACCCAATTCATCAAATTTCAACTAAATAGTATCTTCCAACTTCTTTGTCATTTCATCTACAAACACAAATGAATGGGGAAGAGTATCACGATGGACATTTCCATGACCACCAATCCTTGGCTCTTGAGTAGGCCCTGCCTCTTGAATCTGATCTTGCACATGTGCTTCTGGAGTCTCATCCTGCACTTGTGCTTCTTGGCTATGAATTGCTTGGGAACCTTTTTTTATGATCTGCATATGACGCAAAGCCTTGACATCAAACTCATCTGTCCACAATGCCGGCTCACTATCTTCCAAGTACCAAACTTTGTGATGGTCAAGGATCAGTGAGACTAGAGAAGGATAAGGAAGAGATGTATTCCTCACTTTCATCGAAGCCGCCCTGCGGATATGGTGCATAATCAACTGTGCCACTTCGATAGGTTGCCTTTTGATGAACTTTGTGAGGTTCTGTTTGTCCTCCGGTGAGAATTGTCCATAACTACCCCCCTTATTGAGAAAATTACGAGAAAATAGGTACCACAATACTCTAAAACGTGCAGGCATCAATGCAGGTTTCACCATGGGGTGAGCAGGGGAACTCTGTGTGTCCATAAGTGTCTGGTAAATATCAATGTCATAATATGTCCCCCCTGTAGCCCGAGTTGTTTTTAGGCCCAACCACTTGGCAATGTTCCTTTCACTGATCACAATTTTAGTCCCTCGAACAACAATAGTTAATTCCTTATCCCCGTTCTTCAAATTTGAATAAAACACCCTAACCACTGACTCACTGTATGGCAAAGATAATTCTAGCAAGATCTTATATGGAGACAACAAATTAGACAAATTATACCCGAACTCATCATCAAACTTATCCAAATTAATCCTACTCATGCGGCATATGTTACGACTTGAAAGACTTTCTTTGTACCTTTCAAGAGTGGTTGCGTTGTAATCTGACTTGTGGGTAGGCAGAACAAAGCGGTTGGCCTTTTCTTTGATCAAAATTTGTTTGTAAGAGTTATTGTTGGCCTCCTCATGACTTGCATCATCACTTCCAGAGGCCTCTTCATCCTTATCACTTCCAGAGGCCTCTTCATCACTTCCATCATCACTTGCGTTGGCCTCATCATCACTTTCTTTGTCATTTGGTGGGCTTTGTTCTTGGGTTTCATCAGCACTTAATCCTTCCACGTCTTCAATGTGATCCTCATTGTCGTTTGAAGAATCATTCGAATGTTGAGACTCCTCTTCGTCACCCGCATTGTCGTGTTCTTCAACATTGGCCTTCCCCTTGGTTAATGGTGATTGTTTTTGACTCCTCTGTTCTCTTCTCTTCTTTAATATATCTTCTCTTCGCAAACGGTCCTCATTCCATTTGAGCGCCGCCTCATATTCATCAACCTCGCTTGCATATTTCGTTTTTGCCGAGCGGGTGGACGAACGTCGTCTTCCAACTTCCTTTCTAAACTTTCTCAAAAGCTCTTTGTCAACATTGGGCGTTTTCGTTCTTGCCATTGACGGTGGGAAGGGTTTCGAACGGTGGTGGGTTAAGGGGGATAGTGTCGATTAGGGCAATGGGAGAGATGAAATGGGTTCCAATAGCGAAATGCGATGGGTTGTGTCAAATAGGGCAATGGGAGAGATGAAAGGTTTCGATGGTGGGAAGAGAGAAATGGCAATATATTGGGTCCTTTGTTCTTCAACTACCAGAGCAGTTATTCCATTTGGACAGGATTCGATAGGCCCACTTGTTTATTCGGACCCAGTTATTAACTGGTTAAAAGCTGGTTAAATTCGAAAGTGATGGTTTAAAATTGAAAGTGAGGGTTTAAAATCGAAAGTGAATGTTTATAATCGAATGTGAATGTTTAAAATCGAATGTGATGGTTTAAAATCGAAAGTGAGGATTTAAAATCGAAATTGAATGTTTAAAATCGAATGTGATGGTTTAAAATCGAAAGTGAGGGTTTAAAATCGAAAGTGACGATTTAAAAACGAAAGTAAACCTTGTAAAATCAAAAGTGAGTATGTAAAATCGAAAGTGACAAGTTAAAATTGAAAGTGAAGACTTATATTCGAAAATGGAGACTTTTGGACTGCACACTGATGCATAGTCAGATATAACTTCCATATATACTTGCCATTGATCAATGACCTAAACATTTACATAACAAGTTCTCCATCTACAACAATGACTTGGAGACCACTTCGGGCTAATTACTTTAAAAAATAACATGTACAACATCTAGTGACATTGCATCCATCACATTTGATACAGTACATCCATAAAAAAAGTCAAGGTTGCTATGATACCAAACTACTTCTGCCCTACACTTTTGGCCATGTTTGAATGAGATCTCAAAAGAAACATGGCAAACAGTATGGAACATTATAGGACACACCTATGGACATAGATGAACTTCCTATTACCAAAAAGGTGGCACAACATTATGTCCAAAATACAATCTACCTGCAGCACTAAGTGGAAAGCAAGCTGCGAATCCAAGAAGCCTTGAACTCCAGTGGAATACTCTTAAATGCAGTCAGCAAATGTGGAGATGCCACAATTTTAATATGGGCATCATTCAGCTGTTTAATTGTAAGTCCTTCAACGTTCATTAGATCAAAGTAAAGATCTTCAGCTTTTGCATCCAATGCATCCTGTCGTGCCTTATTTGAGATCCGATTACCCAAGTTCTCAATGACATTGACAATGGTTTGGTCAAGTGATCCTACTGTTTCCCTTAATACATCAGCGAACATCTCTGCATTGTTTGGCCTCTTTCGCTTGCTTGAAGTTGTTGATACATGTGATGCATTGATTGCATTTGTTGGGTTCTCCAAAGCATCCGTTGGTGGGTCAACTTCATCTTCTTCATGTTTATCATGTTCAGCATCTCGTTCTTCTTGTTGTACCTCTTCTTCCATTCCACGGGGGGATCTTACCCCCTCCCCTACAGCCCTATCTTTTGCCCACACAAAGCTGAGGTTCTCTAAATGTGGAAATGGCTTGTTCCAGAAAGGGGTAGCCTTCTTATGAACCTAATGCACAAAAGGAATCAAGTTATTTCCTAATATTCAACATTTAATATTAATGTACTGTGACAATCATTGAACATGAGACATTTACCCTTAGGTATTCGTCCCACACATCTTTTTCAGCAATTACACATTTTGTGTCCGGGTCCCATCCAAATCCGGAAGTGTTTGTTCCATAAACCATGTCATATACAGTTTGCCATGACTGTTTCAGTGTCTTGATTCGAGATATGATGTGTGGATTTGCCTTTATTCCACAACCAGGTGCTTTTTCTTCCATCATGCTCTGAAGTGCAGTGGCAAACCCGGGCCTGAACCCATTGTCAGCCATGAACTTCTGCTCCAACCTCAGAGTGACAAGGCATTCAACCAGCAACTTATCCTCATCATGAGACCACAAGTGGAACTTTTGCTTGTTACCTTCAACATCAACCTGCTCCATCTACAAAACAACGGGTGACGATAATATACTTGCTTACAAAACAGTACACTTATTCACACGTTACAATCAAACACTTCACAAACTACAAATAACATTTCATTATCAAACATGACAACAATAACAATAAGATGTTTCAATTTATTTTATAATAAAATATCTTGTCAAACCCCTACAAACAAACTAGAAAATAAGATGTAAACTAAACAACTACATAAAGTCAATTTTCTTCAGCCCCCCTTTGTGCATTGAACATTTCATTGGCCAAATTATCTCTAAAATTATTCCAAGCATCAGATGTTTCCATGGTCATCATAGGCGTGTTGTCACATGTAGGATCAAGAGTTGGGAATGTTTCGATTTCTGCATCAATGGGATCTTGAACACTCTCCCTCCTAATTAAATTGTGTAGGAGACAACATGCTGTGATGCATCGGTTCTGAACCTTCAACAGGTAATAGGATGGACTGCGTAAGATGGCCCACCGCTTCTTCAAGATGCCAAAACACCTCTCAATGACATTTCTAGCCGCCGAATGTTGCATATTGAAGCACTCATGCGGGGTTTGGGGTTGTTGTCCTTGTCTCCACTCATTAAGGTGGTACCTTTGGCCTCTGAAAGAAGCCAAGAATCCTTGACAATTTGTGTATCCCACATCCACAAGGTAGTAGTTTCCTGAACAACAAAACATAAACACAATTAACCATCATATAACTCATAACATAAATATATCACAATTTTACCATTACCACAGACCATGTTGCACTTTCACTCCATGTCTTCTCCTAATTGCATCTCGCAACACTCTTCCGTCAACGGCGGACCCTTCCCAACCCGGTAACACATAAATGAACTGAGCATCTGGTGAACACACTCCCAGGACATTCGTAGTTAGCTCTCATTTTCTATTTCGATATCGCCCTTTTAAATGTGCAGGCACATGCACACGAATGTGGGTGCCATCTAATGCACCAACACATCCCTGCAACAATAAAACCGTCTCACTAAATATGTTCACCATACTTACAACAACTACACAATTTAATATTTACCTTAAACCACTTCCACCGTTCTTCTTCACAATCTTCTCCAATGGGCTTTGGGGCTTTCAAAAGGTGTGATTGTAGTTTCAATGTTGCATTAAGAACCGCGTTAAAGTACCTGCTAATGGTTTCCCCTGACCTACCGAACTCAAATTGAATAACTCGATTCTTCACATGATGAGACATTATGTGCAAAAACATTGCCACTTGTTCGTCCACCAACATATGACTTGTAGGTTGCAATCCACCAATTGTGTCTAACATGTGACACAATTTATCGAATGTCGCCCTATACATTCTAATTTGGTTGAAGCACGTTGAGTCGTTGCTATATATCATAGCCCTCAAGTTTGCTCTCTTAGCATGAAAATCTAACCTATATGACCTCTCAGGTATGTCCCTCAATCTATATGAGGCCACTGCAACAATTGTCACTACCACCCTTCTTACTGCTAGAAGTATGGCTAGGCAAGCAACCATAATTTCATAATACATTTCATCAGATACTTCATCCATGACCTACAAAAATGTAGCCCACACCCCTTTCCTTAATCAACCATAAATAGTACACACGCTACATAGACAAGGCATATGTCTGTTTTCAAAAGAAATTCCATTTTGACATTTTAAATTTCATTTCAACTTATCACTTCCCATCACAGGTCATACATTCGATTTTAATTTATCACTTCGAATTTAACAAGCAAGAACACCCTAAACATCCTCTGTCCTATATCATATCACAGGTCATACATTCGATTATAATTTATCACTTTTGAATTTAACAAACTACAACACCCTAAACATCCGCTATCGTATATCGTATCACAGGTCATACATTCCATTTTAATTTATCACTTCATAATTTATTAGCAAACAAAGAACACCCATCCTCTGTCGCATATCAATTTCATAGAAACAATCACACAAACAAATCAGTTCACTATATCATGTTTTGCATTTTCCATTCACTCAAAATTCATGGATGCCCAGTACATTACCCAGGATTAAAATGGAATTTCGTTACCTCTATAACCTACCTACCCTTCAGCGACTTGGATTTCTCTGCTACTGGGTTTATGCTACCACTCAGCTCGAGTTCGTCCTTCAGCTCAGGTACAAGCTCACTCTTCAGCTCTTGTCCGAATGCTGCCCAGATCTCACTTCAACGTGGTTTTTATTCAAATGAGGGGCATTTTGGTACAAAGCACTTTCCATTAAACGCCTGAAATTGGCTTCCCACCATTTTTGGTGGGAAGCTCATTTCAAGTGTTTAAAGGAAAATGAGGTCTACGCGGGAAACGGAATTTGGGTCATTTCAGCGCGCCAAACAGCCTTGCCCGAAGGAAAGCCTTCATTTTCCATTTCCATCGGCTTATTTTCAGTCATCCAAACGGGCCCTAAGAGCATACAGGCATGGGAGAGGCAGAGGGAATAATGATGGGGTATGATGGTAATTTGGCGATATTTGGATGATGCAAGAAAAAGCATAGTCACATAATTGTGTCTTGCCACATGCACACCGACGGAGGCAATTAAATGGTTTCTAAAGGTGATGGCCAAAATGCCCACCTTAAAAGCTAATTAGCATACAAAATCCCTTTAAAATTTAATTGTCTCAGACACTCTTATCTTATGCCATCATTTTATTAGTTAAAATACACGTTAACCCAATAAAAATAAAATCAATCTTATAGTTGGCATTTGTTAAGAATCCACATTTATGTCTGAAAAAAAGGTCAATTAAAAATTTTTAAATTTAGATCATCGATATCATATATAGATTGTAGGTGGTTCCGATTTCTTTCAGCAGGACGAGCAGCTTTCTCATTGTTATGTTATATGACTAGTGAATAGGAATCGTGGTTAAAATTGTGACGAAACAATGTAAGAAGAGCTTTTGTGCCATTCACCTGATTCCTCGTGTGGCCTTGGTGAAGATTGTCCTATGTCACTTGGCAATGGTGACATTTTGAAGATCTATGTAACATAATGACTAATGAGTACGAGAGGTCTGTATCCTGACTAATTAATTGCACAAAGCAAAAGCAAGTAAAGGTATTAACTCAACCCCTCTAAAGTAATTTAATATCAGATATACCCATAAATTCTGAAACATCATCATATCCTCTAGAAAAAATGAAATAAAATATTGAGTGTCAAAAGACTTTATTGTCCCTATCTCTTTTTGAAAGAAAAATACGTGTCATTTACAAGACAATAGAAGAATTTTCAAAACAAATATGTATAAATTAAAGTATTTCAAAGACAATAAATAAATTATAAAAATGTTTAAAAGAAAAAAAATCATTTACAATAAATGGATCATTTGCAAGACAAACATGAAAATTCAAAAGACCAGTATACTTGTTTCCAACACACATAAATGTATTTCTAACACATGTATACCTTAAAATACCTACATGTGTGCTAAAAATAAGTGTCATATGAATACATTCATGTGTGTTAGAAATAAACATACTTTTCTTAAAAATTCCTTTACTTATCATGCAAACAATCAATATTCTTGTAACCGTTATTGTTTTGGATTCAGATATTGTGTTATAAATACCTTCATTTGTGTTGTATATTTTTATATTTTTCTTAAAAATTATCATATTTATCTTACAAATGATATAAAGCAATTAAGCAATTTGACTCTCAAAATTTTATTAAATTTTCTCCTAAGGGATTTAGTGATGTTTCAGGATTTTATGGGGTCTATTTGACTTTAAATTGTTTGAGAGGGTGCTAACTAAAATTTTCCCTTGAATTAAAATAAAAACAAGAATGCAATCCACTTCCTAGTCGGCCTGGTGTCTAATGGATCCTACATACTACGACGAGTAATTGACTAGCAAATATATATATATATATATATATATATATATGTTAAGGGAAATTAATTACAGGTCTCATTGAATGAACTTTATTAAGATGAGGTTCCATAAAATCCGTCCATCAAACTGAGGTCTCTAATGACCTTAATTATATTAATCTAAATAAAAAACATTACTATGGTCTTGCCAAAAAAATTTTGTGACCAAGAATTTAAACAGTTGTGAATGATGCTCATAATGTTGCTGTAAAAAGTTATCACCTCTCATTAAACATGTTAGTGACCAAGAATATAAACAATTATAAATTATTAAACCTTAATATAATTAAATTTCATATGAATATCAATTTAATAATCGGATTTCGTGAAACATTATCTTAATTAAGTTGTTCTATGGAACATGTACTTAATTTCCCAAATATATATGGAATATTTGCTTTGCTTGCGGACGTTTCCAAAGAATAAACCCAATCAAATCAAAAGATACCTATTTGGAAATCAGAACATGACTTTCTTCTTAATAAAAAAGAAGTCTTAAGTGGCAATGCTTACCCCTTACATCTGTTTTCAGAACAATCGCTCACTTTTTATTTTAAACTCGGAATTAAATAAATCAGAACATGACTCTCTTTTTAATAAAAAGAAGTATTAAGTGGCAATGCTTACCCCTTTCATCTGCTTGCAAAACAATCGCTTACTTTTTATTTTAGACTCGGAATTAATTAATACTCCTTAATATGAGGTTAAAAATTGTAAAGGGGTTTTTTATTTTTTTTTATATAAGATAAAGTTTGAACTTGATTGATCTTTAAATGATATTTCTTTTTTCAATTTTGTCATGTTCAGTCTAATTACTTATTTTTTTATACATTATCTTTCATACTTTTTTCTTACTTATTATTTCTCTCATTTATTCGCTTTATGAATAGAGGCATATTAAAAAAAAAATAGATACCTTACAAACACACACATATTGGTTTTAAATAATTTTAAATGATTTCTTGATAAGAACAAATATGTTATTTTAACCTCATACTTAGAACCGAATGATTATCATTTTCTTTTGACTATTTATCTTCCATTGGATGACAAAAGAGCAATATTAATTATTAGCCTGTAAGCAAAGAGAAATTGAACCTGTGACTCCCACCACCAAGAGAAACTTGGCGCCAAATATTAGGACTAGATTTGAAATTAAATTCTCATTATATCGAAATTTATAAGCCAATTGTATTTTTATATTTTGCCATAATGTGCAAAACTTCAATGCACTCCAAAGGCTAAATGAAATTAATTTTTATGGTGGAAATGACAATGATACTCTCATTTATTTTTTTAAAAAAGGGCCAATTGTCATCGAAACTCAGGCAACCAGCCGCCAGAGCTCTGACCACAGTAGGCGGCTGAGCTCCGATGACTGAATAATTTATTTCAGCTAAAGGGAAGGGGGTATTTGAACTCATGACCCCTTGGCACACCAAAGGAGAGAAATTATTGTGTGCTGGTGCACCACCTCATGTATACACCGACCGGTGGCATTGGGATAACTTATACAATTTTATCTGATTTGTCAGCCCACATGTCAATCTTTCTTATCTTTGCTTTTTAAATGATTTTTTCATATTTGTGCTTCTTTTGTATATCACTCCAAAATTTTTTCAGAACTTTCACACTCTCTCTTACCAACTTCATTACCATCAGCCCTTTTATCTCTCTTCCCCACTCTCTTTCTTCCCCCTCACCCCTTCATCTCTCTCATCCTGCCATGGTTCTCTCTCTTCTCCCTCACCTCAAGTCCTCTCTCTCACATCCCTTCTTGCGGCAACTTCAGCTTGCTTTTGGGCGTTCAGGCCACCAAGCTTTCCGGGTTTTAGAAAAGTAGGGAATTGGTTTCAGTGCTCGTCGCAAAGATAGGTAGAGGGAGCTCATCCACTCTGGACCGTCTAGATTGGATTTGGACGGTCCAGATCTAATATTTTTAAGTTTGTGATTTAAAAAAAACAATTATTTTTTTAGTTATAAAATCTAAAAAGAAGATAATATCTTAACTATCATTTTGTCAAAAAACATATTATTCATTTAAAAATTACATACTTAAAAATATTAAATCTGGACCGTCAAGATTTAAATCTGAACGGTTCAGAGTAGATGAGCGCCCTCTACCTATCTTGGCGACGAGCACCGAAACCGGACCCAAAAAGTAATGCTAATGAAATTAAATAAAGGAACATTTTTCAAGAGGAGAAAGAAAGTAAATGACGCAAAAGGGGGAAGCCTTTTTTTTGTTTTTTTGCAGTAGAGAGAGAAATCACATTTTTCTAGAAATTAATAATCTAATAGTAAGCGCTGCTTCAAATAAAAAATAAATGATTTGTTAACTGTTGATTGGTTTGTACACAGATTACGTGATACACCCAAAAATTTCTCCAAAAGAAAAGTTTTTTTTTTGCCAACAGAAAATTTCATTATATTGAGAGGAAATGAAACCCATACATCTACTATCTGACTACATAGACAGATATCCAAAATCAGTGCAGTAGCTTAATATATTACATCAAAATATGATTCAATGCAGAAAAGAATTAACCAATGCCTTCTCTGTTCCCATTCACAATTAGCAATTCCTCTTCATACATATCTTCCTGAGCTTCCCGAAAAATAATGGTTGCTAGAGGAGGTGGTGATTCAAGAATCAGACCATTAGGTCCCAACTCCCTTGAAGCCATAGAAGCCAGACAATCAGCGGCTTGATTACCGTCACGAGGTGTGAACGATAGGGAAATCCATCTTCGGTTCTGCAGCAGGAATGATATGTCAGTTAGCATACCATGGTACTTCCAATCACATCTATACAAACAATTTGTAATTAAAGCTTCAATTAATTCCTTGCAATCCATTTCAATCACTACATGACTGTGTTGCCAAAAATCAGCGATGTGAATTGCTTCAGTAATGGCTAGAATTTCTGCATGAAAGGCAGATTCTGCCACTCCCTTCTTTGCCCATCCTTTGATGAAATTTCCTTCATAATCCCTACAGACTACTCCCACCCAACTTCCTTTGTTGCCTTACAAAATGCTCCATCACAATTAATTTTAATGCAGTCATTTTCAGGTTTTTTCCATCTAGCCTTGACCCTTCTTCCTTCATTTTTTTTCCTGGACATGCATCAAGTTGTGTGCAACCCAGAATTCCTCCATGGCTCTATTCGAACATTTGACAGCATTTATAGGATCAGGTTCTTCCCTTTCAAACACCCATTTGCACCTTATTTTCCATATTGACCACAAGTGAGTAGCTATATATGCCAAAGTGTACTCAGCTTCCTCTGTATCCATCAGCAAAATTCCTTCCAGCCATTTCTCAATGCTGCGAATATTATATTCGTCCACCTTAACCCCTAGCTGGCATGCAAACCAAGCCATTCTAGCCCAAGGATAAAGCAATAAAAGATGTTCTAGGGATTCCACTTCGGCTTCACAGATTGGACAAAAAGGATTAGGAGAGCACTTACGTTTAAATAATGCTTCTTTTGAGGCTAGAGCCCTATTCATTACACGCCACACGAAGTGCCTCACTTTCGGCATCACCCTTATCTTCCATAATCTCGCCCATACACGCTCATCTATTCTTTGTGATGTGGATGCTTGCCCTGGATCTTGCTTTTGCTTCTTATTTTTTCCTAGTCGGTATGCTTTCCTCACACTATAATCTCCATTTTTGTTTCCATCCCATACCACTCTATCATCTCTGCAGTTTGATGATAAGGGAATATTGGTTATACTTTTTGATGATTCCTGATCAATGGCATGAGCAATCGGTGCCAAATTCTAGCATCTTCCTTCAATTAATTCGGAGACCAGCATTTCTTTGTTTACAACTGCATCCTGCAGCTTCTGTAGGCGATACTTCCCGTTTCCTGGAATCCATGGATCTTCCCACACCTAAATATAATGTCCTGAATATAATGGATCTCCCGGCCTTGTAAAATACTGTCCTATACCCACGACGCACGATGTCCCTTCTTTGCTTTCAAAAAAGACGTAGTGGGGAAATAGATGCTCCTAAGAATGCGCACCCACATATAATCCGGGTTCTGTAGTATTCTCCATGCTGTCTTTGCTAATAAAGCATCATTGAACCCCATAAAGTCCTTAAATCCCAGCCCACCCTCTTGTTTTGTTCGGGTTAGACCATTCCATGCTTTCCAGTGGACCGATGTTGTTTCTCCTGAATTTCCCCAAAAGTAATTAGAAACGAAACTGTCCAGAATCTTGCAGGTACTTTTTGGGAATTTGAAACATGACATTGAATATGTTGGAATGGAATTTATCACTGCCTTGATCATGGTCTCTCTTCCTGCAAATGAGAGACATTTTTTTTTGCCATCCTTGAACTTTCCTTCCCACCTTATCACGCACATATGCAAGGGCCCTTTGCTTTGAAGCTCCCCACATGACCGGGAGGCCAAGATATTTTCCAAGCTCGTCCACTTCGCTCACACTGAGACAAACTGCAATTTCCTCACGTTTTTCTGTAGGAGTATTCCTTGAGAAGAATAGATTTGATTTTTCAAAATTTATCCTTTGCCCTGATGCCCTGCAATATTTCTTCAAGGTGCTCACAAATAAGCTGCAGTTAGTCACACTAGCTTTCAAAAAGATTATTGTGTCATCTGCAAACATACAATGTGTCAACATGGGGCATCCTCTTGCTAACTGAATTCCTTTTGACTCCCCGTTATCCACATGAGATGTTATCATGGCCGAGAGCGCCTCTGAGGCTATAATAAAGAGATATGGCGATAGAGGGTCACCTTGCCTTAATCCCCTTTGAGGTTTGATACGGGCTATTGTTCTTCCTGATAGCTGCACTTTAAAAGATACACTCCCTACACACTTCATGATCCATCTCACCCACTTAGCACAAAAATTCATCTTCAATAGCACTCCTTCTTGGAACCCCCATTCTAGCCTGTCATAAGCCTTATTCATGTCCATCTTCAAGGCTATCTCATGTTTGTTTCCTATCTTCTTATTCTTTAAGTAATGAAAGGCCTCATGGACAATTATGCTATTATCCTGGATTAGGCGATTGGGTACAAACGCTCTTTGTTGCTCAGACACACATGACTCCAGGACTTGCCTTAGCCTATTAGCTAGGATTTTAGCAATAATTTTGTAGGCAAAATTACACAAACTAATCGGACGATAATGACTCACTGACTCCGGGTGATCAATCTTTGGTATGAGGATAAGATTGGTTTCACTAACAATTTCAATACAATCATCATTAACAAAAAAGCCATGGACCATTTTAGAAATAGACTCACGTACCTCCTCCCATGTGCTTTGATAGAAGTGACCATTAAAACCATCCGGGCCCGGAGCTTTGAAAGCTCCCAACTGAAAGGTAGCTTCTTTGATTTCTGCTTCAGTGACTAGTAGCGTAAGCCACGTGTTTTGCTGGTCTGAAATCTGGGGCTTCACATAGGATAACACCTCACCCAAATCACTACATCCATCACTTCTAAACAGGGCTTGATAAAATTCCACAATCAAATTGGCCACATCTTCCTCTTCCTCCACCCAATCTCCTTGTTGGTCTTTGAGCTTCACAACTAGATTCTGTTGGCGTCTCCTAATGGCTCTTCTGTGAAAAAATCTTGTATTTGAATCCCCAGCTTTTAGCCATTTCGTTCTTGATCTTTGCCACCAATATATTTCCTCTCTCCGCCAAAATTCCTCCAGCTCTTTTTTAATCATCTCAATACTCTGTTTGGAGGATTCTATATAAATCTCAGCCTTTATCACTTCTATTCTTTTGATCAGCCCAGAGATAACTCTTCTGTTATTGGGGAAAGCATGCTTGCTCCACCGTATTAACACCTTCCTACAGTGATTGAGTTGGTTGACCATCCTCAAGGTTCCGTTGTCCCCCCTTATATCCTCTTGCTTCCAACATTCCTTCATTAAGGCTTTGAAGTCAGGATGTGTTACCCATATCGCCTCAAACTTAAATTCTCTAGGGGTATTAGTGCTAACAAAACAGAGATTTATGAAGAGAATATGATGATCAGACGCCACTGGCTCAATATGTATTACCAATGCCTTTGGGAAAGCCTCTTTGAATTCTAAGTTGCCCATCGCCCTATCTAGTCTTTCCTTTACATGCTCAGCTCCTATTCTTTGATTACACCATGTTAAACGGGCCCCTTTCGCCTCAACCTCCATGAGTTCACAATCCGAAACACACTGTTGGAAATTGAAAATTCTCCTTAAAGCATGAGGGTTGCCTCCCATTTTTTCATTCTGTGATATGAGGTCATTAAAGTCACCAGTACATAACCATGAACCTGTCATCGACCTTGCTATCCCACGCAATTGGTTCCAAATATCCATTCTTTCACTTTCAATTGGTGGCCCATAGATGAAAGAGATGTACTCAGGCATATTAACACTCCTCGATTCAACCCTTGTGTGAATTATATTCTTTGAACTACTGATAATATTGACTTGAACCTCATCTTTCCACCACACCACCAAACCACCCGATCTACCAACAGGAGGCACGTACCATGCTTCCTCAAAATCAAAACTTCTCTACCTTTTCTCCATGTATTTATTTTGTTGTTTTGTCTCCATCAGGAAGACAATTTTGGGGCCTTTTTTTCCTTACCTCCTCCCTGAGGTTCTTCACTGCTAGGGCCGCCCCAAATCCCTGACAGTTCCACGAAAAGACGCTCATGGCTCTTTGGTGGCTGTGGAGGGACAGCCACCAAAACCCCTCTCGCCTGAGAGCTTCCTATCTTCTGTGTCTTTCTCTTCCTTCATCATCAACCATTCTTTAGGAAAGTCTATTTCTTCCTCAACTACACTCTTAAAAGGTTCCCCATCTTTCTCTTGTATTTTCCTCCTTATTTCATTCTTCACTTTTCGTACACTCTTCTTCCTTCCCCCTGATCTTCTTAACGCTACCGTGTTGTAAGTTGTAGCCTCTTCAGAAAATAGCCTCCTCTTCTTGCTCGTAACTGGGGATTCTGGGTCAGCAGCATTTCTTTTCAAACTACAGCTTCTTATCCGGTTAGCCATCTCAGAGATAGGTGATAATTGGGCCACTAGTACAATAGGTTTGTTTTGGCTCCCCTTTAGCAAGCCCACTTCCTGTCCTTCTTTGGTGAGAGGCCTTACTCGTGAGCTTTGATATGTTTGGACAATGTCATCCAGTATTTTCAGACTTCTGATGGCTGGGTTTATCCTACTTTCTTCCTTATGGGCCTTCTTATCCTGGCCCAATTTCTCATCCCCTATCCTCACTTCTTTTCCTTTTTCTACTAATTTATTTCCTGTCACCTCATATGCCCCATGTTCAGCCGTCTTTTGTGCCTCCTCCCATACCTCTGATTGGACCTGTTGATTTCTCAATGTGTCCTCTTCCATCACCTCCTTGCTGCAACACCTAATTGTTTCTTTCGTTACCCCACGCGCCACCAGAGCGTTAGACTCACACTCCGACCTTAGGTTCCTGCTATCCTCCTGGTTCCATGTCTTCGAAACTTTAACCATGGCTTCATTAATATCTCTTTCAGCATTTGTCAGCAACCAAGACCCATACATCCTTCCTCCCTTTTCATCTGTTATAATCGGCTTATTGCATCCCTTAAAATCATGTCCAATGAGCCCACATTTGTAGCAATAGGACTGAAGCCTTTCATATTTCACAGATACCTAAACTTCTGACTTATCTGGTCTCTCAACCCATAACCCAGCTACCAATGGTTTTTTAACATCCACCAGCACCCTAGCTCTACCAAAAGTACGATTGAACTTTTCTCCCATTTTTGGTTTCTCATACCACACTAAAAAAAACAGCGATTTTCTGACGGAATTCCGTCAGAAAATCGACTTTTCCGACGGAATTTTTTCCGTCGGAAATTCCATCGTCGCAAATCTATTTACAGACGGAATTACCGACGGAAATTCCGTCGGTAATTATAATAATATTATTTTATTTATAAATTATTATTTTAATTTAAATTAAATATTAAAATATTATTACCGACGGAAATTTCTAACGGAATTTCCGTCGGTAATTTCTTTAATTTTTTAAAAAATTTAAGTTGCCACATGTCGCACTCTCGTGCTGCCACGTTTCCCTTCTCACATCCAACCACGTGTCGCTCTCTCGTACCGCCACGTGTCGCTTCCACAAATTGCCTTCAATTTTGTCTTCAGAGAGATTCGAACCCCCAACCTGTTGGGGCATATCTGATGCCTTAACCAGTTGAGCTACGAACACCTTGTGAAATTATTTGCAAACTATTATATTTATAATATTTAAACTCCCATTATTATAATTATATTTAATCTTAATATATTATGAAATATTTTATAATTATTAATATATAATTTACATATTAATAATTCTATTATTTTTTATAAATAATTTTTATATTCATATACAATCCATTATATTTAGTATTTTCATTTTATATTATTATATTATAATTATTTTTCATTTTATTTTATGACATTTTTAAATAATTATTTTATTATATATATTATTAAATTATAATTATTTTCATTTTTATTACTAATATTTAATTATTTATTAAAAATAAAATATTATTTAATAAAAAATTAAAATTAAATTTGTAATAAATTTACATCATGTGTATATATTAATTTTTATTAAATAATTTTTATTTATTTATAAAATATTTTTTAAAATAATTTAATATAATATTTTATTTTTATATATTATTTATAAATTAAAATAATAATTTATTTATAAAATAATAAATAATTAATATTACCGACGGAAATTCTGTCGGTAATAATATTTTAATATTTAATTATTATTAAAATAATAATTTATAAATAAAATAAAATAATTAATTAAATTACCGACGCAAATTCCGTCGCTAATAATATTTTAATATTTAATTATTATTAAAATAATAATTTATAATTAAAATAATATAATTAATTAAATTACCGACGAAAATTCCGTCGGTAATGCCGTCGGTAAATTTTCCGACGGAATTTCCGTCCCAAATCCGTCGGTAATTTTTCGTCAGAAATTTGTTGTTTTTTTGTAGTGCCAGACCACTTCCCCCACAAGGTTTCCCATATTTATAATATTTTCCTCTTCCTCCAGTAATCCCAACGGCAAATTGTGAAATTGCACCCAACAGGGGTTTTTGTCAAAACTGACTTCTTCAATGACCATATATTTCGTCCATTCCTGGATACTCATTAAGGCCCCCTGGAACGTCCATGGTCTACCTCGTAGCAGCCGATACTTATCTTCCTTCTTCCTGAATGTAAACACGAACGCGTCATCTTTCATATCCACTATCTCCGCTTCTTCCCCCAGATTCCAACCCTTTCAAATGGTTGCAATAACAGATTTTTTGTTGACAACCTTCCCTGATAAAACTTTCCCTATTAGCATTTTACTCTCCAAACTTTGTTTCCACACTGCATTCAAACGAAGCTTGTCTCTCTTCGCACTCTGATCTTCGTCCCCCATTGCCTTTCCTTTAAGAATCCTTACTCTATCACTCACTCACCCCCTTACCAGTGCAGTACCCCTATCTAGAGATTTTCCTCGAAGAATCGCAGTGGGCAATCTTCGAACCCTCACCCCCACACTCGGTGGCACTCACGCTCTCATTTCGAGAGAAAAACCCGACACTCGGTGGAACTTAACATATTAAAAGTCAAAAGAAAAAGTTACCACTAAGCTATTCAATTCTATTGATTATATTATACAAATAATATCAACATATTACCAAACCAAAGACATGTGTCCAGATATGCATTCACAAATAAAATATCAAAATTTACAACTAAAATTGAGTTATGTACACGAAACATGAGGGAATTTTCAATCATTTTATTATTAATTACACCTAATTTATGAAAGTTGTAAATCCCTTTATGTTTTTTGTTAATTACACCTAATTGTTGTCTTAAATCTTTTTATTCCATTCGTTCTTGTATACTTGGACACTTACATTTATTGGAGTTGTAATTCTCTAATTTTTATTGTAAATGAGTCACTTCTAATTGCAAATCCTTTTGCTTTACTTGTTCAAACATACCTACGCACTTGCATTAAAAACTAAATTTTTGCGCAAGGGCTTTTGGTTAATTCCTTTCAATTTGCAAAATGACATATAGGTCCATGTCACCCAACTGTTGTTTTTTTAAAATTTGATGCATCCAACTGTCCTTTACATATTTCAAAAAGCTGTTTGTGGTATTTTTCCTTTTTTTTTTGTTGGTTTGTGTGTCTCTTTTCAAAGTATGAAGACATTGTTTATTTTTAATTTGAGAAAGAGATTTAAAAAATAATTCAAATAAAACTTCATGATCATATTCTCATAATCTAACATGAAAGAATAATTGATCTTTTCCTAAAGAAATTCTAAAAGCCCCCACACAACCGAAAAAATAATTTAAATTACACTACAAAATGCTTAAATCATTTTCTAATAGTTAAATTAGTGATGGTTTAATGCAATTTAGTGGCGGTTTTACCACTAAAGTTGACCCTTTGACCAAAGGTGAGATTAGTGGTAGAAGTTAGTAGCGGTTCATGTGGTCCAACCGCTACTAATATAGTGTCATTGGGCACCAACTTAGTGTGAAATTTAGTGGTGGTTTGTACAATAAAATTGCTAGAAAATGAAAGGTCCACAGAATCAGTGGTGATTGAGTAGGTTTGTGGCGATTATCTTAGAAGCCTCCATTAATTGAACATAGTCATTGATGGTAATAAATGACGTAACCATTGATAAACATGTTTTAGTTGTGGTTTAAGTGGCAGTTCGTTGATATACCGCCATTTATTTGTGGCGGTTTGTGAGAAATCGTTGCTAACTTCTTCATGTTAAAAGGCTCATGCCTTTTCTCTATAAAACGCATGAGTTTTCCATTCCATAAAATGCACAAGGTTTTCCATAAGGCGTATGAGCTTTTGTCTTTTCTGGTTTTCCGAATATCTTCTCCTTGAAACTCTCAAACTCTCTCTCTCTCTCTCTCTCAGTCAAAATAGAGAAAGACTTGAGTCATAGACAAAGACAGCAAAGGAAGGAGGAGTGACAAAAGGCCGATGACTCAAAAGCAACTTCAGGAAGAGGAACAGCGCCAATGGCAGCAAGTTAAGGAGAACAAACATCGCCAACTACAGGAGGAGGAGGAGCCAACTTACCAAGAACTTAATGCATTCATAAACAAGAACATGCCTGACAACATGCTTAACATGCCCCCCATAGGTGAGATAGAGGACTTTATCAACTCTGAAGAAGATATGGAAACGAGGTGCCCTAACCGATTGTCCAGCAGATCTATAGGATTTGAAGTAGATCTTCAGGGTAATGAAAATAATTATATTTGAAAAAGCAATATCTCATAAAATATTTTGTTCATACATATTAATATTGTGTCAATTAACTGGAATCTGCTGACCAGACAACCTAAAGACAAGGGGGTCAACTATACAACATGTTTCTGAATAAAGTTGGAAAATTCATCCAATTCCAGATTAACACGATCAAAGATACCGAAGGAGAAGAAGGACCTATCATGGAATGATGTTGTGAAGGTAATATAAATTTACTTTAAATAAAGTTAGGTTTATTTATTGTTAAAGGAATAATATTTTAATTTAATTTAATTTAATGAAATAAACAAGTAATTTTTGTTGCGGAAAAGGGTTTACTGTGAGGGATGCATATAAAGGATACTCCCAATCGAAAATGGGTGACAATTGAAAGAACCAGAGGTTGAAGATGTATCACAACCGAAATGGGGATGGGACCATGCCAATTGAGGAACTAATCGGAATGGTCCCTTGTGGAATCCCACAAGATCAGTAGGAAAGATATGTACAATGGAGAAGGTCACCCTAATGACAGGTATAATTGATAATATATTTTTATTACTATTTAATTTAAGTTAAGAAAAATAATTTTTAATAATAATGTTTCAATTTGGTTTTATGTTAACCGGCAAAGTCAAAGAAAGGTCTTCTTAACAAGTTGAAATAGAATATTCATTACATGGCTGGGTCAAAGCCATTAAAACTTACGAAATGATGGTATGAATTAATGAATTTTTGTTATTAAATTTAATAACAATTTTTTTTTGGTATATTAATAGTAAATATTATTATATTTCTTAAGAGGACAAAGCTGCGAAACAAGGTAAGAAGGTGACGTATGTTCAGATGTACAAAGTCACACACAGGTACACTGACGCGACTCTAACATCTCAATCTATGGAATAAGATTTGGAGCTAGACCTACGATGGTCTATGGAAGGAGTGAAATAGGTAGTGCTCAGTCTGCAGCATCGAGCCACCCTTCTATCGCCGGCCCGATAAGGAGCAAATCCAATATTGACTATCTTAAGCAGGAGCTAAGTTAGCAGATTGGGAGGAGTTGATAGAGACCTTACGTGAGAATATTCGGGAAGAGGTCACAAAAGAGGTTATGTAGGATCTATCATCTTGGGTGGATTCAGCCAATGCAGCATTGGAATCTGCATTTCAGATAATCAACCCAGATGTAGCTCTACCTCACTTCCCGCCACTACCACCTAGAGCATGTAAACCACCTAGACCACATGGACAGCCTCATACTCATATGACGGATCACAACCAGACACATAGAACTCCCAGTCTCCTTAGATTTAAGGTTTTTTTAACTTTAATTGTCTGTATGGAACACTTTTTTATGGCAATGTTGTTGGAATTAATTTACATCTTTTCCAATTTCATTATATAGTTTTTTATGATAATGTTATTGGAATTAGTTTATTTTTTTTACAATTTCACAATTTTCGAAATTTGTTATTGGTATCTTATTTCTAATTAGAATTTCAAAATTTGTGAATTAATATTTCTGCTTTGAAAAAATTGTTGTGATGTTAATAGCGGTTTTGAAATGCTATAAACTTCAAAATTTGTTTTCCTTTTAAAATTCAAGATTTTTGTGTTAAATATATTTACATTGAGTAGTAGCGGTTCTAAGTCAAAATTTATTTTTAATTTAAAAATTAAGAACAAAATATTTACGTTGCATTAGTTGTTGTTTATAACTGCTACAAACTTCACAATGACTTTTTTTAACTTCAATATATACATAGCGTTATTAATGATTTGAAACTACTACTAATGTCAAAATTTAAATTTGAAAGTCCCTCCCAAACAATGATATAATTCTAATGGATAAAGGGTTAGTGGCATTTTTAGTAGCGATTCACAATCGCTATTGATATTCTAACTGTTGAAAATTCAAATATAAGGCCTGCCCCTCTATTTTTTATACACACCATTCATTCAAACTTCCTCATTTCTTTGATAATTTCTTTATCTTGTGATGAATAGGTCTTGGATTAAATTGCCTTGTATGTCCCACCCACTATATGGTTGGTTTGAACTATTTCCTAGATTTTGCTTATAACTGCTTGAGTGTTAATGGTCAGATAGTTTTTCCATATCCTAAATGCAAATCGAAGAAGTAGCATTCAAGAAATGTTGTCTTATAGTGAAACAATTCACATCCAATTACACCTTTTGGGGGGTGCATGGTCAGAAAGAAGATAATATTGGTGAAAACATTCTTGCAACATCTCAAATTGGAATCCAAAACGATGATCACGTAGACCCCATAAATGATGTTGTACGTGACGCTTTAGGGATGCAGGGTAACAACATCAGTACTGGAGAAAATGTGGATTAATACAGCTTTTGGTAATTGAACTTTCACTCAATTTTGTTTTTGGTCCTTGAACTTTCATATTGGTGGTTTTAGTCCTTGAACTTTCGGTCAATTTTGATTTTGGTCGGTAAACTTTAACATCGATGATTTTGGTCCTTGAACTTTCAGTCAATTTTGGTTTTGATCCCTGAACTTTCAATCAATTTTGGTCCTTGATACCTAAACTTTAAAAAAACTTAAAAAAAATCAAGGACCAATGGTTATAAATGACACAAAGTTCAGGAACCAATCAAACCACAAATATAAAATTTAGGGATCAAGATCAAAATTGATTGAAAGTTCAATGACCAAAATTATCGATTTGAAAATTCAGGGACCAAAACCAAAATTGAGTAAAAGTTTAAGGACCAAAAGTTGTATTAACCCAAAAAATGTTGACTGAAGCAGATAAGTCATTGTATCTAGGTTCTACCAAATACTCTAGAATTTCATTTATAGTCACTTAGATCCTTCAACTCATACTAAAATATTGTTTATCCAGGTTCCAATAAAAACTCTTAGCTTTCATTTTTGATCAAAATACATCATATCAAGTGCTTGTGTGGCATCATTGATAAGGTAATGTCAATGTGTTAGAATTATAGGGAGATGCATTCCCTCAAACAGAAATCTCACCTTCATTCTATGAAGCAAAGATGACTACCAATACGTTGGGATTGAACTACACTTAAATCCATGAGTGCCCAAATGATTGCAATTTGTATTGGAGACGATGCCAAATTGAAAAAAAAATGTAATTGGTGGATCGCCTCTTGGTTCAAACAGACAAAAAGGGGGTCGACAAGCAACCAAGAAGCCTGCAAAGATTTTTAAATATTTTCCATTGATTCCATGACTTCTGAGATTGTATATGTCTGCCAAAATGGCTCAACACATGCGATGACATTCTTTGAAGCCAAACATCGATGGGAAGTCGAGATATCCTAGGGACGATGATGAGGCTTGGAAAGTGTTTGACATTGAATTTCCTGAATTTGCCAAGGACCCCAGAAATTTCTGTCTAGCTTTGGCATTAGATGGCTTCAACCCATTCAGGAATCTTAGTGCAATATACAGTATATGGCCTGCGGTATAGATACAATACAACTTGCCACCTTGGATGTGTATGAAACAAAGCTTCTTCATTCTTTCAATGATAATTTCAGGAAAGAGAACTCCAGGAAATGATATAGATATCTACCTTCAAATGTTGATACAAGAGTTTAGGAGTTGTGGAGCAAAGAAGTTGAAACATATGATGCTTATGATAAGATGCTCTTCATACTCCATGCGTTGTTGATGTGGACAGTAATCAACTCTCTGAGACTTTGCACATTGTCTGGTTTGAACGTGCATATGTATATCCTAACTGCAATTTTGACCAAGACTTAATGCACCTTTCTTACAGTCACAAGTGGTGCTTCATGGGTCATTAATAGTTCCTTCTTGGAAATCATAAGTTTAGATTGCAGAGGATTAGATTCAATGGATATAGGTAAGAAAGCTACGCCTATGACTATATATGATGCAAACTTGAGGATCAGTGGGATGGTTTGCTGCCTCAATTATGAACTTTGCCTTCATATCTTGAGCAATTTCCCTGCAAAGACAAAGCAAAACAAGTACCACGAATTTTATAATTTCAAATATCAATTAATTCAGCAGTCATCATCAATAGTTCATGCATAAAAACTTGTTCAACTCTGAGTTAGAGGAGCAAGACAAACCAAATGCATCGATGGAGACAATTTCTTACCATAAAGGCCCACAAATGAATACTAAGATGAGCATAATTATGTCTTATATATTCTTTTAATATCAAAAGTTATTTATGTATTCTAAATGTTCAAAGAAAGTCGTAGTGTAAGGCTGATTGAAGAGATAAGTTGAACATCTTATGAATATCCATATTAGTTTTTTTAGTTCATTTCGTGAAAGGAAATAAAGGAATTGCATGATAGATTAGGTACATGCCTTACAAGGTAAGTAAGAGTGCAGAGTTGACAATATTCTCAATAAGCAAAATACTAAGGAATTGAAATCAGGATGAAGAATTTTTAACTAAAAGTCAATACCTGTTTATAACTCCTCCAAAAGCACATGGAATTAGAACATCACATTCATGAACAAGCAATTCTGCAGGGTCCATATTATCTCCTCCAAGGAAGTCCTTCAAACTAATTAAAAGTATTTTCTTTATGCTTTTGCAATTCTGGGATATCAATTCCATTTGAATTCTTAACAGCACCAGTGATGTCACTCACTGCAAGTACCTTACCACCTCTTTCGTGAAGCAACCTTGCTATCCATGAGCCCACATTACCAAAGCCCTTTAGTGACTCCCCATATTCTGCGAGTAGTGCTTCAGCAATAACAACTCCACGTCCAGTTGCTTGTTCTCGACCCAGTGATCTGCTAAGATGCTTAAATTCATATTATGGAAAAGAGGGTTCATGTAATTTTTCTCTTAATTCCTTTAAAGTTCTTTCTTCAAAACAAACTATTGTTATAAAGCATACTTACAAGAGGCTTTCCAGTAACAATAGCCGGTGAATGACCATGAAACTTTGAGTATTCATCAAAAATCTAGTCCATTGTTTGCAATCGATAAATATTATGTATGTTCGGTAAAAATATCACTTGAAGAGAATACAGATTCAAACATGTAAATATTGTATCATATAAAACATTGCAACAATATATTTTATATTGTGCATATACCTGAGCATTAGTGCCCATGTCAGGTGCTGGAATATCAGTATGGATTCCAATAAGGTCATGAGTTTTTTGTGTAAAAACACGAGTTAGTCTTTCCAATTCGCCGAGGCTCATATCTTATGTGTTGCATTCAATACCACTCTTGGCACCACCATAAGGAAGATCTACCACAGCAGTCTTCCAAGTCATAAGTTGCGCAAGAGCATTTACTTCATCAATATTAACCTTCAATGTAACAAGTAGATGTTATTTACACATTTAGAAATTCAATGCCCACAGCCTTCTAATGCATTGTCTATCTTATCAAATAAATGGCTACAAGCTAGTAGATGCTAAAATATAATGATGGCTTACACATGATATATGATATCTAAGGAATTTCATAAGAACTCATAAACCTTATAGGATTTTGTGTATCCTTATAAAAGACTTATCAAGATACCTGAAGAAATTTTAACATGATTACACGTGGGTAAAGAATATAAAAGTAAACCATGAGAATTATTTTTATAGCAAGGGAGAAAGAGAAAAAACAGAAATATAATTTCTGAAATTCCGATATATTAACATTGCAGTAAATCTGTGCATAGTATCTAATTTATTTGCCACCAAAAAATCCAATTCATTGAAAATGTGTCATGTTCAAACTTCTTCGTGAACAAAAACCCAGATTTTCTAACTGAAATAAATTAACAAAATGGATATGGGACCATGAATGATACTCGTAACACCGTATTTCTTATTATAAGTCCACCCTAACTACTTCTCATTTATTAAGGAGTTGAATTTATAGTATTAAATATGTTTTAGCTTTTTTTAAAAAAAAATAACTTTACCCTTATTTAAAAATATGTGTTAAAATTCACCTAAACTTTTTGAAGAGGTGTTAAAATAATATAATATTTTATGCATTATAAGCCTTCTCTCTCATCTTTCCTATTTCTAACGTAAAGGTAAAATAGTTACAGTAACATTCATTGATCCCAAATTAGATTTATATTTAAAAACAAAAATTTGTGTTAATTAAACTTATAATAAAAAATATAGCAGTACATACATACATAGAGTAAACATTCAAAGCATAACGTACACCATTATAGGGTAAACAAATAACGTTAGATTTGACCCCTGACTCGGGGTTCACCTCTGGATGATATCTGATCCCTACCTTCATAGGACCACGAGCATTGTCGTGCTGCACTCTAAACCCAATATATGACACTAAACTCCCATCGTTCTTTGGAATCGTGCACTCCACCTAATCATAAAAGGGAAATTAATAACACAAACATCATATGAGGATCTTGATTCTACCAAAAGCAGAAGAAATCTTGACGGAGTACACTAAATTCATCCTCTCAATTTCTTTTAAAAAAATAAAAATAAAAAAATCTGCTAGTATGAATTCAGATAAAAAAGCAAGGCACTAGACTGCAATGCTGTCTCTTGAATGGAAAGTTCAATTTTCAAGGAGAACACGAAAAAACGTGAAAAGAAAAATTAAAACAGAGAAAGAAAATAACCTTAACTTCTCTAGAAGGGATCATTAGAGTTCCCTCAAGCCTGGAATCCTGCCCAAGCAAGCGAGCAGCTCGCTGGAAATTACGATTAGTTGCCTCAAGAGCATTCACGATTGACTTCGCAGACACTGTAAGAGTACAGAGAAGAATGACTTAGTTTGAAAAATATGAATGAACGAATTATAATAGCCTTGAACTTTCTAGGAAAAATAGCTTGAAAATGCAGAAAGATTGAAGTCATGGCAATGAGATAGATCTTGATAAAAGTCATGGGAATGGTTGAATGGTTGTCGAGTGGTTTTAATATGTACACATACGGAGGAAAAAGGCGCGCGAACCTGAGATTCATTTTACTTTTGATGTTATTAATTATTGTCATTATTACAATTGAGATTCATTCCAAAGTTTTACTTGGAAATTTTACATTTTGAATTTTAATTATTAATATTAATATTATTAATTGATATACTTTTTTTATGTATTAATTGGTAATCAGTGCTTAATTTAGATCATATTAATAGGTGTCCAAGTAACTAATTACTTTAATTTTGAGGTTCGTGATTTCCCCTCCCGACACAAACGTTTCCTTTAAAACTCGAACTCGAGACCTCAAGGATCTAACGAGGCCTTTCACAGTTGAACCAACTATGTGCCAGTAATATTAATTTTTTTTTGAACTGAGCAAGTAATATTAATTGATATACTGAATATGTATCATTTCTGCATGTTTCCTATTAAGAGTATTTTTTAAAAATTTTCTTAATGACCAATAATATATATAAATCCCTTTTAACTTATTCAAAATTAAATTTAAATTTTGAGTAATTTTTTTGAATGAGATGGAAAAGTTAAAAAAATCGCTATTAAGCACATGGTGTTTAAGCTTGGTTTATACATGATCGATCAATGAGATTCTTAAAACGCAGACGTCATTACACGTCACAGGTGTAGACCCGACAAAATGTTGTGAATTTAAAGGTTGATGGCGCTGATAACGAAATTGAAACTTAGATTTGTGAATAGTTTAATTTTTTTTTTTTTTGGCTGAAATTTAATTTTGTTAATATTTAGAAAAAGTTACTCATAAATTATTTGTGTTTGTTAGTCTTACACCAATGAAATATACATATAGGCCAATATGTAGATACATTAAATGTTGCAATAATAAATGCCTTTATAAAACATAATTATTTTTTAAATAAAATTAATAACAAAATTAACTCTGATTATTATTGTGAAATAACTTAATGTCCTGTTTGGTGTAGAGGAATTGGAGGTTGGGAAGTGGAAGTAGAACCCATATTTTTATCTATTTGGTGCAATAGAAGCCACTTCCTCATGGAAGCCACTTCCATCAAAATCGATGGAAGTCACTTCCTTACCCAACCCCATGGAACTGAGTTACAGTTCCACTTCCATTGCTTATTTCCTTCCTTATCCTTTAGCCACTTTGATCTTCCTCCATCCCTCCGCCGACAATGGGTCCTCCCTAGCGGCGACGCCAAACACTACTACAAAATATGTCTTTCGTGGCGTTTTTTTTATATGTTCCTGTGGCGTTTTAAAAACGTCACAATAGCCAGCGTCACAATTGCTCTTGTGGCGTTTTAAAAACGCCACGTTAGGTAAACTTCTTGTGACGTTTTCTCAGGAAAACGGCACAATAGGGTAGCTTTTTGTGCCATTTTCTCGAGAAAATGGCACGAAAGGCTACCCTATTGTGTCGTTTTCTTGAGAAAACGCCACAGGAAATTTGCCTAAAGTGGCGTTTTCTCATAAAAACGCCATGATAGAGTATTTTTTTTTAAAGAAAGATATATTTTTAATTTTAATACCATCCCATACAAAAAATTAGAAATTGCTTACATTAAATTTGCATTTCAAATTTTAATTACATATATGGTATCTAGATCATAACCTCCTTAACAAACAAATCAAATAGTATCTACAAATTTATGAATATAATAACATCATCAGTAAATTAAGAATAAAAAGTCCCCAAACATAATAATAAGATTATTATTATTCATCACGAAAGTTTATTGGTTCTCCTCCAACATCATTATCATAATAAAGAACCTGACAAATTGCCACGGCACAATGATGACAAATATCTTAAATAAGAGGATGCCCTGATGTTTAATATCAACTGTAAGTTATTTCATACACTATGTGAAACATTGTGTTCAGGTTACAGCATACAACATCCTTCACAGAATAATGTGCATGAACTCTAAACATAAGCTGATCCCTACTGACGAAATACTAAAGAAATACCATAACCGCTAACGAATATAATGCACCATTTCTGCCCACATAGCAGAGAAAAAGACAAAAGTTCCCTCGATAATATAGTTTAAGAAAAAGCAAATAAGCAACAACCCAAGAATCCAATTATCATCTACAAAGAGGCTTTTCTACAATCAATATTAGCAATACGAGTATAAATAAATAGCCTATCTTCTTAGCTAGAACTTGTAGTTGAAATTGAAATAGAAGCTCCCTCATGGACTAGTAAGAGAGAAAGGAAAGGAGAGCAGAATAACTAAGGTGTCTCCCTCTTGGACTGATTCCCTTCCATCATCCCACCATCTCTCTCATATCTTGTATTCCCTACACGAACTACTGGAGTGGAGTCTGGAGTTGTATTTGTATCCCAGTCCATCACACAAAAAGGAAGAAGTTAAAACAACTAATAGAGGGGGGGGGAAAAAAATTTAAACCCCAACACAATCATTCAAAACAAAACTCAAATACAAGGAAGCCATTTCTCAAAAGCAAGCACATAAATCTCAAATCATTTCCCCCTTAAGTCAGTGAGTTCATCTGCAGATTGCATAAACTGCCAAAGTAAGATTCAATTTACAGCAGTACTCTTAATATAGTAATCAACTAAGCTTATCTAACCATTAACATCACATGCCTTTTTAATTTCGTTGCTGCTTTTTTTATTTCAAACTAAAATTCTACGAGGGTCGCAAAACAACATAAAAATGAAAAAGAATACAAAATCATCACTTGATTGAATGAACTGCAGCCCAGTAGATCCACAACATCACTAGTCCCAAAAAAGCATATATAAAAAAAACACTACAAAACTTCAGATATATTATCCTCAAGAGGCGTGCTAGCTCAGAAAAGGAAAGTGCAAGGGAAGATAAAAAGTTGAAGGGTGGTTACAAATTATCCATTATCTAATCAACAAACGCGAATCTGAAAAAATTGCGTGTATGCAAAAAATGAGCAGGTAGTAACAATAATTGTCGAAAGAGAGGAAGAGAATCACCTAATGTCGTCTCCACCGGCCTCCGCTTATCCTTCGGCGACCACCACCACCTACAACAACAACAAAATCAACATGCCAACCAGCCCTACGCCTTCTTATCTCTATTACCTGAAGGATTCACCTCCCAAATCAAACAACAACGAGATGAAATCGACCAATTCCTCCAAGCCCAGGTACTGTATTCTCAATTCAAATCTTCACTTCTCCCACTATACATCCAAAAAACCGGAAGATAGATTCATATATTATTGGGAAAATAGGGACAACAATTGCGAAGGGCATTAGCAGAGAAAAGGCAGAGGTATTATCGTTGAATACCATTAGATGAAAAATCAGTACAGGAATAAAGACACACCTCGGCACCCTAAATAAGCCTGAACTGCAGAATGGCCAAAGGAAGGGGGTTCGAGCACACGAAGCTTGCACGGCATTGGTGTGGCTCTTCACAGAACGGCGAACGGCGACACAGAACGGATGCGTATAATCGGATCAGCAAAACTACGTTTGGGAATTGGATCTCTCAGCCGTTCGATCCAGGATCTACGGCAGAGGCTCCCTCCCACAGAACGATGAACGGTGAAGCGAATGGTGTGGAAGAGAGAACGATGAACGGCATTCTCTCTTCGGCTCTTCACAGAACGATGAACGGTGAATGATTTTGCCGAGAAGGGAAGAGATTGCTTGAGAAGAGAAGAGAGTGACTAAAGGGTTCAGCAAGAATGAAGGGAGTGACGGAGGGCTGGGCACGGGAAGAAGCTTAGGGAGAATGAAGAGAAAAGAAGATCAAATGAAAGCTAGGGTTGGTTGGGAATTTTGTGGGTACCTATTGTGCCGTTTATCAAGGAAATGGCATAATAGGTGTTACTTGTTTTTTTTTAAAAAAAAAAAATTATAAACCTTCTTGTGCCATTTTTTTAAAAAAAACGGCACAATACAATAGGGTTTTAAATTTTAATTTTTTTAAAAAAAAAATGAGCTATTGTGCCGTTTTTTTAAAAAAAGACACGATAGGTTTATTTTTTAAAAAATTAAAATTTTAAAAAAATATTTCCTGTGCCGTTTTTTAAAAAAAAACAGCACAATAGGTTTATGTTTTATTTCCTGCAGTGTTTTCTCTACAAAACGTCACTTAATTGGCGTTATAATAGCCCTATTTTGTAGTAGTGAAATGACCTTCACCAATAGTGGAATGTTCCTCCCCTAGTAGTTGTGACTATGAACCCCAAGTGGATGTGCGGAGGCAACGACAACAACTGAAACTCATGGATCTTCTTCGACGGCAAACTGAAGAAGAAAGGGGAGATTTAAAGAACCTTGTCTGCTTGTCATCTGCGGTCGCTCGTTGGGCTGACCACCGCCATGGTCGTCTTCGCCGTCGGCACATAAGGAAGAGAGAGGTAAGATTTCATTCTTGTTCTTTAAATGCCCCCTTTCTTCTTCTATGGTTCAGTTCATCGAATAGATTTTTTTAAATCATGGAGTGAAATGGATGGATTCTTTGAAGCTGGATTTTTTTTTTTTTTGCTTGCTGTTTTAGGGTAATGGAAAATTCTGGAACTCCTTTGAGTTTGAGAAATTGTTGTTATGCCTGTACAACCTTATAATAAATAATACCTATATAGTTCTTGTTGCCTTCCTCCGCCATCAATGGTCAGGTTATGCGGGAGAGGGATTGAAGCTCTAGAACCTCCAAAGGTAAGAGTTTTAATTGTTTAGATTGATTATTGATGAGTTTTGATTTATTATTCTTTGGTCTTCTCTCCTTGTGCCTGCTTGAATAATTTTCCTGCGATGGTGGTGGTGATATATATGGAGATGTTGGATGGAAAATCTGGTGGTTGAGAGTGGTTGCTTTTGCCTCTTTATAAATTTAATTTCTGGTTGATGGATGTTGGATTTATGTGGTTGATTTTCTGCGATTAATCAGGAAGAAGACGAAGGATCTGTCGGAGGGATGAAGATGAAGGATCTGAGGATTTTTTTTTGAATCGGGGTTACTTTGGTCTTTGTCCATTTTATATACATATATAAATTAAAAATAATACTACACTTCCATTGATATACCAAACAGACTTTAAAAATCACTTCCATCTATATTTCCACTTCCACCTCCAATTCCCATTCTACTTCCACACCATTAAAAACTTTTCCATCGTACCAAACAGGGCATAAGATCTTCGAAATGGTTATGAACTTATGATTATTCAGATTTAAATGACTAGATTATTAAAAAAGAAAAATAACCCTTTTCTACTTTTTATTTTCTTCATTTTTTGCACAGAACTCAATCTATTGCGCTGACCATACGTTCCATGGCTTTGAAAAGAGAAATAGAGGATGAAGAACAACTCGTATCTTTCTCGATATGCGTGGAAAGGCAAATCACAAAAAATAAACCCAACGCATTTGAACTTTAAAATTATAAAATAGTTTAAATAAATAAAAAAAAACAGAGACAAAAGCATAAATAAAGATACAAATAAATAATTTACATAAAAATAGGAATAGTATTGAAAAAAAAAATCCTATGATTGAATAATTTTATTGATGAAAATGAATTTACTTTGAATGCATGTATTTTTAGGTAAGAAATGCTATAGAATTTATTACCCATAGAAGACACATTTTATATGTTATATCGAGTATCATATATAAATTACTTTCAATTATCTTATCAATATAAAAAAAATAACTCGTAAATTGAAAGAGTATCAATATTAGTCAAAGTAGTTCGTCCAAATTCAAATGAATCACATATCTTTCCTTTTTTTTTTTTATATTGAATGCCGTAAAATTAAACAATAATAACTAATAACTCTCTACATAACTTGTAAATTGTAATTCTAACGCCTGGAATTTTCATACTATACTATAACATTTTAATTGAATTATAACCACTTTTTAATGTCAGAAGCCCAAAAATACGTAAAAATTTAAAACTTTTTCTTTAAAACATTTATCCAACTTCCTTTCAGTTGGAATGGGCTTTTCAGACAAATTGGAACCACTTAAAACTTTTTGTAAAAGAAAGTGGTTAATAAAACAATTAAAAGTACACTAACCATCTTTGGGTGTCCATTCTTAATTTATATTGCTTAGGAAACTTAAATCCCTTTATAAATTTATACAATCCTATTTTCTATGCTTGCTACTATTAATTTAAGAATTTAAATTTACATCATATACAAATAACCTTACTATTCAAAACATAAACTTAATTCTTCATCTAATCGTCTTCCAGTATTCCTGTCTTATCTTAATCATCTCACTATCTCCCAGCTAGTTTCTTCCAAACCTGCGTTACTGAAAAATGTTTGGGGAAGGGGGTGAGATTGGAAATCCCAATAGCAGTTTCTTTCATTAACTTATATTATCATGCTAGCATTGACATGTATTAATTTCATAAATCTGAACAAATAAAACAATTACACATACTTCCTGCGCTCAATCTCTACCAGCCACTATTAACAATATATTCGTTAACTAGTGGAGGCCTCACCTGCAGGATTTCTCGTTATAACATTTAAAGTTATAACTAACTGATCTGGCAAAGGGGGAGCGACCCACCTAAACCTGGAGTACTCCATAAATTACTATGCAGGAATTAACAAGGCTTATCGTCTTCATGCATAATGTAAACTTGAAACAGATATTACAAAATAATACATGCAATTCTTTTACTGTAATGAAATAAACTGCTACCTGAACTCCAAGTTTAGACCTTATATGCTCCTTCCCTTTCCACTGATCTTCTCAATTTAGGTTACTATCAAGACCTATTGATATTTAATATAAATAATAAATTAATACCTTAACTTCTATATAATTATTCAGCGTCTCTCTCTCGGGTCCTAATTTAATTAATACTACCCCATTCTTGGTATTAGTGAAAGATTATAATTTACTATAATTATCTTAACGCCTTTTAAAATTAAAAGGTCAATTTTAAATAATCTATTTCTATTAATAATTCTGATTCTCATTATTATCTTTATCGAAATTAAATATAAAAATCTCAATGACCTTCTCATGGTTAATCTATTAAACATTACTATCTTCTACCATATATACTATTTCCTTATTCATGTACAGTATAACTTTAATCTTATCAGTCTCATAGCTTATTATTGATTCACTGTTGTCACTGAAAATGTTATTTAAGAGAACGGAATAGAACAGAGGTTTCAACTTATTAAATCTAGTCCCAAAACAAAACACTAACAAACTAATTAAAATTCACGTGACATCATCATCAATCGCATTAAATCAATATTCTATACCATTAATTTATGTTAACATATGTGAAACCTCTATGTTATCAGTTCATCTAGTATTACTCGTCATGTCCCATATCACATAATGCCCAACAACAATTTTAATCCCAGTTAATCACATTTGATTTCCTAACTTCCAGTATCATTCCAAACAACATCTAATCACCTTAATTATCCTACCACTAGAAATCCTTAAGACATTCTCCCTAGACCCAATTGCCATCTAAGGAAATCAATTTCCTAAAATTTCAAATATCAGACCTTTCAATTGAACCTTCAATAACAACTCATTTCCCCCAATTCCATGGCAATTATTTATAATTTACCTTATTCCAAATTTACAATTTAATTCACATGTAAAAATAACTAAGCTCTCAGGTTACCCGCAACAACTATATCATTAAGAATCCGGTAACAATGTTCATCCTAGTCAAACAGAATCAATCTCCTAATTTCAGTATTAAATTAAACCACCCTCAATCATCTTAACTTTCTATCTAAAGGTCATTAACAATTGCCATACTTAAATCATGTTCTAAAGCTTCAGATTATTCATATTTCCCTTAGATGCAGTAAGATAACCATACCAAATCCATGTAAAATTTCTAAATCCCACTTTGTTGTACAATTTCTCAACCACTATATTAGTGCCTTAATCAATTCCTCCTACAACCTCAAATCTTTAATATAATCAATTGCTAATTAAATCATCCAACAACAAATGGGAGCAAACTAATTTTCTTTTCCTTCCAATGTCCATTCAATAACTCAGCATTATAAACTTTATCGAGCATATTTTAAACAACCTTTAATTGAACTTTCTTACACTCTAATTTCCCTCGAACAAAACATCACTCACCTTCTTTCATACATCCCCTTTTTATCCATTAGATTCTTATCTACTCCTTGCTTCTAAATTTCTCTAAAAATATCTCAGCTTCAATCCCAATCATCTGTCTAAACCTTAATCAAACTCCAAAAGAAAGGAATTAGTCCTTTCACAATTCAAACCTATTTTGAACCAAGACCTAACAAATTCAAAGAATACCCAATCCAATTCCAACTAATCCAGATTCTAAAATGAATTACACACAACCAGAAAGCAGAGCAAGTACATCCAGTACTCAATATATATATATATATAAAATTAAACATACTAGATCATATACCATCTCCTCTCTATTCCTATCTTCATCACTGAACAGGACCAAGACAGAGCAGTCATTTCCTCAATTACAAAACTAAGAGCAAAGGAATTAGATTCAAAATCCTCCCCAACAAGACAACAATCAAACATCAACTCCATTCCTTATTTCCTTTCCCTGTAACCCCTCAACCAGCAGGGCATAACAAAAAATTACCACACATATACCTACGCAATTAAATCTCAACTTTACACCATTAACCACCATTAGGCTTCAGCTCCATTTTCCTTCCATCATCCATCAGTGAATAACCACAAAGCAGGGACAGAAATTCGGCCAGAAACAAAACAAAGCAAGACAGAGAAGATTAAGAAAATGAAACAACTTTCATTAGGGTCCAATGACCACACAAATGCAGCGATTACAGAGCAAGAAATCAAGAACAGAAAACGGAGAACAAAATCGGCAGAACAGAGAAAGGAAGAGAAACTGGAATTGCAAAATCATCAACCCAGACATCAGAAATTTCAACATACAATTCATATCATTAGCTTTATCTCATTCCTAACTAATTTAACTAGACTTAAGAGTAGTTTAAGAAAGCAAAACCGAATTAGTGGCTTGGTGAACAGTAACCCCGAGCAGAGCACCCCAGAAATCCGATGAAAATCGAACATAATCAACAAGACCTTATAGAAAATTTTCGAATTAAATTCTGATTTTGATCTTAATTAGTTTAGAATCTCAAAATCCCTAAACCCCCAAATCGAATCATCTCTCACCGCAACCTCAATCGAAGGAACAAAGAACAGAATTGAATAGAGAACTTACTGGGGTTTAAATCCAGTCTTGCATATATCAAATGGCCTCTCTATCGCTAGAAATCATAGCCAAAATTCACTGGAATAGGAGAAAGGGATCAAGGGAATGAAGAAGGCGGATAGAGCAAGGAATAAGGAGAAATCGACTCACCTATGGGAAGTCAAACTCTGCATGTTTCCTAGGTTACTCGTTGCCGTGCTTCACCTGGCTTCTCGCCGCCGATCACGGCTGATTCTGACGGATCTTGCCGCTGAAACCGAAGGACCAGAAGGCGGGAGGAAGAGAACAGAGGGAGATGTGGCGAGAGAGAGGGAGCTCGGGAGGAAGAGGTGTGTATGTGTGTGTGTGTGACGCAGCGGAGAGGGAGTATATATTTATTATTATTATTATCTTTTTTTTTTGTTTTAATTGTGTGTGTATACGTGGAGAGAGACAGGAGGATAAAAGAAATAAGAGTGAATGGAAACATGGACAAGTGTGTGGTGTAGGTTTAAAGAGAAATGTGATATTTTATTTTTATGGGTATTTTACTATCTTGCCCTCCCCTTTATAATTGAAGATATTTTCAACTAGGGGCAGATATTGTCTTTTCTATTTTCTATTTCCTATTTTCCTCTTAAATCATAATTTTATTTATCATTATCATTTAGAAAATAGATCTGAATTTGTCCCAAAATAATTATTCTAGATATGCTTAAATTTCCAAATTTATTTATAAGACTGTTTAAATATCAAACAATACCCCAAGGTTCTAAATATTCCCTTATTTAAATCAATCTTTCAACTATTTGTCCTCAACTAATAAATAAAATAAGTCTTAAAAATTATTAAAAATACACCTGGCCTCATAAATTTATTTATAAGGCTTTTTAATTTCTAAACGCCTTTTTCAGACCTCAACTAAATTCTTATTATTCCTTTTTTCCAAATTAAGTTTTATCTCGTAATTATTTCTCTTTATTCCTTATAGAAAATAAACCTTAAAATTATTAAAAATGCCTAAAACATCATAAATTTATTTTTAATGCTTTTTAATATTTAGTCAAATTTCTAAAATCCTAGAAATTTCCTTTTTCCTATTTACTGAAATTTGGGGTGTTACAGTAATATAGATCTTTTTTTTTTTTGGATAAAATGACACCTTTCATTAAAGATAAGTAAAAAGTACATAGTTAATTGATTTCTCTATATGGTGGTGATACATCGTAAAACAAGAGGACCCAAAATAGTGCATATAAGACATACTATAATAAAAGCATAAAATGAAAATAATATAAAGTAAAGGCGTGCCCACATCGAAGATATCATTTCAAAAAAGAAACCACACCAAACGTTCATCGTGCACCCGCATGCATAGTGCCATGTAGAATCAAAATGGTAGTTCTGACGACCAATGACCTTTTGAAGGCAAAGGATTGTTTGGAACCTAAGAGACCCGCCACCACGAGACCTTAGAGTAATCCAAAGCCTCACAACGCATATATACCGCAAGGGGTATTGAAATATTCTGGGGTGTTATAATGCACCAAACATGTCATCCACAAAGAACTGGTTGATTCCACATGACTCATTAAAGCTTGTGCATATTGAAGATATTGACCAAAACAATATCCAGTTGAGGTGTCCAGTTGAGCAGATAAGATGATGAAGCCGGCACACATATATTAAAAACCATATGTAAACCAAAACAAACAACAAAACATATAAGTAAACAAACATAATTATAGAGTTGCTCATTCCATTACTACTATATAGCAGCACTGTAAGAAGGACCTCTACGTAGCTACCACAAAACTTAGAGGTCCTTATTAGAATCATGCACATGTGAGGGCCTTTTTAGCACAAGCTCCGCTGAAACCCAGAATGTGATGAGTATAAAGCTCCTCCACACACGCTTCCTTCTCTTTCTAAGAAAATATGGCTGTGGAGATACAAATTGAGACATCAGTTTAATGAAGTGATGGAGAAACCTTCTACTATTTTTGTGCAAATGAGTTGTAGCGAATGGAAGATTCAAAGAATTTGAATCTTTCTTTGGAAAATGAGCGCCCAGGTTAAAAACTTAACACCTCAGAAGCTGTAAACAAGAGTTATGATGATACTTTGTTTAACTCAATAGATGTGCTTTAGATCTACTTTCAGAGAAATTATCTGACTTGTTTCTCTTGCTAGCTCTATTAATAAAATCATCTTCAGTCACTACTACAGAAAATGCATATAGCATCACTTATTTTGGCCCTATAACAGCGCTTATAAGCGCTGCAATAGCCAGTGATGCTATAGGCTATTAGGTCTATAGCAGCGCTTGTTAAGCGCTGCAATAGGCGGCTTAAAGCAGCGCTTAAGCGCTGCTAAAGGTCGCTGCTATAGGGACATAAAATTTACCTATTGCAGAGCTTAAGCGCTGCTATAGGTCACCTAAAATTTACCTATAGCAGCGCTTAATTAAGTAAGCGCTGGTATTGAATTTTTTTTTTAAATATTTCATTTTATTTTATATACCCCACCTGCATCAGTGCTAAAATACCAGAAATTCTATACAGTTCCAGGCAACGAAAATACACTAATAACTCATCCAGAGAGCAATGTACAAATGAACCAACCATTCTAATTGGGAAACAGCACGCTACTAGCTATACTATTATATATCTACATTTGTACTTATTGAAAAAGAGGTAGAACATAAGTGCACTATTCCTCAATTAGCGCATTCATTTTTTCCCTCGACAATGAGGGGCAACGTGCGTCTGGGTAATACTGCACAGAGAGATAAATTTGAATGGCAATCAAATCTACTTGAAATATAATAACAAGTTCAAATACAATTAGAGTTGGCAAAATTTAAAACTTACTGTCAATGGAATGCTACATCGATCATGTATAACGACATCCTTCATAAATTGCATCACATAACATCCACAGTCGTTGTTATTTGGTAAGTGTACATAATGAATTACTCATTAGGTACCACCCCAAGATGTTACCTTATTTTCTTAACAAAAAATCGGCAACATAACAGCTACAAAATGAACATTCCCAGGCTCAATGCCCTCTATTTTTAACATAGAAATGGATAGCCCACAAAATACCAATCATCAACTCAATAATTTTTCAGTCTTTAACAACAGATCTCAGAGCATATATACATATATAGCATTAATGGGCACAAATACACAATTACTACCACATCAAAATTAGACATGAGACTCTAATGAAACCACAATTAGATTACTCATAATTCAATGGAGAAAGGAAAATTAAGAACATACCTTATATGTGGCAAAGTTGATTAATATAAGCTCTCAAACTGTTCAAAAGTATCTCACTTTTAGTCCCCTTTTTTGCCAACAAACTATGAGGCAACTGTAGGCTCCTATAAAAAAATCAAGTAATATAATTAATCCCCTAACTCTAAACTAGTGAAATGCCCAACTTTAATTGCATACCCAATGACAAAACAAGGAAACCAGCTTAGATCCTTCCAAGCTTCTCTATCAAAGTGTTAAATACACCCACGTTTATGTATTTACTAATCACTTGACAAACTTATCAATACCTCAAATATATCTAACTATTAAATATACCAATTGTATTCCAGTTCCTATTTAGATACTTTATACATTTGATAGTTATTGCAAACCCTTTGTTAAAACTTACCAAACTCCATACTTATTAAAAACAAAAACCTTAACTAATAGTTAAATTTACATCTGTAGGATAGTTAATTTTTAATCACATTTAAGCAAATAGGTGACAAAAACCAGATAGTCAAAGCCTAATAGTTAAACTCAATACTTTCACAAATGATATGTAACCCCATTTAATAAAAACTATTTAAATGCATTATTTTTTTTAATTGTTTCATAGTTTTTAAAATTTTATCAAAATATTTTTATCTAACTAATTTTTAATTTCCTGGGGGCTAAATAAGTATTTTTTTAAATAAAAATTAATTCCTAAGCGCTGGTATAGGCCCCTGGGATTTAATTTTTATTTAAAAAAATGTAAAACAATTTGCCAATTTTTTTAAAATTGTTTTACATATTTTTTAATATAAAAAATAAACCCCAGGGGCCTAGTATAGGCCCCTGGGGTTTATTTTTTATATTAAAAAATATGTAAAACAATTTGTCAATTTTTTTAAATTGTTTTACATATTTTTTAATATAAAAAATAAACCCCAGGGGCCTATACCAGCGCTTAGGAATTAATTTTTATTTAAAAAAAATGTAAAACAATTTGCCAATTTATTTTAAATTGTTTTACATATTTTTTAATATAAAAAATAAACCCCAGGGTCCTATACCAGCGCTGGTATAGGCCCCTGGGATTTAATTTTTATTTAAAAAAATGTAAAACAATTTGCCAATTTTTTTTAAATTGTTTTACATATTTTTTAAATCTCAGGGGGTCTATAGCATCGCTTAAGCGCTGCTATATGCTTGTACCTATACCATCACTTTTATTTATAAGCGCTGGTATAGGTCATATTATACCTATCCCATCACTTGCATTTTATAAGCGCTGCTATTATTACGCTGCAATAGAGTATTTCTGTAGTAGTGAGTCCGTTGCCTTTTCTTCGTGACGTAATGAAAGTATGATACCTCAAGAGAGACATGAATTTGACTTTTTCCCTGGTAAGCAGAAGTAATAACAAATTCCATCTTACAAGAGGGTGATTCTGAAACATTGACATTAGACCAAACAAGAAGCCCAACATCCCTCCTGATATCATAATGATGTCCAGAAAAAGTTACTTGGGCTGACTTAGGTCCAATAACTTTACTATGAAAAAGACATCCACCCACTGACTTTGTACAGTATCCTTGAGTATGGTCAAAGCTTCCACAACGTCGACAAAGTCGACCGACATGTTCGATGAAAAAAGACAAACGAAGCTCTTCACCTGATTGAATATGAACTGGAGGAACTTGAGATATCGCAAATAAACCTGGCAAAGCAATCTTAATATGAAGACCTTCACGTTTGGAAGCACAAGATCTATCATATTCTATAAAAGTCCCCAATAAATTTCCCAGCAATTTTGCAACAGTTTCAGAATAGTATTCTAATGGCAGACCAAGTATTTGAATCCAAACATGTACATATTGAAACTGTGCCTTTGATATTGGCATATCCGGCTGCCATTCAAAAACTGCTAATTGAAAACCTTGAAGAAGCAAAGAACCTTGACGAAGAAGAAAATATTTGTCTTGAATATCCTCAAAAAAACCACAAAACTGTTATGATATTGTTGAATAACCTGGACATCACCTCTAATAACCCAATATAAATTGATCAAATATCGAAGCTTTGATGCATGTACAGGTCGACAATGTAGAATCTGAATAAATAGTTCTTATGATCTTAACCACAGTTTGGCAGCAACATATTGTGACGGAAAAACTTGAAAGGTTTCCTAACCAGAAAGAAGACTTAAAGGTAGATAGAAAGATACAGGATATCTTAAGAGGTGCTATGAAGTTAACAAAGAGAACTTGAATCAAAAGCGGAAAGTGATACACTGCCTTTTGGAGAGAAACTTGCTCTCCACCAAAGTTCTCGTAAATTGTAATATAGATAAGATTGGGCGAATGTGTAAAAATGCCTACGAAATTTGGTCCAAGGTGTGCATCCAACATTGTGAAATTTTTTTGACCCAAAAATGCCCACTTAGTTATCAAAATAGGTCAAAAGTGTCTATACTGTCAATATACACTAACGGTATGAAGTTTTTCAACGTTAGAAAAAATAAAAAGTGCAAAAATACCTATGAAGTTTGGTCCGCAGTGCACCCAACACTGTGAAGTTTGATGTGTGTCCAAAAGTGCCCACGTAGTCACCAAAATGGTTCCTTCAGTGCCTATGCTATTACTTTAATTTACACATGTTAGGCAGGAGAAATACATAATAGGGGTGTGAATTTTGTATTTTAATAAAATATATTTAAAACTGTAAGTTTAAAAGCAATTTTGAAAAATACTCCCTCCGTCCCTTATCATAAAAAGCCAATAAGGTCAAATCACACAGATTAAGGAAGTGGTTGAGAGATATAAATATGTCTGAAATAATTTTATTTTCTCAAGTTTGCCCTTTCAATACACTATTTCTTTCATATCTGTTTTTGAAAATTGATTTTGAACTTCAAGTTTTGTAAAATATTTTATTGAAATACCAAATTCACCACCTCTTGTGTATTTTTCCTACCTAACAGGAGTAAAGTAATGACAAAGATTCTGAGGGAACCATTTTGATAACTATGTGAGCACTTTAGGGCCAAAAAAAGTTTGCGGTGTTGGGTGTACTTCATACAAGACTTCATGGGTATTTTTGCACCTGTTATTTTCTCTAACTCTGAAAAACTTAGCACGGTGTTGGGTGATGGCATGGGCACTTTTGATCCATTTTGAAAACTACGTTGATACTTTTGGCCAAAAAAACTTCACAGTGTTTAATGTACCTTAGACCAAATTTCGTAGGCATTTTTGCATATTCATCCTATAAGATTTCTTCTATAAATACTCAACATTTTAGATGGCAGGGACATGGAGTATGCGAGAGCAAAATTCTTGTTATAAAATTTTAATTATTTTTAATTTATGGATTAAATAACATTATAATTAAATCTAACAATATTTAATTGGAATATTGATGATGCGGAGAAAAAAAATCAAATGATGATTAACATGCATATATAAAAGATTTAGTTAGTATAGCTAGTACATAAATATTTTTGTGACAATATTACATATTACAATAACATAATATTTATTTCACTAGTTGGGTCAACATAAACCACAGAGCATCATTGTACAATATCAAAAATCATATTTTTGGATATATTATTAACCAAAAAGAAATTAATGTTTCAAATAGAGGGAGGCATACGGTCAAAGGAATGGTATGACCCGTGAAGTAATGAAAGAAGTTTTTTTTTATTGGGAATATATAAAGTAACTTGTCCCGAGTCTTATCAAGCCAGAATTGCATATAGGTTCTAAATAAAAAAATTAATTTTAGATAGGTCTATGGACAACTTCTTCACTTGTTACTCAAAGCTATTACAGTTATTAATAGTTGTCATTAACAACTCCTTGGGACCTCTTTAAAATTAATTATCGTACTTGGAACCTATGTGTAATTGTAAAAAAAAAAAAAGTTCAGAAATCAAGTAACTGAGTCAAATTATTTTTTTAAAATATTGACCGAGTCAATTCATGGAACAACGTTTCATCTTTTTTTTTTTTTGGTACCTAATCTTTTTATTTATAATTTAAGGGAAAACCATTTTGCAGGTACGTATAGTTTTCACCAATTTTTAATTTGGTATCTATACTTATTTCTCTTGTAATTAAGTATTTAAACTTTAAACTGTTAAAAGCAATGGTACCTACAGTTTGGGAAACACATCAAAAGGTAAAAGATGAATTAACGCCGTTAAAATCCAGAAGGGGAGGGGAAACGAAGATGCACAGAGGCAATGATCTTCTCCGATGAGATAATAGTCTACAATACATATCTTCCTCCACATTTCATTTCTCTTCTCTTCTTCCGCAATACATTTTCTTTCTTTCCACTTCTCTCTCTGATTCGGCTGTTTTCCTCCGCTGCTTCGCCATCGCTTACAACCCATCTTCCACTCGCCCTTACTCCCAACAGCGCGGCAGCCCATTGAATCCAACATACGGAATTAAAATCAAGTCATGGCACTGTGTTGCCTAATCGGAGTAGAAGATATCCCCCAACAATTTATTCGAGAAGACCTTGCTCAGATTCCTGCGCCAATTGCCATTATAATGATTTGAGGTGTAGCTGAACCACGCATCATATCATATGAAGATTAGCCATACCAGACAGTTTGAATATACAGCAGAGCCATCCCTCTCTCTCTCTCTCTCTCTCTCTCTCTCTCTCTCTCTCTCTCTCTCTCTCTCTCTCTCTCTCTCTCTCACACACACACACACACACACACACATCAAGCTCCAGAAGGCATGAAGATGATTGGCGAAAAAGTTTGTGTTGAGTAATGAAGCAACAATCATCTTCTCCATTAACTTTGTGGATGTAGCAGTGACCTTCCACAAAGCTATTGTATTCGGATGAATGATTGGAGGAATAAGTTGTGCTGGGGAATTAACAAAAGGTGTTACGGGGAAGGTATTAACAATCATCCTTTCCTGTGATGATACACGCCTTCTTTTCACCCCTCCCCTCTGGAATTTAAATAATTAATATTAAAAGGTAAACTTTAAATAATTAATTGAAAGGAAAAAAAAATAGGAACCAAATTAAAAATTAAATAATTTTTTTTCAGTTAAAACAAAACATGGTTTTCCCATAATTAAATATACTCTTAGTAGTTTATATTACATCAAATATTCTTTTAGTCTCTCAATTTTGAAAAACGCATTTTAATCCTTTCATCTAACACGGTTTGTTTCATTTTACGGAAAATGCTAATTTTGAAAATCTAAATGATGATGATCCTATATTTAAATGCCGATAAAAATGATATAATTTTAAAATAGATGTATAATTATACTAAAGAATTAAAATTTAAACTTATTTTGTCAAAATTTAACTACATAATCATCATTTAAAATTGTTAAGTCAACATTTCCCCCCGTTAAATAGAACTAATGATATTAACAAAAAATGACTAAAAGTGTATTTTTCAAAATTAAAGGACTAGAAATAGAGTTGATACAAATATAAAGGATAAAAGTATATTTTAGCCATTTATTTATTTTTGGTTTAAGTATAGTTTTAGTCATTAAGTTTGTATCAGGTATCATTTTGATCTCTAAAGTTTAAAGAGAGCAAGTTTAATATTTTTTTTTAACACCAATGGTTTCATTTAATGGAAAATGATGATTTAACGAATTTAACTGATAATTCTGCAGTTAAATATTGATGAAAGAAACTTCAATTTTAATTTTTTATTATAATCATTTTTATATTTTAGAAAATGGCCATTTTTATTCGTATTTGATTACAGAATCACTTTTTAGATTTGTTGAGTTACCATTTTCTGTTAATTGAAACTAATGATATTAGCCAAAAATGATTAAAAGCGCACTTTTCAAATTTAAACTTAAAATAAAATTTGATGTAAACATAAAAAACCAAATATATACTTAGTCTTTATTATTTTTCATTAAATTAAATTGACATCAAAATATATTTTTGAGTAAAATAGCTATTACTATGGTCCAATAAATAATTGGGAAAACCTATTTATTAATACATATACTTTTATTTCATTTTAATATTAGTACCTGTGGTTTTTTATCTTTCAATTAAATCATTAACTTAACTTTATTACCACTATTAGCTTCTCTAACCTTGTTCTACTAGAATAGTTAGGATTTGTATATGAGCTTATTGTGTTTATAAAATAAAATTAAATAATTTAATTAGGATAAAAATACACATAGGTACTAAAATTAAAATTAAATAAAAATATAGATATCAACAATTGTATTTTCCTTAAATAAAATATGAATAATTAAGTTTTTTTATGAAATATGAATAATTAAGTTACATCGATACAAAAATTATAAAATTGATTAAACACAATAGATATGTAAACATATATATATATATATATATATATATTAAAAATAATCTGTATTAAAAAAAAGAAGGGAATGAAGGAGAACGAGTAGGAAAAAGAGCTGTGTGAAAGATAATTCATGCAGTAATATAATATATCATTAACGGTTGAAAATGAAAAAAAAAAAAACTAAATATTTTAATATTTTTTAAATGTATTTTATGAATAAGATCATGTGTACATTATGTTTAGGCTATAACGCTGGAAGGAGTATTTATTTATTTATTTTTTTGGAAGCAATTACATGATTGGATCTAATTTAATGTGTGTGAACTCTTTTTTTTTTTGATAAATTAGTGTGTGTGAATTCTAAATAGGTAAAGTCATTAAATACAAAAAATTTTTCAAGTTCGATATATATAGTAATACAAACAATTTCACGATCAAGTTTCAGCAACTACATAATTCTTTTGATAAAGATAAGGATGAAAGAATGCAGAAATTTGTCATTTTCAATTCTTAATAGAAATACATTTACATAGTCCCACGAATAAATTTAACTATTTTATTTGACATGTCAAAAGTGTTTTGCAGTATTTAATGATAAGGCATGATTTCATTGATTTGATCATAAGGAGGTGAAAGCAAGTGATATATATATATATATATATAGATATATGAAAATAAAAAATTTCAAAAAATAAAAAAATTGACAGGCATTAGGAAAATAAATATGCGGAATTATAAGGCTACAAGGAAGAGTCAAACACTCAAATTTACAATTCAAACTTATAGAAAAAAACGATTGAATCTTGGGTTTTTAATACTCACTACTTTTGTCTTGAAAGTGAAATATCATACCGTTTAAGTTTCCAAAGGTGCTTTGATTTATATTTTGGAGATTTGAAGAGGGCAAAGATAAGAATCTAACTCATCATGCCAAGTTCAACTGGGACTATTGACTTAGAAAAAGGTCTTATTGACAATAGTTTTGTGGAACAACGGTATGAAGCGCTCCCTTATAAATATATGATGGGGGGTTCAATCTTATAATCTCAATTCTCCAGCCATCTAAATATTTTAAAGAAAATGTGCAATTATTAGTTTTTAGAAGTTTGTTGGCTAAACCATCTCATTGTCCTAAGCTATCATCAACTCTACTTATTTGGAAAATGTTGCATCACTGTATCAAAATGAAGATATGCAACTTTTATAGAGAATGATTTTATCATAAAATTCTTAAGCAAACAATGATGAAGAGATAAGTCTATCAAACTTCTAAATTTTTTCAAGAAAATGTCCAATTATTAGTTTTTAGAAGTTTGTTGGCTAAACCATCTCATTTTTCTAAGATATCATCAACCCTACTTATTCAAAAATGTTGCATCACTGTATCAAAATGAAGATATACAACTTTAATAGAGAATGATTCTATCATAAAATTCTTAAGCAAACCATGAACATAAGTCTATCAATCTACTTTTTTTTTAGCCAACTGCTATATAAGCAATCATACTAAAGTGAGAAATCAAAATTCCGTCACATAAACTATGCCCCCCAGCCTCTAAGGGTTGTTGCACGAGCAACACGTTCCACTCCAAGTGTGAAAGCACCCATTCGAAGATTGCAATTAAATGTTTTGCACTTGTCCTTTACGTCATGGAAGGCTTTGGTCATATACTTTTGTAATTCATAGTTCACACGCTTCTCCTCCCACATAAATTCTTGGATGTTCTGTGATCATCAAATATCGAATCATGTAAGAGTAATTATATGAAGAATGCATGCAAGTTGCACAAGTAAGTATTCATGTTTGTCTAGTGCTCCAAACGACGAACATACTTAAGTCGAGCTACAAGAAGTCAATAAACTTGTAATGAAGTTGAAAGAGAACACATGCAAGGATATGTGAGGTTCTATATTTGTTTCTTGCCTATTAAAAGGCAGAAAGCTTTAAAACACAAACTACAATGCCATATTTATAGTCACTTTATCATATGACACTATAAGTTTCTCATGCTATTCTATGAAGAAAGAAATTCAGCGGACTTGGCAAGTTAAGATGAAATCATCAAATTTTTTTATTTTTTTTGAACTGAAAAATCATCAATTCAATGAACAAACTTTTCAAAATAGTTGTACAATCTCGTTTGAAACTAAGATACCGGTTGATTATGTGTGGACAAATAAAACCTTTTTGAGAGAGCTATCCCTAATTGTGACCAATAATACTCAGATATGATCTAGTTAATTAGAGAGGTATATCAAATAATAAATATACCACAGAAGGAGGAAAAGCTCAAACTCAAGAAAATTAAACATTACATATTGTACTCCATATCATCTACCTGAACCCACTCAAAATAGCTGACAGTGACGCCTCCAGCATTTGCATATATATCCGGTAGTACTACAACCCCTTTCTGAGATAGTTCCTGCAATAGAAACTTGACTGTGAGATGCTGAGAGCTAATACTTCTCACGGTCCACATACAATATGTAAGAGTAAACATTACAAAGTTACCTCATCAGCTTCAGGATCAGTGGGATGGTTTGCTGCCTCAATAATGAACTTTGCCCTCACATTTTTAGCAATTTCCCTTCAGAGACAAAGAAAAATATGCGCCATGAGATCTATAATTTCAAATATGAAATTATTCAATCTAATTAAGAGTAGTTCATGCATTCAAACTTATTCAGACTCTTGAGGCAAGGGAGCAAGACATATAAATTTAAATGAGCCAGTTACTCATAATGTATTTTATGTATTATTATTATATTATATGTTAGTTTATAAGTTAAATGAACTAGTTTAATTAGAGAAAAAGTTCGGACAAATTAATTTATAAGTAACTTATTTAGTTTTCTTAGAGTTTTAAAAAAAAAGTCAATTAAATTTTATATTTAGGAATAAAATGAATAGTTTTTTAGTTCTCTGAAAAACAAAAGTTGTGTAATAGATTTGGTTTCTCTTGGAAGATAAAACAAAGTCCAAAGTTGACAATGTATTCAATAGGCAATACTAAGAACATATGAATAGTTTTGAGCAAAAAGTCAAAACCTGTTTATAACTCCACCTAAAGCCGATGGAATCAGAACATCACATTCATGAACAAGCAATTCTGCAGGGTCCATATTATCTCCACCAAGAAAGTCCTTCAAACCGTTAGTTTTTTCTTTATGCTTCAGCAATTCTGGGATATCAATTCCATTTGGGTTCTTAGTAGCACCAGTCACATCACTCACTGCAATGATCTTACCACCTCTTTCATGAAGGAGTCTTGCTACCCATGAGCCCACATTACCGAAACCCTTGAAAATGTCCATTTTCCGGAAAAGATACTTAATTAACTACAACTTCAACAAAAAGTTATATAAGACAGAATTTATGCGTAGCGGTAAAGGTACCTGGATAACAAATGTCAAATCATTCAGTGACTTTCCATGTTCTGCAAGCAATGTTTTAGTTGCAATAACAACTCCACGCCCAGTTGCTTGTTCCCGACCCAGTGACCCTCCAAGAGACTTTATAAGTTCATGTGAGTTTTTTTTTTTTTTTTTTTTAACTCCTTTAAAACAAACTATTGTTGTGTGTATATATATATACTCTCTTCATTCCTAACTAGGATCTATGTGACTTTTTTTGGAAATTCTTAAAAAAGTTAAATAAATAACTTAATTATAAATTGATTTACATGAACTTTTTTTCTAAATTAGTTTATTTAACTTATAAGCTAACATATGGTGTAATAATACACAAAAGTCATTATAATTAAGTGGCTCATTTAGTTTCTTTAATATCCCTAAAAAAAATCAACTGGACCTTATATTTAGAAACGGGGAAGTAGCATACTTACAATAGGCTTTCCAGTAACAATAGGTGGTGAATGACCATGAAACTTTGAGTATTCATCAAAAATCCAAGCCATTGTCTGCACTTGGTGAATAATTTGTTTGTTCAGGTAGAACACCACTAGAAGAGAATACCAATTTATAGTGCAATAAAAGTTATAGTACAAATACCTGAGCATTAGTGCCCATGTCTGGGGATGGAATATCAGTATGAATTCCAATAATGTCATGAATTTTCCGAGTAAAAACACGGGTTAGTCTTTCCAATTCGGAGAGGCTTAAATCTTTTGGGTTGCATTCAATTCCACCTTTGGCACCACCATAAGGTACATCTACCACGGCAGTCTTCCAGCTCATAAGTTGAGCAAGAGCACTTACTTCTTCATTATTAACCTTCAATGTGACGAGTAGTTAAGTGATTATATATGAGGATAAAATTCCAAGGAAGATTATCATGTTTGTTACTTACACATTCAAAGATTACATCCCAGTTGCCTTCCAATGTCTATCTTATAAAATGGCTACAAGCTAATTATAAATATGCTAAAATGCTTGCTCGCATCTAATATATGACATCCGGGATTTTCACAAGAATTGATAAACCTTGTAGCATCCTAAGAGGCCTTATAAAAAAGACTAATTAGCATGTTTGAAGAAGCTTTTATATGATTACAGTTAAACTTGCAAGCAAATATTCCAATAGTAGACAATGGGATATTTTTTACTGAAATGGAAAAAAAATTAAGATAACAATCCTGATGAATCACATTTATCCATAAAGTCCACAACTCCACATATAAAGTGAGCAAATAAGTTTTAGGCTTGACCTCTTAGTTTGGGGAAATCTCAAAATAAAAAGAAGGCAGCTATATAACAAAAGCAGAATTACAAGCTAAGTAACTAAGTCCTTTAAAATTATTAAATTATATTAAAGTCTTGGACATTTGATTAGAATTAAATCAAATTGCATTGAAGTTGTTGATGGCACTCATTCAGATGTAAAAAAAAAAAAATCAATTCTATAAATATTTGTCAATATATAACAATTTAATTAGTAATATTAACAACTCCACTCTAATTAGGTTTAATCTCACTCAAACCTCTTAGGATTTATTATGAAATTCGATGATTTTAAGGGATTTTGTTGTAATTTTTCTTATAACAAATTACCTCAGGATGATATCTGATCCCTCCCTTCATGGGACCACGGGCGTTGTCGTGTTGTACTCTATACCCAATAAATGACACCAAGCTCCCATCACTCTTGGGGATTGTGCATTCCACCTATTTGTGAAAAAATAAAACCATAATACAAACATCATATAAAAGATGCTCTCGTATTTATCACCAAAAACAGAAACACTCTTCATAGAACACACTGAATTCATCATCCCAATCCCCTAAAAAACATGTGAGAATGGATCACAGCCAATAAAAAATTTTTAATTGTCAAGCAAAATAGAGAACTCAGAGATGAATGGGGGAAATCGAAAAAACAAAAGGAAAAAAAAAATCCTATTTTCTACACCTTGATCTCCCTAAAAGGGATCAGAAGGCTCGCCTCAACTTTGGAATCCAATCCGAGCAAACGAGCGGCTTGATGGAAGTTACGATTGGTTGCCTCAAGAGCATTCCAGATTGATTTGGCAGACATTGTGAGAGAACAGAAAAGAATGCTTTAATTTGAAGAATATGAATAAAGGAATAGTATATAGTTGCTAACTTTATGAGAAAATAACTAGAAAACACAGAAAGATTGAAGACTAAAGGCGTACAAACCTGAATTCCGTTTTGCTTTTATTATTATTATTATTATTATTATTATTATTATTATTATTATTATTATTATTATTATTATTATTATTATTATTATAAAAACTTTTGGGATTTATTCCAGAGTTTTACCTCTTATTTTAAAACCTGGATTTAAGAGTTGTACTTGGAAATATTAAATTTGATTTATAAATACTAAAATTAATTAATAAACTAAAAATTTACCATTTTCCCATGTTCCTAGTGGGATTAGTTTTTAAATTTTACGCAATAAGTAACAATATAATGAATATATAAATCCCATATAAATTAATTCGAATTTAAATTTAAATTTAAAATTTGTACAATTTTTTAAATTGGCTAGTTAGTATCTAATATGAAAAAATCTTTATTGTGCACATGGCAATTAAGCTTGGTTTTAACGTAAGCATATCTTCTCCGTATTCTTTTCCTTCCCTGTCCATCAAATGCGAATCTGAATATAAGCTTTTACGTTTTATAAAAGTGGATATTCTGAATATTTTTGTAAATATGTAATTTTTAAAAATTATTTTGATATGATTGACTAATTAGATTTGGTATGGCCACAAGTCATGTGTATAGACCTGAACACCTGTGGTGCATTTAAGGTTTGCCGTGCCTTTTCAATAAATCTGTAATATCACTAAAAAAACACAGAACTACCGACAGAATTTCATCAGCAATTTCAATTTTTTGGTGGATTTCTGACGGAATTCTGTCGTAAAAACATTACCGACAGAAATTTTTCCGTCAGTAATTTCACCGTTGCTAATTAAATTAGCAACAAAAATTTGATTCCGTCTGTAACTTTTAACGCATTCCGTCGCTAAAATTACCAACGGAATTTTTTCAGTGAATTTTCTAAATCTTTTTTTATTTATGCCACGTGTCTGCTCTAAGACTTCGCTACATGCCGCTCTTGCTATGTGTCCCCCTCTTAGACTCCACCACTTGTCGTTCTCCCAAATTCTCTGAAATGTGGCCGAATTGCTATTCGAACCCTTGATCTCCTGCGAACATAATGATATCTTAACCAGTTGAGTTATGAAAACCTTGTGATATTATTTGCAAACGATTATATTTATTATAATTGAACTCGCTTATTATAATTATATTTCATCTTATAATATTTTACATTATATTTAAATTACTATATTATGAAATAGATTTAATTATTAATTATCAATATATAATTTACATATTAATAATTATGTTATTTTATATAAAAAATATTACTTAATAAAATTTCAAAATTAAATCTGTAATAAATATATGTGTATATATTAATATTTACAAAATATATTTATTAACTATTTTATATATAAAATATTTTCAATATAAATTAAAATAAATAATATATTTTTAAATATTTCTGAACAAATTATCGACGGAATTCAGTTGGTAATATGTTATTCCGTCGGTAATTTTTTAATAAATTTTTTAAATATTTTTTAACAAATTAATGACGAAAAAATTACCGACGGAATTCCATTGGTAATTTGTCAAAAAATAATAAATAAATCACTGACGGAATTCCTTCAGTAATTTTTTAATAAATTACCGACAGAATTCCGTCGGTAATCCTTTGGTAATTACTGATTTAATAAAAATCAGTCAGTAAATTTACCGATGGAATTTTCGCTGGAAATCTGTTGGAGATTACTGACGAATATTTATTCCGTCGGTAATTTCATTTTTTTGTAGTGTATGTGCCATGAGATCTATAATTTCAACCCCAAATTGTTTATATAATCTTCTTCGCTTCATAAGACGATATGTAGGAATCTCTGCATTAGGGAATGTATCATGCAATAGTTTAAGGATCATAGATATACACTTATCAATGATTCAGCGTATGCAGTTTACACGATATGATTTAACCAAGAAAGATAATTTAGAATACTTTTGACAATTAGGATATAAAGACTTGTGTGTTTCATCCATTAGTTGGTAAAACTCATAACCTATGTCGTTCCAATAGAACACTACATCGCAAAACGCATATCCTTTTGGGAAATGCTTAACAATTAAATGTTCCCTAACAATTTGCCATGGATACCATTTCTTACACTTCATTTTGGATACAGACACAGGATCTTCTCGTTACAACTATCGTGTCTTGTAGCGAAATCTAAGAAAAACATGTAATCCTACTAAATAGGTCGAAGTTGTTTTTGGAAACTTTATATATCCATGACTTATCCATGCCTTGTATATGTTGTAATAGATCAAAGTAGGTTAGAAGAGTAGAAAATTTGTGATTTCTCATTGCCTTCACCATATAGGGTTGATATACAAAAACCTTCCAATGTTAAACTCCAAGTAACGGTTGCAATACCACTACTAAACCACAACCGTTTCTACAATTGTGCCGTTGGAAATTTGTATTTTGTAGCGGTTACAAACTGCTACTAATGTTGAAATTTTGAAACTAGTAGCGGTTTATAACCACTACATCAACTGCTACAAGTTGTGTTCCATTGGTATGAATCCTAAATTTTGAATCTCTCTACTAATGTTGATTTTTTGAAATTTGTAGCAGTTATGTTGGATAAACCTCTACATAATCAATTTTATTTTTTTTAAACATTTTCAATATCCTGATCTAATTGTTGCTTTAAATGAAGAACGATTTATCTTGGTAAACAGCTACAAATGTTTATCAACCTTTTTTTATCAGTATTTTTTTAAGTTTCAAAATTGACAATAACAAAACTGTGGTAATTACTAACAAATTTAAAATAAAAAAGATCACTATAAAGAAAACACAAAGATGTTTAATTTAAAATTAGGAAATAGGCACAAAAAACATACATAGGTCCAAATTTTTTTAAAAAAAATTACATAGGTCTCCATTTGAACCAAATCAATCTTATAACCATAAAAAAAAAAGCGCTGGTAGGTCATCTGCGGAGCATCTGCATCAGGTGCTCTACCATCTCGAGCCTTAGAATTGACAGCTTCATCTGGATCTTCAAAAATAATTTAAAAATGTTATCCTAACATTAGAATATTATGTTGAAAGTAAAGTGCCTACTTTGATAGACATTATAAAAAACTAATAGAGGTGCCTAACACTACAAAAAAAGTGGGGTTTACTAGCAGTTACTTTAGTAGCGTAAAAAAGAAACCGCTACTAAATACATATTAGTAGCGGTTAATGAGAAAAACCGCGACTAAAATGGTCAGTTTGACCAAAGTGAATATAGTGGCGTACATTAGTAACGATTACATTCAAAATCACCACTACAAAGGTCACGCCCTTTGGCGGGAACATTAGTGGCATTAATTTAGTAGCGGTTTGGAGACCAAAACCGTGGGTAAATAAGAGGTTATGATTTAGTAGCGTTTTTTTTTTAAATTAGTTGCGGTTATATCAAAACCGCCACTAACTGAAAGGACGCATTAATTGAAGTGGGACATTAGCGGCGGTTTGTTTATTTTAGTAGCGGTTTTAACCACCACTAACGCAATGGTTGCATTTATTGCTAGAGCGTATTAGTGGCGGTTTTTGCTTATAACCGCTACTATTAGTAGCGGTTTATATAAACTGCTACTAAATTCAAGTACTATTTAACTTCCTCAGTTCCATTCATAAATGTATGAGAAATTTGGTGAAAAAGACATACGCACGTACATTATTCGGCTTTTTTGAAAATTAGAAGGACATAAAGATTTTCACACACCAGTTTAGGCACCAGTTATGGCAGAGAAGAACAACCGCGGTAAAGGAAAGGCTCATATGACTGCTGAGGAGGAGGAGCAAGAGCGACAACGCCAAAATCAACTGAGAGAGGATGGGCGTATACAAGCGGAGCGGGAACATATACAGCGAGAGGCAATTCCTGAGCATATCATCAACGAGTTCTACAATGAGAACTCTCCTCAGATTCTGAATTTAGACGACTTCGAACAATGGTTGAATAGTGAGGACACTGAGGAAGCCGGCGGGGGTAGTAGCAGACGGTCCAGTCGAAGGACAACTGGATTCAATGTACAAGTGCAGGGTAAGGGAATTAAATTTTTTGTCGTTTTTATGAGATAATTCAAATTTTTACTTGGGTTTAACATTATTTTTAAATTGTGCAGACCCTTATGGTAGTACCATGAGGAGGACGCTGAGTATGCAAGATGCACACAACCTGTCGACCAGCCACAAGGTGAAGGTTGACTGGAACCTGTTCACCCTTCAACCTAAAGGGAATGGGGGTCAACTGTTTGGCAGGTTCTGCAGGAATGTTGGCCAGAATTACCAGCGCTTCCCGATTGACGCTTTAGATTAAAGGAAAGTTAATGCAGAGACGAAGGATTTTGCCTAGAGGGAAATCGTGAAGGTCAATTTAATTGAATTATAGTTTAACTATTATTTATTATTTTAGGAATATGATTTTCTTAAATGATATGAATTCTATTTATTATTTATTATTATTGAAATATTATTGTAATTGTAAGTACATTATTTGTTCAATGATCTTTTTCATATTTTGTAGAAGAAGTTTGATGTACGAGATATGTTCAAACGTTGGGGAGTAGGGAAGATGGGTGACGATTAAAAGAACAAGAGGTTGGATTCGCTCAACCAAAAGGATGTCGGTGGGAGCAGGCCAATTCAGGAGTTGATAGATGATGTCCCTAGTGGAGTCCCTCCGGATGCCTGGGAGAGATATGTCCGTTGGAGGAAGGGAGACTTAGGAAAGGTATATTTAATAATTTAATTATTAAGGTATTAATCATTATTAAGAAATATTTTTTTATTTATAATCATAATTAAATTTTATTTTATGTTAACAGAAGAGATCGCAGCAAGGCGTTTACAGCCGATCGCAGCAGAAGGTTCATCATACGACTGGCACGAAGCCATTTTCGGTCGGCTACGGAGAGATGGTATTAAACAATAAACCTTTCTTGTTTAATTGATATTTATTTTTAATTTATATTTATTTAAATGTATATAATAAATTATTCAATAATTTCAGGAGGACGAAGCTTTGCAGCAAGGGAAGAAGGCTACGTACGGCCTTTTCTACCGTCAGAAACACAGGCACTATGATGGGAGTGCAACATCCACAGAGGCTAAGGAGCATATTGTAAGAATTCTATTACTTTTATTTGGATTTATCATATTTTTTTAACAATTATATTTGTAGAAAAGTCTAATATATGTTCTGTGTTCAAGCTAGAATTGAAGAAGTAGAGAGAGCTTTAGGAGTCGCAGGGGGATAATATAGACCCCACGGAGCCCTAGCGTCAGTGGTGTATGGCCGGACTGGGTCGGCAAGGACTGCCCAGTCTGCAGCAGCCGGCCAAGCATCTTCCAGCGGCTCTATGATGCATGATCCGGAGTATGAGGCTCAGATGAGGGAACAGTTGACTCAGGAGATTACAGATCAGGTGTACGATCGATTGAAGTCCTGGGTCGAAAGTACCAACAGTGCACTCGACCGGATCATTCAAAGGGTGGACCCAGGCGGACCTCCTATATATGTACCAGGACTACCACCATGTCCATCGAGAAAAACGAGCAACCGTTCTTTAGGATCCCAGCCAGAGGTCAATCAGCCAGAAGGTGGTCAACCGGATACCACTCAACCAGATGCGTAGTTATAGGGTTTTTTTATTAGTTGAACGTTTGTAATTTCAGGACAGTTACATCTTTTTTTTAGTTGTGAAACTTGTGCTTTATTTTGGCTACGATTGCAGAAATTTCTAAATTTTTTGTTGTGATATCATTTATTTATATTTGAAGTTATTTTATATGTAAATGAGATTTTTATAAAATATATATATATATATATATGCGACTGAGTGGGACTGCTACTCTAGTATAGCGATATTTATTAAAAAAAGAATATACTTATTTAGTAGCGGTTTAAAACCGCTACAAATCCTTATTGGTTTTAGTAGCGGTTAAAATCCGCCACTAATTGTCAGTACTTTTAGTAGCGGTTCACAACCGCTACTAAATAAATGTTTTTAGTAGCGGTTACGAACCGCTACTAACTTTAGTGCGGTTCAAAACCGCCACTAAAAGCAATGGACTTAATTAGTGGCGGTTCTGAACCTCTACTAAAAGCACTGCACTCAATTAGCTTATATAAACTCCAGTTTATTCATTTCATTTCACATTTCCATCAAACTTCAATCCTTCCAATCTTTGATATCTTCTCTCATATAATGGATAGATCTTGGATCAATTTGCCACGTACGTCCTCCCGCTATTTGGTTGGTTTGAACCATTTTTTAGATTTTGCTTTCGATCGCTCAAGTGTCAACAATAATATTCTTTGTCCCTGTCTGAAATGTAAATTCAAGAAGTGGCATCCAAGAGATGTTGTGTCTGAGCATCTTATAGTGAAACAATTCCCATCCAATTACACTTTTTGGGGGATTCATGGGGAGAATGATGATGATGACGACGGTGAACGAGCTGCTGCAACATCTCAGGTTGGATTAATGCAGATCGATGATCACGAAGATCATGTAGATCCAATCGACGATGTCGTGCGTGATGCTTTCGGTGCGCAACATGACAACATCGTTACTGAAGAAGGCGTTGGTGGACCACTACCAGATTTTTTCTGAAACGATGCCGCTAGGAATTTTTTCGAACTTATGACAGAAGCTGATAAGCCATTATTTCCAGGTTCTACTAAAAATTTCAAACTTTCATTTATAGTTAGTTAAATCATCTTTTTTACAATAAAATATTGTTTATCCATGGTGCAATAAATACTCTAAGCTTTCATTTCTAGTCAAACTCTATCACATCAAGTGCTTGTGTGGCTTTAGTGATAAGGGAATGTCAATGGTGTTAGAATTATTGGGAGATGCATTTTCTGAGGCAGAAATCCCACATTCATTCTATGAAGCGAAGAAGACAATCAATAAGTTGGGATTGAACTACACCAAAATTCATGCATGCCCGAATGATTGTATGTTGTATTGGGCAGACGACGTTGAGTTAGACAGATGTAAGCGGTGTAACGCTTCTCGGTACAAACAGGCAAAGAGGGGTCGATGGGCAACCAAGAAGCCTGCAAAGATTCTTAGATATTTTCCATTGACTCCAAGACTTCAGAGGTTGTATACTTCGTCTAAAACGGCTGAGCACATGCAGTGGCATTCAACAGAGGCCAACGTGGATGGGAAGTTGAGACATCCTAGGGATGCTGAGGCTTGGAAAGCATTTGATGCTGAATTCCCGGAATTTGCTGCGGACCCAAGAAATTTCCGCCTAGCTCTCGTATCAAATGGTTTCAATCCGTTCAGGAATCTTAGCACTACGTATAGTATATGGCCTGTTGTATTGATACCGTACAACATGCCCCTTAGATGTGTATGAAACAAAGCTCATTCATTTTTTCGATGATTATTCCGGGAAAGAGAGCTCCTGGAAATGATATAGATGTCTACCTTCAACCGTTGATACAAGAGTTGAAGGAACTGTGGAGCAACGGAGTTGAGACGTTTGACGATTACAGTAAGACGCTATTCACACTCCGTGCGTCTTTGATGTGGACAGTTAGCGATTTCCCTGGACTTAGCACATTGTCTGGTTGGAACATGAATAAGGGGTTAGCTTGTCTGAACTGTAACTTTGACCAAGACTCTGTTCGCCTCCCCCACAGTCGCAAATGGTGCTTTATGGGTCACCGACGGTTCCTTCCTCGAGGTCACAGGTTCAGGTTGCAGAAAATTAGATTCAACGGATCACAGGAAATGAGAGATCCACCTGTGTTGTTGTCTGGCGTAGATGTTCTTCAACAGCTTGAAGATGTCGACGTACAATTCGAGAAGCAAGTTGACGTTCAGCCCGGTGGCAGAAGGCCTCGCGGCCAGTCCCATACGGCCGGGATAACGTGCAGCAGTGGAGAAACAGGAGCATTTTCTTTCAGCTCCCTTATTGGAAATCTAATAAGCTTTGTCATTGTCTGGATGTCATGCACATCGAGAAAAATGTGTGTGACAATGTTTTGTACATGTTGCTGAACGAGTCCGGAAAGTCCAAAGATCATTTGCAAGCAAGGAAAGATCTCATGGCTATGGGAATACGTCATGACGCCTGGCCAGATGAGAATGATAAGTTTGCCTCAGCCTCATTCACACTCACAAGAGGCAACAAAGTAGTCTTCCTCTCCACACTTAAGGACATTAAGGTTCCTGATGGTTATTCAAGCAACATCTCAAGATGCGTCGACATGCATGCCAAGAAGATTGCCAGGTTGAAAAGTCATGACTGCCACGTTTTTCTCCAACAATTCCTACCTCTGGCAATTAAAAGCACGCTGCCCCCGGAGGTGTCAAATGTTTTGGTTCAACTCAGTTCTTTCTACCGACGATTGTGTGCAAAGGTTTTGGACGCAACAGAGTTAGATCAATTGCAAGAGAAAATAATTCTAACACTCTGTCATATGGAGATGATATTTCCTCCGTCTTTTTTCACTGTGATGGTCATCTCACTGTCCACCTCATTCAATACGCAAAGATTAGTGGCCCTGTTCAATACCGTTGGATAGAGAGGTAAGTTGATTAATTACTCCGTACGGTAATTTCATGATTTTTGTTTTAGTAATCTGATTGTAAATGCAATTACAGATACCTAGGGAAATTGAAGTCGTACATCAGGAATAAAGCATCTCCAGAGGGTTCAATAGCAGAGGGTTACATTGGTGAAGAGGTGTTAACATATTGTTCGCGGTATTTTGATGACATGGAGACCTCGTTTAACCGCCCTCCTCGCGTCGATGACAGCCCCACCAATGTCCACTCACCTTCTAACACATTATTCCCACCTGTCGGAAAGCCAATTGGAGGAAGTCAGTATTAAAAGCTTACTCCTACTGAGAGGTTGCAAGCACACAGACATGTCTTGACAAATTGCCCTCAAGTAGAGACCTACATTCACTAAGAATCATAACACCATGCACACGCATCGTATATTTTATATACAAACCACGAAATCTTCTGATTTGTTCTTTTGAATTTAAGGGATTTCCGGCGTTATGTTAAACGCTAGCTTCGTAGCCGCACAAGGTCGTCTGCTGAAGTGGATAAAAAGGTCCATTGTGAGTTTCCATATTGGTTTGCCCGCAGAATACTCAACGACAACAATCCCTATCCGCCTGATATGATAAATCTAGCAACTGGTCCGCTCGACCATGTCAGGAGATATACGGTATACCACGTCAACGGTTTTAAGTTCTGCACCGTTGCACGGGATGAAGGTTCTCTCACTCAGAATTCTGGAGTGTTCGGCACATTTGGTACAAGGAGTTATGCCAGCTCACGTGATACTGAAATGCAATTTGGAGGCATATCATATTATGGGAAGCTCGTTGATATCATCGAGCTAAACTATCAAGGCCATTTCACCGTGCCTCTCTTCAACTGCATTTGGGTGGACACTAGAACTTCTCGAGGCATTACAGTAGATAGCTTGGGCATCACATTTGTCAATTTCTCAAGACTCATTCACGCAGGAGAAGTACCAGATGAAGAGCCGTATATTCTTGCCTCACAAGCACAGCAAGTTTACTATGTGCAAGATCATAAACACAAAGATTGACACATGGTGATTCATATGAAGCCCCGAGACCTCTACGAAATGGGTGAGGAAGATGATGTGGAACTAGACAGCCAGCATTTTGAACCTGAAAACTTCGATAACCTCATTCCGGAAGAAGACGGGGCATTTACCAGTAGTTAGGTGAGTTTGCTCACTACAAAGTTTACAATTTTTCACATATTTTATTATCAGAAATTGATATAGGTGTTTATTATTTTCTTCTTAGGCGGGAGCAAGAAGATGATTGAAGAGACAATTTTTTTTTTAATTTGTGCCATTTTACATAACGGTGTGTATCAAAAATTAATATATGTTTTTTTAAAGAATATTCATACATTTCTTTTATCAATTTTTTTTCAATTTCGAATATTTAGTAGCGGTTACAACCGCTACTAAATATACGCTACATTTTGTAGCAATTAAAAGCGGCACTAAATTATGCTACGTTTAGTAGCGGTTTTTAACCGCCATTAAGACACATAAACTGCTACTAATTAGCGCCTCCAACACCTATAAATACCGACCACTCTCCCATTATTTCTCTACCTTTTGCTCATTTCCATCTTAGCTTTTTTCTTTCTTTCCATCCGACCTTGTATTCCTTCATCTCCTTCACCTAACAATTTTGTTATAATTTTTTATTTTATAGATATAATTATTTTATGTAATATTTAATTGTTCTGTATACAAATATCTCTTCTAATTTTTGGTTCAGGTTTACACTATAATATTAAACTTTTTTTGTTTATAATTAAATTGGTTCTTTTTATTGTAGTAAAATGTTTTTGCGTTGCTAATTATTAGTTGAAAATTATTAATTCGATATATTCTTTTATAAGTTAATGAGCTAAAAAACCTTCTTAATTATAAATTGTAAATTGTTGCTTAAAAGCAGTTTGGTTGATAAAATTAGTTGACAATTTTAATTTGACGTGCTGATTTTTTTTTAATTTTTTTCCCACACAACCGCTACTCATGATTGATGACTTTAGCGGCGGTTTAGAACCGCTACTAAACTTATGTCACATCAGTAGCGGTTCTAAACCGCCACTAAATCCATCATATCCTTAGTCGCGGTTTTTTACCGCCACTAAACGTAAGTGTATTTAGTTGCGATTATGAACCGCCGCTAATAAATAAAATTACGTTTTTCTTTCTTTCTTGACATTAGTAGCGGTTTGATAAACCGCCGATAATTACAAACAAAAAAAATGAAATTTTCATTTGTTGTTTACTAGTGGTTTCTTTAACTGCTATTGAATTAGTAGCGGTGTTGACCGATTTAGAATCGGTTATGTATAACCGCTACTAAATGTTTATCACGGGAGATTTAGTAGCGGATATAGAAACCGCTAGTAAAGTGTTATTTGCGGTTGAAACCACTACTAATCAACCTATATAACCGCCACTAATACACACTTTTTTTGTAGTGTAATATTAAGAAAAATAAAACATCAAAGAGGTAAAATTTCGACTTTAAATGGTCAGGATGGTTATATGCAATTAGACTAAAGTCCAAGGGAAATTTATGTAAATATAGACTTAAAATGATGTCACATATGATATGATGAGGTGTCTTATGTCAGTATGGGCAATTTCCTTTAAAAAATAATAGAGGGTCCATAATAAAAAAAAATAAAAGTTTAAGGAGGTTAAATTTAAACTTTTAAATATCGATGGAATTAAATGTAACTGCCCCAAAGTTTAGAGCTTTTGTGGAATTCAGCCTTTTAAAATTTAAATATTTAAATTAAAATACACATAATTTCTAAACATTTCCAACCATTATATCTATTCATAACGTTACAAATTATTTTCTTCCGAAAAAATATAAAATTGAATCATAAATTAGTTTTAAAAAATAAATGATTTTAAACATTTAAAATTATTGTAAAATAAAATTTATGATCATAAAGTTAATTCAGATTTTCTATATAATCAAAATTAATAAGTTTAATATTATAAAACTATGGAAGTATAAAGTAAAGTTAATTTTAAATATTGGTAAGGATATTCTTAAAGGATTATTAAGTATAATTTATGTTGCTCAAGGATATTTTGGTCAAAACAAAACAATGAGTCAACACTGTAATTTAACGGTCAACTAGCGGTTGGGTGGATAAAAGTTGAATTAAACTAGAAGGAAAGTTTGTGCAACATATATTTTGATTTCAATGGAGCTTCATATATGTTTTCAAAATAGACATGAAATCTTTGTAATTTTGGTTAAATAGAGAGGATGTCAGTATATTTTACTCTTAAAACAATAAAATATAAACATTATTAGAAAAAGTAGCATTTAACATCGATTTAACAAAAAAATTAAGCAATCCTGTATAATACGCATGATGACATCCACGAATCTGGAAGTAACATGTTTTAGTAGTATGACTCATTTGTGATGGATTAGGTAATGGGAGTAGGAATGCGTTTAAGAATTACCTTTGATATGAAGTAATATTTGATGGGAATAATTAACTTTATTTTATTTCATAATGAATTATAAATTATGAAAAGACTATATCATCCCCTATGTTATGAGTTGAAGGGAATGATGAAGATAGAATGAGAGAATATGATTGTCGTTCCCATTCACTATTCAAGAGTGTAGAATACTCAATACAAGCATTCTATTTATAGGTAAGGTTCTAGGGTTATAATATAGTCAGTATTAATTACTAATAATAATATAATAATAGGTGACCGAAGTTATAGACATCCATATTAATAGGATATTCATAACACTCCCCTTTGTATATCTATGACTAAACATATGCTTCGTTAAAAAACTTCAATTAAGTAAAACCTAGTGGGAAAAAATAAGTAAAAGAAAAAGATTACAACGTTTAGTGATACACTTCATAATGTTGCCTCAGTGTGTATCAACTCTCTCTCTTGACAACTTTAGTTGATATCTCTGAGTATGCGAAGAGCAATGCCATAAAGAAGCTTCTTAAATGTTGTAGTAGGAAGTGACTTGGTGAACATAACTACTCAATTTTTATTTGATCGGATTGGTTAGATATTAATTTCACCATCTTCTATTGATGTAGTCCATCCCAATTTCTTTGTGTTGGTGAATCAATGTATCATGTTGATAAATGGATGATATATTGACTCATGCATGGCTAGTTAGATCACATATAATTATTCTAAGTTTACAAATATATGGTACTTTCAGACCAAGTACCTTTTTATCACCTTCTTGAATTCTAAAGACATGGTACTTTTGGACTAAACGTTTTCCATCAACTTCTTGAGGTACAATATTATCTCAATCTACATTTAAAGATCTTACAATTGTGAGAGTAAATAGTGATGATTTATATATAAAAAACACTTTATAATTTCAAAGTATTTCATTTCAATAAATTCTTTCTTAAAGTAATTTTTGGCTTCCACAACTTTTCAGGAGTATAGGCAATATTCAGATTTTGCAAGCTCTTCAGGAGTTTCATGGATATCTAAACACATCAAGATTCTTGATAACATTCATATATTTCCATAAGAACATATATTGTAAGACTAAATACTATCGATTCGATAAGACCATATTTGTCCAGGCTACGTTGAACCATAAATAGATATGGATTAAATTGTTTGCTTCTGAAAACTATAATCATTTGGGGAGTTTCATTTATTTAAATCATATGCTTAAAGAAAAACCTTCAGGAACTTTCAAATGTTTGTATATAAATCCATATATGTATGTGATCATTCAGTGATTTTATAAGTATGTTTTAGATTAGTACTTCTAGTATTTGAAATCCTTTTAAAATTTACTTATAACTCACAACACAATGACCCATGGACTATTATCATATTCTCCAGGCGCATATCAAAATTGCATACATTGCTAGATTGTCAAATTAAAACAACGTAAAAAAGTGGTCTACCATAAGACAATATTTATCAACATCAAATTTTGCGAATAATATTGTGAATACATCTCTCTGTCTTTTCGCATAAGAGTTCTCATTTATATCCCCCCGGCGAAAAATTATATGTCTTCTATCAATTTATTATAATAAGGAAAAACTTCAATTTTATTTGAATGCTTCTATATAAACGGCTTCTAATCATTTAATATCAAAATAGAAAATTTGAAGGTAGATGACTTCTTACCATAAAATTAAATTTATATGGCTTATTGCCATTATGGGTGTTCACAGGACGGGACCGGGACAAGCCCTTCTTGTCCCATCCCGAAAAAATGTGTTCGAGATGAGAATCATCTCCCGTGTCCCGTCCTGTCCCGAACTTATCCCGGTCTCGATCGGGACGAGACGGGACTGTCCCAAATTATTTTTTAAAAATTTTATTTTTTTTAATTTTTTATTTACAAATTGAGAATTGTAAAGTTGCTACTGTAGAGGAACGAGCAAGAAGGAGAGGGAGAAGAAAGAAGAGACAAAGGGAAAAATAAAATAGAGAAGAGCACAATTTTCCAACATCTCTCCACAGCTTCACTTATAGATTCTTCTTTATTTTTGCAAAAACAGTGAACCACAATCAGAATCACAACCTCTTTTCTCACTTTATTCATTCCCTATTCCCTACCCTATTCGCTTTCCTATTATTCTCATCAAGACCATGTCTCAATAATTAGATTTTTCTATATATTTTGTGAAAAATATATATTATAAACATATATATATATATTCGGGATGGGATGGGACAAGACGAGATCGGGACGACCCCGTCCCGAGTCCTAAACCCCTATTTTGTCTCGTCCCGATTTGTCCCGTCCTAAATTTACGGGACAAGTTTGAACAACCCTACATGCCATGTAATATCAAAATAGAAAAATTGAACTTATATGGCTTCTGGCTACAAAATTAAATTTATATGGCTGCTGGAACATGAATGATGAAAAATTTTAGTTATATAGCTTCTAGCCATAAAATCACTTTTATATGGCTTCTGGTCATTAAATAATGAAATAAAAAATGAAATTAATATATACACACATATGACTTCTAGCTATCTATTAATGTTACAAATTATATGATATAAAATCTTAAAATGAGAAATTAAATGTATATAGCTTCTAACTATCTATATATATATATATATATATAAAGATAGAAAATCAAATCAATATTTACAAATGTAATATTATAATCAAATATACTGCCCAAATCTAATATCCAATATCACATATGATTCTAACAATTTATTAGAATATATTTATTAAATATTTTTACGAAAAAAAAAGAGTAGAATCAAATATTTATTTAATTTAATTTCTTATATCATATTATTTTAATGTCAGAGTAGAGATTTCTATATGATTCTCTTTTATAAACACACTTTTGTTGAACGCAGAATGAAACTAAAATTAAGAACCAATAAAAACATAAATAACAAGAAAATCGATTAGAAACAGTATCAGCTACAAATGATTTTAGATCTAGATCAAATTCAAAAAGCACAAACAAATTTTATCTACAACCCCGGGATTGCTTCCACGTTTTAGGTGCAACCAGGGATAATTTTGTCCTAAAGATTTTCATGCCCGGAATGCTCTACTAAATCTCCCCCATTCCCACATACCACACACAACTACACGTATATAGCAATTTTTTTTTTTTTTTTCAGGATGACTCGTATATAGCAATATTTTGAACTGCATGTAGATAATAGCCTTAAAAAAAAAAGAAGCGTTGGTAGGTGTGGGCCTTTCAGTATAGTATAGGCCCATATTTATTGAGCTCGTTGGACCCTTGAATAGGCGACATAAAAGTTATTGATAAATCCGCAGACTTCCCCTAATGTTGGGATGGCCGAGTTGTGTATTCTTCAACTTTTAATGAAATTTCTTAACTTCAAAATTTTCTTTCATTCTTTTCCAAATCATTCTTACTATCAAATATCAATGATAAGAAAATGTACATTATTGACCAATTCAAAAAATATATAAGGCAAAGGGATCTGTCGGATATTCGCCCACGTGTGTGTGTATAGCTCGATATAACTCCTCCCCCTAAACTTGTCTTCACTCTTGAGTCTTGATACCACAAAAAGCAATTATGGCTTTTCCAAAACCTTCCCTCTTCACATCTCCCTTACTCGTGCGACTCATAACACCAAAACCTTTGTCCTTCATCCGACAAAAGGGTTGGATTATTCGGAATGGACCTTCGGAAACTGAACAACCCTCTTCTCCAAGGCCAAAGCCGCCGCCGGAGGAGGAGGCTCTACCGCTGCCGCCATATGAAACACTCCCTCCACATGCAAAGGTTGAGAGTTGGGATGAAGAGTATTCAAATGCCACACTTAAGCCAGAGGATTCAAAGCGGACCCAAACATGGCGCCCATCACAATATGACCATGTCTATTTTTGAAGCAACCATTCTCCGTGTTAGTTAAAATTTTATCTTCATTTTGGATTATCTGTTTATTAAAATATTTATTTCAAAAATATAATAGCCCATTTGATTCAATTCTGTGAGAGAGGATTATATATAATCCTGATGTAACGGACTGATTACAACATTTGGTTGAGATTTTATAATGTAATGAGAATTATATGATGTAATCCTAATTATATCTTTAGATGTAATAGGGATTACATTGATATGACTAATGAATGAGGATTACATGCATCTTATAATTATGTAAAAAGGTAATATTACCATTATAACTTTTAAAGTGACTAAAGTACCCTTTAAGAAAATACTATTAATTAGCCAATTAAAACCTTAATAATTATCCATATAAATTATCTATCGGTTATTCTCCTTCTTCTTCTTTTTTATTCTTGATCATGCTTCTCAAATACCATACTACTTATGGGAAAGATCAATATTAATCTCATTTGGTATAGTTCTTTCACTCTGTTCAAATTTGAAACTAATATTCTAATAACATATTAATATTAATAACATATTAATTGATTAATTGTATTTTTGAAACATATTAATAACCTATTCTTATTTTACTAAGATTAATAGCATATTAATATTTTTTTTATCAGAATAACATATTAATATGATTAATAACATATTTATTTCTCATTTTGAAACATATTAATATTCTAATTAATAACATTTATAATGATTAGTTTAATGAAGATGAATTTTAGAGGGATGGAATAGATTTGGGTTTTTTCAACTGCTAATTTTTAAAGATAAAAAACATATTTAATTACAGTTAAAACGTTATCTTTGTTCATTAATAACTTTAAAAAAAAAAAAAAAACTCAAACTAGATCATACAGTTTTGAATAGCTCATGGTAACATGTGATGAGTCAACAGAAGGATATGCCAATAAGCGGGGATCAGCGTATTCAAATTCGAAGCGATTGACGGAGTAAAACCATATTGATGGAACTAGAATCAGCAATCATTATTATTCTTATTTTATAGACTTATTTTAGTTTCATTATTATTATTATTATTATTATTATTATTATTATTATTATTATTATTATTATTATTATTATTATTAGGGTTAAAGTAATTCGAAGTTGTAAAAATTTTATTGGATTCAAAATTTGAATTGTTTTCATTATTTTATTGTTTTAATATTTCAATTTTCTTTTTATTTTCTAGACTAATATTTGGTTGAGGCCTATAAATAAAACCACAACTCATATGTTTTGTAAGCTTAATTTTGAATAAGAATATTGATTTTACTTCAGTCATCTTTCTCTTTCATCTCTTCATATATTCTATCCTTTCTCCTCTCATAAATTCTCCCTTCATCTATCTTTTCCCTTCATGTTGTACATCACATATCTAAGCCTCAAAGTAATGTCTGCTACAAATTATGCTATTGTGCCGCAACCTCTTGAATAAGGGATTATTACTTCCATTTTTTGTCATAGAATTATCCGGATCTTTTATTTGAGATTATGGTAACTGATCTACTTACTGCTTTGTTCTTACAAAATCAATCCTGATAAACATAATATCAGCATTAATTATGCAGATATTAATTCATATTGTTGATTCATAGCAAGTATGGGGTTTATTAGGCGTGATTATAGTTATTTGAATAGGATTGTTTGAATTTACTATTTATTTTTCAGAGATTGTGAAATTAAACCCAGGAGCCTGGAAAAGTTCTAAGTTTAGCCTTCTTTTTTTTTTTTTTGGTGTGTCTTGGCCATCACTTCTGCCTTCTTTGCCTTCTTCTCATCCTTTATTTTCTTGATCCTCACCTTAACCTCACGAAGAGCGGCTTCTCTAGCAGCGTCACGAACCTCTGGCTTCTCAGTTCTTTTCTTCTGGATAACTTCAGTTTTGGCCCTGCCTTCAACTGTTTTCTGAGAAAACAAGTTTAGCGTAGTTTTGAATTTCTTCAAACATGCACAAAACATGAAAACAATGAAATACTATCACTTTATTCCTTATTATAAGTCCACCCTAACAACTTCTCACATACCAAAGAGTGGAAGTTACAGCATTAAATATATCTTATTTTTTCAACTTTACCCTTATTTAAGAATATGTGTTAAAATAATATTTTATACATTATAACCATTCTCTCTTATCTTCCTTATTTCCAACATAGGGGTAAATTAATCTCAATGACATTAATTGATCCTAAAGTGGACTTATAATAAGAAACAGAATAGTAACCCACATTATTCTAAATAATGTGTTGTTACAAATTTGGTATTTTAGATTCGGATATATTAAAACATGAAAATTTGGTATATGTTATTCAGTTTATCAGAATCTATCATGTTATTCAGTTTATCCGAATTTTAGATTCAGATAAACTGAATAACTTAAAAAGAAACATAATAATAAATAATACTTGATTTGAATAATAAATAATACTCCATCTATTTCTAAATATAAGATACATTTGATTTCTTTTTTAGAAAACCCTAAGAAAGCTAAATAAGTTACTTATAAATTGATTTTTATGAATTTTTTCTCTAAACTAATTAGTCTGATTTATAAACTAACATATAATCTGATAACACACCAAATAAATTTTGATTAACTGGTTTCTTTAATTTCCTTAATTTCTCAAAAAAAAAAAAAATTGAGTCTCATATTTAAAAACGGATTAAGCGTATAACTGTACACTTGCGGAGAACTTGTAAGAATAAAAAATATTGCAGCAAATTATTTTATTTTAAAACATACTTTATTCCTTTTGTTGGCATGCGTGTATGTGTGTTTCTTTATGTATGTTGCTGGAGATATTATTTTTCGTGTACAATTGTAATGTGCTTTTTTTAATTAGTTGGGTGACTAGTCATTGCTCATTAATATTACCGCAAGATTCAAAATATTAAATGGAAAGGATATATTAAAAAAGTATTATAGTTAGTAAACATCCTATTTTATCTGGGTCCTAAAAAAATAAATAATAATAATAATAAAAATAAAAATAGATTATGATTTTTCCTTGAATAAATCCTAAAGTCCTTGATTAGGATTGATACTAATTTTTACCTTTGAAAAAATATTAAAGAATCCTCCAGAATTGGCATAGATCGCTATCTTGGGCAAAATCTAAAAAATCACGTAGCTAATGATTGATTACGATTTTTAATTTAAAATTAAATATCATAAAAAATATAAAAAACGAAACTAGTAAAATAATCTTGATTGCATTAATTATATTTTAGAATATAAAATATTACTTAATTAAAAAATAAAAAACCAAAATAATGATGAAAATAATAATATAAGAAAATTTTTGATTGATTTTATGGTAGGAAATATCATTTGAAAAGATAAAAAAAATTACAAGATGAGATAGAGAGAAGGGGGTTTTTAGGGGAAGCAAAAAGTGCAAGAGAATTTTCTGAATAATTCAGTGAAGAAAGAGGCAACTTATATCATAATGATACATGCTAACCTCTTCTTTCTTTCTTTTTTTCTTTTACTGAAATGTGAATTAATTTTGTGTATATATATATGTTGAGGTTTGTCTTTCCATCACAAAAGTTTAAGTTGATGTGATGGGATTTATCCCAACATTATAAATCTCATCATTATATACTTTTAATTCATATCTCAATCTTTTGATGTCAGATTAACTATATAATATTTTCCTTACTATTTTTTGTTTTTTTGTTTTCTTTCTCTTTTTGCCTGGGCTTGTACCTTTTTTTAGTAGAAAGGTGTATTTGAATTTTGAAAACAAAAATTAGAAGTAATGTTGCTCAATTCCTAACATTCACAAATTTCAAACTGTGTCCACGAACCAGTTAAGGACTTGTGAAAATTCATGGTATGTAATGTTGCTGTTCAAATTTCAAACTAAATCCACGAACAAGTTAAGGAGCCGTCATGTAGCATTTAAAATTTCTGTCTCCGATTTATATGGTCCACTTTTTCAGTTTAGTATATATACGACAGCAGCCATAAGACTCAAGGTGATTATTTCTATCATGTATGTAATCATACCACATAAGCATAAGTCCACTCCTAATAGAAAATGCAATCAGTTCGGCCCAAAAAAAAAACATTAAAATATGGGTTAAGAAATGTAATTTGTTTTCCTATTATATCCTTATTATAAAATATGAAAGCGAATGTATGGGGAAGAGATAATGAGAGAGGGTTTGACAAATAAGAGATAATAAAGATGAAAGAGAATGTATGGAGAAAAAATAAATAATGGGTAAAATTGAAAAAAGAAATAAATATCTAAACAAACTTAAATTGAAGCTTATATTTTGGGACAAGCATATTCACAAATTTGAAGTTTATAATATGGGACGGAGGGAGTAATTAAAATTAGTTAACTTTAATAAATGTGCTGAAAATTTACCCTCATTTTCAAAAGTGTCATTATTTACGAATGGGTGAGAGAGTAATATTGAGAGTGATGATGAAAGAAAATGTAAGAAAAACATTAATGAATGGGTAAAATGAGTAAAAATGCACATTTATTGCTTATACAATTTCAAAAAAAAAACTTATGAAAAGAGACAAGCTCATTCAAAAAATAGGACTTTATAAGTAGGGATGGTGGGAGTACATAAAATTAATATAGATGTCTTGATGATACATCAAGGTATCCCCTACCCAATAGGTGGAGACTAATCCTCTGCTGAATTATAGGCATCTCAAAGGGTAGGACAACTGGCCCGGAAAATTTAATGCTTTTCCATACCCAAAGCTAAGGATCGAACCCTCGACAATTTATTAAGGATGAATGAATCCCTTCTAGTCGACCACACACCCCGGGTTAACAATAATATAGATTTTGAATGGCTAGACAAATAAGTTTTTTTAAGTTGGGGATATTTTGGTACTTACATCTTTATTTTGACTATTGATGGTTATTTTTACACTCTAAGAAACTATTCGGTGCACCTTGGTGTAAAAGTTCAAGGGCATTTTTGCACTTTAATCATTTTTGGTTGGGGGTATTTTTGTATTTTTAGCCCCACTACAAAAAATGACGGACGTTAGCATATTTTTATAGACATGTTATTTTTTTGCACCACTTTAGAAAATTTATGTGTAGCTTTGTACCCAACAATTTTATGGTGCTAGATGCAATCCTCAGAAAACATTAGTCATACTAACCAATTGGGATCACTTGTGGGACATACAAGTGTTCCAACCTAAGCGGCTTAACTTAGAAACGTGCAAGAGTTAAAATAGGCCAATTAATTAATTAATCTTGGATCCAATTGATAGTGCTGACTGACACCCAAGAGGGGGTGAATTGGGTGATAGAATAAAAGCCTAAATTCTTTTATAAATCACAAATGAAGGCAATCTTTAAAATCTTTTTCGGTTTATCACTGTGAGTACTTCAAACCATGAAATGTACTAAAGAGTATACAAGTTAAATATGCTGGAAACTAAGAGAGTTAAAGGAAGAGATAATGCACACAAAATTTATCCTGGTTCGGTCAACCCTGACCTACATCCAGTCCTCAGGTTCCACCTGCGATTTCCACTACCCTCTTGTTTAAACCGGGCACAAGAGAAGCCTTTACAACCACAAGTTTAGCCGGGCACTTGTGAAGCCTTTACCACAGGTTTTACAACACGGGATCACCTGCCAACCTTAACAGAGGTTTAGACTCTCTCTAAATGCTCCCCCTTACAACCTGTAAGGTTACAACCCTGTTCTTAAAGCCCCAAGCTTTAGAACAACCTCAAACAATAGAGGATTTCAAATAATAGGTTCACTTAATGAACGAATTGTATGTGATAATCACTTAAGTACAAAGGAATATATGATGAGATTACAATCCTAGAGCTTAACAGATTTGAACAATGAGTGCTCAAGCTCTCTTTTTCTAATTTACATGACTCAACATTCTTTCCTCATTTCTAGGCTCACTAGGTTCAGCTCTCAATCAGTGTAAACTACAATTCTGCATAAAGCCCTGTTCATCATCGTTTTTCATTGAAGCAAGTCTTGATCTATTTATATCTTCACAGCTTGCATTTTCTTTCAGCTTCATGTGGTCGTTTGAATATAGTCGTTGGAAGCTCATAGCCGTTGGCAATAAATGCTATTCTTCAACTAATTCAAACTTCTGTCCTAGATTCAACTGTTCATGCATAGAGTGAACTAGACTGCGCGTTCTGAACGTTTTCAACAACTGTACTTGCATAGCAGCTTTTTCAGTAGCACTAGTATGCTTTGTTATCGCTAACTGCATAGTACAATTCCTGCACTTGAGCTGTTAGCTAAACAAGTAATCATGTAATGCACACAGCAAATGTTATCACAAGCTTAGTCCATTAGCTCAATATATCAGCCCATTAGCTCAATATATCAGCTTATCAGTTTGTCTAAGTTATTACTATGAGCATTCTCCTATCGATAGATAGATGCGTTATCGCTAGTGACCTTTGATATCACAAGTTTGTTTAGCTATCTGAGAGTTTAAGATATTTCAATAAGTATTCAGATATCGATACACTACTACAGAAATGCCCTATTGCAGCACACCAATAGCAGCGCACAACAAAAGTAAGCGCTGGGATAGGTATATAAGACCTATATCAGCGCTTTAAAAATACTTATAAGCGCTGGTATAGGTCATTGTGAATTACAGCTAATTCCCTGAATATTAATTTAAAAATGTCTTTTATTTAATAATATCTAAATTACCTCCTAGGTTTGTCTTTATATAGGTGATTTCCTTTGAACTTAATTCTCTAAACCTTATCTGAACAATATTTAATCCCCTGAATATATTATACGTGTCCTTATTATTATTTAATAATTTGTAAATTCCCCCAGTTTTTTTTTAATTTTTAATGACCTATACCAGCGCTTTTTACGTAAGTTCTAAATCCCCTAATAATTCTCAATATTGACCTATACCAGTTTTTTTAATTTTTAATGACCTATATCCCGAGTATTTAAACTTATCTATTTTATTTAATAAGTTCTAAATTCCCACAATTTTTTTTTAATTTTTAATGACCTATACCAGCGCTTTTTATGTATAAAGCGCTGGTATAGATCATTTATGGGTTGTATTTTATGCCCTGAGTATTTAAACTTATCTATTTTATTTAATAAGTTCTAAATTCCCCCAGTTTTTTTTTAATTTTTAATGACCTATACCAGCACTTTTTATGCTTTTTATGTATAAAGCGCTGGTATAGATCATTTATGGGTTGTATTTTATGCCCCGAGTATTTAAACTTATCTATTTTATTTAATAAGTTCTAAATTCCCCCATTTTTTTAATTTTTAATGACCTATACCAGCGCTTTTTATGTATAAAGCGCTGGTATAGGTATTATTTTTATTTTCCCTCTTTTTTTAATTTTTTCTGATTTATTTAATATTTTTTTTAATTTTCTAGGACCTATCCCAGCGCTTTATATGTATAAAGCGCTGGGATAGGTCATTTCCCTCCATCTTTTTCCCTGTCAAAATTAAACTCGATCTCGTTCCCTCTTGTTTCCTCTCCATCTTATTTCAACCCAAAGCTTTGAAGCCCGAGACCCAAAGCTTCGTGTTGTTCCCTCCCGTGTTGTTCCCTCTTGTTTCAACCCAAAGGTCCGAAGCTCGCGCCGCCATAGACCGCCGATGGAACTCCCTCATCTTCAACCTCCGTCTTGTTCTTCTTCTTCTTGTTGCTTCGTGAACCCAGATCTGTAAACCCAGCCCACCATTTTACTCCCATTCCTCCCATTATACTCTCAAATCCATTCTTGCTTCGTCAAAGTCATCAAGCTCATTAAAGTCGTTTTGCTCCGTTCTCAAATCCGTGGTGGTTGTTGCTTCGTGGTTCAGATTCTTCTTCGTAGGTAATTGTTAATTTTCAACCCAGTTTTTTGCCTCTCTCTTACACTAGCCACCACCCTCAAGTTCGATGCTCAGCCACAATCCTTAGGCTCCAAGCAATCTCTTCTCCTCTGCCTTCATAAGTTGTGTCCTAGGCCCGATTTTGGACAAGCTCTCCAACCACTTCAAATTTCTCCACCATTGCTCTAGTTTTGGTAATTTTCTTCCTTATTTATGCTTTCTTGTTAGTTATAATCATTTAGACTTGGTTAGTTTAGATTGATGGGGTTTGGGCAACATGGAACAATTGTTTATTGTAGGTTAAACAGGGAATTATTTGGTTTTGAGATGCTTTATGTGAGAGATTTTTGGACCTTATTTTGTCTGATCATTCTGTGAATTAGCATGGAAATTTTGTTGCAGACCTACATGTGGTTATTTAGACTTGAATTGGGGAGTATTGATGTTGAAAGGTTCAAATTATAGTGTTGAAATACACTATGAGAAATTATCCATTCTGCTTTTGGTCTCACCTTCTGTTGGGGTAGATTGGACTATTTTGATGAAGTTTTGGGACACTTGTACGCCTAATTTTGCTTTATAATAAGGGTGCTAGAAGGGTGTAAATCATCGGGAAATTCTACTAAGCACGTGTTCAGTTGAATGTATCTTTGAATTGATGTGATTGTTTTGAGTTGCACCTATGTAATTAAAGAATTGAGAAATTAGGCCATGCTTAGCAATGTGGGACCCTTAGGCAATTATTGATGATTCTTATTTTTAGGCCCTGCTTTTGAAGTACCAACATTAGTGGGTGGGCCGAAGAGCAGAGCATATGGACTAGAATTAGACTTCGAACCATTTGAGGTTTAGTTTAGTTCAAGTTTGGGGTTAGAAGTTTTTCTTCTAGGACTTATTTACTTGGGACTTTTTCTTCTAAGATTTTTCTTTTCAATCTTAAGATTAGTTAGGATATGTGTTGTTATCTTTTTGTGCTAAGTGTCTTTGTTTGGTTTGTGTTGTTTGTCTTGTGTGCACCCCTGCAGGTCATGCCTCGACTTAAAACCGTTGGTGAGTCTTCAAAGAAGGGTTCAAAAAGGAAAGAAAAAATTCTCGCACAAAAGAGAAAAGGAAAAGACTCTGATCTAATTATGTTATTTATATGTTGTATGAATTTGAACAAGCATTTTCGTGGTCCATATTTTCATTGTCCACCTAAAGACAAATTAGAGAATTGAATCAGGTACAATATATGTTATGTTAGGTGCTAAAACTACTGTGTGGTCATTTAATGTATCTTTATGAAATGATTGCTGTGTGGAACTGGATTTGTGAGCTGTAATTGAGTTTTTATGCCTGTGAATATATGCTCTGTGATGAGTTCTGTTGTGGTGGGCTATCCATTTTTACATTAAAAGAAGGGCCTTCAGCCTGGGAACGTTCATTTTGTAGCCGTTATGCTGCCGAATTTATGTTAAAAAAATAAGGTAATATCGTAAGGTGGCTACCTAATGATTAAGTCATGCACATCGATCTTACTTCCTCTTTCCTTTAGTAGGTTATAATGTTGGATCGGAAATGGATGTCTTGTGATCGACGTTCAAAGGAATATATAGATAGAGCAAAAGAATTCATTGAATTTGCCGCTGAGCATGCAGAGAATTCTAACAGAATTGTATGCCCTTGTATGTCGTGTTTGTATGGAAAGCTTCTCCGTCCTCTTGACTTGTTGGCCCATTTATTCTGTCATGGGATCGATCCGTCCTATACACGTTGGACAAAGCAAGGTGAGACGTATGAGTGTTCTAGCGGAGACCGGGTACCTGATGTTAGTAGCGCCTCAAACGTGGTTGACACAGACATGTGTGATGAGAGCGATGATCTTGAAGAAATGTTGAATGTGGTGGGTGAGGAGGATCCTGAAATGTTTGAGACACTAAAGAGCGATGCAGAGATGCCTCTGTATATGGGATGCAGTAAATACACCAGATTGCGTGTGGTGCTTAAATTGTATAACCTGAAGGCGCGATACGGTTGGAGTGATGCAAGTTTCACTGCTCTGCTATCCGCTCTGCGAGATATACTCCCAGAAGGGAACGTACTCCCCTCGAAAACATACGAGGCAAAGCAAATTCTCCGGTCGACCGGTATGAAATATGAGAAAATACATGCATGTCCCAACGACTATATTTTATTCCGGAACCAGTATGCGTCATTGGAGAAGTGTCCTAAATGCAACACATCTCGGTATGAAAAGAAAGGTAAGAGTCCTTCTAAAGTCTTGTGGTACTTTCCGATCATTCCAAGATCAAGCGCATGTACAGTAATGCGGATGTTGCAAGACTTTTGACATGGCACGCTGATGAGAGGATTCAAGACATCAAGCTTAGGCACCCCGCCGACGCCCCCCCAATGGAAAAAAATTGATTACGAGTTCCCTGAGTTCGGTGACGAACCAAGAAACCTACGGCTTGCATTGGCAATCGATAGAATCAACCCCCATGGGGTTCAGAGTAGTACTCACAGCACATGGCCGGTGATTTTGATGATATATAACCTCCCCCCAAATTTAATCATGAAATGCAAGTTTATGATGCTTTCCATGCTTATTTCCGGGCCTAGACAGCCCGACAACGATATAGACGTGTACTTGGATCCTTTGATTGAAGACTTGAAGCATATGTGGGATTCGGGTGAGACGGTTTTTGACGGCTGTAAGGAAGAAAGTTTCAAATTGAGGGCCATGTTGTTTGGCACAATAAATGACTTCCCAGTGTATGGTAATTTGTCCGGATACAGCATCAAAGGATATGGTGCATGCCCTATATGTGAAGATGATACCCATTCGATGCGACTGGATCACTACAGGAAAAATGTTTACATGGGACATCGGAGATTCTTGCCGTTACGGCATCGTTGGCGGAGGTGGAAGAAGGCATTTAACTTGAAATGTTCTTCAAGCTTATTTGTAGTAAAGTGGTTGATACAACGAAGTTACAGGATTTGCAGAGGCAGATCGTTTGTACCCTGTGCGAACTTGAAATGTATTTCCCCCTTCATTCTTTGACATCATGGTTCACCTTACTGTACACTTGGTCAAGGAGGTTCAACTGTGCGGCCCAGTCTATTTGAGATGGATGTACCCGATTGAGCGGTTCATGAAAGTTTTAAAGGGGTATGTCAAAAACAGATATCGACCAGAGGGTTGTATTGCTGAACGATACATCGTTGAAGAAGCGAGTGATTTGTGTGCCGATTACTTATCAATTGTTGAACCTGTTGGCTTGCCCAAGTCTCGTCACGATGGGCGATTAACGGGGAAAGGAATAAGTGGGTTCAAGCTATTATGCATTTCGAATGCTGAAAGAGAGTTGGCACACTTGTACATTTTTCACAACACTCCTGAGGTTGAACCATTCGTTGAAGAACACAAAAATCTCCTTCGTGAAATACATGGTGATAGGAATGAGAGTTTGATCACAAAGGAGCACAACAAACATTTCATTAGATGGTTCAATGCACGCATTTGTCAGCAGGTTGAGCTTAATGCTGGATCGGTTGGTGAAAGATTGTTCTGGCTGTCGAAAGGACCGGGTTTGCACGCTTTTTCTTATACCGGCTATGCAATCAACGGTTACACATTCTATACAAAAGGCCAGGATGAAAAAAGCACCATGCAAAATAGTGGAGTCACGCTTGTTGCCGAGGGGTGGCATATATCCAGTGCAAGAGATACAAATCCCATATATGCGCAGATGGCATACTTTGGTGTGATTGATTGCATTTGGGAGTTAGATTACACCATGTTTAGAGTTCCCGTGTTCCGATGTCAGTGGGTTAACAACCACAGTGGACGACGGTTAGATGAATTTGGGTTTATATCGGTCGACCTTTCTAAAGTTGGATACAAGGATGATCCTTACATTCTACCGTCTCAACCAGCACAAGTGTTTTACGTTGAGGATCTTTCTAAGAAGAATTGGTCAGTTGTCATGCAGTCGAACAAAAATTATTCCGAGCAAGTTAATGATGAAAGTAGTGATGATGATATGAATGTGATAGAAGATGTTCCTTCCTTTGAGACATTACTGTTAGAAGACTTTGATGTAGACGGGTATGATGACGAAGATGAGCCCGTTTTTGTAAGATGTGATCATGAAGAAGGCATTTGGGTAAACACAACCCTAAATCCAACAAAAAAGAGGAAGCAGACAATTGTAGACAATATAACAAAGAGGAAAAAGAGGCGAAAGCCCTCAGTTTGTATGTATTTATGTTGTACACTATCAATTTTTAGCCCTCAGTTCGCATACAATTAACATGATTATATGTATATGCACTAAAATCATTTCTTGTCTAATTTTTTTTTACAGGAGAATGGATCCCCATAGTGACCAGGAGGAAGAAGAACAACATAGTGGCCAGGAGGAAGAAGAACAACCTAGTGAGCAGGTAGCTATTGCTGAAGGTAGAGCAAGGTAAGAGGCGAATGTTGTTCGTGACAGGACCCTTATGCGCAAACTCCTCACAATCAGAGCTCAGGGAGTAAAGACAAGACTTAAATGGAATCCAAATAACCAAGCTACTGGAAAGTCGGCGAAGCTTCTCTCAGGTTACATTGGGTGCACTTTTCGGAACAAAATCCCTATTACTATTACGGATTGGAGAAGAGCAGGCGACAAACATGAGGAGGTTTGGTTAGAGATTAAGGTAAACTACACTTTTACAATTAATGGCATATATGTCATCATAACATTGTAACTAACAAATTGAATATGATTTTTGTTGTTACAGACTGTCTTTGATATCGACGATACTCACAGGGATTATGTGCTGAAGAAAGCTTCAAGGATGCACCGGGGATATCGTTCCAACTTGACCACGTATTACCTGAGAGATGACGAAGGGGAGATCGTTCCAACGCCACCATCTATATATGCTGGGTTAATTACTCAAGAACATTGGGATGAATTTGTACGACAACGTTTGACTGAGGAGTTCCAAGAAAGTAGTAAAAAAATAGCCAATCGGCTAAGAACAGTCAGTATCCGTATATGGGCGGACGAAAGACATTTCCTGAATGGAGGAAGATATGGTATGTTAGTAACACTTTTGGTTCCAAAATTATGAATAAATGTTTACGTGATTAATTTATACGTTCAACTGGTTTACCATGACAGATTGAGGAACAGGGCCTAGACTGTAGGCCACCACGGCATGGCCTCTGGGTCAGAGGTCACTCGCAGGCAGACGGTACCATCGTTCATGAAGAGGTCAGAAGAGTCCATGAACGATGTGTAAGTCATTCTCTTGGAAATTCTAAATCTTTTCTAAATGGTGACTTTGCTAAGTTAATAACTAATAATCCTTCCTCCTTGTTATAGGTTTTGTTAACGCAAGAAAGCCCTGACGAGGTCAACACTTTTGGCAGTGGCGATTTCCTCAGTAGAGCACTCGATCGCCCTGAGTATTCGGGCCGTGTTCGGGGTGCGGGTGTAGGCGTCACGTCCTCATCTTACTTTGGGCGCAAAAAGAGGGCATCAAAAGGCAATGTTAGAGCGTTGCAAGATGAAGTTCTTTTTATGAGGGAGGAGATGCTTGAGATGCAACGACGCAACGAGGAAATGGAACGACGGAATGAGGAAATGCAAAGACGGCACTAGGAAATGGAACGACAGAATGAAGAAATGCAACAACGATAATTCTTCCAGCAAAGCAATGTTGCATCATAAAAGTCCAACTTCGTGCATCAAAGTCACATTCCTTCCGTCGAGAGTCCAAGCATCAGGGATAGTTGTACGATGCCCAGGGCTGATATTCCTCAGGTAGTTCATACATTTTCTTCTAACAAACTAACAGTGATTCTGTTATATTATCGATTGTGACCTAATGTTGACAACGCTTTCGTAGGGCGAGACAAAGTGCAAGCTGTATACGGATCAATCTTTCAGTGAGGTTGTTGCTGTTGGCAAGGTCTACAACACTTCGAACATGACCCTGCACAACTCACCGTTGCCTGAAAATGCACTCAGGGTATTGATTGAATACTCGTACAACGACTGGGCCTCGTTACCATTCCCTACTCCTGATTTGATGACTAGGGTCGGAGACGTTGTCGGTGCATACGTTGCTTGGCCAATTGTTTTGATTGTGCCAACACCACAGGTAATTATTTAGTAATAACATTTCCAATAGCATTCATTGTTTTTGAATAACACTCTTTTATTTAAATGTTTTTACAGGGAACCCGATTTATGGGAAAGAAAGCATAAGTGGCTAATGTCAAAGGTACCCGTGGTTCAGCTGCTCAAATCAAGAAAAAGAGTACCCGTACCGATCCGTTACCACAGGTGATTATTTGCTAATTAATTTAAATTAGCACTCTTCTTAATTATTGGAATGAATTTTTAAACTTTCTATTTACATGGTTTATAGGCACCAAAAGCTAAGGGTAAGAAAAAAGTTCAAGTGCCTGATCCTATGATTGAAGATATAAGCGTCGAAACGCCATATCGTGCTCGGTTGCGAGCATTTGCAGCTACCGTTTCTCGCTATGCTATTGTCTTCATTCCATTCAGTAGGCCTATATTTGACGAGGTAAATTTCACTGACGCTCTGTCTAAGGATCAGGTAATGGAGGTGCTTAACCAAAGATGGGTCGGTGCGACGGTTATCAATATATGGATCAGGTATATATGCGTTTCCATTGTGGTTTCTTTCAATGTCATAAGTTTTACACTAATTGGGAGTTGGTATGGTTTCTATGAAGGTATCTGCATGAACATGTGATGATCGCAGGGCACAACTTTTCTTTCGAATTCATAAGCCCTTATTCGATAGCACAAGTTCCGGGCACGAAACGTGACGACCACTTCAGAGCGATTCAAAGGCGTTTCTCTTTAAAGGAAACAGCCAGAACTTTATTCTTAGCTCCAATTAATACAGGGTAAGTCTATACATATTTTTAGTTCTGAGCATCATAGACATATATACTAACATAACGTTATAAAACATTTTAGGCTACATTGGATTTTGCTTGTCATCAATCCGATGGCACAAGAGGAACCCATAATTTACTATTTGGATCCTGTGGAATCTGCTCTCCCAAATAATCACCCAAATTTGATGCGTCTCTGATTGCACCATATTTTTATACACTTTTCATTGATAAAATCAGTAGATTATTGCATGTTCTTGGGGTAATTGCACCTAATTAGGGTAATTTCTGACTTTTACACACTTTGTTGGAATTTATTCTAGTCAAGGGCAATTTGGGCATAATTAGCATAAATTATTGTTAACCTATTTTCAAGAACATTTGATGCTACCCCTGGCTTGATTTTACTTGTAGATCATAGAAGAAGCATGCCCAAATTAAGGAGCCAAATTGCAGCGAAGAATTCGGGACGGAGCAGAAGAAGGAAGTGAAGAGAGAAACAAAATCAATGTTCCCTCGCCGCGGCGAACTGGCGGCGAGAAAGACCAGGGAGGCAGAAGCAACGTGAGCTCGCCGTGGGTTTCGCCGCGGCGAACTCACGGCGAACTCCCCAGCAAAAGCTCCAGAATAGATGCCAGCTCGCCGTGGCTTTCGCCGCGGCGAGCGGACCCAAATTCAGACAGAAGCTCTTGTTGCTCGCCGTGGCTCTCGCCGCGGCGAGCCGACGGCGAAGTCCCAGAATCTGCAGAAGTCTGGCGCGATTTTAGGTTTCTTTGGAGGGTTATAAATAGTTCCAACACCCGAAAATACGGATCCAAGCCTTCTCTGCCCGAAAAACAGCCCCTCTCCTAGGGTTTATCTCATTTCCTCCATTCCTCACTCCCAATCCTCATCTTCCCACTCATTCTCACCTCCATTCTTGCTGGTTTTCTTGTTCTTCCTTGCTTCACCTTCCGTTTCCACCATTTTTCTCCTTCTACCTTCCTCATCCATGGAGGCAGTGGTCATGGGCCATCCTTGGCTCGAATTTGAAGATATGAGAGGCTAAGTTCTTGGTGCTTTGGTGGTGTGAAGGTGGCTCTAGCTTCATGGACCAACATAGGGGAGTTTCTAGTTTACAATTTCTTATTTCCTTTGTATTTGGCTTATACTCTTTTGTATTGGTCTTGTATTTGGATTTAAGACTTGGGATATGTGGTTGCTATCTATGTTTGTGAACTATATTGTGTATGCTTTGAATTGAATGTGATTGAGATACAATTTCCTATCTACTTGTGGTTGTATTCTTGGTTTTAGCCATTTTAGTGGTTGCTAGTGGTTATAGTCAATTTCTTCCATGCATGATGATGTGATTGCACTTCATGAGAGTTAAATTGCATTTGTTTCAAGGCATTTCACAAACCAAGTGGATCTTAACACTAACCCTAAGTAATGGCTATGAAAGTGGTTGCTAGATTAGTCATTAATTAAGGCTAGTGGACCCCTAGTGGTTGCTTGGGGATCTTTCAATTAGACTTGGTAAATTAAACTCCCACTTATCATTTTGAAAGAAGCATTTGAGTCACCGAAGCACTACCAAAGCCCATTTTATAAAATCACCCCTAATCCAAACTCTTCTCACTTTTCACTTATTAATCTAAAACATCAAAAACAAGTAACTGCTTTTGTTAATAGCTTTAGTAAATGAATCTCCAAACCAAAACCCCCATACCTTTTTATTGTTTTAATTGCATTTAGTTAGCTTAGGTTGTTTAGAAGGACTCCTCAAGTGAAACGATCCGGGATTGTGCCACTTTACGCAATCCTTGGTAATTATTGTGATTTTAACCCCAAGGCGCATTAGGCAAAGGTTAAATCAATGGCGCCGTTGCCGGGGAGTCATTTTTGACTCTCTAGGTTAGCTAAGTGTCAATTGAAGCTATTGACTAGGGGTAGGAGTCATTAGGATTAGATTTAGGTCATTTGCATTCTTAAGTTAGTTTACAATTACTTGCTCTGCATTGTATAAAGTCTGACAAGAAAATACCAGAAATATTGCTTGCCCTTTGCTCTTGCTTGAATTGTGATACCTGCTTAGGTGTATTGCTGGACTTTCTTGCACCTACTTGTGAATACTTGACTTGCCATACTTCCACACTCATATACCTCTCATACACATTTCATACTCATACTTTTCAACACACTTCACACATATCATACACACTTTCACACCATACTCACTTGCATCATCATTCATCCATTTTTCCTTGAATTTGTGCAAGTGCATCTTTGTTGAGCCTTCAGTCTACACTTGTTGTCTGTGCCTTGTGTATGACTCGAGGGAACCCTAGGAACCAAGAACTTTACCTTGAATACCCAGAAATTGAGAGACACCTTACTAGGTTGAGAAAGACAAAGAGAGGGGGAACTTCGGTTACATCCTTGATAGTTGAACACCCACCCTCTTGTGAGCCAAGCATTGAGAGTTCCCCAGAAACTGAGAGTGATACTAGAGACAATGGATGGGGATCACCATATTCCTGAAGTTCAAGTAGAGCCAAATCTAGGTGGTAATGGGGGAGGACAAGTGGTTAATGATGGTGAGCGACCTAGAAGAAGAACCATCAGGGAAGCCACCACAACCAGCCTTAACCACAACCCATTCATGACTGCATTCCTCACTATGAACACTGATTATGAAATTAAAGGCTTATTGATACAATCCTTACCTAAGTTTTATGGTTTGCAGGAAGATGAGCCACATGATCACTTGGATGAGATCTTCATACATTGCAACACCATGAAACCAGTCAGAGCACAAGTGGAGGATGTCATGTGGAGAGTGTTCCACCTTACTCTAGAAGGCAAGGCTAAGCAATGGTACATGAGTTTGCCTACTTTCAATCCAGATGCCCTCGCCTCCTGGGGCAACTTGAAGCAAGCCTTTCTAGAAAAGTTCTACCCAGCCACTAGAACATCTGCAAGAAGGAAAGAGATCAATTCCATCACTCAAGAGCCCGATGAATCTCTTTTTGATTATTGGTCGAGATTCCAGGACCTTTTGAAGAAATGCCCTCATCACCAAATTCCCGATGAACAATTAGCCCATACCTTCTATGATGGGTTGAGGGAAAGAGACCAAGACAAGCTGGATGCAGCCGCTGGAGGCTCATTCATTGATTACACACCTGAAGAGGCATGGCCTCTAGTTCGTAAGCTCGCTTTGGCCAAAGAGAAACATGGCTCCAGAAGATCAACTCGTAGTCTTCAAAGGGTTGATTCTACTTCTCATCACATTCCTCAATTGGATAGGTTTGAGGCCGAATTCAAAGCAATCCACTCTAGATTGGACAAAATCTCAGGTCCATCTTCCCCGCCGGGTCCAGTTGGTAATGAGTTGGTGGGTCCGTCTTGTGATTATTGTGCATCACCTATGCATCTCTCAAGCGATTGTCCTTCTAAGCCGGAAGAATGTAATGCAATGTTCCAACCAAGGCAAGGCAACAATCCGAGATGGGACCCCTATTCCAATACATACAATGAAGGGTGGAGACAAAATCCAAAATTTAGTTGGCGCCAAGATGGCAATCCCCCAAGGCAATTCCAAGGGGAGTCTTCCCAAGCACTAACTCCTGTAAGAAAGGACCGACCCACTAATGACTTTGAAGAGTTGAACAAGTCCATTACTATGGGATTCCGCCATGTGGAAGGTCTCATTGACTCTAGGGCGAATGAAACAAAGCAATGTATGGAGTCAAGGTTTGAGAAGGTAGACAACCGTATGAGCCAATGGGAGACCAAGAGTGCTAACTTAGAGGACTATGTCATGAAGCTTTCAAACTCTTTCAATGAGCTTCAAGCCAAGGCAAGTGGTCCAACTCCGTCCAATACGGTCATCAACCCAAAGTCTTTGAATGCTGTTACTTTGAGAAGTGGAAAATCACTAAATCCCATGCCAACCAAGAAGAAGGTTCACTTTTCAAGTAGTGAAGGGGAGGATGATGATGAGCCAGTGGATGAAGAGATTGAAGTGGAAAGCCCTACTTGGAGCCCACCATTGAGCCCAATGAAGTTTGCGCAATCTGAGAGTGCTAAGGAAAAGGAACTTCAAGAAAGAAGGGCATTGACTAGAAAAGAGAAGGTGGTGGAGGATCCTACAGTACAACCTCAAGAGGAGAAGAAGCACGACAAGCAATCGAGTATCAATGAGACAGGAGAGTGTAGCACACAAGATACCTTGGCCAAACCTCCGGCCAAGGAGGTAACTATCTCTCAACTCCCTTTTCCTCAAGCTTATTTTAAAAGCAAAAAGAAACATGATGAGGTTGTTGAAAATGAGATGCTTGAACTTTTTAGCAAATTGCATGTGAATGTGCCTTTCTTTCAACTTGTGAAATCTATGCCTAGTTACTGTAAATTCTTGAAGGAATTGTGCACCAATAAAAGGAAGTTTAGGCCAAATGAAAGAATTCAATTGAATCCTAGTGTGTCGGCTTTGTTCAAGCCTCAGTTGCCGGTCAAGTGCAAAGATCCTGGATCATTCATGATCCCTTGCACCATAGGGAACTTGACGGTGACAAATGCATTGTTGGATTTAGGAGCGGCCATTAACGTGATGCCTAGTGCGATTTTCACTTCTTTAGGCATCACTGGTTTGAAAAAGACAAGTGTCATTTTGCAATTGGCCGATCGCACACTCCGATATCCACAAGGTATTCTTGAGGATATACTTGTTAAAGTTAAAGACTTAGTTTTTCCCGCCGATTTCTATGTCCTTGACATCGCCAGCGAGCCCTGTGAATCGACTATCATTCTCGGTAGGCCCTTCATGCGGACCGCCGGATCGGTAATTGATATGAAAAATGGTTTGATCACAATGGAGGTGGGAGAACATAAGATTAGCTTTAACATGTATGAAGCAATGCGACACCCCCATGAAGACTATTCTCTTCTAGATTTGAATGTCATTGATATTGCTGTGGAAGATGCTATTGAGGAGCATGAATTAAGCTTGCATTCATATGATTACACATCTGATCTTGAAGCTTATGACTCTTATTTTTCTACCCTGCCTTCTGTTCATTCTTTTTCTTCCTTAGGTGATGACGTGTATGACCTTGACTCACATGTAGTTGATTGTCTACTTTCTGTCCCTTTGGATTTTTCTTTGATTGATAATGATACTGCTATTTTGGATATGAGCTCCACTAACCTTTCCTTGATGAGTGATGATATTTCTTTGGAAGATGGTAGTTTTCTTAATGTTTCAGGTCATAAGTTGGTTGAAGAATGTGAATTTGAGGTTGGGAGCCAAGAGTTGGCCGATTTGAGCTCAAAGGGTATAGCCCTCACCCCAACAAAAGTTACTTCACACTTGACCTTCTTTGGACCGGATCACCATGTGGTAAAAGGGCCACCTTCTCAACCCTTTTCCATTGATTCTAACTTTAGACCTAGGATTTCTTCCCACACACTTAGGTATTTGAATGATCTTGTTACAAGTTGTGATGTAGGTGTTGTGGATGACATTTCCCCAAGGCAAGTCACTGCGGTAGAACAACCATGTGTTGATTCGGCTCTTGGGAAGACCAATGAACAAGAGATGAGGTCTTTTGAGCCCATTCCACCTTTTCCAATTGGGTCTACAAAGGGGAGTTCTTCTTACACTTTAACTCTTCCTACTCTTATTCCCTCTGTTTTGGAACCACCCATTTTGGAATTAAAGCCTTTGCCAAGCAATTTAAAATATGCTTTTCTTGCCCCCAATGACAAATTGCCGGTTATTATTTCTAATACCTTGAGTGCAATTGAGGAGGTAAAATTGCTTGATGTTTTGAAAAAGTATAGCAAGGCTTTGGGTTGGACATTGGCTGATATTCCGGGCATGAACCCCGCTATTTGCACCCATCGGCTTTTACTTAAAGAGGATTCTAGGCCTCTTAGGCAGCCTCAAAGGCGGCTTAACCCCCTCATTTTGGATGTGGTCAAAAAGGAGGTCACAAAACTCCTAAGTGCCGGCATAATATATCCGATCTCGGATAGTGAGTGGGTTTCCCCGGTCCAAGTGGTGCCTAAGAAGTCCGGAATCACTGTTTTGAAAAATGAAAACAATGAACTTATTCCAACAAGGGTGCAAAATAGTTGGCGTGTGTGTATTGACTATAGGAAGTTGAATGATGCCACCCGAAAGGACCACTTCCTGCTTCCATTTATTGATCAAATGTTAGAAAGGCTTGCGGGAAAAAGCCATTACTGTTTTCTAGATGGTTATTCGGGGTATTTTCAAATTCCTATAGCACCCGAGGACCAGGAAAAGACCACTTTCACTTGCCCATTCGGTACTTTTGCCTACAGGCGCATGCCCTTTGGCTTATGCAATGCACCGGGAACTTTCCAACGTTGCATGATGAGCATCTTCTCTGATATGCTTGATGATTGCCTGGAAGTTTTCATGGATGACTTTACTGTTTTTGGTGATTCGTTTGATTTTTGCTTGCATAGTTTGGAGCGAGTACTAGCTAGGTGTGTCGAGAAGAATCTGGTACTGAATTATGAAAAATGTCATTTCATGGTCACACATGGCATAGTTCTTGGCCACCTAGTCTCTAGCCGAGGCATTGAGGTTGATAAAGCCAAAACCGAGGTGATTTCGTCCTTGCCTTATCCCACTTGTATCAAAGAGCTCCGCTCTTTCCTGGGACATGTAGGCTTTTACCGGCGTTTCATCAAGGGTTTTTCCCAAATTGCATTGCCTCTTTCTCATTTGCTGCAAAAAGATGTTGAATTTGTTTTTGATGATGAGTGTAAAACGGCTTTTGAAACATTGAAGAAAACTCTTTTGGAGCCTCCTATTCTTCTTGCTCCCGATTGGTCATTGCCCTTTGAATTAGCATGTGATGCTTCCAACTACGCAGTTGGCGCCATGCTAGGTCAAAGGAGCAACAAGGCACCACATGTCATAGCCTATGCATCTAAGACTTTGGACTGTGCTCAAAGGAATTATACCACTACTGAAAAGGAACTCTTTGCCATAGTCTTTGCATTAGACAAATTCAGACAATACTTACTTCATTCCGTGGTTGTCATTTATACTGACCATGCAGCTATAAAGTTTTTATTCACAAAGCCACACTCAAAGCCGAGACTTCTTCGGTGGACACTCTTGCTACAGGAGTTTAATTTGCAGATCAAGGATCGCGCCGGCAATGCCAATTTGGTAGCCGACCACTTGAGTAGACTCCCAGACAACACCAGGGGAGTAGATCTTTCTGACTTAACCTGTGATAATTTTCCGGATTCCTCTTTGAATGCAATTGATATTGAGGTGCCTTGGTATGCTTGTTTAGTCAATTATCTTGTTTGTGCCCTCACCCCGGATGACATGTCTCCCTTTCAGGTGCAAAAGTTAAAGAAAGAAGCCCAATACTATGTTTGGGATGAACCACACCTATGGAGACGTGCAATGATCAAGTAATCCGGCGATGCATACCGGAATCCGAGTCCCTAGACATCCTCTCTGCTTGCCACTCGATGGTTTGTGCTGGCCACTATAGTTCTAGGAAAACTGCTAGGAGGGTCTTAGACGCTGGTTTTTATTGGCCTACACTTTTCAAAGATGCCTATGCCTTTTGTAAATCATGTGGTAAGTGTCAAAAATTTGGGGGGAGTGTGACAAAAAGACATGAGATGCCCCAACGGCCCATCCTAGTTTGTGAGATTTTCGATATTTGGGGGATAGACTTTATGGGACCTTTCCCACCTTCTTCTAGTTTCACCTATATCCTACTTGCTGTAGATTATGTCTCTAGGTGGGTAGAGGCTATCCCAACCCGAAAGGATGATGCACCCACGGTCTCTAAGTTTCTCAAGTCTAACATCTTTAGTAGATTTGGAGTACCAAGGGGTCTTATAAGTGATCGAGGAACCCACTTTTGCAACAAGCTTCTTGATAACTTGCTTGCTAAGTATGGGGTGTCCCACAGAGTGTCTAGCCCATACCATCCCCAAACAAATGGCCAAGCAGAGGTGTCTAACAGGGATATAAAGCACATTCTTGAGAAAATTGTTAAGCCATCAAGAAAAGATTGGAGTGATCGACTTGAGGATGCATTGTGGGCATATCGGACCGCATTCAAGACACCCTTAGGCATGTCTCCATACAGGTTAGTTTTTGGTAAAGCTTGTCATTTGCCGGTTGAATTGGAGCACAAGTCCTATTGGGCCGTGAAACTATGCAATATGGAGTTGGATGCCGCTGGAAATGAAAGATGCCTTCAATTGCAAGAGCTTGATGAACTGCGCCTTCAGGCATATGAGAGCTCAAGGCTCTACAAGGAAAAGACCAAGTTGATCCATGATGGTAAGATCTTCAACCGCAGCTTCAATGTTGGTGACCAAGTCCTTATGTACCAAGCCCGCTTCCGCCATGGTCATGGGAAGCTAACATCCAATTGGTTCGGGCCGTACAAAGTAACGAAGGTCCACAAGTATGGGATGGTGGAGCTCATTGAAGAAGGAACCGGAAAGGAATTCGTTTCGAATGGACATCTCCTCAAGCTCTACCATGAACCGGTTGCCAAGCCTCCTTGAGGCCAGGTTGCTTCTTCTCCTTATCTTGTTTACTTTCATGCATTCTAGGCTGGCTGCTTTATATTTTACTATCATTGCATTGAACAAGTGTGGGGGAGGGAGCATCCTAGTAGAAAGTAGAAAATTAGGATTTTTCATTCAATAAAATACCCTATGCCATTGAGGACAATGCCAATTTCAAGTGTGGGGGAGGGGACTAGGTAGTTTTGTTGCTTGATCTATTGGTTTTATAATGTTTATGCCACATTAGAGGTAATTTTTAAAATTCTGTGTCAAATTATTCAAAATCCAGGTAGATTGTGCTCCTTAGTCTTTTGTTGCAATGGAGGGTCGCATTCAGTGCAATGGAGGACCTAATTGCATTTTTCTACCCAATTTAAAAAAAAAAAGAAAAAAAAGAAAAAGAAAAAAAAACTGGTTTGTGAAAACCTAGTGTGGCAACAATTTTTGAAAAACCATGGAGCAAGACTAGACCCTACCCTTTGATTAATGAGCTTCATGAGCAATGGGAAGAATTCTAAGAATTATGCATTTTATCCTTTCAATCTTCAAAGAGCTGGTGATGAGTTATTTTCAAGCATATGCATTGTGTTAATTGGCCTGGCAATTGGATTTTAATTGGCAATTGAGGTTAACCTTGTTGTGAGATTTTTGGGCCTATTTTCCTTTCAAGAATGTATACTTGCTTGATCATTCAATTTCTAGAACTTGTCTTTACTCTTTGTCAAAGCTATAATTGCATTCATGCTTGAAGATGATTTAGGCATTCATTTCAACACCCCATCTTTCCAAACACAAACCAGCATCATTTCACTTTCCATTGTTCACCCATTTTGAGCTATTCCTTGGTTGTAATGCATTAATGTGAATTTTGAGATGAAGCATTGAGTTTGAGCCACTTTTGTTTGTTGTTATTGCCATACTTATGTTAGAAAGAAAGAAAAAAGAGAAAAAAAAAGAAAATAGAAAAGTGTGCATAAAAATAAAAAAAAAGGAAGAAGAAAAAGAAAGTTTGAAGAATAAGGCATTTCTTGGTGTGGCATCATTATTATTGAAATTATGCTCTCATGTGCTATGTTCTTAAATTGTGACTTTGAATTGCATTACAACCTTTCCTTTTCCATAACATGCAATCCATCTTGCCTTTTCCATCATTTCAACCTTGCAAGTCCTTTTGATTCATACGTGATTGTATGCATGTGTGGAGATGTTAGGGTAGTTACAAGCTTATGGCAAATTGTTGTTCGAGCAAGTTAAGTGTGAAAAGATCCCACATGAGGTGAGTAGAGGGAAACACTATTATCTTGAGAGTCCTCTTCACCAATGCTTTATCAAATTGCTTTGCCAATTCTCCCTTTGCATATCCTTGATCATGACTCATGCTAGCTTGAGATTATTGATTGGTTAAAATCATTCTTCTTTGCATTGTACCCTTTGTCCAGGAGTACAAAGGTCTAAGTGTGGGGGAAATGATTGCACCATATTTTTATACACTTTTCATTGATAAAATCAGTAGATTATTGCATGTTCTTGGGGTAATTGCACCTAATTAGGGTAATTTCTGACTTTTGCACACTTTGTTGGAATTTATTCTAGTCAAGGGCAATTTGGGCATAATTAGCATAAATTATTGTTAACCTATTTTCAAGAACATTTGATGCTACCCCTGGCTTGATTTTACTTGTAGATCATAGAAGAAGCATGCCCAAATTAAGGAGCCAAATTGCAGCGAAGAATTCGGGACGGAGCAGAAGAAGGAAGTGAAGAGAGAAACAAAATCAATGTTCCCTCGCCGCGGCGAACTGGCGGCGAGAAAGACCAGGGAGGCAGAAGCAACGTGAGCTCGCCGTGGGTTTCGCCGCGGCGAACTCACGGCGAACTCCCCAGCAAAAGCTCCAGAATAGATGCCAGCTCGCCGTGGCTTTCGCCGCGGCGAGCTCACGGCGAGCGGACCCAAATTCAGACAGAAGCTCTTGTTGCTCGCCGTGGCTCTCGCCGCGGCGAGCCGACGGCGAAGTCCCAGAATCTGCAGAAGTCTGGCGCAATTTTAGGTTTCTTTGGAGGGTTATAAATAGTTCCAACACCCGAAAATACGGATCCAAGCCTTCTCTGCCCGAAAAACAGCCCCTCTCCTAGGGTTTATCTCATTTCCTCCATTCCTCACTCCCAATCCTCATCTTCCCACTCATTCTCACCTCCATTCTTGCTGGTTTTCTTGTTCTTCCTTGCTTCACCTTCCGTTTCCACCATTTTTCTCCTTCTACCTTCCTCATCCATGGAGGCTGTGGTCATGGGCCATCCTTGGCTCGAATTTGAAGATATGAGAGGCTAAGTTCTTGGTGCTTTGGTGGTGTGAAGGTGGCTCTAGCTTCATGGACCAACATAGGGGAGTTTCTAGTTTACAATTTCTTATTTCCTTTGTATTTGGCTTATACTCTTTTGTATTGGTCTTGTATTTGGATTTAAGACTTGGGATATGTGGTTGCTATCTATGTTTGTGAACTATATTGTGTATGCTTTGAATTGAATGTGATTGAGATACAATTTCCTATCTACTTGTGGTTGTATTCTTGGTTTTAGCCATTTTAGTGGTTGCTAGTGGTTATAGTCAATTTCTTCCATGCATGATGATGTGATTGCACTTCATGAGAGTTAAATTGCATTTGTTTCAAGGCATTTCACAAACCAAGTGGATCTTAACACTAACCCTAAGTAATGGCTATGAAAGTGGTTGCTAGATTAGTCATTAATTAGGGCTAGTGGACCCCTAGTGGTTGCTTGGGGATCTTTCAATTAGACTTGGTAAATTAAACTCCCACTTATCATTTTGAAAGAAGCATTTGAGTCACCGAAGCACTACCAAAGCCCATTTTATAAAATCACCCCTAATCCAAACTCTTCTCACTTTTCACTTATTAATCTAAAACATCAAAAACAAGTAACTGCTTTTGTTAATAGCTTTAGTAAATGAATCTCCAAACCAAAACCCCCATACCTTTTTATTGTTTTAATTGCATTTAGTTAGCTTAGGTTGTTTAGAAGGACTCCTCAAGTGAAACGATCCGGGATTGTGCCACTTTACGCAATCCTTGGTAATTATTGTGATTTTAACCCCAAGGCGCATTAGGCAAAGGTTAAATCAGTCTCTTCAATGGGTAAGTGAATGTCAACATTATTTGAATGCGTTGTATTATTTGTCACTTTATGCCCGATCCTAGCCAATAAAATTAATTTAATATGTTTGTTTTTCAGAGTATTGACTAGTTTTCGGGCCGATGTTCAGTTGAAGTATTCCAGAGCCCCTGACCCAAAAGATGCTTATAAGTGGCAACAAGTCCAGGTTTTATAAAGTTATTCAATTTTCGAAACAATATATCTATAGTTAAAATATAACGTAAATGTTTTTTATATGATATATTTGATGTTTCTTGTTACAGTGCCCCTACCAACCTAATAACAACGATTGTGGTTACTATGTGATGCAATACATGCGAGATATCGTTACACATGATCGACTCAGCATCCCACTGATAGTAAGTTTTATATTTTTCCAACTCTAATGTGTTTGTACTTGTTAGACTTCAAGTAAATTTACTTGTCATTTAAATGTGTTCGTGCAGTATTACCTAGACGCTCGTTCGTTCACGTTGTCAAGGGAAAAAATGGATGCACTAATTGAAGAATGGTGCACTTATGTATACCCTCTTTTCTCCAACATTAGATGATCTATTCATTAATTAGTATGCTTTTGTTTTCAACTTACAATTGTTGGTTTTATTCTACAATATTAGTATGACTTTTCTGGTGTGTATGTATATATGGTTTGGCTGGAATGGATAGTGTTGCTGGTTTTTTGCACTGATGCAGGAGGTTGTGAAACAAAAATAATAGAATATTTTTAAAAAAATAATGCCTATAGCAGCGCTTATTACGTTAAAAGCACTGCTATAGGCTAACCTATACCAGCGCTCATTATGTAATAAGCGCTGGTATATGTACCTATAGCAGCGCTTTTTACATAATAAGCGCTACGATAGGGTTACTTTTTTATTTTTTTTATTTTTAAAAATTCATATAGGTATGACCTAAAACTGCGCTTTTCAGATAATGAGCGCTGCTATAGGGTTACTTTTTTATTTTTTTTATTTTTAAAAATTCATATAGGTATGACCTAAAGCTGCGCTTTTCAGATAATGAGCGCTGCTATAGATTACCTATAGCAACGCTCATTACACAAAATAAGCGCTGCAATAGGTAATATGACATATTGCAGCACTGGCTATAGCAGCGCTTAAAAAGAGCTGCTATAGGGTCAAAAAAAGCGCTGCTATAGGCTTTTGCTATAGTAGTGATAACTAGACTTATTATCGATAGCATCATTTGTTATCGCTAGCTGATTATGTTAACTGATCTAACATTCTTCCCCTTGAGTATTTATTCATGTTATTTGAGGGGCCTTAGCGATAGAGACAAAGTCTAGCAATAGGATCTTAACTTTTCATTTCAAAGTCTTCATTTGCTATTCCTTTCTATCTATTAGCGATAGGAATACACTTAGCGATAGAGAATTTTATTTTAGTGTTCTTCTAAGTTTCCATCAGCTATTGTTGGGCTTTTCATTTGTGATAGTCTTTAGCTATAGCGATAGGGATCTGTTACCTATCAGATTTTACTTATTAAATTCAAAGGTAACTTACACTCAATTTGCTTATGTTATCTATAGGGCCAGTCTTCATCAAAACTTAAGATTCTAACACCAATTATACTTAGCCAATTTAGATTAGTCAATGTTTCTTTCTTTGTCAAACTCAATCAAATGGAAATCTTCATTGTTTCATACAAGAATCTCCATAAAGAGAACTTAACACAATTTAGTACACATGTAAACTAAATCCCATGGTAAAATCATCAAACAAGTGGCCTATCAACTCAATACCAAGATGGCTTAATTCCCATACACATATAATTGATAAAATACTCAAAATACAATCCAAATCCAAGTCAACCATATAAACCTCATCCACATATATTCAAGTTATTATCAACCAAATGTCTACAAAGGAAAATAAGACATCAGAAATTCAACTAACATATGGGAAAACCTAAATACACTCATAAAGAACTAAAAGACAAGACAAAAAGCCATTTTCATGTCCCTAATTAACGTCTGTTAATTATAAAACTGACATTGAAAAAAAACGGGGTGGCATTTTTGTAATTAAGAGAAAGGCTGAGGGAGAAAATATGTCACATAAATTATTAATATGTGACGTTGTTAGAAGCGACGTTACATGTTAGTATCATGTCACATAACATATTAAAAATATGTGACGTGGTTTCGTTCAAAATGACGTCACATATTTTTAAGGGAAATGCAGTAGGGTCCCAAGTAAGGAAAATTATTACTCTAAGGTCCCTTGAAATTTCAAAATTATTAGCAAGTCCCTAGGGACTTGAATGTAATAAAATGGAATTACTCACCAAATTTAGTTGTTAACGAAATCTTATTCAGTTGTCAACGAAGTCTTGTTGAGTTGTTAATGAGGTTTATCACATTTCCCATTAGACCCCATTAACAACTCAACAAGACTTCACTGACAACTGAATAAGCCTTCGTTAACAACTGAATATAGTCAATAATATTAACATACATCTTACATCAAAATCTTAGTTTATTACTGACCGTATTCAGTTGTTAACGAAGGCTTATTTAGTTGTTAGCGAAGTCTTATTGAGTTGTTAATGATGCGAAATGTCAAAAACGCCAGTAACAACTCAACAAGCCTTCGTTGACAACTGAATAGGCATTCATTAACAATTGCGTAAGCCTTCGTTAACAACTGAATTCAGTGAATAATTCCATTTTATTACATTCAAGTCCCTAGGGACTTGGTAATAGTTTTGAGATTTCAAGGGACCTTAGAGTAATAATTTGCCTTACTTACGACCAAGGTGCAATTTTCCCTATTTCTAATATGTGACAAACGACATCACATATTAGCAGTTGTGTGACGTTGTTACCAAAAAATTAAAAAAAAAATTCAAAACCCTATATATCCCATCCAGCTCTCAACCATCATCTTCACCCTCCCCCCTAAAATTTCATTACCTGTGCGGCGCTCTCGGCTCATCTCTCTCCAAAAAAATTTGAACCCTCAGCTTCTTTCCCTTCACCATTGTTCACCATCTTCAGCCTTACCCCTCAGCTCTCTCCCTCATCTTCGCCATCTGCATCTTCGTCTTTGAAGAAGAAGAATAAAAAAAACCCAGCTCTCAGCTTCCCTCATTCATTATTGATGAAGAAGAAGAAGAAGAAGAAGAAGAAGAAGAAAAACCCAGCTCTCAGCTCTCTCCCTCGCTTCACCATCTGTAGCTTCATATTGAAGAAGCTCTCAGCTCTCCCCCCAATGCTCATATCAAGTGTGAGATCTATGCAAAATTTACTCCTTTTTTGGCTCTTGCTCAGAATTTGCATAATGGGTTTGTTATTGCTCTTATGACTGTAATTTTTTTGTTTGGAATTCCATTCTTGGCTTCTTTTAGTTTGAATCATGTTCTCATTTCATTGTTCTTGTGCCTTACTTCAATGCCAATAGTTTAGATGCTCTGTTCAATTTATCAATTGCTTTATCATATTCTTCATACTTTGTACAATTACTTATCAATTTATCAATTACTTCAATTCCAATAGTTTATCATACTTTGTACAATTATTTTATCAATTTATCATATTCTTCATATAGATAACTTAAAGATGCTCTGTTCAATAATTATCATGTTTTAAACATCTACTTCCTGATTTTCTATTCCGCTTCATAGTAATTGATTAGATCAATTGTATTTAGTATTTTTACTCAAAGCCATTCGTCCATCCATCAATGAGTATTTAATTTACTAATTGTAGAGCAATGTTTAATTTCCATCAAATTAAGGTGAAATTATAGGTTTTGTAATTACTGATTGGTGTTGAATTAGTAATGGTATGCTTTTGTATTTACTGGACAGAAATTAGATCGGAAATGTAATTTTTGGATTTCACATTTACAAGGAGAAACTCTGCAAATTTTTTAAAAAATTTGCATAAAGTGAAATTAAGTGTATGGCATGCCCATTTCTTCACAAGGTAGTGAGCTAAACTTGACTAATTTGTTGGACATATGGCATAGGTTTAATAGAATGGATCGTAGTTGGATGCATGTATTGAGAACCACTAAAGAGTATCAAATAGAGGTGGAAGAATTTATTGAATTTCCCAAAAGAAACGTACCTAGTAAGAATGACATGTATTGTTACCCTTGTGTGAAGTGTGCAAATGCTTATTGTAAAAGCGTTGATGATATAAGGGATCACCTTTTTTGTGATGAGATCAATCTCCATTATAAGAAGTGGCTTTGGCATGGGGAATTGGGAAGTACCGCACATGCTTGCACATCACAAAATGTAGAAGCAGCGGTGGATGATTTTTGTGATGGTGGAATAGACGAGATGATCAATGACATTGGGGCAGAGTCATTTTCCGTGATAGATGAGTTTGACAAGTTGCCGAGTGATGCAGAGATACCATTGGTCCTGGGATGTACTAAGTATACTCGGTTGACCGGCATCCTGAAATTGTTGAAAATAAAGATAGAAAATGGGTGTGCGAGTGCAGGTTTCTCACAGTTGCTTGAAGCTCTGAGTGATATATTCCTGACCGACAATGTGCTTCTGAAGCATATGTATGAGGCTAAAAAAGTTCTAAGCAAGATAGCAATAGAGTATAAGAAAGATACACACTTGACTTAATGATTGCGTGTTGTATAGGAATGAGTATGAAGCCTGAAAGAGTGTCTAAAATGTAATACTCTGAGGTATAGCTGAGGAAAGATGCCGTTGGTGATGATGATGGATCAAAGAAAGGAGCACCTTTGAAGGAAATGTGGTACCTTCCAATTGTGCCACGATTTAAACGCTTGTTTGTAAATGAGGCAGAAGCAAAGATTGATTCCATGTTTCTTGAATTTTGTGGTAAGCCGAGAAACCTTCATCTCAGATCATGTATGGATGGATTCAATCCTTTTGGGGATCTCAGTAGCACATATAGTGCTTGGCCAGTTTTGCTGGTCATTTACAACCTGCCTCCTTGGTTATACACGAAACGCAAATATGTGATGATGTCCATGATGATTTATGGGCTGAAACAGCTTGGGAATGATATCGATGTCTATCTTGCACCTTTGATTGAGGACTTAAAGATTTGCAGGAGGAAGGCGTCAATGTGTTTGATGCGTACAGGCAGGAGACATTCAAGTTGCGAGTTATGCTATTTACTACAATAAATGACTTTCCTGCATATGGCAATATTTCTGGATACAGTGTGAAGGGCCATATTGTTGGATATGCTTAGTTTGATGATGTCAAATATAGAGTTAAATGTAGGAAGCAAAAAGTGTGCTAAAGTGTTTATCTCCTACTATCTATTAGATTATGTTTGCCATATATTTACTGTGATTGAAACATTGCATATATGATTACATAACATGTCCATAGGCTCAGATTGCATTCATAAGAGCATGTAACTTAGTCTGGAATAAACTGAGATTAAGAATCATGATGACTAAGTAGAAGTTCTATCGCTAATAGGAAGAAATTGAGCTAGCTAGGCAAAAGCTTAGGATAATAGCTAATGAGGACTTAGCAATAATCCACTGAAAGAGCAAAATCTCTATCGCTAAAGGTCTTCACCATAGCTAATGGAATGTGTAGTGCTAGCCTATCCATAGCATGTTTTGCTATCCATAGCATGATCTTGCTATCCATAGCATGACTTTGCTATCTATAGCATGATTTGCTAGCGATAACATGATTTGCTATCTATAGCAAGATTTGCTATCTATAGAGTCTTTATCATTGAGCTAATAGACTAAGCTTGTGATAACATCTGTTGTGCATTATATGATTATCTGTTTAAGCTAAGTACTGGAATTACACTATGAAGCTAGCAATAGCTTTGTTAGCTATCGATAGCACAATACGTGCTGAGCTAATACATTGTTTCTAAAGTGCAGATTTTACACTGTCAAGCTAGCGATAGCAAAGGGAGTTAGCGCTAGTGAAAAAGCTGATAGCAAGTACAGGAGTAGGTAGCAGCAGGTTACCGTTACTCGGAGTCTCCATCTCTCTTAGCCAAAGCACGAGAAGAAAGAAATACTAAAACGGCTAGTTCTCCAAGTCTCCAACAGATAGAAATTCATCAAAACATATATAAAGACTTGAAGACATCAAAGAGAAACAACGATCAACAAAATAGACGCACACACGATGAATATACGCTAACAGCAATGAAAACAGAGACTCTGCACAGAATATTAGTTATATATCAGTGAGCCCAGAAATGATGGTTTGAACGCATTAGAAAAGAAGAGCATGAGCACACATTGTTCAGATTATTAAGCTCTGATTTGTATTTCATCATACATCTTTTGTACTTCAGTGATTATCACAATCTGTTCATTTAGTGAACTTATTACTTTGATAAAATCCTCTATTGTTTGAGGTTGTTCTAAAGCTTGGTGCTTTAAGAATAGGGCAGTAACCTTACAGGTTGTAAGGGGGAGTGTTTAGAAGGTTTCTAAAACTCTGTAAAGGTTGGCTGGTAATCCCGTGTTCGTAAAACCAGTGGAAAAGGTTGACAGGTGAACCTGTGTTCGTAAAACCTGTGGTAGGCTTCTCTTGTGCCCGGTTTAAACAAGATAGTGGAAAATCTCAGGTGGAGTCTGAGGACTGGATGTAGGTCAGGGTTGACCGAACCAGGATAAATTCTGTGTGCATTATCTCTTCCCTTAACTCTCTTAGTTTTCAGCATATCTACTTTATATATCTCTTGTGCATTTAACAGTTTTGTAATACTCTGTGATAAACAGAAAGAGATTTTAAAGATTACCTTCACAGTGTTTTATAAAAGAGAATTTTAAGTTTTTTTATCCTATCACCCAATTCACCCCCCTCTTGGGTGATAGCCAGCACTTTCATTTGGTATCAGAGTCGGTCACTTATTTAAAGGATCCAACGATCTCAAGTGATAAAGATCATGGCTGATTTTGGGTATAGCATGTTTTCTGAAGGTTTTGATTTCACCATTCCACCTCTTCTTGAAAATATTGATTTTCGATTTTGGAAAGCTATGATGAAGAGTTTTATAAAATCATTTGATTATCATATGTGGAATGTTTTTACAAATGATTTTGATTTCAAACCAAGAAAGGATTGGACTGAAAAAGACAAGAAAATGTTTTCCTTGAACATTAGAGCAATGAAAATTTTGCATAAAGGCTTAATTTAAAATGATTATCACAAAATTAGATTTTGCTCTAATGCTAAAGAAATTTGGGATTCTCTTGAGTCTATGTATGCCTCTAACCATCTTGTTGAAACTGAAAGTGTTGACAGCTCAACTGAATTTCAAAGTTGCATATCTATGGTTGATGAGAAATTGGAAGTTGAGATTGAAGAAGGAGAGATCACAGAACACTTCCATGATTCAGTCAACACAGAAGGTCAAGAGGAAGATAAATCCCAAGAGCTCTACCGGAACGAATCTGCATAAAACTGATTTACAACCTATCACAGATCATATTTCAAGGACTGAAAATGTTTTAAATCACGCTAGAAAATGTTTTGGGAAGAAAGATCTTTTGAATGAAAACAATTTGAATTTGCACTCCTCTGACCATCACAATAATTGCATAAAATCTCATGTTGCACATCATCCTATCATTTGCTATTATTGTGGTAAATCTGGTCATATTTCTCACACATGTAATATTAGAAGAAATTTAAATGTGAGAAATAAATTTATTTAGGTTCCAAAAGGACATGTAAGGTCCAAGACTAACAATGAAGGACCCAAATATAAATGGGTACCAAAATGTCCATCTAGTACTTTATATGTGCAGATTAATTCTAGAAGAAAGGGACATCATGGTACAAAGACAACAGAGAAGAATCCAAGAGTTTCTCATGCTTCAAGAAAAAGATTCACAGAACCTAAATACAGAAGGAGAACTCATGGAAAAGCCACTGCTGCAACATCTGGTTCAAATCATAAAAGGCAGTGGACAGCAACAACAAGATCATGTTCTACCTCAAGAATAAGCTACCACAAAGTACCATTCAATTACCTTGAGGAGAACAAGAGAAATAGAATTCCTCATACATCAAGAAGAAGATTTTTGAATTCTGTTTCTCATGAGAGAACTTGGCTACCCAAGCACAAGCTTATTAGACCCTTTTGGGTGACCCAAGGCAATCCTCCAAGTACCTAAGGTAGAGGTAAACAAGGGTAAAATCTCCTACACTATTATCAGTAACATTTATTGAGATTTTACACTTTGCAACCTTAGGGATGAACATTGAATTCTGGATTTAAAGACAATTGCAAAATGCTTACAATGTTCATAGGATAGCTTTATATATACATGCATATTAATTAGAAAAAGAATATATTCATATATATATATATATATCCTTATGCATGTAGACATGATTAATTCACTATGCTCAATTATCTTAAATTGATTACATCTTTTGAAGCATATGAATTATGTTGATTATACCTACGAACAACTATGAGCAGATCCATATGAATTTGGATACTGAAGAAAAGAAAAGAATTACAGTTCTGTAGGTAACAAAGATAGGAAGCTTCAAGACTAAATCTACATGGAAATTTACTCAAGTCTTGATGAGCTGAACTTCATGCTTGGATTTTCGTGTTAAACCTGTAAAAGAAAATACCAACTTTTTTGCCAAAATCAAGCTACTGCATAGGTAAGCACAGACTGTCCAATCGATAGTGAAGTTCACTATCGTTAGCATATGCTGGACAGAGCCAAGAGAGCTGATTGCCATCAAAAGCACTATCGATAGCAAGGTCCGCTATCGATAGCTGGAAAGAGAAGTGATGAGCTTGTCCGAGACTGTGGGATCATCCCTGCTAGCGATAGCCACTCTCATTACCGATAGCAAGCTTCTTCCTAGACAAGTTCAGTTATGGTGATATCATTCTTATCCTATCTTAAATGAATATAATTTTATTTGGATAATGAATGCTTGTCTCCCATTTCATTAGCAATCCATTTTTAAATGTCATGAAATATCTGTCAGATTGCTATATGACTTAAAAGCTGAAATTGTGCATAGTTTATATTTTGTGGAATTTATGAAATGCACAATTCAAATTTGTTTAGATTTCAACTCAGCATGTTTATAAAATTGCATTCATATATTTTGAAAAATATGTTCACCTCAATTGCATTTGAACTATCTTTGAAAATTTGAAAGGTGATATCTGTTATAAACCAAAAGTTGGAAATGTTTCAAACTGATGCATTAAAGTTTTCTTCTAACTTCTATATGCTGTGTAGTGCTTAATCTGTGCTAACCTATTCCATGACAAATGCTTAAACTCTTGACTAGTTATTTGGACTGATGAGCATATACTTCATTATTCAAAAACCCATCCCTCATCCTATTACTCAAATGTATTATCAATCATTATCATTTCAGAGTATCTAGAGACTTGTGTTTATCCTAATATTGAGTATTCATATCACTCTGAACACAGCTCTAAAGGTCAAGAAAATCTCTAAGTCATATCAAAGTCATTGTGTCTATCATGTCTATGGCACAAAGCCTTCTTTGTCATGCTATTATTCATAAGACTTTGGATATGTTCTCTAATCCTTAAATGGTGAAGCATTTTGGCATATTTTCTTCATTGTTGACTTCCATCTCAATATTGCCATCCACTATCGCTAACTCCTCTCCTAGCGATAGGAACCAAAGCACATATTCCTACATGAGCATTGGATGTTAAAACGTTTGAAAAATGATTTTACATTTTAAACTTGCATCTCATTTATGCTTCATGATATCTTAGACCCATGATGAAAAAGTTATTTATCAAATGTCTCTTATGCTTTATGAAATATACTTTTATTTGAATTTTCACACAAAAGCATAAGCAAATTGTTTCAAACCTAATCTTAAATTTTCTATACTTTTACTGAAAATGAATCATACTAATGATTTCAAAAGAAGCTTGTATTTTGAATATGATTCTACAGGTTATAAAAAAAAGGATTAAAGGCTATCATTGATTGAGCAAATAAAAGATGGAAAATTGAAGGTGTTAGAATCTTAAGTTTTGATGAAGACTGACCCTGAGAAAACATAAGTGAAAATTACCTCTGAAATAATCAAGTGAAATCTAATAGGTATCAGATCTCTATCGCTAGAATGAATATCTATCGCAAATGAACAGAGCTATAGCTAGTAAAGACTTAGAAATATCAAAGTCATTATCTATCGCAAAGTCATCCTCTATCGCTAAAGGAAGAATCTATCGCTAGAAGTTCATTGAGCTTATGAGTAAATGAAACCTGCAAATAAATGAACTAAGTTCCTAAATCAGCTAGCGATAACAGGATAAGCTATCGATAACCATAAGTGCTTCAGACAATGATCCTTCAGATAGCTAGTGCCTGAGAGCTAATGAGTCATGAGCTGATATGCTTGCTTGCTCTAAAATGTTTATCTATCGATAATGGGATACCTTGAAGTTCTGAATTCTTTGGTAATTGTATCTCTAAAGCTGATGAGCAAGCAAATGTCTAGCGATAATGAATTTGCAATCGATAGATATAATCTATGCTGATATGAAACCTAATTATCGATAATATGAAATGCTCTGAAATGCCTTACTGTTTTTTATCTCATTTGAGCTAACAGACTAAGTTTGCGATAGCATTCCTATATCTTTGGAAGATTATCTATTCAGCTAACATTTTAAGTGCAGAGCTCACTCTATGAGGTTAGCGATAACAGATCCAACTAGCGCTAACAAAAAGCTGCCAGAAAGTACTATTTGTACGGATACTCAGAACGATGAGTCTATCTCTCTCTTAGCTCATCCTATGCTAGAAGTAGTTGAAGCTGAAGCAGAGAGTTAAGCCCGAAGAAGAAGCTGCATTAATTGCCAACGGCTATAAGCTCCCAACGACTAATTTCAAACGGCTTCTTAAAGATTGATCGTTAGGGCAAAATCCGAGAAGAAGATATAAATACAGAACTCAAGCATTTATGAAGTAAGAGACGAAAAAACGAGAACATTCACAAGCTCATTCATTACTCTGTATTTATTGTCTTAAAGATTTTATCTGTACTTAAGTGTTCATCAAAATCAGTTCATTTAGTGAACACATTTATTGAAATCCTCTACTGTTTGAGGTTGTTCTAAAAGCTTGGTGCTTTAGAACAGGGATATTACCTTACAGGTAGTAAGGGGGAGTGTTTAGAGATTCTAAAACTCTGTAAAGGTTGACAGGTGAACCTGTATTCGTAAAACCTGTGGATAGTGGAACCCAACAGAGTGTTGGAGAACTGGACGTAGGCAGTGTTGGCCGAACCAGTATAAATCTTGTGTTGAATTCATTGTTCTTAGATTTTTGAATAGCACAATTCACCCCACTCTTGTGCGATTGCCACTTTCAGAAGGAACTTGAAGCGGTCAAGATAAAAAGCTCTAGCTAAAGTTGAAACTGGCTACCTCAAGTATCCATTGAAGAATGCCCCGCAAATCTTATATGAGCATTTCTATCCCTCATCCTTTATAGTTGATATATATCATTTTCGGAAGAATTGCCACGTGCTATGAGTTGGATTTATTTGTATAAGATTCTGGACAATGACATTTTTTTAAAGGTTATTCTTCTGTTAAAATGTCATTGATCAAGAAAAACCATCAAATCATTCTTTCTATATAACCAGTAACTTGAATCTAATGTTTTTAGTAAATTATATTCTTTGGTTCAAGTACAGACTTTGATGAATTATTATGCTGGTTGTTTATGAAAGAGAATATGAGCTATTACGACTAATATTTTGAGGACCCAAGGATGGGTACCAAATTTCCTGTAACAGGTTACAGCTCTTATTAGCGATAGCAGGTAGTCTTCATGGTGCTTAGCCATCGATAGCTTCATGGTCCATCAATCAATCGAGAAGCAGCTATCGATTGCAATCATTCTATCGATAGTCCAAAAAGATCTAGCTTCAACGTCTGAAGAAGAGAACAAGGGTCATCAAGCCAAAGCAATCAAGCTTATTCTTCTATGAATTTTGGAGAACTCAGTATGGGAAAGAGCATCCCTCAATACTTCACACGGACACATTATCAAATCTGAGGATTGATGCAGATGCACAAATTAAGCACTGATCGACTTACACTTTCCCAATAACAATTGGTATCAACACCGGCTTATCACATACAGCAGATCAAGAGAGGAAGGCACTAGGCTTCATGGATCAATCAATTCTTTTGCCGAATATAAATGAGCATTTCTAAACCCTCTCTCTCAATGTTACATTTAATGCTTCTTTGATAAATTGCATTATGTATGCCTTATTTGAGCATCTTGCATATCTATGGCAAAACTTCAGAAAACATAAAGTCCAATATTTTTACATTTGGTACTCCTTAAGAACTTTATTGTTTTCCACATCCTTTTGATATCCCCTACATTTGGTCAAAACTTTGATTACATTGCGGAGAGAAAAGGTTTATTACATTTAAAGTCTCCACAAACTTTTTACTAATGTCAAATAGGGGGAGAGAAAAGCATGAAAAATATATTGATAGGAAGAGAGAAAGCCATGAACAATATATTGCATCTACATTAACTTCCATGATGATCTTACTCTTACATATTTTTCACCATGGATTTGTCATCATCAAAAAGGGGGAGAATGTTGGATATGCTTAGTTTTGATGATGTCAAATATAGAGTTAAATGTAGGAAGCAAAAAGTGAGCATAAAGTGTTTATCTCCTACTATCTATTAGATTATGTTTGCTATATGTTTACTGTGATTGAAACATTGCATATATGATTACATAACATGTCCATAGGCTCAGATTGCATTCATAAGAGCATGTAACTTAGTCTGGAATAAACTGAGATAAAGAATCATGATGACTAAGTAGAAGTTCTATCGCTAATAGGAAGAAATTGAGCTAGCTAGGCAAAGAACAGATTCTCTATCGCTAAGCTAAGAGCTTATCGCCATCAAATGAAAAGCTTAGGATAATAGCTAATGAGGACTTAGCAATAATCCACTGAAAGAGCAAAATCTCTATCGCTAAAGGTCTTCACCATAGCTAATGGAATATGTAGTGCTACCCTATCCATAGCATGATTTGCTAGCCATAGCATGTTTTGCTATCCATAGCATGATCTTGCTATCTATAGCATGATTTGCTAGCGATAGAATGATTTGCTATCCATAGCATGATTTGCTAGCGATAACATGATTTGCTATCTATAGCAAGATTTGCTATCTATAGAGTCTTTATCATTGAGCTAATGGACTAAGCTTGTGATAACATCTGTTGTGCATTATATGATTATCTGTTTAAGCTAAGTACTGGAATTACACTATGAAGCTAGCAATAGCTTTGTTAGCTATCGATAGCACAATACGTGCTGAGCTAATAAATTGTTTCTAAAGTGCAGATTTTACACTGTCAAGCTAGCGATAGCAAAGGGAGTTAGCGCTAGTGAAAAAGCTGACAGCAAGTACAGGAGTAGGTAGCAGCAGGTTACCGTTACTCGGAGTCTCCATCTCTCTTAGCCAAAGCACGAGAAGAAAGAAATACTAAAACGGCTAGTTCTCCAAGTCTCCAACGGATAGAAATTCATCAAAACATATATAAAGACTTGAAGACATCAAAGAGAAACAACGATCAACAAAATAGACGCACACACGATGAATATACGCTAACAGCAATGAAAACAGAGACTCTGCACAGAATATTAGTTATATATCAGTGAGCCCAGAAATGATGGTTTGAACGCATTAGAAAAGAAGAGCATGAGCACACATTGTTCAGATTATTAAGCTCTGATTTGTATTTCATCATACATCTTTTGTACTTCAGTGATTATCACAATCTGTTCATTTAGTGAACTTATTACTTTGATAAAATCCTCTATTGTTTGAGGTTGTTCTAAAGCTTGGTGCTTTAAGAATAGGGTAGTAACCTTACAGGTTGTAAGGGGGAGTGTTTAGAAGGTTTCTAAAACTCTGTAAAGGTTGGCTGGTAATCCCGTGTTCGTAAAACCAGTGAAAAAGGTTGACAGGTGAACCTGTGTTCGTAAGACCTGTGGTAGGCTTCTCTTGTGCCCGGTTTAAACAAGATAGTGGAAAATCTCAGGTGGAGCCTAAGGACTGGATGTGGGTCAGGGTTGACTGAACCAGGATAAATTCTGTGCGCATTATCTCTTCCCTTAACTCTCTTAGTTTTCAACATATCTACTTTATATATCTCTTGTGCATTTAACAGTTTTGAAATACTCTGTGATAAATAGAAAGAGATTTTAAAGATTACCTTCACAGTGTTTTATAAAAGAGAATTTTAAATTTTTTTTATCCTATCACCCAATTCACCCCCTCTTGGGTGATAGCCAGCATTTTCACATATGGCATGTCCTATATGTGAGTTGGACACAAACTACCACTAGCTCAAACTTGGAAGAAAGATCGTTTACCTCGGTCACAGGAGGTTTCTTGATCGGTTTCATCCTTACCGTAGACTAAAGAAGTGTTTTAATGGCTAATCTGAGTATAGATCTGCTTCGACCCCTTTAATCGGGGAGGAAGTTTTAAGCTGTGTTAAGAATGTTAATGTGGTATTCAGTAAAAACAAAAGACTAAGACCGGTTCTAAGAAGATCATTTGGAAGAAGAGGTCAATCTTCTTTGATCAACCTTATTGGCAATTTCTGGATGTGAGGCACAGTATAGATGTGATACATGTGGATAAAAACATCGGTGATAGTCTTGTTGGAATGCTATTACACATACAAGGGTAGATTAAGGATGGTCAAACTAGAGATGCACTTTGCTCCAGCCTTTTTCGATATTATGGTGCACTTGATTGTTCATTTGGTAAGGGAGATAACGCTCTGTGGCTCGGTTTAACTAAGGTGGATGTACCCTCTCAAGCAATTCATGAAAATCTTGAAAGGGTATTCCAAGAACCCACATTGACTTGAGGCATCCATTGTTGAAAGATACTTAGTCGAAGAGGCAATGGACTTTTGCAAATCGTATCTACAAGGGGTTGAGGAAAGGCCCTGACATAAAGATGGGATCGGTAAAGGGGTACAAGGCATCAAAGTGGAGACTATGCACCGTGAATAAGGGTGGCAAAAGGTTAGGCTTTTGTAGGCTTCAACAAAATAGGCTTGAGCCTGATTAAAAAAGTAAAATTTAAGCTTGGGCCTGAGCTTGTATGTAAGCTTATTTTTAGGCCTGAGCTAGAGCCTTCAAAAGGCATGACAAGTCCTGAAAGCGTATTTAAAAGCCTTCTAAAAATGTAGACTCTTAATAGGCTTAAAAGTTTATACTTATAATTCCATAGATTACACTTTAAACATTGAAACACATGTGTATGCCTAAAAAAGATTTTATGGTTATAAAACTAGATAAGTTGGTAATGTTATACTTAATTTATATAATTTATTTTAAATTATATATCATAATAGAAATTACAAAACAATTAAATAGGCCAGGCCTGTAGGCCAGTAGGCTAGGCTTTACAAAAAAAGGTCTGGCCTGTTTACCTAAATAGGCCTAACAATAGGCCTGATTATGAGCCTGACCTATTTACTAAATAGGTTAGGCTAGACTTATTGTAGGCTAGGCCGTAGGCTCCTGATAAGGGTCTGTCCTATTCCCATACCTTTGTGTCGTGAATAGGTGTTACAAGCATACCTATACATCTTAAATAATATGGAAGAAGTGCAGCCTTATTTGAACGAGCATAAGAGGATCCTGAAAGAAAAGAACCCGAAAAAGAGAGATATGCAGATTTCTAATGAGCATAATAGGACATTCATTGGGTGGTTCAAAGAGTATGTTGAAAAAGAGACTAGTATGACGTATAAATAAGATGGTTAGCCGAAGGGCCTCGTTTTGAGGTTGTTACTTGGGGCTCTTTTGACATAAATGGTTATTCCTTCTACACTAAGGCCTAGGACAATAATAGCACCATGCAAAATAGTGGCGTGATGGTGGTAGTCGAAGCGATGCACTTCTCCAGTTTGAAAGATAAAAACCCAAGATTGGCTTCCATGGCATATCATGGCATAATTAAAGAAATTTGGTAAGTTAGTTACACCAAGTTCAAAGTTCCAATCTTCAAATGCAAGTGGGTTAACAATAGCGCAGTTGGAATTGATCCCAACACTGGTATGATCTCAATTAATCCTCACAGAGTTTGGTACAGAGATGAGCCCTTTATTTTAGCAAGCCACGCAAAACAATTTTTCTATGTAACAGATCCTGCAAATAAGCAATTGTCCATAGTTCTGTAAAGTAAAAAGCAAAAGGACTGTGCTCCCTCTTTAGATCTAGATGAGATACCACCCTTGTGTTTAAATCCACCTAAACCAAGCGAATTAAAATTGATAGATAATGACAATCAATTTGCGTCTAGAAATGATCATTGTGAGGGGATATGAGATGATACCTAAAGTGAGAACCTTTTTGAATTATCATGTATTTTTTTGTTTTTGTTTTGGTTTTGTGAAAGTTGTGGCATTGTACTGACTCATCTCATATCTGATTTGTTAACAGGTATATGGTGGAGGATTCTAACAATCAGCAACGAAGTGATCCCCCTCGAAAAAAGGGCAGAGGTCTGACGAAGCTCAATGACATTGTTGTCTGTCAAGGGATAAATGTGCAGCCTATCCGTGTGGATTTTGATGATGACATGAATCCTATCGGGGAAGTTGGCACGAATTTTGTCAACTACATCGGTTTTGTGGTGAGGAATCGGATAAGCATCTTGGATAAGGATTAGTGGACAATAAAAAACGACGTTAAGGATCAATGTTGGTCAAGTATTTTAGTATGTTTTATCATTATATTTCTGCTTGTTCCTAATATGCATGTATTTTGATTTTCAGTTAATTCAACTGATGTGTTCGTCATTTTTTCAGCACGACTTTGATGTCCCAAACACTGAATTGTTCAAGAATTTTTGGTTGGGAGAAACGCTAGATGTGGAAGAATTTCAAGAATACCCTAAGCAGAGACTTCATCCGAGGGGATAAGCAGGGTGAAGATCCGTGTCAACTTTATTCCAATATTGACCCAGAGACATAGAAGAAGTTTGTTGCATCACGGCTAGACGAAAAGTTCCAGGTGTGTATACTTCATAAATATCTTTTTAACTTTGGTTTAAAATTGCACTATTAACACATTATATTAGTTAACTAACTTAGTCTTAGTTTCACAGGAGGAGAGCGAAAAACAAAAGGAGTGTCAAGCGAAGAATATCTATAAGCACACAATGTCTCGGGGGGGTTACAAGTTGCTAGAGAAAAAAGTTAACCCAGAAACAAATTGCAGAAATGGAGGAAGCGGCACAATCCAATCCTACTATAATTGTAGAGCCTTAGCCACCCTTCCCACGTCATTTGAAATGGGCTGAGGGAAGGAAGAATAAAGAAGGAAAATTTGTGACTCCGGAGGTTGAGTAAGTTGTAAAGAAAACTGTGATTATTTTACTTGGTTATTTATCCATTTAACTTATGGTTTTGTAGCACATTGCAAATAATGATTTTTTGGGTCATTGTAGGATGAACTTGAGCAGCAAGCCACCTAAAGGTCCTTTACACCTTTTGGGAAGATAGACATCCTGGCCACGGCAATTGGGAAGCTCGACCACCACGGCTGAGTTATAGTGGAGTTGAGGAATGTAGGGCCGACCAAGTATATCGGCCGTAAACCCCGCTCTTCCCCTGTAGAGAATCCACTGAGAAGATTATGGCTAGGGTTCAGGTGGAGATGGAGGCCCAGTTCCAGGAGTAGGTTGCTGCATTGTGAGAATGACAAGCGCACAAGAGGAGGGTGAATTGTGCTTCCGAAAATTAACAAACTAATTAAAGCAACACAGACTATATACTGGTTCGGTCAACACTGCCTACGTCCAGTTCTCCAACACCTCGTTGGGTTCCACTATCCACAGGTTTTACAACACAGGTTCACCTGTCAACCTTTATAGAGTTTTAGAATCTCTCTAAACACTCCCCCTTACTACCTGTAAGGTTACTACCCTGTTCTCAAAGCACCAAGCTTTAGAACAACCTCAAACAGTAGAGAATTTCAATAATAAAGTTCACTTAATGAACAGATTATGATAATCACTTAAGTACAAGTAAAAGTACTAAGAACAATAAATACAAAGATCAGAGAGCAATGAATGTGTTCGTGAATATTCTTTGTTTTTCGTCAGTTCTTCATAAATGCTCAAGTTCTGTATTTATATCCCTTCTCAGATTTGTCATTGCGTTCATCTTTATGAGACCATTTGAATATGGTCATTGAGAGCTCATAGCCGTTGGCATTTAATGCAGTTTCTTCATCGAGGTTAACTTTCTGCTCTAGCTTCAACTGCTCTTACGTAAGGTGAGCTAAGAGAGATGTAGACTGAGCGTTCTGAGCATCTGTACCAACTGTACTTTCATAGCACCTTTTTCAGTAGCGTTAGCATGCTTTGATATCGCTAACTGCATAGTTTAATTCCTGCACTTGAGCTGTTAGCTAGACAAATAATCATGTAATGCACAGCAGATGCTATCGCAAGCTTAGTCTATTAGCTCAATGAATCTGCCTATCAATTTGTCTAAGTTATTACCATGAGCATTCTCCTATCGATTGCTAGATGTGTGATCGCTAGCAACTATGTTATCGCTAGTTAACTCATTTGCTCTCAGGCACTAGCTATCTGAATGTTTATTATCTGAAGACTTTGTTATCGATAGCTTAACCCATTATCGATAGCAGCTTATGATATTGCTAGCTGATTACTTTAGCTCAAGGTCTTGATTTATATTTATGTTATTTGTCCTTTCTTTCATTTGTCCATGTTCTCTGTGAACTTCTAGCGATAGTGTATTTCTTTAGCGATAGTGAATGACTTAGCGATAGATATTAACTTTGTTATTTCTAAGTCTTCATTTGCTATGGCTCTTTGACTATTAGCGATAGGAATTTACTTAGCGATAGCGATATTTACCTTAATTTTCAACTAAGTTTCTATCAACTATTGTTGGGCTTGTTCATCTGCGATAGTCTTTAGCTCTAGCAATAGTGATATGTTACCTATCATTTTTTACTTGTTAAATTCAAAGGTAACTTACACTTATTTACTTATGTTATTTATGGGGTTAGTCCTCATCAAAACTTAAGATTCTAACACATTGGTCCAGCAGAAGGTGGCGATACATATCCGGCAGCTTACTGGGCAAATGACAGAGCAGATCCGGGTGTAGGTTAAGGCGCTAATCCCAGCATATACCATATAGCTCGGACTGACGTCGAAATCTTCTAAACAAAATAATCAGGTTTAAGCATCTACTACATATGTTGATTTTCGTATTCTGGGTTCATCAATTAGGCTTACTCTATATATTTTCATTCTTTGCAGGAGTCCGTCAGTACCGGCGGTCCAAGCGGCAAAGACAACTGCAATCAGCCTGTGCCGTTAGGATCAATTCCTGAGGACAACTCAAATCCTACACCAGACAATAACCCTGATGTTGGAGAGAAGTGTTAACTCCATCTCGATATCCCTTGCCTACGTCCGGTCACCGAAGCTCGCCAGTTCCCAAGGGCCTCCCTCATACATAATTTTCCTATTGTGGAGAACCAAGTGAAAGTGTCTGTTACAGCTGTCCATAGGAATGAGGCGGGGGCAGCTGTACCATTTCCTGATAATGAAGTCACCAAACTAGGCGAGGTGAATGGGGTATTCATCTTGTGGCCTAGACAACTTGTACACAAAAGGCAGCAAAAGGCGTCGGTTGATGTGGTATGTACACTTAAGTTTTGAGATTGCTTATTTGATATTTTTCCGGTTTGGGAATAACATAACAATGATTTTCTTCATTGTCTTGCAGACCTTTTCAGAAGAATATCCTTCTCTCCAGCTCCTGTGAGAGATACAGCCAAATGTGGAGTATGTACACTACAAAAAAAAGGGTTTTTAGTAGCGGTTACTTTAGTCGCGGAACACTAAACCGCTAGTAATTTTACATTACTAGCGGTTATAAGCACAAACCGCAAGTAAATCCAACGGTTTGACCACAGAAGTAGTTAGTAGCGGATATTAGTAGCGGTTTAGGGGAAATAACCGCAACAAATTTGGCGCGCTTTGGCGGGATGACTAGTGGCGTAAATTTAGTCGCGGTTCTGGAGGGGAAAACCGCTAGAAAATGAATGACCGCTGAATTAGTGGCGGTTGTCATACATTAGTAGCGGTTTCGCGCAAAACCGCCACTAATTCAGCGAAATAAATGCAACTGCATTTATTACTGGTTGATTTAGTCACGGTTTCAGCGGCGGTTTTAGCTAAAACCGCGACTAATAGTAGCGGTTCTTGCAGAACCGCTACTGGTTCTGGCACATTGTCTGGTTGGAACGTGCATACAGGCAGAGCTTGCCCCAACTGCAACTTTGACCAAGACTCGGTCCGCCTTCCTCACAGTTGCAAGTGGTGCTTCATGGGTCATCGGCGGTTCCTTCCTGGCGGTCATAGGTTCCGGCTGCAGAAGATTAGATTTAACGGATCGCAGGAAATGAGGGATCCTCCTACGTTTTTGTCTGGCGCAGATATTCTTCAACAGCTTGAAGATGTTCATGTAGAGTTCGGGAAGACAGACGGCGTTCAGCCTGGGGGAAGAAGGGGACGCGGCCAGTCCCAGGGGGAAAACGTGCAGCAATGGCGAAAGAAGAGCATTTTCTTCGAGCTCCCCTACTGGAAATCTAATCTACTTCGCCACTGTCTTGATGTCATGCACATCGAAAAAAATGTGTGTGACAATATTTTGTACACTTTACTCAACGAGTCTGGAAAGTCCAAGGACCATCTCCAAGCAAGGAAAGATCTGATGGCGATGGGAATACGTGAAGACGCATGGCCGGATGAGAATGACAAGTTTGCCCCAGCCTCATTCACACTGACAAGAGCCAACAAGGAAGTCTTCCTCTCCACACTTAAGGACATCAAGGTCCCTGATGGTTATTCAAGCAACATCTCAAGATGTGTGGACATGCACTCTAAGAAGATTGCCGGGTTGAAAACCCATGACTGCCACGTTTTGCTCCAGCAATTCCTACCTCTGGCAATTAAAAGCACATTGCCCCCGGAGGTGTCTAATGTTTTGGTTCAACTCAGTTCTTTTTACCGACGGTTGTGTGCAAAAGTTTTGGACAAAGCAGAGCTGGATCAATTGCAGGAAAAAATTGTTCTAACGCTCTGTCATATGGAGATGATATTTCCCCCGTCTTTCTTCACGGTCATGGTTCATCTCACTGTGCACCTCGTTCAAGACGCAAAGATAGGCGGCCCGGTTCAATACCGCTGGATGTATCCCATAGAGAGGTCCGTTGATTCATTTTTCCAGTGGTTTCATGATTTTGTTTCAGTTACCTGATTGTACTTGTAATTACAGATACTTGGGGAAATTGAAGTCGTATGTGAGGAACAAAGCATCTCCAGAGGGTTCTATAGCAGAGGGTTATTCTGGTGACGAGGTGTTAACATATTGTTCGCGCTATTTTGATGATGACATCGAGACTTCATTCAACCGCCCTCCTCGTGTCTATGACAGCCCATCAAATGTCCAGTCACCTTCCAACACATTATTCCCGCCAGTCGGAAAGCCAGTTGGAGGAAGTTAGTATTACAGGCTCACTCCCACTGAGAGGTTGCAAGCACACAGACATGTCTTGACAAATTGCCCTCAAGTGGAGCCCTACATTCAGTAAGAATTTTAACACTATATACACGTATCATGTTATTTTTTTTATTTCCAAACCACATAACCCTCTGATATGTTCCATTGGAATTTAGGGATTTCCGCCACTATGTTAAACGCCAACTACGAAGCCGCACAAGGTCATCTGCCGAGGTGGACAAAAAGGTCCATCGAGAGTTTCCGGATTGGTTTGCACAGAGGATACTCAATGACAACAACCCCCATGCGCCTGATATGATAAATCTAGCAACCGGTCCACTCGACCATGTCAGGAGATATACGGCATACAACGTCAACGGCTTCAAGTTCTGCACCATTGCAAGGGATGAAGGTTCTCTCACCCAGAATTCCGGAGTCTTTGGCACATTCGGAACAAGGAGTTATGCCAGCTCACGGGATACAGACATGCGATTTGGAGGCGTATCATACTATGGAAAGCTCGTGGACATCATCGAGCTTAACTATCAAGGTCATTTCACCGTGCCTCTCTTCAACTGCATGTGGGCAGACACCAGAACTTCTCGAGGCATTACATTGGACATCTTGGGCATTACGTCCGTAAATTTCTCGAGGCTCATTCACACAGGGGAAATGGCAGATGATGAGCCGTATATTCTTGCCTCACAGGCGCAGCAAGTTTACTATGTGGAAGATCGGACACATAAAGATTGGCACATGGTGATTCATATGAAGCCGCGTGACCTCTACGACATGGGTGACGAAGATGATCTGGAACTAGGCAGCCAACATTTCGAACCTGAAAACTTCGACAACCTCATTTCTGAAGAAGACGGTCATTTACAAGTAGTTAGGTGAGCATTTTCACTACAAATAATTTAAACAAATTTCAACACCTTTAGCAATAGAAATTTATATATTTGTTTATGTTCTTTTTAGGCAGGAGCAAGAAGAAGATGATTGAAGCAGCCAACCATAATTATTTTTTCATTTTATAAAATTTTCATAAAAATGTGTATCAAACGTTCATATATCATATTTTTTTTAATGTAGGTTGAGGTTTTTTTTTTAATTAAAGACATTTAGTAGCGGTTTCATAACCGCTACTAATTCTGCGGCCAAATATTAGTGGCGGTTCTAGAACCGCTGCCCAAACCGCTACTAAATCGCGCACAAATCACTATAAATATCCACCCCCTCCCCTCATTTTTCTTCACACATTCATTCAATTATTCCTTCTCCTTTTCCATTCAATTTATCCTCAGTCTGACCGTTAATGCCTTTATTTTTTGTTCTGAAAACAATTTATCTTATATTTCTTATTATTTAATGTGTTTTATTTTCTATTCTGAATTAATTTGCTAATTTGTTTGCTACTTTTTTTTCAGGTAACAATATCGAATTATTTCCCATTTTTAGTAATAAAAATGTTTTAATTTATTATTCATATTATTCTTATAACAAATATAATTACTTGTTTATTTTTAACTATTTCTTTTTTATGTGTTTGATATATTGTTTTTTTATATATATGGTTGTTAATATAGTTGAGAAATTTTTTTTATTTTAACAATAAGAACATTTTGTAATACACTAATTTATTATCATTGTTTTTTGATTACATTTGATCATATGATTTTGATTATTTAATATCTAATCTGGGCGTTTTTTAAAATCCTTAAACTTTAGTAGCGGTTTTGAACCGCCACTAATAAATTGGACATTTTTTTATTCTTTTTAATTAGTAGCGGTTTTGAACCGCCACTAATAAGTTGGACATTTTTTTATTCTTTTTAATTAGTAGCGGTTTGAGAACCGCTGCTCAAACCGCCACTAATAAATGGGCCAATTTTTTTTTTTAATTAGTGGCGGTTCAAACCGCCACTAAATTGAGAATTGAATTTTTCCACGATTATGCTAATTTTTGACATTAGAGGCGGTTATCTTTTATTTAGTAGCGGTTTTACAAACCGCTACTAATTAGTAGCGTCTTTGACTTTGTTAGACGCGGTTTCTTTAACCGCTAGTACATGTTTGTCACGGACGATTTAGTGGCGGAAACAAGAACCGCTGGAAACATGTTAGTAGCGGTTAGAACCGCTACTAATCGTCATTTATAACCGCTACTAATGCACGCTTTTTTTGTAGTGGTACCCTTTACGATGCCTCCAGGAGTAGTCACTCCTGATCATACATACCAATTTGGGCTTGACAGTTCCTAAGGTATCAAGGAGCTTTTGAAGCTACAGGAAATTGACCTTGGATGGCTTGAGTTAGCGACTATGTAATAAATAATCGTTACATTTTATGTCTCAACAGTATTTCTTATTAAATCCTTTTTTGATTTCAATTTGTCTATGATATATAGGTACTTCCACAGCTTGTGTAACATATTAGGTAGGGGACAATACAAATTCTTCATTCCAATGGCCTTGGTGATAAGGGATAATTTCAATACCCCGGCGGAGAAGAGGAATTATGATGACAACATGCAGGCATATGTCAACCATCAAATGTACATCGAATCGGGGGACTATCTATTTTGCACCTATTCTTGAAGAGTAAGTTTGATTATTTCATTTTGCCAACTTTTCATCATTATAGACATTTGTAAATGTTATGATTATTTTTAAAGTTTTTCAGTAAGCACTGGGCACTAGCTATCGTTTGTCCCAAGGATCATCGTTTGGTTTGGTTTGACTCGTTGATGCGTAATATAACCTCCTATCATAGAACTCTCCTATCGAAGTAAGTAGTGTTAATATCTTTATTATATACTAGTGGCCCAAATAAATTATTTCCATGTATATATGCTAATTTTGGTTCTATTTCAGGGGTATATCTCAATGGTATTCAATAGAAGAAACTGGTGAAGCCCTTCAAGACGTCGTGGTACAAAGACCTAGAGTAAGTACTTTTGATTTAAATTCTTTCAATGTTAGTCAATTGAGATATATTAATTACTTTGCTATTAATTTATATCGTTTCTTGTGATTGAAGTGCCCTAGAAACCGACGAATAAGGAGTGCGGGTATTACGTCATGAAGTATATTAATGACATTATTATTAGTGAACAAACCACATTATTCTCACAGGTATAAGTTAAATTCTTATCTATAAATTCTTTTATGATTGATACAATTAATACATAAATATATAATGTTGTATCTAATTTCTTTGCATTGACCATCACATCTATTATTGTTGCAGTTTTATGATGGAACCGACTCATTTATAGATGAAGATCTTGATTCAATTCGTGAGAGTGTTGCTGAATTTTTGCTTTCGGAATTGGTTAGCAGAGACGATTGATCATTGTACAAAATACTAAGTTGTGTAAAATGGAATTTTTTATTTGTGTAGTAGTAGCAAGAGTCACAAGTATGTATGTTTAGTATGATTGATTAGTTATATTAGTTTGGTTGATGTAAATCTATTGTATATCTATTTTTGAGACATATGCAAAACCAAAAAAGAAAATGGAGAAACCAAAAGAAAATAGTAATTTTTTTTAAAAAAAGAATTCACGTCTCACGTTACAAAATGAGTGACGTGGTTTGTCCTAGCAGGAGAAACCACATCACTTATTACCAATAATATGTGACGAGGTTTCCCCAAACCACGTTACTTATTAGGGGTAATAAGCGATATGGTTTCTCCGGCTAGGAGAAGCCACATCATTTATTATAAAACATGTGACGTGGTTTCTCAGACATAATAAGCAAAACTAATCTATTATGGACTTATCAACGTCGCTTTTTTCACAAGTTATGACGTGGATAATCTGACTTTCCACGTCCGTTATTTTTAGTGACACAAAAAGTCAATTTTTTCTACGTCACTTGTTTTAACGTCACAAAAAAAAGTGATATGAAAACCCCAAAATAACGGACTTACAAACCCCTTTCTGCAGTACCGAGACTCTCCAAATTGATAAATCATTGTTTGAAATCTCTTCAATCCATCCTCAAGAGATTGGAACATCAGCTTCTCATTGTTACTCCAAAGTAAATCCCAAGTGGGATCTCTACTTGATTAGTCATACAGAAAGAGGGTGTAAGGAGAGATGAATATGTAAGAGGGAAATGGAAGAAATGAGATAAATTAATATAGTAATTAGGCTCATTTACATGTTTTCCACTTGCATCTCACTCTTAACCCCCCGTTTTACAGTTTTAGTGCATTTAATTTCCCTATGTTAATTCATTAGACTCGAGACGATCCGGGCTTTCATCACCGAAAAAATATATATAGCACCACCCTAGAAATATATACAGGCATTTCTGTTGTTAGTAATGTTGCTGTTATACCGACTGAGCTGAAATCTGATCAAAGTGATAATTCCTAGTATTCATATAGATTGTTTTGGCTGATACTGTGATTTTTTACTAATATTGTTATGAATTTCACCAATTGCTTGCTGTAGAAACTTGCTTGACTTTGAACTCTTAAAAATATTAATTACTTAAGTAATCTTAGCTGTATTAGAATTCTACTGAAGTGACTTGAGAATCGCTGTGAGTGTTTGAGTGCTTAACTGTAATTGGAACTAGAAATTCGGATTTGTGTTGAAAGAAGTTTGTCTTGGAGTCATTCCAGATAGCATGTACGAAGTTAACATATGTGATTTATTGACTGCATCAGGAGGTTGGGAGTGGGGGAAGTTTCAACATTTATTACCATATGGAGTAATTGATGCTATGAAACTTGTTATTTATTGAACATGGGACTTGGGAGTACGACGGAAGACACATCAATATGGCATCCTTCTCACAGTGGCATGTTCATTGTAAAGACGGCATATGAATTTATAAATCAGCAGATTGTTACATTTGATAGAGGCGTCCGGAGAAGTATATGGAAGGTTCCAACAGCACAAAGATGTAAAATTTTCTTGTGGCTTGCGGCTAGGGAGAGATTGATGACTAATGCTTTGAGAACACATTGTGGATTTCATAACTCTCCTGATTGCTATAAATGCTTCAACGTACGAGAGACTTCAATTCATGTCTTACTTGATTGCCCAGTAGCTAGGTGTTGTTGGGAGATGATTATCCCTTCGACGTTGAGTGATCAACTTTTTAACTTTGATGATATAAGATCATGGATTGGCTGGAACTTGAAGCGAAGACGCAAATGTCAAGGCATTAATTAATTGGATGGTGTGGTTCACAATATTATGTAGACAATTGTGGCTAAATAGGAATTCTGGTATTTTCAATGGAAGAGCAGTGGGGAGTCAACAAATTCTAGCTTATGTATTGACGGAAGCTAGGTGGTCTGATGTGAATATGTATAAGTTACATCTTGAAAAAGGGAGCAGAATGTGTGGTCTCCTCCATGGTTGAGCTGGGTGAAAATTGATGTAGATGGTGCCAGTATTGTTGGGGGTAAAGTTACAGGGTGTGGTGGTGTAATTAGGGATCACAAAGGCGAAGTCATTAGAGGATTCATAAGGATTGGTGAGGAGAGTAGCCTTCATGCTCATGCTGAAGGGTGGGCCGTGATAATGGGATTACAGATGGCTTAGGAGACGGGTAGGAAGAAGGTGTTGGTGGCTTCTGATTGTGCTGAACTTGTTGAGTTAATTTTATATGGGTGGGGAGATGATCATTAAGAAAGTAATGTTCTGTCAGAAATAAGAAGGTTACTAGAAAGAAGTTGGGAAGTTGAAGTCAAGTGGTGTAGTCGAGAGACAAACCAAGTTGCAGATCTCCTTGCTAGAAGGGCGTTGAATCAAGTGATGGGCCTCACGACAATTGAAAGCACCCCAGACTTTTTGGGTGACGTGTTGATGTCTGATGCATCCTTAGAGTAGTTGTTATTTCTGCTTTATGTGATGCATTACTATTAATAATAATAATTAAAAAAAAGTTTTGGTTAAATTTATATATTAGTTTGGCGACTTGACCCAATTTTTGCAAGCAATTTTGAATCTCCGGGAGACAAACTATTTTGCCGAAGGAATTTCTGGCGAATTGAAGTTTATCCTTGTATTCTTTGTGTTGGCTGACCTTAATTATTTGCTGATAATGACCCTAATAGTTATTTGGGTGAAATTCTGTCCGGTGCACCTGAATATACCATTTGTTCTTTTGAAAACGAGAATAAATATTTTCCTCATTTTCTTTAATTCATTTGTTGTAAAGGTTAAGTCAATTCAGTTGCTGATGCCCATCTTTTGAAATCTGAGAAATAATCCATTAATACTGTGATCTGCATGAATGTAATAAGTGAAGAGTGCCGTATCCATAATTTAAGCTAAATCTGAATCACATTTCGGTTGTTCTGATTCGAATTCTTCATTAAAATATCAAACAAAGAATTTTTGGTTTCTTTTATCTTTTTTTTTTGTCCGATAAAAAAATAAAGAGTTGAGAGGATTACAAACAAGTCCTAGGTGAAAGAATCAGTCACAACAAAATCCCTCAAAATGATCAAATTTAATTTAAGTCTCTGGGGATCTTGTTGAGATTAAATTGAACTACATCGATGGTTTTCAATGTCACTCACGGAATTGTCAATAACAACTATGTCTGGGAGGATGGTGGTGATTGTTATCAAAGAGGAGAGATGAAGAAAAGAATGAGGAGTAAAAAATGAGATATGTGGAGATAATTTTTTATTAAAAATTTAAAATATTTAAAATCAATTATTACAGAACCCACATTGGTCAAACCCTTTCACGCTAGCTGCTGCCATTTCACGAGTTTTACTCAAACGTATAGAACTCACAGTCAACATTAATAGTTTTAATGAAAAATATGACTTTTGTCCCTATTTTGGAAGCTCATGGTCACTTTTGGTCCAAGCTTAGAGTTGGACACACTTTTAACAAAAGCACATGTGTATTTTTGGATGGTTGTTTTACTGTTGAATATGCATTTCTTTTCCTTGTTACAAGAACCAGATTTGGAGAAGACAATACAACATATGGAAGGCTTTATAGAGATGGAACATCACAAAAAAAAATCAAGTCTTTGATGTGGCTGGTGGCGCATGATAGAGTACATATTGCTCAATTGAGGGCTTGTAGGGGGCTAACAGGAGAGGCTAGGCATCCTTTTGGTTGCAATCAAGAGGAGGATGTGATGCATCTACTAAGGTATTGTTCAAATGCGAAAGAATATTAGAAGGCTATCATCAAACCCAACAAGAGAGAAGTGTTCTTCTCGATGCACGGAACATAGTGGATCGAATAAAACCTTAACAATGATATTAGTGAGAACTTTACTAAAAAGGTTCATTGGTCTACTGTTTGGTTACTTGTGTTGGGACTTGTGGGGTGCTCGATGTAGGAAATTGTTTGGGGAGAAAACATCCACTAGAGGATGGGACCCAAACCATAACCTATTTTGAACTTGCTCGGACCTCGACGTATTGAGATATCAAGACCAACAGAAGAAAGCTTCATCAAACCTAGTAGTTCTCATTTGAATGATGAGGATTGCTCTAAATTTGTGGTGGATGGTTCAGTATTAAGATATAGAAGTAGTGGATGTGGATGCTTCACAAAAAAAAAAAAATGAAATTATCGATGGAATAAATATCCGTTGGTAATTTCTGACGGATTTCCGGCGGTAATTTATTAAAAATAAATTATTTAATAAAAATTACCTATGGAATTTCATCGGTAATTTATTTATTATTTTTATCGGTAATTTGTTAAAAATATTAAAAAAATAAATTATTTATTAAGAAATTACAAACGGAAATCTTTTGGCAATTTATTTATTACTTTTTAACAAATTATCGATGGAATTACGTCAGTAATTTGTTCAAAAATATTAAAAATATATTATTTAATAAAAAATTAGTGATGGAATTACGTCGGTAATTTATTAAAAAAATAAAAAAATAAATTATTTATTTAAAAATTACTGACAGAATTCCTTCGGTCATTTTTTAATATTTTTAACAAATTACTGACGGAATTCCGTCGGTAATTTAAATTATTTATTAAAAAATTACAGATAGAATTTCATCGGCAAATTTATTTTTTATTTTTTACAAATTATCGACGAATTCCATCAGTAATTTGTTAAAAAATATTAAAAAAATTTATTTATTAAAAAAATTACCAATAGAATTTCGTCAATACTTTTTTAATATGTTTTAAGAAATTTCTGATGGAATTCCATCGGTAATTTATTAAAAAATATTAAAAAATAAATTATTTATTAAAATATTATAAATAAAATTTATTTTTTAATTTATTTATTATTTTTTAATAAATTACCTACGGAATTCAGTCGGTAATTTGTTAAAAAATATTTAAAAGTATATTATTTATTTTAATTTATATTGAAAATATTTTATATATAAAATATTTAATAAATATTAATATATATTTATTACATCTTTAATTTTGAATTTTTTATTAAGTAATATTTTTTATATGAAAATAACATAATTATTAATATGTAAATTATATATTAATAATTAATTCTATTTCATAATATATTTATTAAAATATAATGTAAAGTATATATAAGATGAAATATAATTATCATAGTAGGAGTTTAATTATAATAAATATAATTGTTTGCAAATAAAATCATAAGGTTTTCATAACTCAATTGGTTAAGGCATCACGCGCGTAGGAGGTCACAGGTTCGAATAGCAACTCCGACACATTTTAGAGAATTTGGGAGAACGACACGTGGCGAAGTTTGAGAGCGGACACGTGGCAAGAGGGACACGTGGCATAAATAAAAGGTTTTAAAACATTTACCGTCAAAATTTCATCAGTAATTTCTGATGGATTAGCGACAGATTTCTGTTGGTAATTTCTGCCGCTAGTTTTAGCAAGAGAATTCTGTTGCTAATCTGTCAGAAATTACCGACGAAATCAAATTTCCGTCGCTAATTTAATTAGCAATGGTGAAATTACTGACGGAAAAAATTCCGTCGGTAATTTTTTTGCGACAGAATTCCGTCAAAAATCCATTTGAAAATTGAAATTGCCAATGGAATTCCGTCGGTAATTCTGTGTTTTTTTTTGTAATCCTTCATTTAGAGACAACGAGATGAGTGGATTGTAGGATTTAGCTATAAATTGACAAATGTTCCTCCTATTATTGCAGAGTCTATTGGTTTCATTCTGGGATTGAACATATGCAGGGCTAGAGGATTTAGAAAAGTTAATTTGACCTCGAATTGCATAGAAGTGATTAATTATGTCCTTAGATGGTGTGATGATAATTATTCCTTTAAGGATATAGTTGCTAATGTTAGATTAATATTTCATAGGGATTAGCAAGTTAGTATTATGCATGTGTATAAAGAAAGTTTTCAGGTAACTGGTTAACTAGTAAAATTCTCGCATATAATGTACATCAATTTCTGCCTTTTTGATCAATCTCCACATTTTTTTAAAAGGTGGAGGTTGATGATGATTAGAGTTTTTAACGTAATATTTTGATGTTGTTGATAAAATGAATTTCAGGTTATACAAAAAAAATTCAGGATGAGTCAACTCGGGCGAGTGGTAAGAACCATGCTTCCACGTAATACTCTCGAATCCAGGATCTTTTTTTTCCCGTTGAACTACTCTCTAATCCCGTTTTTTGAAAAAGAGGTAACACTCTTGAATAACCAAAAAAAAATTGGAAATGCAGTCCAGAGTCCACTCTTGAAGCATTCATTATGAAGCTATGTTGAAACCTCCTAACCAACCAAGAGGCCTTGTGGGTCTGTATATTGAGGGGAAAATATCAATGCGGTAATCAGACTATGCCTCTAGTCCAGAAGAAAGATAATGCTTCCCTCACTTGGAGAGGCATCTGCAGTGTATGGGACAACTTCTACCATGGACTTGGAGTCAAAATAGGCAATGGCGCAACAACATCCTTTTGGTTTGATAACTGGGCAGAGACCAATGCCCCTCTGGTCCAACTAATCCCTGGTTTTGAGGAGTTTGCCCCTAGAGAAGAGAAGGTTATAGATTACGTTACCCCTTGTGGGGAATGGGACAGACACAAGTTATTGAGATGGTTCCAACCTCAAATTGTTGCTCACATCATGAGTGCTCACCCACCCCGTGAGGAGAGAGGAGAGGATAAATACCTATGGAAGCCATCTTCGGATGGTCGTTTTTCTGTTAACTCTGCCTATCTTTTTCTTTTTGCAAGCGAAACTATTTGGAATGCTATATGGAGGTGGGCAGTCCCAGAGAAAATCAAGACATTCATGTGGATCTTTGCACATGGGAGAACCCATACATGCCGCCTTAGGTATCTAAGGGGATGTGCAGAGTCTCCCGATTGTCCATTTGCTTGTCCAGAGGAGGAGGACACTATGCACCTGCTCAGAGAATGTACTAACGCCAAGGAGAGATGGAAGTCTGTAGTGTCACCAACGCTATGGGATCGTTTCTCATCACTTGAAGGGAAGGACTGGGTGCTTTGGAATCTGAAGCATGAAGCAGGAAGGCTTATACCAAGAAAATCAGCTGGCCTACCCTTTTCAGGTACATATGCTGGGACATTTGGAGAGACCGATGCAAGAAGATCTTTAACGAAGATGTGGACCAAGAGACCGTGACTGCGACAGATAGTTTTCTTCGAGCATCATGGGACCAAGACTTATCGTCACGGGCTTCCTTCCTTAAAACTCATGTAGGGAGCTATGAAGTGAGACCAATGAGGAGACCAGATTTCTACCAGCTTGCAACTGACGGTTCTGTCCTTAACTCAGGAAGCAGCGGATACGGCGGAATTCTTAAATATCCAGATGGAAGGTGGAATGGGGGCTACATCCTCAAACTGACCAATGTACCTCCCACCATCGCTGAGCTCATTGCAATCATCCAGGGACTTCAACTATGCTGGAACAGAAATTACAGGCAGATACAGGTTTCCACTGACTCAACGGAGGTGGTTAACCTTCTCATCAGAGGTTGCCCAAGTTATCACCCCTTCAGGGATATCATAGAGGACGCTAGAACCTTAATCGCTCGGGAGTAGGAAGTTGAGGTTTACCACACTCCCAGGGAAAACAATGCACATGCAAATTGGATGGCCAGGGAAGCTCATGACATGCTTGGCAATTTTTGTTTCTATGATCAGCCGCCTCCTTCCCTACAAGGAGCCCCTCTGGGGGATTTTACATAATCCATACCTAGTTCTAAATCCTTATTGTAAGCTCATGTGAGCCGTTATCCAGTTTGTATTAAAAAAAAAAAAAAAAGAGTCCACGAACTAAAAATTAAAAAGTCACTAGGTCTGGGTGTGGTTATGGTTAGCGCTAGAAGACAAAACATAAAGGGAAATGTCATGTCCGTACAAGGGGCATTTAGATTAAAGAATATGCAACAAATCATCCGTTTCAACTTTGAATTTATAACAGCTTTTGAATTTTTATGTTGAAAACCCTTGCCAAGCAAAGAAAAAAAAAAAACCTTATTCTTTACTACTACATATACAAATGTAATATTTTTATAAATAAAAATATACATGTGTATCAAATTAGAAGATCAGACATTAATGGACACGTGTTGCAAACAAAATCAAATGTACAACCTCCTACTTATTAAGAGGATGCCATGTCACAGGCTACAAAGTTTTTAGTACATCCTCAACATTATCCATGATTATTTCTCTTTTTGGGCTTCTCCTCTATCTCAGTTTTTAGTACATGCTTTGGATATGTTGTTGTGAATCTAAGACTTTGGTTAAAACATGTTTGACATTTTACATGGTGATTGTTCTAATTCATGTATGGAAAGGGGGGGGGGGAATCAATGTGTTTTGAATCGAAGGGGAAAACTCCAATTGGTGGAAATAGGTAACATGATTTAATTTGTTTGTTTGTTTTTTTTTTTTTTTTATCAGGACTTACATATTTGCGCAATACAATGGCAGGTGCTGCCCCCTCCTTTCTTTTTGTATATAATACTTTGAAAACAGAGACTGATTACAAAATGAACTTCCGCAGATGATAATATAATATAGCTAAAAGGCCCCCTCGTCGTCAATTATAAAATCCTAACCATGTATTGTGTAAGATCGACTTAAATTTTTAAATAATTCATTCATACACATGAAATTAAACTCTACTATATCATTAATCCTTATAGTAGAGGTTTTATTGCTTATTCATTTTTCAAAAATATGCTACAAGTTTCATAAAGGAGGCATTTTATAACTGCTGCCGAAGAAATTACTCATGAAAGGTCTGAAATAGTATGGTCCTGATGCTTGTATGTAGCTCTTACTTGGCGTATATTTGGAGCTACTTTAATATAAATGGGTATCATTAGGAATTTATGTTGAAAACCCTTGCCATGAAAATCATTCTATACTATCACATTCCAATGTAATGTTTTTATGTACACAGATATATATATATATATATATATATGGGTATCATTATTTTGAAATTAAAGGATCAGACATTAATAGTCACATGTTACAAACATGATTAAACCCACAAGTCTAGAACCCCCAATTATTAAGGGGATGGCATACCACTTTTTTTTTTTTTGGGGGGGGGGGGGGATTGGATGGCATACCACTTGCTATATTCCTATTAATGGGTCAGGGAGAGGGAATGCTTTATTTGGTCCTATTTATAAATCATGTCATTGAATTTTGTATATGAATATACAAGTTTACCCTTTATTTATTATGTATTGATTTTATTCTCATGTGGTGTAGTGAATATTAAATAAGGGTAAAGTTGGAAAGTTGTTGAATTTCAAGGTAGAATTAATGAGGTTTAAGGTTTTCCTTGATTTGAGTGAAATATACTAGAAATACCTTATAAATAGAACAAGAAGAGTACATGTTTATCATTATTACATTAATCAATAATTCAATGAAACTTTTCTTGATTCAATTCCAATACTATTCAGTAAAGTAATTGTAAATCCAATAAATTTGTTCTTACTTCTTACATATATGTTATCATCTCCATGGCATGAGGTTAAAAAAATAGGTCGTTTTGTATTTTATTCAAATATGATTATTAAAAAATATTAATTACATATTTTTCCGGAAATCTATGTACTATAATTTTAGGGAGAATCTTCTGAAAGCCTTTTCAAATACTCAATCATAAATTAGACCTTTAAATTTAATAAATTCTTAATAACGACTACCGGCATACATGTCCTTTTACTCCTTCCATCATCTCTTTCTAGTTTCCATTGGGATTATCTTTGCAATTTTTTTCTGAGCAGCTACTCTTCCTTTTCCGTTAATTTACGGGGAATTATTAATTTGCTACTTTTTCAAACGAGAAATGGAATGTAAATATTTAATTTGTTTGTATGTGGACTTCTCATATTTATTTGTCTTTCCCTATCTCCAACACAATGAATTCCCCTATATAAGGAAGCACTTTAGGAGGGCTAGTGAGAAGTAAAAAAAAAAAAGGAAAAAAAAAGAATTACGATGAAGAAATCATAGGATATGAGGATGGAAATTTACCTGTCTAGAGAAGGAAACAATGGCAATGGTTCCGTATGGGAAGGAGCAAGAGGACATGCATGTAAAACTTGTCAATTATAAAATCATTAAGTTATTCAAAAAAAAAAAAACTTTAATGTGATTCTCCCAAAATTTTAAGGAAAATTATATTATTTTTTTTATCGTCCATTATGTTTTTATCTGTCTCTTTTTATTAAAAAAATCTCTCTATTGTTTCGATATAATAAATGTTTTTGTGTTTAATAATTTATATTAATATCAGACGAAGTATGGGCCTTCACATTGCCGAGATTTTGTTGGGTTTAACAAAGATGATTTAGATTCATACTGGGGTTGAGCAAGGTTTTGAGTTAATTTCTCAAAATATAATAAACTAAGGTTCGAAGCTCTATCGTGAGGACTGGAATGTCACATTTTGTACCCAGTGATAGATACTCTGATTAGTATTTCCTTTAATATATAGGATCAGAAATGTGCCTCACAAAAAAATGATGGATTATGGATATAACAAAATGCTATATTAGTTTTCTCCCACACCTTCTGTACAAACGGATGAGTGGCGTAACCTGCAGATGTACAGATGTACCATAGCAGAGGATGAAGGCCAGCTTTGTTGGTTTCTGTTTTTCTCTATAACAAAAAGGCCTAATTTACCCTTTTTTTGATTATGTCATATGCCCTATATAAACAAATAAATATTCTATCTGACTCTCTGTTTAATCTATCTTTTAAAAATCTGAATAATGGTAATAACTTTGGAGGCCCAGTTTATTAGCAATATCACTTTAAATTGCATTTTTACAGAGTTTGATATTAATCTTCTTTATTATTGATAATAAATAAATTTTACTCTATTAGTATTTAATTTTGTATTTTAAAAAATTATTTATAAGTAAGTGACGCCTTATTTAAAATTTGATAATAATAATATTTTTTCTTAAAAAATCATGTTTTATAAATGCATTTATGATGACATCTAAAATTCTAATATAACTACATTTTTTTAACCTATATACACCGGTAAGAAATACATTTATTCTCCATAGAGTGTTTATTGATGATATTTTTACAACAAAGTACCATTGTTTCTTATAAAACGTTTTGTATAGAGAAAAATATAGGAAGATATCAAGTATGAACGCAATCCAAGAAAATATTTTAAAACACATAATTGAGTGAGAATTTATTTATTTTTTTGTTTTTACCATGATGATCGAGTGAGTATAAAGTATAAACAACATAATAAATTTAAATGAGGCACATATAAATTTGTATGAGCGACATGTTGAACCAACGTTTTAGGTGTGACGTGAGGTATGGCTCGCATGGCTCCTGTTTCACTCACATGCTTAATTTTCCTTGATTACTTGACTTGAATAAATACTCTTCTCTCTTTAATTTACTTGTTCCAATTTCCTTGTAGATTTATATACTCCGCACATAGAAAGTGATATGCAAATATCGCATTTTTTTCGACTAGATGTAGGTGATGAGTCCATAATTACGAGAAAAATTATTTAAAATGGAGTGCATTTAATATTCACAAAAGCATTAGAAACATCCACTAGAGGACGGAACCCAAACCATAGCCTATTTAAAGCTTTCTTAGACCTCGATGTATTGACGTACATATTGCACCTAATTATTGTATGTTTTTATCTACTAATTATAGGAAATTATCACTTTTTCTAGGCCATTACATGGTAGTTTATGTACTTTTAAATTTAAGGTCCAAGATCCTTGAGTTAATTGCATATAGATTTTAATTTTGGCATTTTCGGCCTTTAACTTATGCATTATACACTTATGGGACTTGATATACTTCAAATGTGTCTTAAAGTTTTATTATAGGTGCAAAGAATAAGGAGCAAAACAATAAAAAGGCAAGAATTTCGAATCTGTCATGGTTCGTCAAACATGCCATAGCGAGAGAGTTGCAGCGAATTAAAAATCCACGAACCCACGACGAAGGCGCAAAAAATCTACAGAATTAGGAAACTTCAAAATCTGATTGGAATTAATGAGTCCATCCCAAACTTCCTAATTGGGTTAGATCTATCAGAATAAGAAACCCTAAGTCCGATGAGGGTGAATTTAAGTTGCTTCTTGTGTCATTTGTGAAAGAAGCCGAATTTTCACATATGACAATCTTCCTCTTCTCTCATCCGTTCTTCCTTTCCTCTTCACTCTCTCTGGCCAAAATTCAACAGGCCACTACAATTCATGGAGCTTTCAACCAAATATGCGTGCTGTGTTCGTGAAATCATAAGTGGCTAAATGATTGTGTGGGTTCTTGATGGAGGAAAACAACCAGAGTTTTATCGTTTAATTAAAGAGTACTTAGTTTCTATTATTATCTAACTTCTATGTATGTATATTCTGATCTTTCATGTTCTACTATATGTATGAGTGATTGGAACAATATTTTCTTTGATTTTAATACTGTGTTCTAAGTCATGCATGTAAATTAAGAGATTTTTTTTATATATGTATGAACCTTGTGATTTCTTTATAGAATTACTATGCAATAGATATATTTAATTAATTTCATATCTACTATAGATCGCTAGTATATGATAGATGTATGTATAATCGTATGTGTGTTTAGCTACTAGCTAGGTCTGGAAGGGTAAACTGTAATTCCAAGAAGAGACCCTTTACTTAGTTATCATAAGTAATCATTGCCAAGGTGTACTTTAAGGATTACCTATTTAATTATTGTGAAAGCATGAGACGAATCAATTTATGTTTTAACATTAGGACTTTGATTTAGGACTCCCATATCATCTTAGAAGTTAGGAAGGTTGTCAAATTCATCAAGAGATCCATATTCATCTCATAAGTTTTCAAATCCATTTTAATCGCTTTTCTTAAAATAAAAAACAACAAAAACAAGTCTTTTAATTTTCTTTAATCAAAAATACCAAAACCCTAGTTTTACTCTACGCATTTAATTAGCCTAAGTAATTAGTTAATTGACTCTATATGAGAGGATATAGGAGAACACCACTAATGCAATCCTTGATTTTAATTAATTTTTCATTTAGAACTCAAGGCGAATTAGGAAAGGTACAAATTACCAAAACCTAGAGAAGAAAACTTCATCAAACCTTAGTAGTTCTCATTTGCATGATGAGGATTTCCTTAAATTGGTGTTGGATGTTCAGTTTTGCAAGACGGAAGCAGTGGATGTGGATGCTTCATTTAGGTACAACAAGATGAGTGGATTGCAGGATTTAGCTGTAAATTGACAAATGTCCCTCATGTAATTGCAGAGTCTATTGCTTTCATTGAGGGATTGAATATATGTTGGCCTAGAGGATTTAGGAAAGTTATTTTGACCTCAAATTGTACAGAAGTGATTACTTATGTTTTTAGAGGGTGTGATGATAATTATTCCTTTAAGGATATAGTTGATGATGTTAGCTTAATACTTCATAGGGATTGGCAGGTTAGGATTACACATGTGTATAGGGAAAGTTTTCAGGTTGCTGATTAATTAGTGAAATTCTCGCATAGAATAGACGGCAAGTTCTGCCTCTTTGATCAACCTCCACATTTTTTTCAAAAAGGGGAAATTGATGGTGGTTAGAGTTTAATTTTGACATGATATTGATGTATTATCTAAATTGATGAAATGAATTTCAGGTTGTATTTTTTTAAAAAAAACATTAAGGATGAGATCAACTCAGGCGAGTGGCAAGAACCATATTTCCACGCAATACTCTTGAATCCAGTTTTTTCCGTTAAACTACTCTCAAATTCAGTTTTTTGGAAAAGAGGTAAAACTCTTGAATGACAAAATCAAAAAAGGAAAAAGGAAAAAAAAAGAGGGTAATACAGTACAGAGTCTACGAACTAAAAAAAAAAGTAATTAATTACAGGTCCCGTGTAAGGGACTTAATTAAAATGAGGTCCCATGAAATCACCTAATTAACTTGAGGTCCCAACCAGAAAGTTGTTATGACAGGCCAAAAAGTTGTTATTGCAGGCCAAAAAGTTGTTATAGTAGGCCAAAAAGTTGTTAGTGACTAAGCCTTCATTAACAACTTTTTGGCCTGCTATAACAACTTTTTGACCTGCAATAATAACTTTTTGGCCTGTTATAACAACTTGTGGCCTGAAAATCACTCTTAGTCTGTAACAACTTGTGACCTTGTGATAACAACTTTTTGACCTGCAATAACAACTTCATGGGACCTCATATTAATTAGGTGATTTCGTGGGATCTTATCTTAATTAAGTCCCTTACACGGGACCTGTAATTAATTACCCCTAAAAAAAAGGTACTGGGTCTGGGTGTGGTTATGGTTGGCGGTAGAAGTCAAAACAAAAAGGAAAGGCAATGTCCGTACAAGGGCATTTAAATTAAAGAATATGCAACAAATCGTCCGTTTCAGCTTTGAATTTATGACAGATTTTGAATTTTTATGTTGAAAACCATAGCCAAGAACAAAAAAAAAAAAAAAAAAAATCTTTACTACCCTTCTTTTATGCCTACATTATTTACTATCATATACCAATGTTATGTAATCTTTTCGTACACACAAATATACATGTGTATCATTATTCCTTTTAATTAGAACATCAGACATTAATAGACACATGTTACAAAAAGATCAAATTTACAACTATATAGAAGTTGAGTATTATTTTTAATTTATAAATTCATTTTTAAAATAAAAATACGAAAATACCCCCTACTTAAAAAGCCATCAGCATATTCCTCCCAGTCTCATCTTCCATCTTTACTGTGATCCTCCGATCCAAGAACTTAACCTCCTCTAAGGTGAATAAATTCACCCAATCACAAAATAAAACTACAATTCATCATATAAAAACCGCCAATGAAACTCATGGTTTGATGGTAATTGGTGAAATTGTTCCCTTCCACCTCTTAAACCGTGGGTTTCTGATAACTCCCGGGAATTCATGTGATGTTAGCACATTTTTCTTAAGTTTTATTCAATCATTGATAAATTTTGGGATACTCAAGATAGGAAAATGTCCATTTGATTTTTGGTTGCACATCATTGTATATTTATGTAGATTTTCATTATTTTTGTAGTTAATTTCTTATGTTGTTTTATGTAATTTTTGTAGGAATAATTTGATGCAATAAACAAGAGATTTTAGCCCTCCACCAAGCTTCCAATTGAACAAAAATAAGAAGAAGTCAGAGCAGCCTAAGGAATAAAGAAAATAAAGAAAAGAAATCAAAGCAAAGGACCAGAATAAGTGTTTTTAGCTAGCCCGCTGTAAGCTTGCCGCGGCGAAGCCACGACGAGCTACAGCTATTTTTGGAACTTTTAGGACTTCGCCGTAAGCTCGCCGCGGCGAGGTCACGGCGAACTTCGTGCAGTACAGCGTGTTTTGACAGAAAGACAGGCTGAAACGAAATAAAAGTTAGGGCTTCGAGCTTATTCCACATTCTTCGACTTCTTGGCATTCTTGGGGGTGTTTTGCTCTGCTAGGACATGGAGTTTGGAGGGGATTGAACTTGGGCTTGGTGCTTTGAAGAGATTTTGACTTCCTCTCTTGGTTTATCTCTTCCATCTTCATTCTCTTTTCTTGTTTTGTTTTTGTAATGTTGTATATATATGCTCCCATAGAGTTGTAGAACATGAGTAGCTAAAATACTTGTATTCTAGGATTATTTTAAACCCTTGTATGGATTGATTCTTGATTCCTCCTCTTATGCTGTGATTAATGATATCTATATGCTTATTTTACTCTTTTCCTAATGCTTCTAAGTGCTTGATCACCATTTAGATGTTGGGTTCACTTGATTGATGCTTGAGAGGGCTAGATTGAGTGTAGAACTTGGGTAAAATAGTGCAAGAACCTGAAGTTTGCATGGATGGATGGTTTTGTTGGTAAGATAGAGATATACTTGCTAGCCTTGCATAGTCACATTAGGGTTGGAGCGTGATAATTGGGTTTTATTAACTTGTAGCAAGAGATTGTGCAATTAATAAGACTAAACACTTGTTCTCGACTTGAGAGAGCTTTTACAAATACTTTGTGAATCCTAGATTAGCACGTGGTTTCGTTGAGAGCTTCTTTTAGGGGAGGTTAATTGAGTTTTAAGAAGTACAAGGGGGATAAATAATCTTAGGACCTATTTTATCCTTGAAGTTGGAGAATCACTTGTTTATAGTTTTATTTTTATTTAACATAGGTTTATTTTCATTGTTAATATCCAATCTTAAAATTTGTGTCACTCAAATTGGGTGAGAGTATAACAATCATTGTTTGATCGGGTTTTGGACCAAATCATCGTGGGAACGATACTTTACTTATCACTTTATTATTTGGCGCGACCCGTACACTTGCGGCGCAGGGCGAACAGTTTCCAACAGGCAACAATAGCAAATATAGACTTAAAAAATACTGGACCATTATTGGCAAATCGAATAAAATGTTACATGAAAAATCAAAGAAAATTAAATTAAGCACTCGAACCCAGGAATCAGAGAAATCGAAGGAACCAGGAAAATGGAGGAACCAAAATCAAACACTTGAACCCAGGAAATCAAGCACCTGGAAGCACTTCGAATCCCTCATCGCATGTGTCTTGATTCATGAGGGCGGTGCTAAGCCACCTCAGCACGTCGTCGGTGGATCAGCCAGAGACAACTGAGGTGAGATCGTATGAGCAAGTCGATGGAATCTTCGAGAAGCTTGAGGCAATCTTCGAATGCAAAGCATTAACAGAGATCCATGAAGAGATTGGAGATGGCGGTAGAGGAGTAGTAGCAAGTTTTGGTGAGGTGTTGCAGTATGAGGTTGAGGGAAATCTGGACAAGGTAGCTTCGAAGCTGGGGAATTTAAGGACAAAATGATTCGTGAATTGCCTGGGTTATGTGGCCATAGATGTAGTTTGAAGAAAGTAGGAAAGGAGCAAAACGGGCACAGACCCAGTTTTATGGGAAGCGGAAGTCAATTTTCATGGAAGCTATGAAACTCACTTCCATTATTTTTTTTATAGAAGTGGCTTCTACATGGAGGTGGGTTCCAACCCACCAAACATGTAAAAACCTTGGTTCAATTTCCATTTTTTTGGCTTTAGTTCCATCAAACCAAACTGGGCATAAGATACAAATTAGTGTTGAGGCAGGTGGAGAGAGTTAATTTCTTACAACATAATTGTATGTTTGGTTCAAATGAGGGGAGGGTAGGGGAGGTTCATCAAAGTTAGGGGAAGGTAAGGGAGGGTAGGTTATGAGCTTTGTTTGGTTGGAGGGGAGGGGAGGAGAAGAGACGTTTCTTGTTTGGTTCAGAAGGGAATGTGAGGAGAGTTAATTATAAGTTAACAAATATACCCTTATTATTTTATTTATATTTCATTTTCTTATTTTATGATATTTATATCAAAATTATTATTTTCTAATTTATTTTTCACTTTATCTTACTGGTATGCAGAAAAATATTTTTATATACATTTTATAGAATGGTTTTATTTATTTCAATATATTCACACATATTGTAATGTGTTTAAAATCATTTTTTTTAAATAAAATGTCATTTTAAACCCGCAGTTTCATCGGAAAAAAGAAAACAAATCTGCACGCAATATACAGGAACAAGAATAATCATACGTCCTTTCACTTTCCCTTGCGAGAATATAACCAATAATCAAATAAATTTTTTCATAGAATTCAAAATGAAATCCAAACAGGAGGGTAGGGGCTCACAAGCAGACAAAACTTGACCCCTCCCCTCCCCTCCCCTTCATTTTTTTAACCAAACAGGGTTGCTGCCCTCTCATCCCTCCCCTCACCTCACCTCAAAAAAACCCCAACCAAACACACCACCCTAAGGTTCGAAATTCTGATGCGAAGAATGCCATATTTTGTATCCGATAATACTTGGAATAATATTGCCTTTTATTTACCTTGGAATAGTATTGCCTTTATAAGATTTTTGGTGGGATGAAAATTTGAGAAGTACTTGAAAACATTACGATGAAAATTTGGTGGGATTGGGATATACCAAAATGCTACAAGTTTTTTCGCACACTATCCGTACAAACAAATGAGTAAGGCAAGGCGTAACCTGCAGATGAACAGTGGCAGAGCACGAAGGCCAATGTTGTGGTTTCTGTTTTTCTCTATAACAAAAACAGAACGTAGGCCAAGCAGTTAAATCCTAATTTGCCATTTTTTGGTTCATCATACCACACACTCTCTCTCTCTCTCTCTCTAAACTATTACTACCTCCGTTCTTAATTATAAAATTACGTTGATTTTTTTGACTTTTTTTTAGTAAAAAAAAAAAAGAATTAGTTTTAGTCCTAATAAAGATCTTTTTTCCTTAAAACTAATTTATTCTACTTATAAACTAACCTATAATCTAATTTCATGTGACATATGTTATAATTTAGTGATCTAATTTGCTTCCTTAACTTCCATAAAAAAAAAGTCAAAGTTGTCTTATATTTAGGACCGGAGGGAGTACATTTTATTCAATCTGACTGTGTTCAATCTATTTTTAAATCTGAATAGTCATAATCACTTTGAAGGCCCTATTTATTAGCATTACCAATTTAAATTGCATTTTATAGAGTTTGATATTAATATTTTTTTATCATTGATAATATATAAATTTTATTCTATCATCTTGTTTTCAGTACCTTACTAAATAGTTGATAATAATCATATTTTTTTCTTAAAAAAAATCATGTTTTGCTGATGCATTTGTAATGACATTTAAATCTAAATATCTAATATAAGTAATTTGTTATAATCAATAATTATTATCAATTTAATAGGATAGATTTAACCCCAAATTGAACCCGGTCCAACTATCCATTGAATCGAATCGATACCTGAGCCAGGATATTAAGGCCGGTACAATTTTTTGAACCCTGGTATATAACCTCCACGAAAGGATATGGTTGTAAAAGATTAACATGCATTCTTTTGAAAATTTCTGGTCTGCCCTTTCCTGGGATGATTTTGAACGTTCTAACCCATATATTGGAAAACTGTTTTTCTGTTTTCAAAGCCGGAGGGAGAACTGAGACTATCTTCTCGAACGTAACCAATCAATGTCACGTCAAAGTCTTATTTTCGCTGTATATAGTATGGCCTCCCACGCCACTTAAAGCTAGCCAACTGACCCAAGTAATAGATCCGATCTCTAGCTGATAAGAGTTTTTGTATCCTCATGTAAATATTAGTCAATATAATAGTAATTTCTTTCCGATTTAAAAAAAAAAAAAGAAAAGAAAACGAAAAACGGGACGTTGAGCAAAATGACATGGTGACGTTGAGGAGCAGAGAAAGCAAGTGTCCAGCACGAGGCCTCCCGAGGTCCCATGTTGGGTGGTCTCATTTACCACCCCTCGGTATGAACCCTTATTTGCCTTTAAATTCGTTTCTGCAATTCATTTAGCTTCTCTAGTGTCCGCAGAGAAATATTTGCCCCCTTTATGATGTGTTGATTTAAAATGTCTAGTGAAAAGCTGGAATCTGGTTTTGTTCTGGTTTTAAATTTTTGCCTGCATTGCTCTATGGAACAGAAGTGTTCATCTCAATTAAGTAACGTTATTACTTCATAACTTTGAAGTATACTGCCAGTAGTTTAATTCAATATCAAGAATGATAAATCCAAATCTCCAATGGGGTGAGATCTAAAATGAGGCGTAAGTGCACAGATTACTTAGGACTATCGGCTGCAAAATGAAACACCTCCATTCATAAAATTTGCAAACCACTGGTGAATATATATACCGGAAATCTGGACCAACATTATTGGATCACAACAGAAATCATGGAATAGCATGAACATAATAGTCTGAACACTTATGAGTTCAATGCTTTCTTCTTTCATTTCCCATTTTCCACTGCCTAGCTTTTTTTTTTTTTTAATCTCATTCTTCAAAATTAAGTGAAAGAATCCTTCTCTTTGGATAATGATTTCACGCAGACAAGAAACATTGTAACCAGTTTCAACCCATAGCCTAAACAGCTAAAAGCAAAATCGAAGGGAGATTATGGCAGGCGCAGATTCACAGTCTCCAATTGAGATACAGCTAAGAGAATAGAGTATTGTGTCTTCTTAAGTCTACCAAAGAGATTGTCTGACCTACAATTGATAATATTAATAATAGAAGTGTGTGCATTAGAAAGAATAGAGATTTACTCTGCAAACAGTTTTGTCTCATTGGGACCATCACTCATTTGAAAACATACTTAAATGGATGAGCATATAATGAGTAATATACAATACAGAGGAAAATATTTACCTACCAATTGCGTGATACCCTTGTGTCCGATCTTCATCCTAATAAATTACACATTATTTAACAAAATCAGAACCAAAGGCCAAAGTTTTACTGACACACATTGTGATGTCTTGCAAAGGAAAATCAACAGTTTAGTTGCATGACCAAAAACAAATATTATTGAGGTGACATGTGGTTGCTTCTAATTCACAAAACCTTATGGCGAAAAAGAATCTAAATTGCTTAACCGGCCTTTGAAGGTTTCCTATCAATTTAGATCTCTAATAGCAAAAAAGCATATAGAGCTATAAACTAGAGGCACTTCAAGTAGGATGGAACACTAGACAATATACATCACAGACTAAAGACCAGTCAATAGAAAGAAAAGCTCATTGATATAGTTTGTGATTCCGATGTGTTTACTTCTTTCAAAATCCCTTTTCGAGCATAGCCTTCTCAACTACAATGGCAACCCTATTTCCAAAAGCAAACTCTCTCCCGGTTACCCAGTGATCTTGCAATACAACTGCCATATATCGACACCCATAACTAACACGACAACACTTCATAATATCCTTCAACAAGAGATAGATGTTGCATGAATTACATACTTGCTAATCCCTTTGAGCTGTGGCACTAAGAGAGTACAACATATTCAACTGTATATCTCCTCCTATTGCATTCTTCATTCTTATTTATGTTCAACTCTCTCAGGTTTATATTGCATTCTTCATTCCTATTACTGGTCAATGTTGACCAGATGAATGCATTGGCCCAACTCATGAGCCTTAAAACTGCGGTTCTGGATCTTCCATTTGGTGGAGCTATGGGTGGGATCGAATGCGATCCAAATGACCTCAGTTTCTGTGAGTTGGAGAGGCTTTCTCGTGCATACGTCAACAAAATCCACAAAATTATAGGAGCCCATACAGATGTTTTCACCCCTGATATGGGCACAAATGCTGAGGTATATATTTGTATCCCATATTTTAGTAAACCTGTAACTGTAAATTTTTATTTGAACATTAAAATATTTTGCAGATCATGTCTTGGGTTTTTGATCAATACACCAAATTTCATCACTGTACACCAGCCATTGTCACGGGAAAACCTCTTGTAAGTATACTTCATAAATTTTTGTTTTAAATACAGATTTCAGAAAATAAAAGGTATATACATCGACTTTATTTATTCTAATATAAATTTCAGCTTCTTGGTGGATCACCGGGATGGGAGCCAGCTACTGGGCGAGGGGTGGTTATTGCCACTGACGCTCTGCTAGCAGAATATGGAAAATCACTTTACGGTTCAATATTCATCATACAGGTAAATTATTAGAACATTACTTTTTATTAACTTTCTTATATATGGTTGTGTCAACTTTCTGTTTCCTGTATTTTATTAACTTCCTTAAATGTTCCCTTAGTTTAATTATGATAAAGAAATGTTATGTGCTAGGTCTTATAAGCATTTGTTCTATTGTGTGGGGGTTTTGGCATCACCGGCTCGTGGGCTGCAAGGTTGCTTCATGAGAGAGGGGCAAGGATACTTGCGGTGAGCGATGAGACCGGAGCAGTGAAGAATCCGGAGGGAATCGACATTGTAGAGCTGCTGAAGCACGTGGAGAGGAGCAAGAGTGTGAAGGGCTTTTGTGGGGCAGATACTTTGGACCCTGAGGAGCTGCTGGTCCAGCGTTGTGATGTATTGATTCTGAGTGAATTTGACCGGGAACTACACAGGTTCTGTCTAGCTTTCTGTCTTAGCATGCCTAGGTTCATGGATAGCCACTTTAATCATTCTTCCACTCCCAAAAACGAATTGAGACTGAAAACTGATTTGTGATTGCACTTGTATTTTTTTGGTTTTCTATAGGGAGGTGGCAAAAGAAGTGGTGGCAAGGTTCATTATTGAGGCAGCGAACCATCCCACTGATGCGGAAGCTGATGAGGTAAAATATCGAATCATAACATCTTGATGTGGCAATGTGTCATGCAGGAGGATGAGAAATGATAGTAAGGTAACGATTGCGTTATTGGATTGAATTTTTGCAGGAGCTAAGTAAGAGAGGAGTGGTGGTGCTGCCAGATATATATGCGAGCGGAGGAGGAGCGACTGCTAGCTACTTGGAGTGGGCACAGGTAATGAATGTTCATATTTGTGTTGGTGACTTGTTGAATAAAAGATTGATAAATTTTGCATGGATGAATTTTGTACAGAACATACAGGGAATGAATTGGACGGAGGAGGAGGTGAACAAAGAGATAGATGAGTATATGAGGAGATCTTTCGTGGACATCAAGGAGAAGTGCAATACCTTCCACTGTGACCTTCGTACAGGAGCCTTCACTCTCGGCCTCCACCGTATTGCACTTTCCGCTCTCCATAGACGTGGCCCCGGCCCTTATTAGTTATTGTTCATTTACCTGGCTTCCTGGATGTACTACTTTGGTTTTCTATTACTATGCCAATGTGTTTTTGGACTTTGAAACTTGTACCAAGGTTGTTGTTAGTTTTTATCCTAGCCCCTCCAGCACCCTATTGTTCTTTTAATGGTTGGATTAGTTGTATGTATGTTGAGGGATTGGCAATGTGTCACGCCGTGGTAAACAACAACAACAACCAAGCCTTATCCTACTAAGTGGGGTCGGCTACATGGATCGCACGACGCCATTGTGCTCTATCGGTAACCAAATCTTTAGATATATTATTTACTAAAAGATCTCGCTCTACAACTTCACTGAGTGTAAGCCTCGGTCTCCCTCTTCTTCTCTTAATCGGACTCCAAACTGTTTGATCTACTCTCCTCACTGGCGCATCTAATGGCCTTCTTTGTACATGTCCAAACCACCTCAAACGATTTTCTACAATTTTTTCACTGATAGGTGCCACTCCAACTTGCTTGCGTATATAATCATTCTGAATCTTATCCTTTCTTGTGTGATCACACATCCATCTCAATATCCTCATTTCAGCTACCCTCATTTTATGTTCATGTTGACCCTTCAAAGCCCAACATTCACTACCATATAATACTGCTAGTCTTATAGTAGTGCGATAAAACTTCCCTTTTACCTTATAGGGCACTTTTCTATCGCAGAAAACTCCAGTAGCTTTCCTCCACTTATACCACCCATCTTGAATTCTATGATTGACATCGTCATCAATCTCACCATCATGTCTATAATTGATCACAAATACTTAAACTTTGTCACTTGAGGGATTGTTTGCTCTCCTAATTTAACCTCCAAATCACCTATAAGTTGTCTCTTTGTAAAATTGCAATGCATATATTTTGTCTTACTCCTACTTAAACGGAAACCCTTCGACTTCAGCATGTCTCTCCATATCTCTAATTTATCATTAATCTCCTTTCTTGATTCGGCCAGAAATACTATATCATCCACAAAAAGCATGCACTTAGGGACCTTTTCTTCTATAGGCTTAGTTAGAACATCTACTACTAAGTTAAACAAATATGGGCTCAAGGCTGATCCCTGATGTAGGCCAATTCCTATAGGGAAGTCTTTTGTCTCACGTCCCGGCGTTCTAACCTTAGTTAACACCCCATCATACATATCCTGTTGACAAATCCTTGGATTTGTATGTTTTTATGTGTTTAAATTGAAGTTTCTAACATGAAAAAGATGCAAGATTGGTCCAATTGTGCTCATTTAATATCAATGATTTCTAGGTGGGATTTGCATGAAAACAAGGTTAATTAGCCATAATTGTAGATTGATTTGCATTAATTGATTTATAGGGCTATTTGATCCTTGTTTAATCTTATTACTTCTTGTAGGGTCGCCCAAGGACCAAAGCGGTAGAGATCCAGGAAGAAGATAAGCTCAAAAGAATATTAAATGGATGCACCAAGGCAGCCAAAAACAGAGGAACCTCTCTGTATGGTGTGCCGCGGCGTACAAACATGTGTGCTGCGGCATACAAAGAAAAAATGCGAAATCAACCTCTCTGTATGGCATGCCGCGGCATACAAACATGTGTGCCGCGGCACACGAAGAAAAATGCATAATTGGCGCCTCTGTATGGTATGCCGCGGCATATAAACATGTGTGTCGCGGCATAAGTGCATCAGAACAGCTTCGTGTTTTTACTGATTTTTCAACTTGGATTCAACTCAAATCAAATATAACCCGATACCCACTTGTTTTAAACTGAAATTGGTCGAACCCTAGCCTATTCTAACCATTCCACAGCCACCACAAACCCTAACACACTCATTTCCTCTCATCTCCTCCTCTTCCATCTCCCATTTTCCTTCCTCCAAATCCATGGCTTCCATCCTCTTCCTCCTTGTTGCTGGTTCTTCCATAGAGAGTAGAAGCTAGGCTTCACCATTCTTGGTGGTGGAAGCCAAGGGATGAGCTTGAAGCTTCAAAGGGGAGTGTTGTTCTCCATTCTCTCTTCCTCTTGTGTATTTCAATTTATCTAGGGTTCTAGGGATTGTTATATGCATTTGGTTGTAATTTTATTCTATATCTTTGTATGAGAGTGGTAGAAACTAATTGTCTTGTTTATTTTCTTTGTATGGATACTTGACATTGCACCTATTGACTTGAACATGTCTTATTTGTATGGGTTCATCATTTAATATATGTTTTCTTGTTAAAATCTTGTGCTAAATGAGGGTTCTTGTTTAGTGGATCATGGTGTCAAGTGTTTGTGTTTAGAAATTAGCAAGTAAGTCTACTAATTGCTTGAGTAACATTGGACTTCAACCTATTGGATTCAATTTATTAGTTGGGGTTCCACCAATGACTTGGGACTAATAGGTTAATCTTGTTGCAATGCGGGGTTCCGATTGTAGGATTAAGAGTTCCTTGCGATTAGTAGGTTTAATTGGTTCTTGAATTTGTCAAATTGCATGAGTGGCATTGGCCTTCAATCTTAGAGTATTGATTTGTTATGTAGGGTTCCAATAATAAATTAAACCCTAGGATTAATTAAGTGGCAATTCGGGGTTCCGGTTGTTGGATTAGAAGCCCCTTACAATTAGCAAATTCACTTTGATTTTGAGCTCAATCAACTTAGGTTAAATTAAGTAATGTGCGGGGTTCCGGCATTAATTAAGTTAACCTAAGCCTAGCCTAGAGGGGTTCCTTTAGGGTTCTTTAGAAAATCAACTAAACTCCCTGAAAACCTTTAGAAGCAATGATTCCCGAAGCTTTCATTCATCAAGAATGATTTCATTTCCCTTCCCCTCCAAATCTCATTTTCATCTTATTTTTATTTTACTTTTGAACATATCACACATTTTGCATCTATTCCATCCAAAAACAAAATACAATATTTTTACCCGCTTTTGTTAGTTTGAATCTTAGCTACTAGGACACCTTTTGCGTTAGGCTCCTCAAGCGAACGACACACGGGGGTTAGCTTCCACTATCCCCTTGGTTCTTATTTTCTTGAAGGGTGGACTCAAGGGCGCACTACACGCACACACACTCGAAAGAGTTGGAGCTCTTCACCTGTATAACTTTAATATAAGCAACATATACTCCTTTATTTTCCAAAGCTTTCCAAAGTAAATCTCTTGGCATGCGATCGTACGCCTTCTCTAGGTCAATAAAAACCATATGTAAGTCTCTTTTTCTACTTCGATACTTTTCCATTATCCCCCTTAGTAGATATATCGCCTCTGTTGTGGATCTCCCTGGCATGAACCCAAACTGAAACAATATATACCTAAGATTTTGCAGGGTTTGCCTATTTTGTCATATATCATCCCACTTTATATATGACACATCCTTTTGTCTATATGAAATTTATACTAAGTTTGCTATTGTTTGTCTATATACCATTTACATCTATTTCCCAACTTTTGTCCATGCCACGTCCTTAGACACTTCATTGGTAAGCCATATGAGATCTCTGTAGCTATACCCTTTTGGGTTGCCGGTTTTTTAAAATATAACCCAATTTTTTAAAAAATAATATAAAGGGTACTGTTTTAAAATAAAAAAAATGAATAAATAGGAAGATTAAAAATGCAAAAGAAAATCATTGATAAAAAAAAATAAAGCATAATTCCATATCCATTGTTCTGAATATTATTTACATTTTCTCAAAAAAGTTTTCGTCACTTTCTCTCCCTATTCCAAAAAGTACTGTTTTGAAAAAAAAATGAATAAATAGGAAGTTAAAAATGTAAAAAAAAAAAAAAAAAAAACAATCATGATACAAAATAAAGTAAAACCCGTGCGTTATGTTTTGTTATTATATAAGACTAGATGGAAAAAAATTCGTTATTTGCATGAGTTAACCAAAAGTTGAGGTTTTGCTGTGTTTTCAAACATTAGTTTGAAAAATTAAATTTGTATGTGACATTATGAAGTATATATTTTTTATGCTGAGGATGATGAGGCATTTGTTATATCGTTATTTTTACCCAATTGTTGTTTATATATTTTTTATGCTAAAGATGATGAGGCATTCATTATGATGTTCCTCTTGAATATAAAACAAATTTAAATTTAATCTCGTTAAAATTTTAACTTTTAACATTAAACTCCTCGTTATTAATTTTTTTGGTTTCTAGTCCCTATCAAAAATATTTTAACCTTATTTGCTCAAGGTTCACATTTTATTTTTAACTCCTCATTTTCTTTCATAAAAATGCAAGTTATACATGAGTTATAAGCTTACAAAATCATGACTTAGTTCGGCAAGTTATGCATGAGTTCGTTGTTAAATTGTTCACATGTGTAAATTTCATCCCAAGAAAAAAAATTCCTTTCTATGTATAAAAAAATTCATTTGTTGTAATGTAGTCTCTAAAATATCATTTTCTCATATCCTGATTACAAAATAAGTTATATATATATATATATATATATTAACTAAATCCTCTCATTAGGGCTAAACATTCTTTTATTGATACACAATTCTTTCAAAAACTTACAATAACTAGGCATGGATTTCATAAGTTGAAAGAAAGATACATTAACATACAATTTGCCAAACAAATCAAGCACCTCCTTTTCAGTCTGACCATAAAATCTTTTCCAACTCCTAATAAAAGCATGTGGGAAAGGGGGTTTAGAAAGTTTTACCTACCTAGCAAGAGATTTGGCTAGGTCATTACTGAAGTTCAACTCGCCATACTCATGAATGCACATGAGCTTTGAGTTTTTAAGAGATATAGATGTCTCAAAAACCTACTCAGTAGCCAGCTTCTTCAAAGTAATACTGTGTTGCTCAATCAGCTCCCTCCCCTTGGCACTTTTAGATGTCACAAGGCGCATAGGGCTCTCAACAATGATCTACTACAAAGAAAAAATCAAATTACCGACGGAATAAATTTCCGTCGATAATTACCAACGGAAATTTCATCGGTAAATTTATTAATTATATTTTTATACATAAATTATTATTTTAATTTGTAAATAAGATATTAAAATAATTAATTACCGATTATTTTAATTTGTAAATAATATATTAAAATAATTAATTATTGACGGAAATTCCGTCAGTAAATTTGACAGAATTTTCGTCGGTAATTTTATTAATTATATTTTTTATAAATAAACTATTATTTTAATTTGTAAATAATATATTAAAATAAACTATCTCGTTTTAGATTCATCACAGTTAAACACCAAACTTTTATATAGATTCTCAGATAGTTTCTCTCTCAGTCTGTGAAAATCATTCACAGCTTGTAAATTAATTCTCAGATCAATATTTAAAACCTCTAATCCCAAAACAGAGCATGAAACCAATCCTCTATCTCATTTTCAACCTATTAAAATTCTTATATAAATATATATCCCTAAATCTCATAAGCCCACCCAGAATCGAACCATGCAAAATACAACATACACAACCACGTTAATTTCATATTCATCTCTTCTATAATATTACAATATTACAGAGAAAGCGGGAAATCACACAAAACAGAGAGAATCGAAACAGCAAATTTCCAATCATCATAGAACATCAATTATATAGTGTAATTCCACTTCATGCCTAGTACCATCAGAAAGCTTCTCCCCCCCCCCCCCTACTGGACTCAACCGAGCGGAACAGGAGAGCACAAAATTTTTGAAACCTCCCAATGCTCAGAAAATTCACATGCCTAAGTACATCAGTAATATCCTAATCTTACATTCATTCAGCCATCAATTTCAGTCACCCAAACAGAGAAATCGGACAACAAAGAAACAAAAATTCAGAATCAGTACAAAGCCCCGGAAATTAAACATGTAACAGAACCACAAAGAATCCAGAACTTGCTGAAATTACAGAATTTCAACATACAAGGGTTGATTTCAACTTAATCATATTACCACCAATTCTTCTTCCCTGGAGCACCGAACACAGGGAAACAGGAAAGAGTCAGAATCAAACCAATCCATTCAAAACCAAGCAGAGACGAATCATCAGAAATTTCCAGACCCATTAAATCATCAGGCCGAGAAAACAAAACAGAGGAACAGAGGAATCGCACCAACTGAGCAAGGTTCCTAAATTTTAGAAAATCATTATAAACCAAGAGAACCGAACATGCATTGCTAAAATTCAACTCAAATCGTCGTTTAACTACTTTCGAACAACAATTCCACCTTGCTTTAGACAGAATCGCAAGAAATCGGCAATGAATAGTAGCTCCAATTCAAAAATCACAAAATCAGAGGCAACAACTAACATGCAAGCTCGAATTCTCTGAGGAAGATTTTGCTCTAAACTTAATCTTTGCTTAAATCAGTTAAAAGCTCTCCAAGTACCCAAACCCCCAAATCAGACCTCACCCAAATCCTCCCAAATCAAAGAAACAAAGAATGGAAACGAGAAGAGGGAGCTCACCCAAGTCCATTTATGTGGTTGCATGGCCGAACGGAGCTCGTTGTCGTCGGAATGGCCCCTCCCCGCCGCCGTGCTCACCGTTCGTAAAGAGAGAGGTGAGAGGACCAGAGAAAAAACAAAATGGAGAGAGAGGGATGAAGGAAATGTCGGGGAGGAAGAAGAAGATGGAATTAAAAAGAGTGTTTGAAGCGAAAATTACCATAATTGTCCCTTTCATCTTCTCATTATTTCAGTTTAGCCCCTCTTCAGCAAAATAATTACTAGAATTCAATCCTCATGTCAAACTAAGAATTTTCTTCCATTAAAAATTCCTTTGAGCCTCAAATTAATTTTCCTACAATTATCAAATTAAAATTTATCTTCAACTATTTTTCTTCAATTTCTTGGAGAAAATCGACCTTAAAATCTTTAAAAATACTTCTGATTTCAGAAATTTATTTATAATGCTTTTTAATTTCTAAAGGACACTCAAGACCTTAAATAAATCCTTATTATATCTAATCCAAATTTTGGGGTGTTACATAAATGATAATTCTGTGGTTAAAATGTTGACAATGAAAACTTCAATTCAAATTTTTTAGTACGGTTATTTTTATATTTTAGAAAATGACCATTTTTTATTCACATTTGATTATAGAATCATCCTTTAGATTTGTTGAGTAACTATTTTCCATTAATTAAAACTTACGATGTTAGCCAAAATGAACAAAAGGTAATGATTAAATGTTTGCTTTAGTCTTTACTTTTTATTAAATTAAATTGACATCAAAATATACTTCAGAATATAAAATAGCTATTTGTATGATCCTATAAATAATTGGGAAAACATATTTATTCGTATCTATACTTTTATTTGATTTTTATTTTGGCCTGGTACATGTGGTTTTTTATCTTATAATTACATCATTGACTTCGCGTAATTATCACTATTGGCTCCTCTAACCTTATTAGCAAGGTTAGCAATTTAATATGAGCTAATTGTGTTTACAAAATAAAATTAAAGCATTTGATTAGGATAAAAGTACACATAGTTACCAAAATCAAAATTAAATAAAAAAGTATAGATACCAACAAATGTACTTTCATTAAATAATAAATAAATAAATAAGTTACATCAATACAAAATTTATAAAATTGATTAAATACAATAGATATGTAAACACACACACACATATATATACATATGTACATACACACACATATATTAAAAAATAACCCTTATTTAAAAAAAGAAGGGAATGAAGGAAAACAGGTAGGAAAAATAGTTGTGTGAAAGATAATTCATGTAGTAATATAATATCTAATTAGTGGTTGAAAATGAGAAAAGTAAATATTTCATATTTTTAAATGTATTTTATGAATAAGATCAGTTTACCCCTCCGCCCAAAAAAAATTGTACATTATGTTTAGGATATAACACTGCAAGGAGTATTTTTTTGTGTATGTAATTATATGATATAATTTAGTGTGTGTGAATTCTAAATAGGTAAAGTGATTGAATACAAAATTTTTTCAGGTTCGATATTTATAGTAATACCAACAATTTCACGATCAAGCTTCAACAACTTTGTAATTCTTTTGATGTGTCCAATATTCATGTAAAGTTTGATAAGGATGGAAAAAGAATATTCAAAGGCAAAAAAAAAAAAAAATAATAATAATAATAATAATAAAAAGATAAGGATGAAAAAATATAGAAATTTATCATTTTCAATTCTTAAAAGAAATCTGACCGTGAGCCCATTATTTTTTCTTTGGAGTCATATTCTGTACGAAATTTCTGACTACATTCAAATGCTCTAAGTTTGGGACTTTAGTGTTAGACTTTTCATTTCTTGATTGGGTTGTCAAAATTATTGGAAGTACTGTGTTACGGTTACTACTCACAAATCTAAGATTTTCAATTATATGTGGAAGTCATGTTCAGATTTCATCTATAATTCTCGGCTTTAATACTGTAGGTCTTTGAATATTTTCTTAATCATGATTTTTTTGTTAGGGTAGAGGGCCCTCTTTCAATAGTAGATAATTGGGGCTCGTTTTCTGCATGTTAATTTTGGACTATCTGGTTTAGAACATGAGTTTGGCGCTTCCTATTGATAGTTATAGAACTAAGTAATGATGCATTCGGAGACATTGTGACAGTTCTCTGCCTTTAATTCTGAAAAGTAAAAGTTATGAGAGGCATCACTTACTCTGGAAAGGCCTTGAGTTCATACATGATTATGTGTGATAAAATAGCAACCATTATAAAGAAAGACATACTGGGATATAACATTTATGATTTGCAGGATAACATGATAAAATCCATTTCCATTGCCGAAGCAGGATAAACATAAGCCTCTTATAATCTTGTTGTTTGACCTCATAGTGCTTGGGTCTTGTAGTAGCTCATGTTTAGATGAAGAGATTAGAAATGGTTGTGATTTGAAATCTTGATTCCTTTGAGCTTTCAAATGAATAGACTAGATGTAGCAGTGCCTCTTCCTCATGCAGCAAACAAATCCTCATGCAAGGAGTTTTTATCTGTATAGATTGTTCTGAAAGAAATAAATTCCAGTCACAATTGTAAATTTTGAGGGTTATTTTACAATATGGGCGAATCTGAATTTTTATTTTGTTTTTGTGCCTGTTTTGAATGGTCTGACACTGTTATGTTGTTGTAGACAAACTTCTTGTATTGTTGAGAGATGGTAGAAAGCTAATGGGAGCACTTCGCTCTTTTGATCAATTTGGTAACACTTCGCTCTTTTGACATAGTTAGTGATCATCTGAATAAATGTTCATGTCAATTATATGAGCTAATGCTGTTCTTGAGGGTGCCTGTGAGCGGGTTAATTTTGGTGACCTGTATTGCGATATCCCATTGGATCTCTATGTAATTCGTGGGGAGAATGTTGTTTTGATTGGTGAGCTGGTACGGTTGCTGATTAGATTCTTTTGCCTGTAAATCTTGTATACCTCTCAACCTCAATTTCAGAAAGAGTTTTCTTCCCACTTTTAGGACTTGGAAAAAGAGAAACTTCCCCCACATATGACACGTGTTTCAGTTCCAGAAATTAAAAGGGTAAATGTTCCTATACTGATACTCCTTTATTTTATAGGCATTCTTCTTGTCTATTTTTCGTTTGCAAATAATTTCCTCCACATAAACTATCTAATCTGATGTAAAGATATTCACAGTTTTAGTTTGTGTTGGTTTTGGATTGATTTTGATTTGATTTTTTTTAAATGTATTTTTATCAAAAATACTTTGATTGTCGCAACTATGGGCGATTCAAGTTTGAATAGGCGCTTAATTTTTGAAATGAAGCTCGTGTCCATGTCATCAATTGTTTATTCTTTATGTAAAAGGTAATAATTGAACCATTCTAGCCCAAACTGAAAGTTAAACCAGTTGCGTTGGTTTCTTCATGCAACAAATCAATTTGGGCCCCATTTCTGTCAGCTTTGGTTTGTTTTAACCAGTTTCGTTTGATTTTGGCTTTGAATGCCTATGATGAGACACCGGACTAACTGTGACTTTTCATTGAAACGTGAATGTGAATGTGAATTTTGCAGTTGCAGAAAGCAGAAAGGGAGGCTACAGATCTGAAGGGAACAATGAGGAAGAGGATGGAGTTCCTGGACTTTGACTAGTAAACGCTACCTACACTCACACATTCTTCCCTTTTCATGTCCGCAAATACTATAGCGGCTGTTTTTTACACTCTCATTCTCTTATGTTTTCCTTGTGTCGGTAATTGTTTAGATGTAATTGTACGAATTAGAAAGGGATTGAACGTTGCTAAGCATTCTTCTATGTTATATTAGTCTGAATGAAAATACAAATTGATTGGAGAAGATGCTTTTGTTGCCATGATTTCAAGGCCTTAATACCTATCTGTTTGGATCTTAACCCTTTCAAAATAGCATCAATTCTATATTAAATTTTAATTCCTATGTTTCATTCTCTTATACTTGTCTGCATGCTACCTTTGATTGGTTGCCTTTGTCTGCACTTTACTTTTTGTGATAAGTATGATCCTCAAAAGCTGTTCCATTACCATTTAAATATATTGCGAGAACCTGTCCTACAATAGCATGTTTTCTGTGGTGTTGTAACTTCTTTCCAATTAGATTGTTGTTGCCACCAATTGCTTTCCATTTAAATTTTTTATAGGGGCTGCTGTCAAAATTAATGAGTCAATTCCGTTTATGGTTTTGTTTTTAATCTTCATTGATATGTTACACTTTAGGATAAACTTTGTAAGGTAACCAATTGGCAGAGGGCAAGCCTTTAATTTAGAGGTTCTCAGTTCTGGTGTAGTGAGTGCAACAGCTAAGTGCAACCACATGCTGATGAATTTGCTGGCATGAGAAGGTTGTATGACAGCATTGGTGGTTTTCAAGGAACTACGGCACCAACTGGTTTTGGACTTTGTTTTAAATATATTTGATATCTGGATAAATGGCTTTTGGTGTATATTCAATACATCTTGAAAAGACACCGCCACTGTTATTATAATAAATTTGTAGTTATTATCTAATTTGTTTGTTAAAGAGGTTAGGATTTAATGTACACAATTTATTTTTTTTTAAAAAAACCCTTTAGCGGCACTTTTCTTGCATAAGCGAAACTATAGGCATGGCTATACCGTTGCTTTTGTGTAATAAGGGCTGTTATAGGCAACCTGTACCAGTGATTAATAAGCGTCGCAATAGAGTTAATGCCCTATCACGGTGCTGGCTATTGTGGCGCTCATAAGCACCGCTATAGGCCAATTCTGTAGTAGTGTATTACTCATAAAAAATTTGTGGCGCCTGCTCTAATAGGATTGTGAATCTTGTCTCAAGTAGGTTTTGGGTACCAAGATATTACACTACAAAAAAACACAGAATTACAGATGGAACTCCATCGGTAATTTCAATTTTCCGACAGATTACTAACAGAATTCTATCGGAAACGAAATTATCATACCGACGGAAAATATTCGGTCGGTAATTTCACCATTGCTAATTAAATTAGAGATGGAAATTTGGTTTCGTCAGTAATTACCGACGGATTAGTGACAGAAAATAGCGACAGATTTTCTACCGAAATTAATGACGGAATCCCGTCGATAAATTTTTTAAAACTTTTTTTAATTGATGCCACGTGTCCCCTCTCACACTCTGCTACGTGTCGATCTAACACGCTACGACGTGTGACACTCGCAAATTATCTGAAATGTGGCAGAGTGAGGATTCGAACCTGTGACCTTCTACACGTGTGTTGATGCCTTAACCAATTGAGTTTTGATGACCTTGTGATATTATTTCCAAACTATTATATTTATAATATTTAAACTCCCACTATTATAATTATATTTGATCTTATATATACTTTACATTATATCTAAATTAATATATTATGAAATTTTTTAATAATTAATATATAATTTACATAATAATTATATTATGTTTATATAAATAATATTCTATATTCATATACATTAGACTATATTTAGTATTTTTTTCACTTGATAATATTATATTTAGTATTTCCATTTTATATTTATAATAAATATTATTTTAATGAATTGCTTTTATTATATGAAATTTCTTATTTATTCTTTTATTATATATTATTAAAAATTTAAAATTAAATTTCTCATAAATAACATATTACATAATGAAAACTTTAAAATTAAATATGTACTAAATATATATATATATGTATTTGTTAATTTTATTTAATATTTTTAACATATATTTATTAACTAATTTATACATAAAATACTTTTAATATAAATTAAAATAAATAATTTATTTTTAATATTTATTAACAAAATTACCGACAAAATTCCGTCAGAATTTTTTTAATAAATTATTTATTTTTTAATATTTATTAACAAATTACCGATAGAATTCCGTCAGTAATTTTTAATTCAGAATATTTTTAAAAAATAATTTATTTTTTTAATATTTATTAACAAATTACCAATGTAATCCCATTGGTAATTTGTTGAAAATTTCTAAAGAAATTACTGACGGAATTCCGTCTGTAATTTGTAATAAATATTGTATTTTTTAATATGTATTATCAAATTACTGATAAAATTCCATCGGTAATTTGTTAATAAATAATTTCGACGGAATTATCGATGGAATCCATCGGTAATTTTTTAATTTGTTAAAAAATACTAAAGAAATTACTGATGGAATTCTGTCTGTAATTTGTTAATAAATACTAAAGAAATTACTGACGAAATTCTATCAGTAATTTTTTAATAAATGTTTTATTTTTTAATATGGATTAAAAATTCGTCAGTAATTAGTGTTATCTTCTAGAAAAGGTGAGTTATTTTCTTCTGGAGGGGATTCTGTCATACCTATGGAGGGGCAGATCCTTGAAACATCTTTCTCGGATTTGAATATGCAAGATAGGTTGATTTGGTGGCCAAGTTTGAATGGGGTTTACCAGATGAAGAAGGCTTACCGAATGTTAAGCATGCATGAGAATGTCTTGGATCCTCCACACATTTAACAGGTATTATGGCGTGTTGGAATTTCGGAAAAATTTAAATTTGAATTAAGCAATTCCTGTTGGAGAGGTGCTTCATGATCATCACATAGTGGAAGGGATGCAGTATGCTTTTTGTGAGGAACTTTTGGAGACAAATGATCATGTTTTTGTTCATTGAGCATAGTCTAGAGGGATTTGGTTTTATATCTTGAGGGGAAGTTAGATTTGAAGATATACAAAGGGAAGGGGCACTTATATTATGGATGAAAAAGTTGCTAGCTTGAATTTACAGTTGGGATGATTCTCAAATGGCCGTCTTGAAGGAAGTTATGATTATTTTGTATGTTATTTGGGGGAAAAAAAAGAAATGCCGTCCTTCATGGCAACAGGGATGATTCTCAAATGGCTCTCATCGTGTTGTGTACAGAGGATGGGTTCGTTCAGAAGGAAGGGAATGGTTTTTATGTTTTTTTATCATTGTTTTATTTAATTTTTAGTTCTTGTTTTTTATTAGCCCATGTGTAAAAAATTAATCCCACGTGTCTGCCATGTTGGCGCTGACTGGGACCATTTTCCTATGTGGCTGACGTTAACAGGGTGAACCGTTAGTGGGGGGCTACATTGATACCTTTTATATACTTCCGGGGCAAAATTAATTCAAAAAAAAACTTCTGAGCAGCCAATGATCCTGGGGTGAAACTTCCGAAGTAAATTTGACCCTTATCCCATTATATATGTGTAATAAAAAATTATGATAGGTTGCCCTAAGACTTGATCCTTCCCACACTTCTTGTCACATCATTATTTGCTTTTTATTTCTTCTCATTTTTTCCTTGTGTTCTTTGTCTCTCTCTTCCTCTTTTTTGCCACCATACTCTCTGTTCCCTAATCTCAATGTGATGATGATTTTACCTTTTGCCCATCTCAAAAAAAAAAAATTCTCATTCTTAGCTCCATGGTTCACCGATTCCTCCACCTCTCTTCAATCTATCATCTTTTGAAGTTCTTTTTTTCACCTTTCTCTATCTAAGCAAGGTCTTGGTTCTATGAACAATGTTACCATACAGGAGAAACAAATGCAAAATCGCATGGGACAAAACCAAAAAAATCACAAAACAGAGCTTCGGACACCATCAATATAAACTTGCTCAGACGGAAATAGTGTTGTCTTCTTTCTTCATTCTCCTCAATATCCCAGGTTTCTGTTTTATTTTCAACTGAAAATAGTGTCTTCTTCTTTTTTGATCAAACACAATTTCATCTTTTTTCTTTGATTCAGTTGATTCTCGGCCCGGGCAACCCCCTCCACCTGTCGATTTTCCCGAGCTAAAGCCGAACGGGCTAGTCAACCCAGATCCCACTGGGTTTATGCTCCCACCGGTTTAAATCTTGAACCAGGCCTGAATCAATGGCATCCATTTGAAGACAATGATGAATCTCTCAACCAATCACCTCACCACATACGTGTTATGTAAAAGAGATTATAAACAGTGTCGGTAAGGGCTACCCCAGCCAATCCTCTTTCCTTCACTCATTATGGTTCATCTGATTGAACTCAACTTTATAATACTTAAAATGTAATAATTGAAAAGTATCACGGTGCGATGCACCTAATGTAACAAAAAGTAATAAAGAACTATAAAAAAATTATGTAAACATAACTATTAGGGAGAAATTAGAAAATGAGAGCAAGTGGTAAAGGAACAAAATATGCTGAATGCTTAAAGAAGAATTCCATTACTTCATATTGTTCCAGAAGAAAATATGAATTAGGTCAACTAAAAGCCACTGTAAGGAAAAACCAATAAACAAAACAACATGAATGGTAGCATACCTCTACACAATGAAATTACGCGATTAAATGAAATTTCCAAGATTGTGGAGACAATTCCATTTATGAACAACGTTTTTATTAATTCTCAAAATTTTCTAATCCAATAATCATAGTTTCAAGCTTTATTATTATAAAGAACATATCATTAACTTAAAAATATCATTTATCTTGAAAAGAAAAGAATTAAAAGTGCCAGAATAATTATATAGACATCCATATACAACTTTAAGCATGCGAAAGATTTTGGCCGTGCGAAAGAAGCATAAGGTGCTCTCATGAGATTGGACTGTGGTGCTTGCTTAAGAGTCCTTTATTATTATTATTATTATTATTATTATTATTATTATTATTTTGTCCGAGTGCTTTCTAGAGAGTCTAGGAACTGGAGTTTGAGAGAAATGATACAAAAGCGAAGAGAGAATCACTAAAATAAAAGAGTCTATAAGTGATAAAATTTGAATAGTGAAGATGTTGATATTTGATAATGGTTATTTGAAAGTTTAAATTTAAAATTGAATGTAATAAAAGTGGAATTTGAATATGTGCAATTAATTTGGAATTTTCAATATGATATACCTTTCGTTAAATTGGATTCTTCCCTTAGGTAACATTACATATTGTAAATCAAATATATATGTATTGATTGTTGCCTAATATATAACTATATATTTGAACACAATAATTAATTCCTAAACTTCAAAACCTGAATATTTAAATAAGTGCAGCTTTTTTCTAGAGTTATGGCATATTATGAATGAAATATATATATATATATATGTTTAGATTATTGCCTAAAATAATGACATATTGAATACAGTTATCAATTCATAAATTTTAAAAGCCAAATATTGTAGATTAAAAACAAAATCTATATGGCTTGTTTTTTTTTTTGATAAATTATATGGCTTGTTTTTTTTAAACAATAGTAAATTAAGATATATGTACATGAGAATTGATTTTCATCTGTGTAGCTTTTTAGCAACCCAGTTTTATTTTTGACAATGGAAATGAAAACTCAAAAGAGACTTTCCAGATAGAAAAATAATCTCTGTTGTCTATATTTATATATAAAAAGAAAATATTAAAAGAAATACATCTACGTAGCCCCAAGAAAAAATTTAACTTTTTCATTTGACATGTCAAAACATTGTCTTTACATCAAAAATATATATCTATAAATATTTAATAATTGTAAAAATCAGAGTGTTTACAGAATCAGGAATAGAACAACCATCAGATGTGATGGGTGTTCAATTTGCTTCGGTTTTTACAAAGATAAATATGGCAAGTTTGTCCTCGGGGGAGAGATAATTGTCCCACCATCCTTTTAGTTGTCCAGAAAATCTTGCCACTAATAGGTTGGTAATGGATTCATCTGAGGCATTGTTTTGAGTTTGGTATGCCATACTTACCATTGTCATTTGTTGGAGAATTTGTAAAATATTTGTTTCACTTTGACCATCTATGTTCCATTTATAAATATGATCAGCACTAAATGATTTAAAATTCTGATTCAATCTTTCTTCTAATAATATATTAGGAGGCGAAGCTCTTGAATAATAAAGTTTAAAGGGTTTTTTCCAATTTTCATTATTGATCTGAAGTGGGACTGAGTATGAAGATTTAAACTTTGTTTCAGAATCCTTTTTTGAGGATGAGGACATTTGAGTTTGAGGTGTGTCAGGGACAACCGCAGACTGTAATTGGCTAATTTTATATTCAACTTGTTTTAATAAATCAGTTTTATTATTTAAGAATTCTGATTTAATCCTTCGGTTGAGTTGGAATAGTTTAAAGAGTGGGGCTTCTAACTTAAGAACTAGTGATTTATTAGTGTCAAGTAGAGGAGCTGTTTTTTGGATTACATAATCCCCTAGAGTCTGTAAGTATTGGTTAGTATAATTATTTTGTTCTAAGATATTCTTAATATCTATGGGATCAATTGGGTTTTTTAAATTTTTATATTTGAAGGGTGCAGCAAGTAGGGGGCTATTTTGGTCATCTTTTAGTTGAGGAATTTGCACAGTTTTAGGAAGAGGTAATTTGGATGAAATCGTCGAGCCGTCTGGAGATTTCCATTCTCTTTTGGTCATGTTTATTTTGTTTATGAAAGGATATTTAATGTTTTGGGTCTAGGCGTAGGCACAAAACCAGTCAAAAAATGGAATATTTTCTTGTATGTTTTCAAGAAATCTGTAAAATTTATTTTGGAATATCTTGTCTGTCAGGTTCTTTAAAGTTTTGGAAAAACCATTTTCTCTGAAGTTTGTTTTCCTCAGAATAAAAGTCTTCTCTTACATCAAACTCCTGTTTAATTGTTTGTCCACCATCTTGAGTAAGGAACTCTCTGTCAAGGACAACCCTACTTGATACCAAGTAGGGGGAGCGAGTCCCCGGGAGAGCGCGGAGGATCACTGATAACTCCTGGGAATTCATGTAATTTCAGCACATTTTCCTTGAGGTTTTATTCAATCATTTATAATTTTTGGATACTCAAGATAGGAAAATGCTCATTTGATTTTTGGTTGCACATCATTGTTTATTTGTGTAGATTTTGATCATATTTCTAGTGAATTTCTTATGTTATTTTATGTAAATATTGTAGGAATATTTTGATGCAATAACCAAGTAAGTATAGACCTCCACCAAGCTCCCAAGTGAACAAAAATAAGAGGAAGCCAGAGCAGCCCTAAGAATAAACGGACCAGAAAAGAAGGGTGGCCACGGCGAGACCCATGGCGAACAACACCTGCCTCTGCCCATTTTTGCTAGCTTGCTGTCAGCTCGCCGCTGTTAAAGCCCCTTATTTCTAGGATTTTCCACGGCGAACTGCGTATTTTGCTGCAACAGACGGGCTGAACTTAAATAAAAGGAAGGGTTTCGAGTTCATGAGGCATTCTTTGACTTCTAGGGCATTTTGGGAGTGTTTTGCTCTGCTAGGGCTTGGAGCTTGGTGGGGATTGAGCTAGGACTTGGAGCTTTTAAGAGATTTGGGCTTCTCCTCTTGGTTTATCTTCTCCATCTTCATTCTCTACTCTTGTTCTATTTTGTGATGATGTATATATATGCTCTCATGGAGTTGTTGGACATGAGTGGCTAAATACTTTTATTCTAAGATTATTTTGAACCCTTGTACGGATTGACTCTTGATTCCTCCTCTTATTTTGTGATTAATGAGATGTATGTGTTTATTTTACTCTTCTCCTAATGCTTCTAAGTGATTGATCACCATTTAGATGTTGGGTTCACTTGATTGATGCTTGAGAGGGCTAGATTGAGTGTAGAACTTGGGTAAAATAGTGTAAGAACTTGAAGTTTGCATGATGAATGGATGGTTTTGTTGGAAAGATAGAGATATACTTGCTAACCTTACATAGTCACATTAGGATTGGAGCTTTAAAATTGGGTTTTATTAATTATAACAAGAGATTGTGTAATTAATGAGATCAAACACTTGTTCTTGACTTGAGAGAACTTTTACAAGTACTCTGTGGATCCTAAATTAGCACATTGTTTCGTTGAGAGCATCTTTGAGAGGAGGCTAATTGAGTTTTATGAAGTACAAGGGGGATACATAATCTTAGGACTCATTTTATACTTGAAGTTGAAGAATCACCTATTTATAATTTTGTTTTCATTTAGCATATGTTTATTTTCATAGTTAATCTTAAATTTCAATATTTGAATTTCTCAAATTAGGCAAAAGTGTGACAATCATTGTTTGACCGGGTTTTGGACAAAATCCTGTGTGAACGATACTTTACTTATCACTTTATTACTTGGCGCGATCCGTGCACTTGCGGCATGCAAACAATCACGAGTAGAAAATGAAAGGAAGTAGAGCAGAAGTAACACTTCTTAAAACATAAATAAGTATGCAAATGCAGAAGGGGATGTTCTGAAAGAATCAAAGGGCGTATGAACTAAGGCGGTAGAACCTGCCAATCTAGTTCATTGTAACAGCCTCCTTGATTCCAAGAAGAGGTAAGGATATGATGCAGGAAGTAGTAAAAGAACTCGAAAATATAAAGTTTTATTCAAAATAAGAATATCAAACTTACAAGAAAACGAAATAAAGGAAGCAGAAAGAAAGAGAATTGAAGAGACTCTCAGAATACTCAGAGTTTTTCTCTCTAGGTCTCTCTCTCTCTACAATGGCTATTCGAATCTAAAACAAGTTTTCCTTCATCAGTTGTTGGGCATCCCTTATATAGACCTGTGAATAGTGTTTACAACTTGGAAATTGTTACTGTTTAAACAGTTCCAGTGAGTTTAAGTGCACAGTGTTTGGCTGACACTACAGTATTCTGGCACATGTCTAAAGTACGAGTTTATAAGGGTAGTACTCTGGCATATGTCAAAAGTATTCTTGCACATGTCAAAAGGACGAGTTTACAGGAATCTCAATCTTCGCCTAAATCTATCTCATAATCTTCTTCTTCATGGGCTTCTGAAGTAGATAGAGAAATGATTTGATTAGGAGAAGGTTGGGCTTCTTGTTTTTGGAGTGTTTGGAGCAACAATGTTAATTGGTTTACAAGACTTGTTTTTTCCGCTGTTGATGATAGAATAGAAGCAATCCTTGATTTTTGGTGAAGGAATTGGCTTTGTTCTGTCATACAAAGAAATTGGGGATTTTCTTGAAACCATTTTTCTACTGCATCAGTGTCAATTCTTATAATGTCAAATTTTGTCCACCATCTTGAGTAAGGAACTCTCTGTAGGAAAGGCATTGTTGTTTTATTGATCCTCATGTATTCATATTTCCAAGAGAAAATCCATGAAACAGATAGTTTAGAACAATAATGAAGATCCAAAGGAAAGGGATCATCACAATTGAATTTTTGTTTAAATAATTCAAAGGCTTTAATGACTGGAGGTGGAAATATTTCAGTTAAAGGACAAAAAATTCCCACCAGTAGAAAAACCAATGAGGAAATTGATACTTGTTTTCCTTTTTAAAGTAGATAAACCATGTATGAGAAAATCCTGTGTTTTGGTACCAAAAAACATTAGACCAAGCGTCAACATAATCCCAATAGTTATATCCATCAGGAAAATAATTGATTCCAAAGTTTTTTGGTTTGTATAAATCTTGCCCCCATTGGGATGGAGTAAGAACGTTTAAAATCTGGAGTCTTATGAAAGCTAGTTCATTGTCATTCTTCCTATCTGAGGTATGTTTTATTTCGACAGATCCTGAATGAACAACAATCAGTTCATAGTACTCTCTTGTTTTTGGAATGGCTGAAGGTTTAAAATGCATTCCAGAATGAAAAATATTGGCTGCTGCTTGATTTGGGTTTGGATGGAACCATTCGGGTTTTATCTGAACAATGTTCTTTTGTTTTTTGATTTTTTGAGGAAGGGGGTGCTATATTTTGTGTTGGATAACATGGTTTTATGTGGAACAATTGCCTTTGAAGAGGATGCAACTGTTATCTGGTTAGGCTGAGGGTTGGACAGATCATATTGTTGTTTAGTTATGATCTCTTTGGGTATGAGAGGTTGTTTATCTTTAGTGACTATCTGGCACCATGTGATTTGTGGAATCTATTTTTGGGTGTAGGCCAGAGCATATGATTCGATTGTTTGTTTAGGAGAGGTTTGTTTTTGATTTTTTTGGGTTGATAACCCTGAAGGAGTGGATGACTCCTGTTTAAGGTTTTGGGTTAATGACCCTGATAGAGTAGATGGCTCTTGTTTAGATTGTGGCTGCAACTGTGGAGATCCTTGAGTTTGGGATCTTTGTTGCTGCAAGATTTGTTTAATAATTTCTTCCAGTTCTTGGCTGGAACAGTCTTGGCTTTGAGCATCTTGGAAGATGCTTAATTGTTTAACATTAGATGGCTCTTTAGCCTTGTCATTTGGGACTTTTTTCTTTTTGGGCATATCAGCAGGTGGGTGATTACTTTTATCTACCCTGTAAAAACTCACGGGTAAGAAAATTTGGAAGAGAATTAGAAGTACCCTTAATAAATTCAATGTCAAAATCAAAGATACTTAAAATTGCTTGCCAGCGAGCAAAAACTTGTTTTGATGCAAGATTTTTAACATCCTTTAGTAAAACATATTTTGCTGACTTACAATCAATGAGGAGAAGAAATTTTTGGTTTAGAAGATCATATTGAAACTTGGAAATGCATAAAACAATTGCCAAAATTTCTTTTTTTATAGTGGAATAGTTTTGTTGGGTACTATTCCAATGAGGGATAAAATCAGCAACATAATTTAAACATCCTAGAAATCTATGGAGTTGAGTTTTTTCAAGGATTTGATAGGAAATTTATCTGCAAATTGAATTACTCTATCTATAGGTGTGATAGACCCTTGGTAGATCCAATGTCCAAGAAATCTGATTTTTGTTTGAAAAATACAAATTTTTGGTTTAGAAACAACTAAACCATTAGTTTCGGCAACTTTCATAAAACAATTTATATGTTTAAAATTTTGATCAATTGAACGAGAATAGATTAATACATCATTGATAAAGACAATGATGAATTAGCTATAATTGTTAAAAATTTCATTCATGATCCTCTGGAATTCGGAAGGTGCATTTTTCAAACCAAAAGGCATAACATTCCACTCATACTGCCCAAACGGAACAGTGAAAGCAGTCTTATACCTATCTTCTTTAGAGATTTGGATCTGCCAAAATCCAGATTTCATGTCAAATTTTGAAAAGATTTTTGCAGAATACAATCGTTTTAAGAGATCAAATTTATTGGGAATTTGGTATCTAATCCATCTTAAGGCATCATTCAAAGGTTTATAACTGATGACAAGTCTTGGGGCTCCTCTTTCTATTTCAGCATTTTTATTAACATAGAAAGCAGCAGAAGACCATGGGCTCCTAGATTTACTAATTAATTTTTTATCTAGAAGTTCTTGAATTTCTTTTTTACAAGTTTCAAGAAGTTTAGAAGTCATCTGGATAGGCGTTGATTTTGTTGGGATTTGGGTTTCCAAGAAATTTGTTTCATATAAGGCAAATCGACAACATGTTTTTTACGATTCCAGAAAGCATTAGGCAAATCCGAGCAAATAGTCTGGTGGATTCTATCTAGGCAATCTTGAATTCGTTGTTTAACTTGTGGCTGACCCAACTATGATTCAATTTTTTTAAAAGAGATATCTTCTCTTAAAAAGTTTATTTGCTGTTGTTTTGAAGAAAGAAGATTTAATTATTTAATTCTAGGTTTTTGTGTAAAAGGGAATGTAATTGTTTTTCCTAAGTGTTCAAAAGAAATTCCATCCTGACTAGTTAGATATGGGAATATGGAACTTGCATGATAACTTGATTGCCCATGTTTTTAACTAGTATGAATAGTTGTTGAACGCGAAAACCCTTATTTTCAATCACAACATTTGTGATTTTATACTTGACATCTAGGGGTGTTTGGGCTACACCACTAAATCTCTCAGTTGTTTTTTCATAATATTTTGTAGGGACGATCCCTTCATTAAAACAATTAGAAGCAGCTCCTGTATCAAACAAAACAGGTTGCTCTAGAACGAACTCATCATTGATAATAATTTTAGCAAGGATATGAAATTTTGGGATTAATACTTTAGAGATTAAGTTAATAAATGTTTCATCATGCTCCTCATCAGTATCATGTTCTGGAAGAGCTTGTTGTTCATCTCATTTATGGGTTTGAAGCTGAATATCTTGAATTTGGGATATTGCAGCTGCATGTGTTTCTTGTTGAAGTTTAAACAAGTATTAGCCTTTTTCATTATCAGGAAGTTTGGCGATAATATCAAGGAGTAGATCTTGTTCCTTAGTAATGACATTAATGGAAGGGGATGATTCTTCAATATCATCGTTTTGATATTGTTTAGATCTTCTGAAGAGCTTTTGGTATCGTCTGCTTCAGATTCAGAAGTATTCAGTAAAAGATTATTAATTTGGAATGTGGAAAACAAGGGCACATTTCAAAATACTGTCGTTTAACTCGAAAACTTAAAAAGATTAGGAATATTGACCAACCATGTATTGATGCAACAATTCTTACCAATTGCTATAAGAGGCATTATGCAAGATGATGTAAGGATGACTATAACAAGACTGTGTATGTTTTTCAATGCGATCTGCAGCAAAGTCATCGACACTAAAAAGCTCGACGAGTTGGAAAATGAGGGTTACATTATATGTGCCAATTAGAGATGCACTTTGCTCCAGCCTTTTTCAATATTATGGTGCACTTGATTGTTCATTTGGTAAGGGAGATAAGGCTGTGTGACCCTGTTTATCTAAGGTGGATGTACCCTTTTGAGCAATTCATGAAAGTCTTAAAAGGGTATTCCAAGAACCCACACCAACCTGAGGCATCAATTGTTGAAAGATACTTAGTTGAGGAGGCAATGGATTTTTGCAAATCGTATCTAAAAGGGGTTGAGGAAAACCCACGACATGAAGATGGGATCGGTAAGGGGATACTAGGCATCAAAGTAAAGACTATGTGCCGTGAAGAGGTGTTACAAGCACACCTATACATCTTGAATAATATGGAAGAAGTGCAGCCTTATTTGGACGAGCATAAGAGGATCCTGAAAGAAAAGAATCCAAAAAAGAGTGACATGCAGATTTCTAACGAGCATAATAGGACATTCATTGGGTGGTTCAAGGAGAATGTTGAAAAGGAGACTGGTGGGTTGGATATAATAAGATGGTTAGCCGGAGGGCCGCGTTTTGAGGTTGTTACGTGGGGCTCTTTTGACATAAATGGTTATTCTTTCTACACTAAGGCTCAGGACAACAACAGCACCATGCAAAACAGTGGCGTGATGGTGGTAGCCGAAGCGATGCACTTCTCCAGTTCGAAAGATAAAAACCCAAGATTGGCTTCCATGGCATATTATGGGGTAATTGAAGAAATTTGGGAAGTTAGTTACACCAAGTTCAAGGTTCCAATCTTCAAGTGCAAGTGGGTTAACAATAGCGCAGTTGTGACTGAACCCCACACTGGTATGATCTTAATTGATCTTCACAAGGTTGGGTACAGAGATGAGCCCTTTATTTTACACTACTACAAAAAGCCCCTTTTATGTCACCAATTAACGTCACTTATTTAAAAATGTGACATTGAAAACAAAGGAGTAACGACAAAAAAGAAACAACGTCACACTTAATTTTAAGTGTGATGTTGAAACTTTTCCACGTCACACCAAAATTTTGGTGTGACGTGGAAAACTACTTTCAACGTCACACCAAATTTTGTTGTGACGTTGAAAGTGTTTTCCACGAAATGAAAAAGAGATATCTTCTCTTAAAAAGTTTATTTGCTGTTGTTTTGAAGAAAGAAGATTTAATTATTTAATTCTAGGTTTTTGTGTAAAAGGGAATGTAATTGTTTTTCCTAAGTGTTCAAAAGAAATTCCATCCTGACTAGTTAGATATGGGAATATGGATATTGCATGATAACTTGATTGCCCATGTTTTTAACTAGTATGAATGGTTGTTGAACGCGAAAACCCTTATTTTCAATCACAACATTTGTGATTTTATACTTGACATCTAGGGGTGTTTGGGCTACACCACTAAATCTCTCAGTTGTTTTTTCATAATATTTTGTAGGGACGATCCCTTCATTAAAACAATTAGAAGCAGCTCCTGTATCAAACAAAACAGGTTGCTCTAGAACGAACTCATCGGGGGGGGGCGGGAAGTGAACAAAAAATGCAGGGGTGGTTTTCCACGTCACACCAACATTTTGGTGTGACGTGGAAAAACCCCTGCATTTTTTTTTCATTTCCCGCCCCCATCATTTCGCGCCCCACCACCCCAAAAAACAAAAACCCTCAGCTCCCCCACCCCCCACACCCAGCTCCCTCACCCCCCCACCAGAGCCCTCAGCTCCCCCCAAGCGCCCACCCACAACTCCCCCCACCACCCCTCAGCGCCCTACCCCCACCCCCTACCTAGCGCCTCCCCAGCGACCCCACCCCCCACACACCCCACCCAACGCCCCCCAGCGCCCCCCCACACCCCCCACCCAGCGCCCCCCAAGCGCCCACCCCCCACCCCGCGCCCCCAACCCCCCACCCCCACCCCCCCAAGAGCCCACACACCCCCCACCCAGCGCCCTCCCCAAGCGCCCACCCCCCACCCCGCGCCCCCAACCCCTCACTCCCCCAAGCGCCCACCCAGACCCCTCCAACACCCACCAGCGCCCACCCCCCAGGTTTGTTTCTTTTTTTATTTTTTCTTTTTTTTGGTAATTAAATATGCAATTTCTATCGGTTTTTTTACTTGTTCAAAGTTTTTTTCAGCTCTGTTTTCCTCCTATCGGGTTAAGCAATTTCAATCGTGCCTCCGTTCCCAGATTCACTTCATCCAGGTTCCTTCTTTTCCTTTTTTTTCCTGATAATTAAATCTGCTGCCTTTTTTTCTTAATTGTAAATTGCAAAAAATGCCATAGAATATTTAATGGTTTTGTAAGTCTTGTAAATTGGTCTGCCATACGAAATGGTCTGAGGGAAGGAAGAATAAAGAAGGAACATTTATCAATCCGGAGGTTGAAGCAGTTGCAAACAGGATTGTAAGTATTTTACTTGGTTGTTCATTCATTTAACTTGTGGTTTTATAGCAAATTACCACTTATGATTTTCCGGTCATTGTAGGGCGAACTTGAGCAGCTGGCTACACAAGGGTCCTTCACACCTTCTGGGAGGATGGACATCCAGGACTGTAGGGTTTGCCAAGTATTTTGGCCGCAAATCCAAATACAACCATAGAGAATCCACTGAGGAGATTGTGGCTAAGGCTCGGGCGAAGATGGAGGCCCAATTGGAGGAGGGTTTGCTTTATCCCAACAGCAGATGGCAGCACAATTCGAAAGTTAGGTGGCGGCACAGGTCCAGGAAGCTCTTTCGGGTTATATAGGGGAGCAGATCCGTGCGCAGATTGAGGCACAGGTTAGAGTGTCTACTATACAGCTTGGAATCTCATCAAATTCTTCTCAACAAAGACAGCAGGTTTGAGCATCTACTATATATTTTAATTACCAAATTCCGAGTTTGTCAATTAGAAAATTACACTCACTTTGTATAATATCATCTCCTGTAGGAGTCCCCCGCTACCGGAGGTCCAAGCGGCAAAGACAGCTGCAATCACACTGTGCTGTTAGGATCAATTCATGAGGACCAATCAAATCCCACACCAGACAATGACCCTGAAGTTGGAGAGGAGTGTTATCTCCATCTCGATGTCCCTCGCTTGCGCGCGGTCGCAAAAGCTCTCCAGTACCCGAACGCCTCCTTCATACATAATAAGCGTATTCTGGAGGACCAAGTGAAGGTGTCTATTACAAATGTTCGAAAGAATGAGAGCGGTTCAGCTATACCTTTTCATGATAGCGAAGTAACCAGACTAGGCGATGCTATCGGGGCATTCATCTTGTGCCAAGACGACTTGTACACAAGACTCAACAAAAGGCGCCGGTTGATGTGGTATGTACACTTAATTTTTGAGATTGCTTGTTTTAATATATTACAGCATGTAAGAATATATAACACTGATTTTTTCATCACCTACAGGTCTTTCCAGATAAATATCCTTCTCTCCAACTCCTGCGGGAGATGCAACCAACTTTGCAATCCACATCCATTAGGATGCCTCCAGGAGTAGTTAGTCCAGATCGTACATATGAATTTGCGATTGATAGTGACAGAGATATCGTGGAGTTTTTGACAATGGACTGTATTGACCTCGCCTGGCTCAGATTAGCGACTATGTAAATTACTATTACTATTTATGTCTCTGCAATATTTGTACTTCTATCCTTTTATAATTTCAATTATTTTACGATAGGTACTTCCACGAGCTATGCATCCAATTAGGCACAGAACAATACAGATTCCTCAGTCCATTGGCCTTGGCGAGGAGAGATGATTTCAACAACAAGGCGGACCAGCTGAGATATGAGGATGAGATGTGGGCTTATGTCATACATCAAATGTCAGCGAATCGGGGATCTATCTATTTTGCGCCTATTCTTCAAGAGTAAGTGTGATTATTACCTTTTGCCAAATTTTCATCATTTGCACATTTACAAATGTTTTGTTTTCGTGTGGACTTAATATTTTTAATGTCTTTCAGTAAGCACTGGTCATTAGCTGTCATTTGCCCCAGACAACATCTTTTGGTTTGGTTTGACTCCTTGAGGCATAATATAACCTCCTATTATAAAACTCTTTTATCGAAGTAAGTAGTTTTAATGACTTTTTACTTTGGGTTAAATAAATTATTTTCATGTATATGTGCTAATTTTGGTTCCATTTCAGGGGCATTCAGCAATGGCATTTTATGGAAGATATCGATGAAATGAATAATCCCATCATGGTGCAAAGACCTAAAATAAGTATTTTGATTTAAATTCCTTCAATGTTAGTCAATTGAGATATTATTTACTTTGTTATTAATTTATATTATTTCCTTTGATTTATAAAGTGCCCCAAGCAACCGACGAATAAGGAGTATGGGTATTATGTCATGAAGTATATGTGTGACATTATTGAGAGTGACCGTAGCGGATCCTTCCCACAGGTATAAATTCTTATCTATAGCTTATTATATGATTCATACAATTAATACATATATATGATGTTTTATCTAACTTTGTATTGATCATAGTATCCATTATTGTTGCAGTTTTATGACCAAATCAATCAATTTACAGTCGAAGACATTGATGCGATTCGTGAACGTATTGCTCAATTTTTCCTTTTATTTTTGATTATGTAACAATCTGAATCAAAATTATTTGCTGGTGATCTTTCCTTTCATTCGATTCGACTTATTTTCTTTGGTCTGGCTGATTGCACCATATTTTTATACACTTTTCATTGATAAAATCATTGGATCATTGCATGTTCTTGGGGTAATTGCACCTAATTAGAGTAATTTCTGACTTTTGCACACTTTATTGGAATTTGTTCTAGTCAATGGCAATTTGGGCATAATTAGCATAAATTATTGTTTAACCCATTTTCAAGAACATTTGATGCTACCTCTGGCTTGATTTTATTTGTAGGTCATAGAAGAAACATGCCCAAATTAAGGAGACAAGTTGCAGCGAAGAATTCTGGACGGGGAAGAAGAAGGAAGCGAAGAGAGAAACAGAATCAATGTCGCCGCGGCGAACTGACGGCGAGAAAGACCAGTGAGGCAGAAGCAACATGAGCTCGCCGTGGGTTTCGCCGCGGCGAACTCACGGCGAATTCCTCAAGAATTCCAGAGATGATGTTAGCTCGCCGCGGCGAGCCCACGGCGAAAAGACGAGAACTGCAAAATTCTAACGCGTTTTCAGTGTTTCTAGGGCAATATAAATAGATCAAAACACCCCCACCTGAGGAATCTAAGCCTTCTCTACCAGAAAATCAGCCCTCTCCTAGGGTTCCTTTTATTTTCCTCCATTCTTCACTCTAAACCCTCATCTTCCCACTCAAACTCACCTCCATTCTTGCTGGTTTTCTTGTTCTTCCTTGCTTCACCTTCCATTTCCACCATTTTTCTTCTTCTACCTTCCTCATCCATGGAAGCTGTGGTCATGGGCCATCCTTGGCTCGAATTTGAAGATATGAGAGGCTAAGTTCTTGGTGCTTTGGTGGTGTGAATGTGGCTCTAGCTTCATGGACCAACATAGGGGAGTTTCTAGTTTACAATTTCTTATTTCCTTTGTATTTGGCTTATACTCTTTTGTATTGGTCTTGTATTTGGATTTAAGACTTGAGATATGTGGTTGCTATCTATGTTTGTGAACTATATTGTGTATGCTTTGAATTGAATGTGATTGAGATACAATTTCCTATCTACTTGTGGTTGTATTCTTGGTTGTAGCCATTTTAGTGGTTGCTAGTGGTTATAGTCAATTTCTTCCATGCATGATGATGTGGTTGCACTTCATGAGAGTTAAATTGCATTTGGTTCAAGGCATTTCACAAACCAAGTGGATCTTCACACTAACCCTAAGTGATGGCTATGAAAGTGATTGCTAGATTAGTCATTAATTAGGGCTAGTGGACCCCTAGTGGTTGCTTGGGGATTTTTCAATTAGGCTTAGTAAATTAAACTCCCACTTATCATTTTGAAAGAAGCGTTTGAGTCACCGAAGCACTACCAAAGCCCATTTTATAAAATCACCCCTAATCCAAACTCTTTTCACTTTTCACTTATTAATCTAAAACACCAAAAACAAGTAACTGCTTTTGTTAATAGCTTTAGTAAATGAATCTTCAAACCAAAACCCCCATACCTTTTTATTGTTTTAATTTCATTTAGTTAGCTTAGGTAGTTTAGAAGGACTCCTCAAGTGAAAGGATCCGGGATTGTGCCACTTTACGCAATCCTTGGTAATTATTGTGATTTTAACCCCAAGGCGCATTAGGCAAAGGTTAAATCACTGGCCTATGTTGGTGATTGTATAGTAATGATAGCATTTTACTGTTATGCTCTGTACATTGCTTGGAACTTGAATTTTGTGTATATTGTATTATCTGTTGACCTGCATTTAGACATTTGCAATGTATGTATATCAACAGGGAATAGAAAAATTAAAAATGTTTTTTTTTAAAAAAAAAGAAACAACGTCACACTTTAAGATGTGTGACTTGGTTTCCTAGAAACCACGTCACACAAAATATTCTGTGTGACGTGGTTTCTCCGAGGAACTTACAATGTCACACTTAATATTATGTGTGACGTTGTTTCTCTGACTTTCTACGTCACTTCTTTATGTGACATTAAAAGTCCATTTTCCATGTCACTTGATTCAATGTCCCCTGAAAAAGTGACGTGAAAACCCCCAAAATTTGTGACGTTAAAAGTACTTTTTGTAGTAGTGTTAGCAAGTCATGCGAAACAAGTGTTCTATGTAACAGATCCCACAAATAAGCAATTGTCCATAGTCTTGCAAAGTAAAAAGCAAAAAGATCGTGCTCCCACTTTAGATCTTGATGAGATACCACCTTTATGCGCAATTCCACCTGAACCAAGCGAATCGGAAATGATAGATGATGACGACCAATTTGCCTCTAGAAATGATCATTGTGAGGGGATATGGGATAACACCTAAAGTGAGAATCTTTTTGAATTATAATGTATTAAGTATTATTATTTTTGTTTTGGTTTTGTGAAAGTTGTTGCCTTGTTATGACTCATCACATCTTTGATTTGTTAACAGGTACATCATGGTGGATGATTCTAACAATCAACAACAAAACAATCCCCCTCAAAAAAGGGAAGAGGTCCGACGAAGCTCAAAGACATTATTGTCCGTCACGGGACAAATGTTCAGCCTATCCGTGTGGAATTTGACGAGGACATGAATCCTATTAGAGAGATTGGTGCGAATTTCATGAGCTACGTCGGTTTTGTGGGAAGGAACCGAGTAAGCATCTTGGTTGACGATTAGAGGGAAGTCCATAAAGACATTAAGGATCAATGTTGGTTAGATATCTTGGTATGTTTTATCATTATTTATCTGTTTGTTCCTAATATGCATGTATTTGTTTTTTTAGTTAACTCAACTGATGTGTCTTTTATTCTTATTTTTCTTTGCAGCAAAACTTCGACATCCCAAACACCCAATCGTTCAAGGATTTTTGGTTGAAAGAATCGCGCAAGATATGGAAGGGTTTTAAGAATAACCTAACCAGAGACTACATCCGGGGGGACAAGATGGGTCAAGATCCCTGTTAGACCTATCCCTCTATTGACCCAGAGACTTGGAAGACCTTTGTTAAGAAACGGCTAGACCAAAAGTTCCAGGGGTGTATAGGTTATAAATAGCTCTTTAACTTTGCTTCAAAACTGAATTTTGAACACATTATATTAATTAACTAACTTAGTTTTATTTTCATAGGAGAATAGCCAAAAACAAAAGGAGCGACAAGAAAAGAATATTTACAAGCACACAATGTCTCGGGGGGGTTACAAGTGGGTCGAGAAAAAGTTGATTAAGAAACAAATTGCAGAAATGGAGGAAGCGGCACGGACCGATTCTAACGTTGTTCTACAGCCTCCGCCGCCCATCTCACGTCACACGAAATGGGCTGAGGGAAGGAAGTCTAAAGAAGGAACATTTGTCAATCCGGAGGTTGAAGCAGTTGCAAAGAGGATTGTAAGTATTTTACTTGGTTGTTTATTCCATTAACTTGTGGTTTTATAGCACATTACAACTAAAGATTTTTTCGGTCATTGCAGGAAGAACTTGAGCAGCAGACCACCCAAGGGTCATTCACACCTTCTGGGAGGATGGATATCCTGGCCACAGCAATTGGGAAGCCTGATCGCCCTGGCTGGGTACTGGGGGAACCCAGGACTGTAGGGTTTACCAAGTATTTCGGCCGTAGATTCCGATCCACTCGTACAGAATCTACTGAGGAGATATTGGCTAAGGCTTGGGCAGAGCTGGAGGCCCAGTTGGAGGAAGCGGGTTGCTTTATCCGAGCAGCAGATGAAAGCACAGTTCGATGGGCAGCTGGACGCGAAGCTCCAGGAAGCTCTTTCGGTTATATGGGGGAGCAGAACCGAGCGCAGATTGAGGCACAGGTCAGAGCGTCTGCCATACAGCTTGGACTGTCTTCAAATTCTTCTCAACAAAGACAGCAGGTTTGACCATCTCCTATATATGTTAATTACCGAATTCTGGATTTATCAATTAGGCTCACTCTGTATATTATCATCTCTTGTAGGAGTCCCCTGTTGCCGGCGGTCCAAGCGGTAAAGACAGCTGCAATCAGACTGTGCTGTTAGGATCAATTCATGAGACTGAATCAAATCCCACACCAGACAATGACCCTGAAGTTGGATTAGAGTGTTATCTCCATCTCGATTTCCCTCGCCTGCACCCAGTCGCAGAAGCTCGCCAATTCCTGAACGCCTCCTTCATACATAATAAGCTTATTGGGGAGGACCAAGTGAAGGTGTCCGTTACAAATATCCTAAATGATGAGGGGGGGACAGATGTACCCTTTCCCCATAATGAAGTCACCAAACTATACGAGGCGATTGGGACATTCATCCTGTGGCCGAGACGACTTGTACACAACACTCCACAAAAGGCGCCGATTGATGTGGTATGTACACTTAACTTTTGAGACTCCTTGTTTCATATATTACAGTTTGTAAAAATATATAACATTGGTTTTTTCATCGCCCGCAGTTCTTTTCAGATGAATATCCTTCTCTCTAACTCCTGCAGGAGATGCAGCCAACTTTGCACTCCACAACCCTTAAGATGCCTCCAGGAGTAGTCAGTCCGTATCATTCATATGATTTTCTACTTGATGGTGACAGAGATATCATGGAGTTTTTGACGATGGAAGAAATTGACCTCGCTTGGCTCGAATTAGCGACTTTGCAAATGACTGTTAATTTTTATGTCTGTGCAATATTTTTACGTCTATCCTTTTATAATTTCAATTATTTTACGATAGGTACTTCCACCAGCTGTGCAACCAATTAAGTAGGGGAAAATACAGATTCCTTAGTCCAATGGCCTTGGTGAGGAGAGATGATTTTAAAACCGACAAGGCTAAGCTGGAGTATGAGGACGAGATGCGGGCTTATGTCATACATCAAATGTCAGCGAATCGAGGATCTGTCTATTTTGCGCCTATTCTTCAAGAGTAAGTGTCATTATTACCTTTTGCCAATTTTTCATTATTTGCACATTTACAAATGTTATGTTTCTGTGTGGACATATATTCTTAATTTCTTTCAGTAAACAATGGTCATTAGCTGTCGTTTGCCCCATACAACATCGTCTGGTTTGGTTTGACCCCTTGAGATATAATATAATCCCATATTATAAAACCCTCTTATCTAAGTAAGTACTTTTAATGACTTTTTACTTTGGGCTACATAAATTATTTTCATGTATATGTGCTAATTTTAGTTCTATTATAGGGGCATTCAACAATGGCATTTTTCAGCAGAAACTTGTCAAATGGATGGTGCCATCGTGACACAAAGACCTAGAGTAACTACCTTTAATTTAAATTCATTCAATGTTAGTCAACTGAGATATTATATACTTTGTTATTAATTTATACTATTTCTTGTGATTTATAAAGGCTCCCAGCAACCGACAAATAAGGAGTGTGGGTATTACGTCATGAAGTATATGTGTGACATTATTGAGAGTGATCGTACCGGATCCTTTACACAGGTATAAATTAAATTCTTATCTATAGCTTGATACAATCAGTACATAAATATATGATTTATTTAGAGTATATGTGTGACATTATTGAGAGTGAACGTACCGGATCCTTTACACAGGTATAAATTAAATTCTTATCTATAGCTTTGCAGTAATCATAGCATCCATTATTGTTGCAGTTTTATGATGGAAACAACTCATTTGAAGACAAAGACCTTGATTCACTTCGTGACCATATTGCTCAATTTTTTCTTTCATTTGTGGTTGGTTAAAAAGTGATCATTGCAAAAAATACTTTGTTGTGTAAACATGAAATTTTGTGTGTGTATATATATATGTTTAGTTTGATTTAGTTATAATATAGCTATATATACATGTTGTGTGAATAATGTATACTGTTGATCTACATTATATCTATTTCTGTGACATTTGCAATGAATACAGATTGGGAAACCAAAAGAAGTTAAATTAACCATCGTTTTTTTTAAAAAAAAAACATTAACCACGTCACAATTTTGTAAATTGTGACGTGGTTTCTCTGCCACATCTTTACCAGTATAACCTAATTTTGGACAAACAACGTCACAATTTTTTGTAATTTGTGACGTGAAAAATATGACTTTTCACGTCACTTTTTGGTGTGACGTTAAAAGTTCAGTTTTCCACGTCACTTGAATTTATGTCACACCAAAAAGTGACGTAAAAAGTCCAAAATTTGTGACGTGAAAGCCCTGTTTTGTAGTAGTGTTTCTTGGAAACCCAAATCCCAACAAAATCAAGGCCTACCCAGATGACTTCTGAACTTCTTGAAACTTGTAAAAAAGAAATTCAAGAACTTCTAGATAAAAAATTAATTAGTAAATCTAGAAGCCCATGGTCTTGTGCTGTTTTCTATGTTATATATATATAGATATATTAAAAGAAATGCATCTACATTGTCCCAGGAATAAATTTAATTATTTCATTTGATGACATGTCAAAAGTGTTTTGCAGTATTTAATGATAATGCATGATTTGATCATAAAGAGTTGAAAGCAAGTGATAAATATGAAAATAAAGAATTTCAATAAATAAAAAATTGAGAGGCATTAGGAAAATAAATGTGCGGAATTATAAGGCTATGTAAGAAAGAAATTTAATCACACGAAAGTTAAGTACTCCTGCAAAATTAAAAATGGACATGTCTATATTGCTCACTTATTATTATTATTGAGACTTTTTATTAGTTCAATATTTTCCTTTTTAACATTATAGATCCAAAAAATATTGAGAACAACATAATGAAAGTAAGAAAATAATAATAAAAGGTTGAAAACAAAGCCAATATAATTTAGTATTTAATTGTACAAATATTTATTTAAATAACTCACACATAAAACACATTAATAACGTGATAAAATTAGAAAAAATTTACATTATGAATAAAAAAAATATTTGTGTTTTACAGTTAACTCCTTTGAATTTAATTAATATTCTAGACTGTTTTATAAATTAATTTGGTTAATGTATACATTTTATCCTTTATCTTTACATCAAATCTTCTTTTGGTTCTTTAAGTTTGAAAAATATATTTTAGTCCTTTCTAGATGACGTCGTTAATTTCATTTAATAAAAAATGTTGACAATAAATTTAAAGAGTTATTCTATAATTAAATGTTGATAAAAAATGGCTAAATTTTAAAATATAAGAATGATTGTACTAAAGAATGACTGCAAAATTATTTAAATGTGTTTAGTCATCATTGTTCATTAAATGAAACCAATAGCATTAACATAAAATTATTAAAAATACAAATTTCAAATTTAAGATACCAAAATAAGACTTAATGCTAACTTAAAGAATCAAAATCAAATACAGGTACGTTTTTCTCCTATGAAGCGTATTGGTATTTGTGGACTTTTGGGAATACGCCCATAATGTATATATACGTAAAGCCTGACATAATTGATAAACTAGGCCGGTGGAGGTAACTTGAGCCTTGAATTGGCATAATACTTGTCTGAAGAATATAATTAAGAGAAAATTAATTATTTGGTCCTTCAGCTTTTAACTCAAAGCTTTTAACTCAAATATGACTCAGTCCTTCAAGTTAAATTAGTTGCGACTCTGTCCCTATAATTTAATAATTTAATAAATTCATCCCTGTTTTCCTAAACTCACGAACGGTGTTAACTTTTTCTTCTTGCCTTTAGAGGCCAACTAAAAAGTGGAAACACCGTCCTGCTCTCTCTCTCAATGTCTGACACCCATTTTCCCACATCTTTGTTCCTTCTTCTCCTGTGTCTTTTCGAGATGAAGGGAAAAAAAGCAAATGAAGATTGTGGAGGGGGTCCTCTGGTGTGATGAAGGAACGCAAAAAGCCAAAGGAAGAGAGGCCACAGAATAAGTTTCCAGCTGGAGTCTACTGTCTAATGGCAAAGAGAATAACATGATTTTTAATTTGTTAACACCGTTTGTGACTAAGGTAACGGTAAGGGTGAGTTCATTCAAATTTATGGGATAAATTAGAAGGATAGTTGATACAAATGTTAATACAAATTTATACTTAAGTTTATTTTTTTTAGAAAGGGTATCTTAGTTCTTTTTTTCGATTACATTGGCAAGCTTTCGCTTGAATAAGTTAAGGTACTAGGATCCTATCCTACTAGTCATCCCTGAAAAATTTTGCAGTAGTTTCACTCTCTTATGCTGCAGGGAAAAAAAAAAAATCTCCCTCTTGATAAAAAGCCAAGATTCAAAGTCGTAGCCTAAACAATCTCTACAACCACCCAAACCACCATAATACAAGTTTCACTTTGTTGCCAAACTGTAATAAATATTTTGTATTTATCATCTTAAGATAATAAACCATCTCACATTGATTTACAAGTATTTCTATATTAATGAATAATGAACTAATGATTTTATCATCATATTTAATAAAATTGTTTAGTTGGATAATTTAAATATTTGAATAAGTCTGATGTTAAATAGAGGTATATATATTTTGATAAAAAACTATAAATAAAAATGTCTTAATGGTTAACTATAACACATATATTACTCTTTTATTTAATGGACTTTGAGCAAATAATGGCCATGAGTAATTACTCAACGAGACAGTTGGAGGAAATTTCACAGCTACAGCAACAGGTTCACTTTCCTATAAAAGATCATGTCAATGTATATTATACAAGAATCATGAATTCGGAATTATTCCAATAATACAAGAACAAGGATGTACATCAATTACAAATCCATCTCATGGCCACGGCTCCACTTTCCTGTCAAAGATTTTCCCATATGTAGAAATATAAGTGTGAAGAAGAAGAGGAAATTGGGACAGAACAAAGAGGAAGATGGGAACACTTGCAAGTATAATGATAGGAAGAAGACTCCATGAGTAGTTTGTATGCTCAAACATGAGACGGATGGTGGAAATAAAGGCTATCATCATGCTTACAATAGATATGAAAAGAAAATTAGAAAGACCTAAAATCAACTTTGTTGGCAAGGATTTGAGGAACTTTTCTTCAAAGTATTGTGAGGTTAGGATTGCGAGAAACATCAAAACTGAAGTAGAAGAAGAGAAAAGTGATAATATAGTTGAGAATATGAAAACATTGAAATATGATTGTTTGATCAATAATGGGTATCCATAAGTTTGATCATTTCCTCCTAGAACCGTAAAAGCTGCTGCAAACATAATAGTTGTAATTAGGGCACCGACAACTGAACAAGAAGCTGCTGTGGATTTTATCCATTTCTCTCCTTGTTTCATCAACTCGCTGTGACTTTCTCGGAATGACTCTTCAGCTGTCATGTCCTTGTTTCGAATTGTCCTAAAGGTTGGAGGCTTTAAACTCTCCACCTCCTGCATTTGTTTCAAAATTGTATTGCATTTCACATTCTTATACAAGAAAAGGAAGTCTCAAATTAATTAAATGAAGAAGGGGTTAATGGCATATATTTGATAGGTTCATGTCAAAACAAATGAATAAAGAAAAAAAGAAAAAAAAAGGTAGTAGGAAGGATATTACTACGTACACAAGAAAATGAAGTTCTACATTGTTTGAATGAAGAAAAGAATAAATGTACACAATTGATAGGAGTTCCTTTCTACCTTATATATATATATCCATACACCATTAACATATTCTTCATTTAATCAATATGAGACTTCATTTTCTTGTGTATATTCTAATAACTGTTGTTATAACCAATTTGGGAGGTAACGTTAGCCAAAAAGTGGCAATTTTTTGTTCAAAACCAGGCCTCATGAGATTTACTCAATGTGCATCCAAAGAAAGTGAAGCTCATAGTGGACCATTCTCAAATACTTGCAGGAAAACTGTATTTAATTGATTACTGTATGCAATACTTAATTAATAATAACAGATTCAATTGTGCAAGAGATTATGACAAAATTACTAATAAATTTCACTAACCTTGAACCACTGCAATTCTCTTTGCATTTGCAGCGTAGGTGCATAGATGCGATTAAGGACGTGATCTGGAGCCTTTATAGCTACCTTATGCATCAAGGTAGTTAAATTTCTAGCATCATTTATTAATCCCGTCATGGATTCCTTGAAGCGAAGCCCATGAATAAGGTTGAAAACCTTAGCTTGTCGATATACAATAGCTTCATTGAAACAAGAATCCATCGTTGTACTAAGAAAAATCTCTGGGATTGCTTTTGTTACTTGAAACACAAACTCGACATTCCCTTCTTTAGCTGCAAGACATAAAGCCTGCTCTATAACTCCTTTTTGGTGTGCTTTCCTTGCATTCCTACAAACTAGGCGAAGAAGTTCATCTGCTTGTGCATGCAGCAGCTTTAGCTCTTTCATTTTCTTAACTCCTACATTGATTCGTATCACACATGCATGGATCTTTTAGTTAGTTTAATTTAATTTATTACTAGCTCCCTCTATTCTTAAATATAGTTTTTATTTAGGGATGTGAGTTTGTTTCATAATATAACACCCCTTTATGATTTTTCTCAATTTTTTATCCAATTATTCTTATTGATACTCTTCAATAATAAATAGATATGAAAGGGAGGATAAGAATAAAAGTAGGTGTTTATGGTATTTTGATAATATTAAGTGATTCTAACTAAGTTAACTATCATCCTTAATCTAGTCAAATTAATTTAATTGGTCTTATATTTAGGAACAGAGGGAGTAGAATTAATCGTTATCCAATTCTTTGAAGATATAATAAAGTTAGCTTCCATACCTACAAAATTCTTGATGGAGGTGATGAGCTTTAGCAATGAATGATGCCCTGTTAGTTAAGATCAAATCATTCATCCTTCTTATTAACAAATGATAAAATAGAAATATTGTATTGAAGAGATACCATATTGTGTATCAAAGAGACAAGTTCCACTTATTGTTGGGTACAATTCCATATTAACTATAAGTAGTACTCTTACCTTTGATTAACAGTAACAGTTAAACGTTTAAATAATGCCTGGAAATTTTTGTACTATTTCTATTCTCAAAACAGTATATTGTTGTGACATGCCTAGCTCAGTAAGTTTTACTCTATCTTCTTGACTTTTTTCTTCTTGTTGGATGTCCACACAAAAATTATTGATAGCTGTTTTTGGAGGTATATGTATATCTTACATGGGCAAAGAAACAACAAAGATCTTCTTGTTAAAAAAATACATATATATTGATATATAGTTATGATAACATTTAAAAAGATAAAACAAGATGTTGTTATGTTGAAAATGATTTGGTTGAACCTGAAACTTCACTCATGGAAAAAATGTGCTCTATATGTTAAGTAAATGTATTTTGAATCAGGTTTTCTCAATTCACTATATTGTTTTATTTATTTGTAAGCTGATCTTTAGCCTATTCAATTGTAATAATCTCATTGATTATATTTTGTAAATAATATTCTGTAGGGTTTCTCTGCTGACTATGATTTAGACCAAAGAAAGAACTTATAGCAATTATGTGTATGTGTGAGTTGTATTCACGTCTTAATATAATCTACATTCACTATATAAGTTACAAACTACTCCTTTCGTTCTTAAATATAATATTTATTTATCTAATTTTGATTAAATTATGAATGTTAGTTAAGCTAATTAAGATTACATAATAGTACCAAAACACGTTATCCACTTACATTTATTCTGACTCTCCCTCTCTTATTTGTTTATTATTAAGGAGTGAGTATCAATAGAGATAATTTGGGAAAATATTGAGAAAAATGAGAAAGAGGTTTTATGTTTTGGAACAAACTCCTCTCCCCAAATATGTCCTATATCTATGAAGGGAGGAAGTACAATATAATCTAAAGGATGGAGAGAAAACAACATAAACAAAATACACATGATAATGAAATATATACTCAAGTACAATGATACTCACATTTATAGATCCATCTTTTCCAGAAGATAAGTTCACTTGGGCTAAGAATAGTGGTGTTCAAGGTTGCGACTTCATGAATTGGCATCCACCCTCCATCGTCGATGGGGACTAAAAGTGATTCATTGCATTGTTGAAGCAAATTCAGTGCAATATCTTCATATATACACCAGATATATATAGTCATGCCATGAATCAATAATAGTATAAAAACATGAAGAGAAATGAAAATAAGTAATATCACATAACATACCAAAACGCTGTTCATGGATACAAGCATGAAGAAGCCTAGAACCCTGATGGTTTGTGAGGCGTTCCAACGAAGTGACAGAATAAAGATAACGTCCCATTTCTTGGTTGCCTTTGCGAAAGCCCTTATAACAGGAAGAGTACCATTTATGTTTGGAATCATGGTAATTTCGTGATTCTTATTTACGAGGCACTTTGCTACTTGAGTGATTCCAATGAACCAAATAACCAACATAAGTGTTGTATTACCGTTAGAGTCACCGTTTAGAAGGGATTTTGGAGGTAGTAGCTTGAGCAACTCCTCCACTATGGTTACATGCCCAAACTGTGCAGCCAAATGAAGTGCTGTCGTTTGATCATCATAAATTCCAACAGTTAAAGCATTAGGGTGTTGATCCAGAATTGTTTTCACATCACTCCAATTGTTACAACTTATAGCATGGCACAAATCTTCCTTCCATGCTTCTTCCTCGCCTGTAATATATCCAACGCCATATGAAATGAAGTTGTCTAAGTAAACAAAGTTTATGTGTGTAATTCATCATTTCTCAAACTCCATCTAATAGTTGGGGGAAACATATATGCATGGTTTCTAAAATAGGCAAAATTGTGAGCTTTCAAATAAGTATAATTAATTTAATAAGGACTATTATGGTGTGGACAATTTATTTGTCATCGGAATCATCTTGAACTTTTGTTTATCATAATGGGGTGGCCAAGGTGTCTATACTCATCCCCATCTTTTTAAAAATTTATCATTTAATTTCTCAAATCATTAGGTGGATATTACTTTGTCTATGTGTATAAATAGACACTTGGAAGCAATATGTACATATTCTACACAGTACAGATATATGTACTTATGTATTTGAGAGATTGGTATAAGGCATTAGTTTGTTAGTTCCCTGTATACAAACGATAGGATAATTATTTTGAATAATATAGCCTTATTTAAAAAGTTGAGGATGAGGAGATTAATTTGCATGTTTATAATGTATTGTTTAAAATAATGAAATCAATTAACCAAAGGTGAAAACTTCATTATGATGCACTACTATTAAAGAAGGAAAACTTCATAAAAGTGTAAAGGCAATAAAGCTCATTTTGAAGCGTCTCAAGATTTATTTTGATAATATAAATTATTTGAATTTAACTAAATTAACATGCTTATTAATTATTGCACCTAAAAAAATTGGTGGGAACATCCCCTGACATGTTAACATTCCTTAACAAGATTCCATATTTTTTTAGATAAGAAGAGAATATATTTAAATATATATATATATATACATATATATATAAAATCATTCACCTGATTCCTCGTGTGGCCTTGGTGAGGATTCTTCTATACCAGTTAATTGTTCACCAAATGGAAGTAATGGTTCTGGTGATGAGTGTGGTGAAGGACGATGCAGCCCCACGTGAGGATCAAAATCCATGGGTGAGTTTTGTCTCAAGTCCCCTGGCAGTGTGGACATTTTTGGAGATATATATCTATATTTGTATGATAATCAATACATGTTAAAATTCTTGTTGATTAATTGCATAAGAATATAGATACTGAATCAAAATGAAAGCAAGAATAAAATATCCATACCCCTCGCCTTTAGCTTGATGAGCCTAATTGGATCCAAGTATCCAACAAGCTATGACTGGCAATTGATCGAAAGGAGGGTAGCAACAATATATATAGGGGTATACAGTATTGCTTACATGGAAGGTATGCTTTGCTTGCTAACGTCTCCAAGAATCAATTCAAAAGATATATGCTCTCCAAAATAATTACATTACTTTAAAAAAAAGCACACACGCGCGCGCACAAAAGAGAGAATCTAAACTCTAATGCAACTATATTTATTGTAACACCTCAAATTTTAGAAAATAAAAAATAAGGAGTTATTTAAAGTTTTGGGAATGTTACTAAAATATTAAAAAGCATTAAAAATAAATTTATGATGTTTAGGTATTTTTAATAATTTTTAAGGCTTGTTTTCTTTATTAGTTGAGGAAAAATAGTTAAAAGATGAATTTAAATAAAGGAATATTTAGAACCTTGGGGTATCATTTAATATTTAAAAATCCTTATAAATAAATTTGGAAATTAAAGCATATCTAGAGAAATTAATTTGGGACAAAATCAGATTTACTTGGAAAATGGTAATGATAAATAAAATTACCATTGAATGGCACAATAGTAAAAGAGAAATGAGAATGACAATATCTGCCCCCAATTGAAATTATCTTCAATTATAAGCAGAGGCGCAAAATAGTAATTCAGCATCTCAAAATATCCTTTTCCCTTTCCTTTTTATTTCCTTCCATCTTCTTCTTCATTTCAATCCCTCTCTCATCCTGATATCTCTCACTCTCCCTCACCCTCTCTGTTTTCTTCGAACGGGAGAGATGATCGAGGGCATAAGTAGCGACGAATGGCGGTGAGAAGCGGCGACATCGCACGTGGAGTGTGGGGTAGCCATAGGTAAACTTCTTTCCCTCATTTTCCTTCCCTTCTTGGCCCGATTTTGAGCAACTGTTGGGGGGAGTTGATTCGAATTATGGGGTTTTAAGGTTTCCAAAATTATGGAAATGATGCTTAGGCTTCGCTCTTGATGATTTGGTAAGTGATTTTGAGAGAGGAAGAGTGTTTGGTCGAATTGTTCTAAGAACCCCAATCTTGACACTGTTCACCTGCACTTTTAATGGTGTTTTCCGGTGGAAATTGTCTCAAAATCTTAACTAAATTTGATTGAGAACAAGGTTTAACAAAGGAATTGAATTGTGTGTTGAAATTTCTGATGTCGGGTGATATATATATATATTCCTGTCCTTCTTCTCTTTGTTCCATCAACTTCTTTGCTCTCTGAACCTCTGTTCTTTGGTGACCGTGTTTTGCTTATGATGAGGGAAAGATGGGATTGATGTTGGTTAATTATGGGATGTTATTGTTCAATTTTCCCCCTCCTCTTGTTTGCTCTGCCAACGGGATTCACTGTCAGGGAAGGGGGGATTTGAGATGCTTAATTTAGTAGGATTGATGTTAAATTGGATGCATGAAATTGTTGTAATTTTGCTCTGTTTTGTGTTGCACTAGTTGGTGGTTTCTAGGACTGCGGAAGGAAAAATTGTAATGTTTAATTTAGTGGGATTGAGATTTAATTGGAATAGGAAGTTGTTGTGAATTTCTCTTCCTTTTGGTTGATTTTATGTGACGGTTGGCAGGGGAGAAGATGAAGGAAATCAGTTGATATTAAGGTTTAATTGGGATTTTATTCTACTTGATGTTAAGTTGAAATGGAGTAGTTAGGGGTGTATATATATGAATTTGGCTGTAAAGGAATGTAAGGATTGTTAAGAAATAAGATTGGTTTTATATTCTATTTTGGGATTGGATCTTTAAATCTGTAAGTTGATCAAAGCTTCATGTTGAGGTTACCGTAAAAGGAGGATTTGGGTTCATAGGAAAGGATTAGGGTAGTTGAGAGAATTAGTGATCTGTTTAAATAATAAAATGAGATGAAATAGAAGAATTAATTAGTTCAGTTGTGCCATTATGATGGTAAATCCGAAGTTGGGAAATATTTGAAGTATATATAATAATTTTGAATTGGTGGAAGTTCTGAATTTGCTTTGAATGACGTTAGTACATAATTGAACTTGAGTTTTATTGGTTAGAGTGAAAGGAAATTGTGTTAAGTTAATTATAGAAATAGGATGAGTAACTCACTTGATTATCTTGTTTGAGTTCTTGTGGAGTGGTATGGATTTGAGCATAAAGGTTCTCTGTTCTGTTTCTGTTTTAATTAAGCAGTGTTTGAGTTTTAATTATATTGGATTAAATGCTTGCTCTTATGAATTAAAGGTATGATTTTTCTTCATGTTCAAGAAGGAAGAGCAATGGTTTGAGCCTGTGATTGGTTAATTGTGGGAAATTATATATGGATGGCTTGAGTAAATATATATGAATTAGGTGTTTGAATGTGAAGGTGGATGTATGAATTGAAAGCTTTATATTTGAAATTATGGTTTCAGGGGAGTGGATTGAGGCCCAAAGGGAGCCTTGTCTCTCATATTAGACCAAATAAAGAAGATACAATTAGAGATTTGTTATTGTTAATTGTAATTTTTAGAAGTGTACTGTAACTAAGAGTCAGAAAGTCAAATTAACCAAGTTAAAAGTGATCTCTTCATGATTGACCAAGTGTTTAAGAATTGAAGTAACATTCAACCCGAATGTTGGAAGGATTGAAATTTAAGTCAGAGGTTCATGGGTGATTAATGTAGGGTTTCTGTTGATATAGTCAACTCAAAGAGAAATAATTTAAGACTTGAGTTAGGTTTTGGTTATTGAATTGAGCAGAAAGGAGATTATAATTGGTGAATGGAAGTGAGTAATAAGGGGCTGTTTTGGGGGATTTTGAATGTTATATGGTATCTCAAAGTATTTAAATTAGCATTAGAATTTATGATGAGGTGGCATATGTCTGGTCACATGTACGAGAAATCCTGCAGGTAGAACCTTCACTAGTTAAAGAATATATCGTTATCAGTGGTTGGTAGGTGCAGATCGCACATAGAATAATAGGGTAAAAGCTATCATTATTTGTAAAAGTTTAATTTATAAAATGTATACATGACAATGCATGCATGAAATTTACGGTAAATGACATAAACTGCGGTAAATTGCTGTTTCAGAGAAGCTGTGAGATTGTGAGATGGTTGAGATAAGGTAGGAGTGCTGTAAGCATGGTTTTCAGAGCAGGACCGAGCCGAACGGTTGGACCGTCAGCCGGACATGAGAGCGGCCCGAACTTATGCATTGAGCCGTTTCACCATTTAATCCGTTTTGGGCCGTTAATTATCCGCTATTGGGCCGGGAACCGGACCAGTTATATAAGAACCGGACGGGTCTGAAAAAATGACTAAAAATTCAGGAAAAAAATCATAAAAAAATTACATAATTATTTTAAAAAGACCCAAAATAAAATAAACACCCATTAGACCCCACCCCATCCATTTAGTTCACGTTTTGCTCATGCCCTAGATGAAAAGTTGAGATCCTTATGCCTTCTTTAGATACAGCACCCCTTTACTAGCGATGTCATCCGTTGTTTGCACGCCGACGACAGTGGTTCCCGATACTTCACTTCTCCTTGTCTTGAATATTGTTTTTATGGGAGTTTTCTATCTCTCATCCTCAACGTTCAATACCTCCCAAAATCAATCACAAAGAAAATTAAAAAAAAAAGCAAAATCTCAAAGTTAAATGTGATCAAACTTTGATTATCAAATACAATGAGAGGTAACTAATTCCTTAATTTTATTGTTAAGTTGTTATAGTTAGTGTTATGTACTTAAGTTGACTGTTGACTTATTATATACCTTCAATGGTATTTTGCATTTTGTGATCTTGTTAACTTTTTAACTAATTATATTAACCGTATTTGTATAAATAATTTTTTTAATTTAATTATTACGTCACCGGCCCGACTATTTCAACCGTTTGAACCATGACCCGCTCGCCTTTCCGGCTCGACATCCTGTCCGATTTTTAAAACATTGGCTGGAAGAAGATGAGACGAAGAAAATATGTTGTACTATGGTAGAAAATATGTTGTAATATGTTGTAAATATGTTGTAATTTTGCTCTGTTTTGTGTTGCACTAGTTGGTGGAAGAAGATGAGACGAAGAAAATATGTTGTAATATGTTGGCTGGAAGAAAATAATTTTTTTAATTTAATTATTACGTCACCAGCCCGACCGTTTCAACCATTTGAACCATGACCCGCTCGCCTTTCCGGCTCGACATCCGGTCCGACTTTTAGTGATGTTTATCTATGATATAAGGTTAAATTATCAAGTTAATAGTGGAAGGCATAGAGAATGAAAATGTATATATGTATAAAGAAATACCATAAATAAGGGATAAATACTCTAAAAGGATTAATGTACTTTTAATTGTTTTATAAACCACTCTGTTTAGTAAAAGTTTTAAATTATTCCAATTTGTCAGAAAAGCCCATTAAGCAAGAATCAAGTGAATTGATATTCAGAAAAAAAAAAGTTTTAAATTTTTCGTACTTTTGAACTTCTAATACTGTAAATGTGGTTATAATTCAATTAAAAAACTATAGTATAGTAGGAAAATTAAGGTATTACACTTATCCACTTCATTTGTAAGAATTCCTCACTCCTTTTAATTGAAGGGGCTAACAGTAACGATATGAGGTTAACATCCCACTTATCAGCAGCATGTCATACTTTAGGCTACAATCAATACCTTTGGTGAGAATCCCTTTACGTCATTTTCCTTTGGGATGAACCTATGACCTCCCATTAGGCATAGGTATGGCATTGTTAAACTCTTGTCTTGAGTGTGATGTCCTATCGAAGTTATAAAGTAAAGCAATTGTATTTTTGTTTAAAAAGCAAAAATATAATGAAACAGGGGATTCTGAGGTCTGGTCTTTGAACATAACAAGGAAAAAAACAGAGAGAGAAAGAAAAAGTTCATGAAATGCACTCAATGCTCGTTCGTTTTTATTATGAAATAATTCGTATGAGACATAATGTCAAAAACTTCGATTCCTTCCGTGAAATTCTTGAAAGTCAAAACTTTACCCCCTGTACAAGCAATTTGCTTTAATTTACTACTGTTAGAATCCTTTGGGAAAAAGCTTACTTAGAATTGAACGCCTATTGCCAAACACTTTAATCAAACCAAAACAAAAAACAGTTACCAGCGATGTTAGTCCTTAATGACTGATACAATTTGGTCTTTCCCCCAGCACAAAAAAAAAAAAAAAAAAGCAAATAATTAAGTTCCGTCCCTAATTAGTGACAGAACACCGCTATATAATGAAAGAAAATCTACATATACTATTGAGTCACATAGTTGGAATAAGCTATTCTCGAAATCAGTGATGGATTAGTGACTGAATATAGTGAAAAAAAATCTATTTACTAATCTATCAAAGAATTATTTTTATATAATTAAAAAATGCCATGTGCCATCACCATTGGAAGTCATGTGTCCCCTGCAAGCGACTTAGATGGTAACACGGGCCAAACCTGTCAAGATGACTTGTTTAGACCTAAAAAATGTAAAGGTTGAGTTTGATGTTTTATCCCTAAAATTGGAAGCGGGCCTTAAAAGGCAGTTCTTATGGGGCTAATAGCCTAAAAGATTCAGCCCTATAGGGACAAAAACCGATTTGATTAGGTTCTATTATTTTTTATTTTTATTAAAATTGTTCATATAATATTAATATTATCAACTTTTTACATTAATGGTTAATAATGTTGCAATCTTTAGTTACTTTTAACTCTTTTTAAGATTCAATTTCATAAAATTATTTCATTTATTTGATTTTAAACAATAATTTATTCATTTTAATTTTTTTAGTTAATGATTTGATTTAAATTATATGTATTAATATTTTTAAATTATGTATATATTTGATTAGACAATATTATGCATGGTTATTATTTAACTGTGGACTTAGTGCTTTATATGGTGTTTGTAGCTTAATTATGATAATATTTATATCTTAAATTTAACATTTTATTATTGAATTTTATTTCTTTTAAAAAAGGGAGAAATAATTTTTATGTTACATGGGCCGACCCTTTAAGGTCCGAACCTCAGCGGTCAAGAATCATGATTGTAAAAAATGATCAATTTTTTTAAACTCAAACCTAAAAAAGATTGGCCATTTAATCTTTTCCCAACTCTACCAGTGACCATTGTTCTAGAGCATTTACCACTTGATCTAAAGAAAATCTACGGATTTTAAATGCAAAACTATATATAAAAATAATATTTCATTTTAAAATCATAAATATAAAGTTTAATATATTACTAAATATTTATATATAATTAATAAGAGTTGGATGTAATGGAAGAGATTACTGTAACATCCTAGAAAATTAACTGAATATTGGATGTAATTATGAATTAATTAATGGAAATTGATGAATTATTGGGATATTTGAGGAATTTGAAGTGTTTTTTAGGATTTTAAAGGCTTAGTTTCTTCCATATTTTAAGGAAAATAATTTTGAAAAAATTATTTTTAGGCACAAAGGAGGTGTAGAAGAAAATAATTAGAGAGTATTATAAGTAGATTTTTGGAGGTGGAAAGAAAATTTTTGCTCAAAAAAATATTTTATTTAAAGATTTTAGAGCTTCGTTGTCTATTTTTCCCAACTCCTTTTATTTATTTTTTCTTTTTTTCCTTCCCTCCTTCGTTTTGATCGTCTTCTTTCTTCCTCTCTCTTTCGTGTTGAAGGATATTTAAAAAGGGAGTTTTTGTGAATTTTTTGAATTCGCCAGAGCCGGAGACGAAGCATTTCCGGCTGACTAAACACATTTTTGGACTCCCGTAAGTACCATCTATATTCCTACACCCTTTATTTCTCTGATTAGCTCCATTCCAAAAATAGGTCTTATTTGAGTTGAGGATTTTGGGAGTACTAAACCCATAAAATTGAAGTTTAAACTAGAGCTGTTCAAGTACCGGGACACCCTTTATCCTTTGTCCGAGTCCCGGTATGATAAGAAGGCCGGGACGACGCCATTTGTGTCCCGGTCCTAGTATCGATACTGAAGGGGTCCTGGACCCATTGGGACGGGGCCGGGACATGGACCAAGACCGAGATGTCTCGATTCACTTTAACACAATCTGTCTTATCAAGAGACAAAAAAAAATGAAGCACCTATGTATGTTTATACTTTAGTTACTAATAATATAATATAATTAATTTTTAATATCACATATATATTTATGTGTAAAAATTATTAATCATTCAACAATCATTCAGTCCAACAAATCCTTTTTAACTACTTATGAAGTCTCCAAAATATTATAATGAAATAAGACAACAACCATAAGTCTATAATGAAAATTTAAACATTCAAATTCAAAGCAACATCATTGTTCAGAAAAAGAAAAAAGAAATTTAAAGCAATAGCCAACAATTTAGCCATTCCCTACTTCTTCGATCCCTCCTCTTCATTAAGGATTGTGGAATGATGGAAAAGAAAAAAGAGGTGTGCCTCTTAAAAGGGTAAACCCTAAACCTTAAATTATTGAATTAATCAATCATCAATATAATTAAATGATCTTGTAAAGAAAGAGAAAAAAATAATATTTGGGTAGGGAGTTGATTAATTAATTAGAAAAAAAAAGGAATAAATGCATGTTGAATTAGGGAAAAAATTAAATAAGTAACTATACTTATGGTACCGGGACGGGACCAGGAATCCAGAATATGTGACCATATCCCGGTACCATCCTGGTTTCAATTTGGTTATAGTATCGTTGATCAGGTATCGGATCCATTTGGTTCTGGGAAATTCTGATCCCAACAGGTCCGAGACAGGACCGGGATAACCGGGACAGAACCTTTTGAATAGCCCTAATCTTATGAACATATTTGGAGTAAAATACACAAATTACCCTTCTATTTTATTTAAATTATAGAAGCATCTCATCTATTTTGAAAAACAAATAAATGCCACTTAAAATGAAAATGTATACTAGATAAGCCTCCCTTTTATATTTAAAATTTCATTTCCAATCATGCAACTATTAGTTGATTATTAAAGTTGACTGTAGATCTCTGTTTTTGACACAAATACCCCTAATCAACAGAAGAGTTATTTTAATGCGCATATTTTTCAATTTTTCATCATCACATATAAATCTTTTTATTTATGTTAACTAATTTATAGTAGTTTTAAAATTTTAAGTAAATTATATATTTATATATATTTAAAAAAATTTAATGAACTAGAAGCTTAATATAACGAGGTATAAATTAGTCAATATATTCTATACAAAAAAAAAGTCCATATCGTTTGAATCACTTTTTTAAAGATAATCACAATTTTTTCAATTTTACATTAAGAGAATATATACAGAAAATTATAATACAAGGGAAAATTAATCATTTTAAATAAGAATAATTAATCCTCAAGTCCTTGTGGTGGTCCTTGTAAGTTGGAAACCAAAAAAAAAAAAAAAAACCAAGCCCTTGTAGGTTTTTTCTTTTTGTCCAGTTCTTATACTTTTATTTGTTTTTAATTAAGTTCCTGTAGTTTTTTCTTTTGATAAGGTCTTATAATTTTTAAAGTTTGAAATTAAGACCCTGATTTTAGTCTATAAGTTCCTGATGAGGGTGGGTCAAAGTAAATATTGACAGTGCATTCTTTATTCTTTTTCTTTTTCTTTTTTTTGGTATCGAATGATGGTGCATTCTCAAGGGAGACGAATCAGGTTGCTTGGTGGGGTTGTACGGAATCATGCGGAAGACATTGTAGTATGTTAGTTTCATTGTGGAATGACTGAAGAAGATGAGTTGTGGGCCTATCTAATAGTAGTATATAAATAATTTAATTAGATTAATGATGTTAGTTAAATTAATTAAAATCACATGATTTTATCAAAACATCATAACCATTTACCTTTATTCTTACCCGCTTATCATTTATTCGTTATTGAGGAGTATCAATATAAGTAATTTAAGAAAAATGTAAAAAAAAAAATGTCTTATATTTAGGAACAAACCCACCACTTCAAACCGGTCGTAAATTTGGGAACTCCCTACTCTACAGATGAGGGGAAGTATATTCAGGAAGGGAAATACCAACTGCATGTGCATAGAGATATCATAAAAGAAGTTAGAAAGCTTCTTGAACGAGAGTGGACACTGAAGGTGAATAGCATTCTAAGATTGGCTAATGAGGCTGCTGATTATTTGGCAAAAAATGCTCTTGTGAGCATACCTGGTTTATCATACTGTGGCTAATCCCTCGACGGAGCTGACTAGGATTTTGAATAAGTTTAAGAAACAACCTCCTCTGGCTGGGTTCTGTGTAAGCTGAGTTTTAGTTTCTTTAGTTTAGTTCTTGCAATAAAAAAATGATATCCTCCAATAAATATAAAATATATTATTATTGAAATTAATATTTTTAATATTATGTATAAATAATAATAAGTATACATTTAATCCTTTATATATAGTTTCATCAAGTCTCTTTTTGGTTCTTTAATTGTCATTTTTTTGTTAAGACCCTTAGTTTCATTTAACAAAAAATGCTGAATAGAAGAATCTGAAGGGTGATTCTATAATTGAATGCTAATAGATGTGCTAAGTTTTAAAATAAAATAATGTATACTAAAGAATTAAAATCTAAACATATTTTGTTAGTTTGTTATGTAACTTAAAATCACCCGTTTGAATCATTACAATAAAAATTTAATAGGACTATAATTAATTATTTTAATTATCTATATAGAAATTATTTAGATTCATTTTTTCTAATTATAAAATCATTATTTTAAATCTATCGTTGTTATTTATATTTTTAATTTTATTTATTTATATCATTTTAATTAACTTGATAAATAAAATTCTATATGTACCTAATTAAAAATAATGTAAAACGATAAGTATCTTTTTTTGTTTTTGTTTTCCAGTAAAACGTTAAGTATCTAATAAAAAGAGAAAAAACTACAAAGACTTGATTAAAAACAAGTGAAAGTAAAAGGATCTTATTAAAAAAACAAAAAACTACAAAGACCCAACTAAAAATGGGAAATCCTTGCGTGAATCCAGTGCATCACGTCATTTATGGTCGGACTAGTGATAAGTAAACATGTAAGGTCTGACGTGAAATTTTCAATCTAAGTTGGCACCCTGAAAAAAATAAATGAATCGGTAAAAATATTATTTTTCAACATGTAAAATAAAAAACATTGAAATCATAAGATTTAAATTTTTTTATGTTTTGTTTAATTTTTTTAGGGTGCCAAGTCAAATTGAATATTTCACGTCAGGCCGTTATTGTTTACTTGTGATTGGTCAAACAAAAAATGACATTGTGCACTAGGTTCACACAAGAATTCCTCATTAAAAATTGGTTAAAACTATAAGAACTTGGAGATTAATTATCCTTTTTCAAATATTTAAAATATTTTTAATTATTAAAACGTAATATTTAAAAAAATATTTGTAATTAATAAATTAAATATTTTAAAAAATTTTAACTGAATGTTCCTAACTATATTAAAAAGTTCAAATATATAACCCTATGTAACACCTAAATTTTTCTACTATATTATCACGTTTTTAATTGAATTACAACCACTCTTCAGTGTTACAATCCAAAAAATACGAAAAATTTAAAACATTTTCTTTTTAAACATTAAACTAATCTTCTTTCTATTGGAATGGGCTTTTCGGACAAATTGAACAATTTAAAACTTTGTCTAAAGCAGAGTGGTTCATAAAATAATTAAAAGTACGTTAATCCTATTAGGGTATCCATCCCTTATTTATGGTACTTGGAAAATTTAAGTTCCTTTATAAACTTATACATTTTTATTTTCTATACTTTCCGCTAATAATTTAATAATTTAATATCATATCAAATACAAATAATACTACCATAGCCATTCTTGTTTTTCATAATTTCATCATATTCTCTTCATCTGATCTTCTTCCAGCACTTCTGCCTTATCTCAACCATCTCACTATCTCCCAGTTTCTCTGAAACAGTAATTTAACTCAGTTTATGTCATTCACTATAATTTTCATGCATGCATTGTCATGTATACATTTTATAAACCTTTACAAATAATGATAGCATTTATCCTACTAATCTGGGTGACATAAGCACCTACCATCCATTTATAACGATTTCCTTGTTAACTAGTGGAGGTTCTACCTACAAGACTTCTCGTTATAACATTTAAATCTATAACTAACTGGTTTGGCAAAGGGGTAGTGAACCACCTAAGCCTGGAGTACTCCAACATAAAAGGAATAAAAGACATATCATTTAAATGCAACAGGTATTACAAAATTATATATGCAATTTAGTGAATGGAGATAAACTGCTACCTGGATCCCATAACATACTTCTGGATTAGCTTTTTTCCTTCTACTCTCTCGAGCTTATGTCAAAAGTCAGGGCCTATGTACATATATGGGTTTAGGTTAGGGTGGAACTATAAATAAATCTATGCGTCTCTCTCGTTTCTATGATATTATATATTTCTACCCTTCTTATTCTTTCATAACTTTATACCTGTTAAAACTTCTTATATTTCCCAATCCTAATAAACATCCAATTACTTTCGATTCAACACTCTTAAGCCTAATAAGTAAACCTTATGCATATCATTTTGACTTGGGCAACATTTACATACCTTCAAATAATTTCTAATTAATCATTCTCTGATTTCATTTATCACTTCACACTTATTTATTCATTGGAAAACATCAAGCAATTACCCAAATCAATTTAAACAAACTCCTATACTAGTTATTAACAATCATAGGTACAAATTTCAATGTAACCAAACTTAGCCCTTACTATTTAAATACCTTGATTTTCCTACCCCATACTTCCATTTCCAAGAGCCTTGCACAATTAGTAATCCGTCTTCATCTTCCAATATTTGCTCCTCAATTCCAACTTGCATAATAAATTTCTTGCCTCTATTACAGCAACCTAAATTATAATTTGCATGACTAGAAAATTAAAAGAATTGATAACATCTAAGCAATTAAATAACACAATCTAAACAATTAACTAGCACAATAGAAAATCTTCACATAATTAAAATTAATCATTAACCTCTCTTTTCACCTTACTAATCGCAACATTAAATCCTTTGTAATCCTTATCATTTATTTTCCAACTTCAAGAACTTATACCAGTCCATACTGTAACAATAGCTGCCTAATCCCACAATTAACCACTCACAAATAAACATTAAAACGTTTATATAGCTAACTATGTTAGGAAAATGAATTAACTTAATAAAATAACTAACATAGTTAGAAAAAGATCTTTCCATAATATTTAGATATTACCTTTTTAATTCAAACCTCAACTCCAATCTCCGTCATCACAGTATAATTTTCTTCCCACTACAATAACAGAAAATTACATTATCTATGATTAATCTCCACACATCATCCTTAAAATACCATACATCTCAAAGGTACCTAAAATCATTAACGGTTCTCACAAATACCGAGCAAAGTTGCCGGAGATGGACCGGTCCCAAAATAACAACCATTAGAATAGTATCCAACTACCATATCATAATGGAATTTATACAATAATTTTCCCCAAAATAATAACAAGTTTCAGCAGAAGCATCATACAAAATATGACCCTAAATGTGGCAATACCTCCTGTCCTTCTGGTCCAGAATATCTCACAATATCAGTGAGAAGTTCTCAGATCCTTACCTTGACCTCCTACTTCACTCCTAGGACCTGCAAAAGTGAGATCAACGGGGGTAGCCCCAAACGCAACCACTGACTACTCATCTAAGTGCGGTGTGTGCTAGTAAGGTGTCTAGTGGAATACATACATATATATACATTAATTTAGAAGTATGCTTAGACATTCACATATAATGCACGTCTTAGTCCCAAAATCTCTTTTCATCTTTATAATTGTGGAATAACCCATCACAATTCATCTCCAAGAATAGTGTATATATATCATTGATAATTACAAACAACCCAAACGAATCCTACAAGAAACGTTGGGAAATCATGTGGGACCAGTGGAACCTTCCACCCGCCCCTGATCACCACGGTACAGTTCATGAGGGACTTTCTACCCTCCCTGAACTGCACCACGGATTAGAAGGATCTCCATCATTTCTGAATCCATGAGGGGCGATCTCCCCTCTTACGTCTTTTTCTCCTTTATTTCCCATAATATATCAATTAGTCCATGTGACGCAACAGGGTACCTCATCACGTGATGGCACAAGTTCCAATTCACCGGTGTCACATACACAAATAATTTCTCACAAACAACACATAGATATGCAACACCACAATCCGACACCAGGCCTTCCAGTATTTTCAGAATATATATATATGAAATAATTTCCAAAATCATATATATTTCAGTTCAAAATATTTCAAATCACAAATTTATGTCATTTCAAAATAATACTCCACAGGACATTATATTATGAAAAATAATAATATTTCAAGATCCCATTTCCATATCTCATCAATCATTAATTGATAATCATATCTCAACTGTGATTCAAAACCTCATCTCCATATAACATCATAATTATCAAATAATAATATTTCAAATTACTTACTAACACTACACACACATAAACAAGCATAAAGCAGTTACCTGATAGCTGTCACCAATCTCACAATAGTGCAACTCCCCTGTGCTAACTCAGTACAATTCAAGCACTACACAATCATATATACGACCACAATTAATTATTTATCCAACAATTTCACATGTTGAAAATTAAATTACTAACTACCATTTCTTTGCCCTCACTTATTTTAAATATTTTATTCAACATTTATTCTCCCTCTCTATCTCTAAAATTCATCTCTACTCCATTTATACATATATCCAAAATATTAATCTTTCCAATACCCATTTATTTTAAACCTTAACATCCAATAATCCCCATTATTCATCACCAATACCAATTAATAAAATTCAACCCTAAACAAAATTTTCCAAACATCCTCCAATCATTTCTCAACCTCAAAAATCCATTCATTAATCCACAATTTATTTCTAAGTATTGATAGCTCAATAAATTCAAGTTCAAGCCTAAAATATCCCCTTTCCCAAATCAAGGCCTACACCAAATCTAATCTAATTAACCTCATTAATATTTTTGTTGGGCATAAACTATCTCCTTAAATTCATAATTCAACATCCAACATCCATAATTACACAATTACCTACACAATATCCTACTTATCCCAAACTTTAATCCACCAATATTTTCTTGGGTCCAAATTCTTGTCAAACCAATCAATTAAATCTCCTCATATGACCTTAATGAACATCTAAAAATAATCAATTTAATTATTAGTACCTCAGATCATCAAAAATCCCAATTTCTAAAATATCTAAAAATCCAAAAATTCCCAATAATTAGGAAAACCTCCAACAATGAAAAATCTATTTAGAGAAACTCATAATCAAAGTCCAAGCTTCAATTTATTAAGCTTAGGACTCCCAGAAATACCAACTTAGAAAAGGCCTAATTTTTCAAGTATAGCTAATCGAAAACTAATGACATAAAAATGTAGAGGAGGCTTACGGGGTTCCGAAAATATGCTTAGCTGGCCGGAAAACTTACTATTCCTCCACCAACGAACTCTGATAAGTCCGGTGAGAGGAATAATGGTGGTGTGTTAGAGTAAAGAAAAGAGAGAAAGAGAAGGAAAGAAAGAGGAAGAAGCGGGGTGATATCGCAATAAGTGTGTGTATATAATAATAATAATAATATAATATAATATATAAATAGTGGTTGAGTGTGATTGGTTGAGGAATAATAAAATAATAATAATAAAAGAAAAAGTAAGAGTCACAGTAGAGGAAGGAAGGAAGGAAAGAAATTATTGACGTGAGGGAGTGTCGACAGGAGGAAATTAAGAATAAGAAGAGAGGAAAATACACTACTAGGCCCTAAAATTCTCAAATAAAATATTTCTTTTGAACAAAAAATATTTCTTTTCACTCTCAAAATTTTCCCATAATATCCTTTATTTATTTCCTCCTATAATATCCTCTTTTGAGTCCAAAAATAATTTCCCCAAAATTATTATCCTCAATATAAGGGAGAAACTAAGGCTTTAAAATCCTCAAAAATACCTCAAAATCCTTCAAATATTCTCAAAATCCATCATTTCTCATTAATCAATTCCTATTTACCCCCACAAATTTTCAATTAATTTTTAGGATGTTACACATACTCCTTCCTCATATTCAACTACCCCTTTCCCACCGATTTACCTTTCATTTATCAATAATTTGACCATCTAATTCAAACTTCCAACTTAGGTAGCCCATGTCTAAACCCTTAAGTTCCTCAACCAAAACGTAATTATTAATACTAAATCCTTAAAATAGTTACCATATACTAAACCACCATTTCAAGAATCAACTTTCTCCCTTTAAGCCTAGACTTAATACTCCACATGTCCAAATTCTGAAGCCATCTTCATCAATCAATTCACGCCTAAAACATTAAACCAATCCTTATGCTTCATGTGAACTCCACCTCAATAATCCCCCATTAACTAGCTCTTATTCTCACAAGGATCTGAAATAATCTTTACTCCTATCAAACCCATCTTCTACCTTCTTTAATCATTTCCAAAATAATTCCTATTTCTAAATTGAACCAAATCAAGGAAGTAATCATCCCTCACAGCAGAGCATAAACACTAACGGGGCACAAAGTCTTAAGTTAACAACTCACCTTCCAAGCTACTAATTCCTATCACCAATGCAAATTATCCAGAACAGAAAATAAAATAACAATTAACTTCTAAACTGCCTTAAAATCCTTTAGACCCTAAAACACACTTTTCCAATTTATATCACACCTCATCCCTCATCTTCTAGTCCAAGATTATTCGACTTCATATATAAAAACTTGGCAATATTTAAATAATTATATTCACCCCTAGAGAAACATATTCTTAACAACCTTAACAATTGCCTGAGCCAACCCAACCTCAAACCCACATAGTATCTATATACAATCCTTCAATCAACAGAGTTTTTAGCCTTAATCATAATAAACAAATTCTAGATTTAATATACTTGGCCTTGGATGAGAATAATAGAAGAATCAACGCTTAAGGAGATTCAAATTTGATTATTATAAATCACTCCCAAAGCAGATAAGAACCCCCAAAAAATCAACCTTTCATTACTGTTCGCCCGCAAGAGTACGGATCGTAACGTAGTAATAAATTATCGTCCCACAGAGATTTGTTTTAAAACCCCAATCAAACAACAGGCTAATGAACTCAATTAAGTTGAAAAAAATCAAATTCTTTTAGAAAGTGGTTTAAAAAACTAATTTTAAAATAAAAATAAAGAAACAAATAATAAATATTTAATTTATCAAAGAACTAAGCCTAGGATTAATTCTCACCGTTGTATTTCATGAACCCTAATTAATTTCCCTTCCTTTAGTCTTCAAATGACAATTTATGTTTGCCTAAGATTCTAAAGTACTTGAAACGCTCTCTCGAGTCAAAATCAATTCTACACTTCTCATTAACTTGCTCAATCTCTTGTTACAAATTAATAAAAGTATGCCTTAAGAGCCAACCTTAATATGACAAAACTAGGTCGATAGATATATCTCTATTCTATCGACAAACTCTCCGTTAGTTGATTTAAACTTCAAGTCTAATCTGATTTATCCTAGTTCTACACCTAAACTATCTCTCTCGAGTATAATTTAAATGAACAAATCGCTCTAAAGGATGATCAGTCAATTAGAGGCATTAAGAACAAGATAAATCAACATAAATAGTCATTAAATTCTAAAAGAAAAGGAAACAATTAGGTTTCAATCCATACAAGGTTTGAATCAATCCTAGAACAAAAGATTTAGCTACTCATGAATGGATTAAACAAGAAAATACAAAGAAATCCCATGTTTAATTCACCAAAGTAACAAAGAATGGAAGAAAACAAGAAGAATCTATCACCTAGGGCAAGAAACTCCTCCAATTTTGCTCCTCAACCTCCAATTTTGCAAACCCTAGCTCCAAAGATGTGTGCATCAATGAGTCTAATGGTTCCTATGGGTTCTAGGGTTGAAAGGGGGCTGATTCTCTCCAATTTTCGTGCCCTAGGTGATTTAAAAGGGTAAAAATCGAAGCTGTGCGTTTTGCAGATTTTTCAGGATTTTCGCGCAATGTCGCGACATCTTGGTGCAGTGTCGCGACATCAGAACCAATTTTCAGCAATTTTTCTTAAATGACCTCCAGCTTTCTCCACGTTTTTCCTTTGATCTTTCTCTCCTTCGTCACTTAGAATGTCCATATTTACCTATCCAAACATGCATAAATGTGAGGGAATCATGCCAATTAATTTTCCTAATAAATTAGCATATTTTTCTTAAAATTAATCAAATTTTGGTTCATATGACAGATTTACATAATTTTCTCTTAAAAACTCTTAAAATGCCCTTAATTAGCAATGATGACTCTTCAAATATATTCTAAATACGCCCTAAATTAATGGTCAATGGGGAGTCATCAATTACCTTCCCATACATCATTTCACTTTATCACATTTAAGGACCTAAAATGGTTAGACTACCATTTGTTATTCAACTGCATTTCTATAAAGATCTTATCATTCCTTATCTTTAAAAAATGCTTCATCTCCTAAAAGTAAATCCGCAGATTTAACTATCATACTTAAATCACCTATTAAACTTTTAGAAACTCCAAATCATACTCATCATTCAATTCATAATTTAATCACCTTCTCTTTCAAATCTGGAAATATACTTCCCGTTTTTAAAACCACCCCCCTTAATTAAAACATCAAGAGCTCAACTTAATGATCAAGAAGAAACCTTGAACAATTCTTTTACTCTAGCAACCCCTTCATTTCTTTTCCTTTTTCACAATTACGATGTTGTGCAATGACCACAACAATTTAATAACCTCTTGAATAAACTCTTTTCTTTCTTATTTTTATACCTACATAAAGCATCCTCCTCTACTGCACCATTCAACCAATGTAATCTCTTCCATTATAAGCCATCAAACAAACCATCATTCAAATACCCATACTATCCAATCCTTAGTTGGTATAGAAAGTCCCACACTGCTTAATAAAATGAATATTAATGGTGCTCATTGCTGAGAAATTCTGTCATAATTTAAAGGAAGAATCACTTCGTATAGCAGGAAATATAAATACCAGAACAAGGGTTGAGGGTTCAACCACTAACAAACAAAACCAAATACCCATACACACTAAAATTCTTCTCTAAAATACTCTTATGAACCTGCAATCACTGCTTCCTTTACCACAGAAACTAAACCCGACACCTTTCACAACAGCTTCAGAATTCAAAATTACAAATCAAATCAAAACCCAACAACGTCAAAGAATAACCAATCCAACTTCATACACAATTAATCCACATTCCTATTAAATTAACATCCCAAATTCCTCTTTCTTCCTACCACTGAAGCCAGCGGCCAGAAACATTAGAGACAAAAGTTTATAACATCTTCCTACAATTTAACTAAATTAAATATCACAACATTTTCTCTTCCCCTACCACAAAACCCTTCAGCTCGAGCAGGCAAGAGAAGAGAATTGAACAATTACAACCTACATCAAACAATCAGAAATTACAACATCCATTCCATCTTTTCTTTCTTCATCAACAGAAATCAGAATCGCAGAACAAGAATGAAGGCTCGGCCAAGCAGAGGAAAAATCGAATCTACCAAAGACCACCCAAAATTCATAGACAATTCAATTTCTTAGTTAAATCTTGTTCCTAATCAAGCTTAGTTAAGGTTTTAAGTCAATTTCCCCTAAAAACACTACTAAGGCTGACGGTGAACAGTGACCCATTTGGGGATTTTAAAGCAACTCGGCTAAACTCACTTCTCTCCTAAAATCGACACGCAAATCATCAAGAGTAGGGTCCAAGAATTATTTCTATGAATTTGAAAGCTTTAGAAACTTCTCGAAACTCTGAATCACTCTCCCTCTAACTCGCTCGAAATCGGCCAGAAGAGAAGAGAAAATGAAGGAAAAGTGCTTACCTAAGGTTGACCCAATCTTCCTTAGCATTTTCCACCTTATTTTGTTGCCTGCCGCCATCGTTGGAGGCTGAAGTCGCCGTTGAAATCGAAGAACAGAGGGAGGAGAGTGAGAGAGCTCGGGGATGAGAGGGAGAGGCAGAAAGTGAAATGAAAGGAACACGTGGGAGTGTCAATGTTTAAAAGGAAAGGTAGATATTTTTTAGGTGTATTTTACCATCTTGCCCTCCCTTTTATAACTGGATATATTTTCAACTAGGGGCAGATATTGTTATTTTCATTTTCTTCTATTTTTCCTCTTTCCCTTAATGTCCCTGTTCGATCACCGCAAGTGCACGGGTCGCACCAAGTAATAAAGTGATAAGTAAAGTATCGTTCCCACGAGAATTTGGTTCCAAAACCCGGTCAAACAATGATTGTCACACTCTCGCCCAATTTGAGTGATTCAAAGATTGAGATTGAAAATTAACTATGAAAATAAACATATACTAAATGAAAATAAAATTATAAACAAGTGATTCTTCAACTTCAAGTATAAAATGGGTCCTAAGATTATGTATCCCCCTTGTACTTCATAAAACTCAATTAACCACCTCTTAAAGATGCTCTCAATAAAACCATGTGCTAATCTAGGATTCACAGAGTACTTGTAAAAGCTCTCTCAAGTCAAGAACAAGTGTTTGATCTCATTAATCGCACAATCTCTTGCTACAATTAATAAAACCCAATTTTCAAGCTCCAATCCTAATGTAACTATATAAGGTTAGCAAGTATATCTCTATCTTACCAACAAAACCATCCATTCATCATGCAAACTTCAAGTTCTTACACTATTTTACCCAAGTTCTACACTCAATCTAGCCCTCTCAAGCATCAATCAAGTGAACCCAACATCTAAATGGTGATCAATCACTTAGAAGCATTAAGAGAAGAGTAAAATAAACACATACATCTCATTAATCACAAAATAAGAGGAGGAATCAAGAGTTAATCCATATAAGGGTTCAACATAATCTTAGAATTGAAGTATTTAGCCACTCATGTCCAACAACTCCATGAGAGCATAAATATACATCATTACAAAAGAGAACAAGAGTAGAGAATGAAGATGGAGAAGATAAACCAAGAGTAGAAGCCCAAGTCTCTTCAAAGCTCCAAGCCCAAGCCCAAGCTCAATCCCCACCAAAATCCATGCCCTAGCAGAGCAAAAAGCCCCCAAGAATGCCTAAGAAGTGAAGAATGTCGAATGAGATCGAAACTCTAGCTTTTATTTCATTTCAGTCCGCCTTTTCTGTCAAAACGAGCAGCAAATACGCAGTTCACTGTGGGTTTCGCTGCGGCGAACCTACGACGAACTCACAAAACATCTTGAAATGAAGTGTGTTCTCCATGACTTCGCTGTCACTGTTGCTACGACGAAAGTCACGGCGAGGTTTTTTTTTAACTTGTTAGCTTGGTGGAGGGGCTATTATCACTTGGTTATTGCATCAAAATATTCCTACAATAATTACGTAAAACAACATAAGAAAGCAACTACAAATATGATCAAAATCTACACAAATAAACGATGATGTGCAACCAAAAATCAAATGAGCATTTTCCTATCTTGACTATTCAAAATTTATCAATAATTGAATAAAACATTAAGGAAAATATGCTAAAATGACATGAATTACTGGGAGTTATTAGCCCATTCTTTAAAAATTTTAATTACCATTTCCTTTACAAATTGATCTAAATTTATTCCAAAATAATTTATCTAGATATGCTTTAATTTCCAAATTTATTTGTAAGGCTTTTTAAATACTAAACAATACCCTCAAGGTTCTCAATATTCCCTTATCTAAATTTATCTTCTAACTATTTTTCCTCAATTAATAAAGAAAATAAACCTTAAAAATTATTAAAAATACATCTGGCTTCATAAATTTATTTATAAGGCTTTTCAATTTCTAAATGCTACCCCAAGACCTTAAATAAATCTTTATTATCTTTTTTTGAAAATTTGGGGTGTTACACCCTCCATTTATGGTAAGGATAAAAGAAATTTGCACGAAATTTGATTCGATGATGGAAAGATTAAATAATATCCAAACAAAATAATAATGATAATAATAAATTAGTATGCAAACTTTTGTAAATATTTGAGCATATAACTCGCTAAAATATTACCTTATTAAACCCAAATGTAGAGCTTCACGAAATTCTCTTCTTTTTCTTTTGGCCTTGATGAAATTTAACAAATGTCAAAACCTATAAACATTTATAGGTTTAAATTAATATCTAAACTACGGTTAATTTACGCATCTCACTGAAATTCTAATTCACTAAATGCTACCCCACTCCTTGTAAACTTTTGGGATAACTTTTCTTTACATATGTTAATCACTTTAACTTTATTATTGAATATTTTCCATGTCAGAAGCTATATCTAAATGTGTAAAATTTAAACGCATAATGACATAGACCAGATATTTTAATCCGCTTCTATATTACTGCCTTAATCAACATCTAAAGTCTCTCCAATCATATCTTAACAAGAATTTCACTAATATTTTTTACTTAAGACTTGAACATTCCTAGGAGATGCCCATATAAATAATTCCAAGAAAATCTTCTTTTTATAATGAAAGGCCATACTCAAATTTTATTCAGATACTTCAAGGCATAATCCTCATAATTTCAAAAACTACTTAACATCTAGAACAAAGTTTAGCAGGTTCAAGATTCTTTATAAATTTTGAACTTATGTTCTAGCTCCATTTTTACCTCTCACATATTTTAAACATACAGAAAATTGTAATGTAACATTTTGACTACCATCACAGTACCTAGAAACCTCTAGGCAGCACTGTACGCTTCATTTAACAGGCAATTACTCTTTAAAATCAGGGATTATTTGTTTAATACTCAATAACCTCAAGCAGTTACTAAAAATAATATTTTCTAAACTTAAAACAATCTCTTAATTCACTTAAGGAATGATCTATTATATTTATCAATACTATCACATTTTCCATTAGGAATAGAAGCTGTTTGCATTGTATAACCAGGAATAGCCAAGGTTACTGAGGAAATTAGGGTTGCTCTGCCTGCAAGAGAGAGACAATTTCCCTTCCACGTCGATAGCCGTTGCCGCACCTTATCAACCACACCATGATACGTGCCTATGGTTACCAGTTCATGGTGGATGGGTATCCCCAGGTACTTCCCCAGGTCTGGAGTGATCTGAAAACCCAAAATATCACAAAGCTTTGTTCTCCTCACATGATGAACATTCTTGGAGAAGTAAACATGAATTTTGTTTGCATTAACTTTCATGCTAGAGGCTTCACAAAATTTATCAAGACAACTTTGAACTTCTAAAGCCTGCTGAATTGAAGCTTCAACAAATAAAACAACATCATCAGCAAAAAACAAATGGGATATCGATGGTCCATTCTTACATAAATTAATTGGCAACCACTTGTTATTATTAACTCATTCCATGATCATATGGGCCAATTTCTCCATGCATAGAACAAACAAATATGGAGACAGAGGATCTCCTTGTCTTACACCTCTGGAGGGATTAAATTTTCCTGCCTTTTCTCCATTCCATAGTAATTGCATTTTTGGAGTAGAAATGCAAGCTTTCATAATCTCTTCCATCTTTTTTGGAAATTTTAGCTCCCGAATGCAATTGAGTAAAAAGGATTAATTGACCCTATCATAAGCTTTTTCTAGGTCAATTTTAATTGCAAGGAACCCACGTTTACCTTTCATACTTCTCATAGAATGAATCACTTCCTAAGCTACAATGATGTTATCGGAGCTATGCCTTCCTTGGATAAAACTACATTGATTAGGAGAAACTACATAGGGAAGGACCGATTTAATTTTGTTAGCAACAATCTTCGTAATACTTTTAAACACCACATTGGGTAAACTTATGGGACGAAGATCTTGAATTACCTCCGGGTACTCCTTCTTCGGTATGAGGACAACAAAAGTATCATTAATTTTTCTTATGTGAGCTGGGTTCTTCCATAGAGATTTAATGAACGCACATAACGAAGGTCCAACATATTCCCATTGACTTTGATAAAACAAAGCATTAAAACCATCTGGACCTGGTGCCTTCAAGGTCCCCATACTAAATAATGAATTTTTAATCTCACTTTCAGAAATATCCCTTTCAAGCCACACCTTATCATTCGGTCTTATCTCAGGATAAGTGATCTCATTAATTAGACAAGGTTGAAATATATGCTCTTCTGAAAATAACGAACAATAATATGAGACAACCATACCTTTGATTAATTCTGAATCATATACCCATTCATTCTCTGCATCCCTTATTGCTCCAATAAAATTCCTCTTTCGTCTACCATTAGCTCTAGCATAAAAAAATTTGGTTTCCTATCTTCATAAATATACCAATCACTTCTCGCATTTTGAGCCCACAGTAAGGATTCTTGTGTCAACACTTCTTCAAGTTCTATCCATAACTCTTTTTGGATAGCTTCTAAACTTTCAGTTAACCCATGTCTTGCTTCAGCTTGGGTAATTCCTAGAAGGCGCCTCAGTATCTTCCTTTTCCTTTCAAAAATAAACCCAAACGTGTCCTTATTCCACTTAAAACAAGTTTCAGTAAACCTGTTTAAATTCGTAACCCAATCACTTTCGCCATCCCAGTTCTCTTTCACAAAGTCACTAAATATATCATCTAAAACCCACGCGGCATTGAAACGGAAGGGACGTTGTACACAAGCTGGCTTGTCAAATCCATTAGTTCTTAAGAGTAACGGTCTATGATCAGATTTGAGCCAATTCAAATGAGTCACCGTTGCATATAAAAATTCATCAACCCAATAAGAGTTTCCTAATACTCGATCTAATCTACTCTATTCCAGAACGTTTCCAAGTAAAAGGAGGGCCCATAAAGCCCAAATCATTAAGATTCATAAACTCCACAAACCTACAAAACTCTTTATCAGGGCCTCTACATTCCTCAAGCGATCTCCGTTCGAGACAAGAAGAGTCACATTATAATCACCTCTTAGACACCAAGATTCCTGAATATCAGTTCCAATTCGATAGAGGTCTCTCCATAATTCTCTTCTCCTAGTAGCATGGGGACTAGTATAAATTAGAGTCATTACCCAAGATTTGTTATCAGCCATAATTATTCGAACATGCACAAACTGAGAAGAGGTTTCGATAACTTCAATTGATTTTAATTTCTCTGACCATAAGCACCAAATCCCTCCTATAACCTTCTGCATCCACTAAATGCATATTTTTTAGACCCAATTTTCTTGCAATTTGCAATGCTTCATCTCCTCCATATCTAGTCTCAAATAAAGCAATAAAATCCAATTTATGGAAATTCACCAAATCTCTAATTAAATTAGGAAAGGGTCTGGATCATGTTCCCCTTACGTTCCATAATAATGAATTCATTGGGAAACCTCTTGTGAAGATGAGAGGTCCACTCTCTAGGCTTCAACTAGATCCAATTGGCCTTCATGAACATCCATTTCCGCTGGCCCCTGATCCAAAACACATTAATCTGGTATTGATTCGAATTGGGCTTCACCCGTATCCAGGCTTTGAACAAAATCAATCTCATTTAAATGCCCCCACTTCTTTGTTTTCGAGCCTAACAACTAACTCTCCACTCCCAGTGGGCTCCTCACCACAATACGGCCCATTATATTGCTCAAAATATTAAAAAATATTTTCAGATATAACTAACTCTCCATCAAGGTTGTCAAACCCGTGAGTTTAAGTAAACTCATGAGAAGAATGTAAAATCGGATCGTAAACTCGAATCGTACACTCGTAAGAGTTTACCTTTATTAATAAATACATATGTCTAGTATATAATTAGATAAGAAATACAAAAAATAATAATAATTTAACTTGAATATATTTTAAATATAAATAACTGGTATTAAATATATCAATATTCATACTTTATCTAACTCAATAAAAAAATTTCTATGAAATTTTTATATAAATTCATTGAATAATTCAAATAAAAATAATTAATATAAGATTTATAGCAAGTTAACACGATTTTCTATAAGATAAAAACGTAAAAACGGTAAATTCGGCATGTAAACTCGTGAGTTTTTACCGAGTTTACAGCCGCTATGAATTTCAGTGACTCGTGACACGTTTTGGTTAGGTAGAACCGTAAAAACGGTAAAATCAGAGAGTCAACTCGCGAGTTTGACAACAATGCTCTCCATCCACCTGGCCCTTCCTCCCCACTAAGGCCCTTATTCCTCTTACATTATCTTTCCCTATAACCTTCCATTTCGGTAAAGCCTTCCTTTTTCTACCCACTTGGACCCACTCAGTACCTGAAGGAATGTTAGCCACATCCTTCCCAAAATCACGGGATTCTCTCTCCTTAATTTTCTCATCATTGTTACCCTTTGACTTTCCCTTTTCATTATAACTATTCTACGCCTTAAATCCTTCCTTCTGATTAGCCTCTTTTTTCACCAAATTAGCTCCGGCATATTCTTATTATCACCCTTGCCATATTTCCTTCCAAAGTCACGTTTTACCAACATATCCTGACCATACATAACTCCCTGAAACGAATCCACCTTGTTTATTGGTAAATTAAAATTCTTCCCATTTTCAGCACCCATCGGAGATGCCTCCGGTACTTTCTCCGACTCTGGCCACCGTGCTTCTTCATCATTCTGATTAGAAGAAGATGGGGATGCTTCTGAAACTTTTTCCCCAGATAAATCATCATGTTCCAAATTACATTGACCCATTCTATGACCATACTGGCCACACTTAAAGCAAACAAGGTATAAACTGTAACACCCCAAAATTTAAAAAATGGATATAAGAAATTATTTAAGATTTTGGGAAATGTTATTAAAATATTAAAAAGGCATTAAAAATAAATTTATGATGTTTTACTTATTTTTAATAATTTTTAAGGCGTATTTTCTTTAGAAAATAAAGAGAAATAGTTAGAAGATAAATTTTAAATGGAAAAAGAATTAATAAGGGAATATTTAGAATCATGTGGTATTATTTAATATTAATATTTAAAAAGTCTTATAAATAAATTTGAGAATTAAAGCATATTTAAAGAAATTATTATTGGAGTAAATTCAGATCAAATTGATAAGAGAATAGTAATTAAAATTTTCAAAGAAAAGCATAATACGTGAAAGAGGAAATAAAAATGACAATATCCATCCCTAATTAAAAATATTTTCAGTTATAAAAGAAGTGGCAAAATGGTAAAGTATTTATTTAAAATATCTTCTTTCTCTTGTCCTTATTTTACTTCCCACGTGTTCCTTATTCTTGCACTCTTCTCTCTCATTCCCGATCACCATCACATTCCTCACTCTCTCTGTTCTGTCTTCGTCTTCGCCCTGGTTCCAGCGATCACCGGCGACGAGGACGGCGTTCCACAGCAGAAGAACGCTCGACCGACGCTATAAGCTTCGATTTGGGTTTAGGTAACTTTCTTCTTCCTATTGTTCCCTATTTCTGCCCGATTTGAGAGGTGTTGGGGAGGTATTCATTCGAGTTTTCTGCTGTTCTAAAGGTTATAAATAAGTGAAATCGAAGCTTATACTTCGATTAATCACTCTTGCGGAAGGGTTTAAGAGGTAACTTGGTGTTTGATCAAGTTTTCCCAAATTTCTTCTTCCTATCACTGTTCATCCGGCGCTGTTCACGGCTGTTTCTGGGCAAGAATCAATTGAAACTTTAATTAAACTCAATTAGGAGTAAGATTGAGTTAAGAATTGAGTTTTGTGTTGAATTGTGGATTTTTCTTCTTCCTGTGTTCAGCTCTGTCGACGGCAAAGAAGAAAGAATTAATGTTTTAATGAATATGAAATTAGGAATGAAAGAATGAATTGCTCTTGTATGTTGATTTGTGGTAATTTTTGAGGTGACTGATTTTGGCTTCTGGTCTGTCCGATTCCTTCCCTACTTAAGTTCAAATTTTTGTTATCTTTTCTCTGTTCTTCGATGATGTGTCGCTTTGATTGATCTGAAATGGAAATGCAAAGGGAAGTTGTTTGATTTTGTTTCTTTCCTTCTTTTACTTGTGCGTTGTTTCGGCTAGGGAGTCTAAATAATTTGTGATGTAATTCCTGGTATTTTTTTATTTGATCTGTGAGAAGCTATTTTCTGGTGCTTGTCTCTGCTGTGTGCAATTTTCTGCTTGAGTGTTTGAAATTGGTATATGATTTTGCATGATGAATTTCTTTTGGAAGAATTTGAAAGTCTTGATAGTGTTTGAATTAAATCAGAATCTCATCTTGCATGTTGGAAATTCTGAAAATTGATGCTCTGTTCCTTTGTGTTTGAATGACGGGTGAAATAATTTTCTTGAAGGGTGTTGGAATGGTGAATTTCGATTTTTCACTTTGCTGCCCAGAGAAATTTTAGGCGAGTTTATTTAGGGGTACTATAATTATCCAAATGTTAAATTATATGAGATATATGTTTGTTCTGAAGTTCTAAACTGATCAAGTTAAAATTTGATTATATCTACTGTTGTAAGGTCTCCAAATACTAACCAAGTGTCCTAAAATTTCAAGGTATGATTATGGGCTTTAAATGTTGATTTAAGAATTTATTTAGAAGCTGGAAATGACTTTTACAGACAAATGGAGAAGCTATCCGAAAATCTATATAGAAGTTGGGTGTTTAGTTGTGATTAATCTTAAAAAGGGAAGAGGATATATATTTTAATGAAGATGGATTTATAAATAAGAATGGAGCTGCTGTTTATGTTGAAGGATAATTGAGGTAAGATTTCAATCGTTGAGTCTTGAATATAATCTAATAAAAAAAAAAAGATGTCTAAACAATCCTATAAGGAAAGAACACTGTTGCTGTCCGAAAGTTTCATAGAATTTGGGTTATAAGTAATGAAATCAATGTATACAAATGATAAGTATCAATACAGGATTATAGGGTCTAAGAATACTGATTTGAATGTTAATTTAGAAGCTAGAATTCATCATCTATCAAGTTTTAATCAGTTACCATCTGCTGTATATTTATATGAATTTAGTTACATTTCACATTATATGGAATTTTATGCTTTTAGTTCTAATTTTATAATATGATTGAATAGAATGATTCTGTTGGGTACAAGTGTTAATACTTTGAATATTGTGAGTATATAGATGTTTGTGAAAGTACCTATTTGAAGTTCCTGTTTGGATGATACCATTAAACCAGAAATTATAGTTGTTAGTTTTTCTTGGGATTGCTTTGGCACCATTTCTCCACATGATTTGTCACTATTTTTTTTTATTACATAATAAGCACAAGACTAACTAATAACTAGCGCCTTCTCTGACTCTGCAATCTCAGCACCGACCTCAGGGATTTGGAAAAATTGAACAAAACCAGCTCCTACTAATAAAGCAGACTTTGCTAATCTGTCAGCCAACCGATTTGCTTCCCTCTTACACCAAACCACTTGCAAATCCCAATCTCTATGAAAATAGGATAAGATCTGCCCCAGCACCGTCGTTCCCTCCACGTCCAAGCTCCTGCTATTATCAATTTCTTGCACCAACTCCAAACAATCCGACTCCATAACAAGATGTCTAACCCCAAGATCCCAACTCCACTTCAATCCCATAAGAACACCCCACCTTTCTGCAGAATAACTATCTCCCCTTCCAATATTAAATAGAAACCCACCTTTCACACTACCCTTATTATCTCGTAATATCCCTGCACATGCTGTCACAACTCCATTTGGACCACATGCGCCATCAACGTTCAATTTAACATACCCCTGCCCCGGCGCTTCCCATACACTATTACTCTGTCCAAGTTGAGAATATTTAGAAACATATTCCCCTCCCCATTTAATGCATGCCTTAGCCTTCGCAATAATAGTGTGAGCATTCGACTCAACTCCATTAAAGACAAAAGTATTCCTTGCCAGCCATATTTGATTGCAAACCAGAGCAAAAATACATGGCCAAGGGTGCCCATCAATCTTGAATCCAGCCCTTAAATTCCACTCCATCCATATTTTGATATCCTCAAAGCTGAAAAAGGAATTGTAGTAATCATTTGGAAGCAACTTCAGCCATACCTCCAATGCAAGCACACAATCTCTTAACACGTGAATACCACTCTCCACTACCCCTTCACACCTCCCACAATTAGACAACTCCGCTATATCACGCATAAATCTTTCTATATTAGTCAGTAACTTATTCTTACAAGCTAGCCATATGAACATTTTACTTCTCTGGGGAACATTCAACTTCCAAATCAGCTTCCATGGCCACTTACTAGTACTTTGACCCACTTTCAATTGAGACTTATACGCTGATCTTATAGAGAACTCACCTGAAGCCGTGTGTCTCCAACTTGGTTTATCATCCTCCTCCATCTTAACTCTCTGAGCTTCAATAAATCTTATCATATCCTGCTTCAAATATGGAGCAAAATGGCTAGTATTCCATTCTCCCATATCTGAAATTATCTCAGAAATTGTCACCTTAGCATAATCCTTAGGCAATTCCTTAATTACCACATCTGCTAGTCTCATTTGATCAGGCAACCAACGATCTTCCCAAAATTTAATTGAATATCCTTTACCAAGCTTCCAACATAATCCTTGTTGAACTTTCTTCCAACAATTCTTAATACCTTGCCACGCTTGTGAACCCTCCTACTTTCATTTATGACTGGCAAAAGATCATACCCACACCCATATTTTTCTCTCATAAGCCGAATCCACAAAGCATCCCTTCTATGAATTAAACCCCATCCCAACTTCATCATGAAAGAATTATTTTGTAACTTTGCTTTCCTTAAACTTAACCCACCATCCTCTTTCTTCATACACACCTTATCCCATGATACCAAATTAATTCTATTTTTAGATTCTGAACTACCCCATAGAAATCTTCGGCATCGTTTATCAATTTCTTTACATGTTGACACCTGTAAAGGAACTGTTTGCATCTCATATGCCGGAATAGCTGAAATCACTTATTGCACTAGCGTATGTCTAGCTGCACTGGAAAGAGTATTTGCTTTCCATGATGACAATCTCCTATCCATCTTACTCAAAATGTAGTCATACGTACCTTTAGTGACCCTTTCATGATGAAGAGGAACACCGAGATATTTCCCCAGATCCGCACACGGAGTAAATCCCATAAAACCACTTATCTCATTGACTCTTGTATGATTCACATTACTAAAGAAGAAAATTCTGGACTTTCCATTATTGACTCTCTCCCCTGAAGCTGCACAAAAGTCATCTAAGCATGCTCGAATAATAGCTGCTTGCTCCATATCTGCCTCAGCAAACAAAAATAAATCATCTGCAACTAGTCCCATTCTTCCTTAATCTAAAAGGCTTCCAATCCCCTTCCTCCACTTCTGACTGAATTAAATGAGCAAATTTTTCCATGACCAAAACAAACAAATAGGGAGATAATGGGTCCCCCTGTCTCAACCCTCTCTTCGGAATAAATTGTTCCCCTTTCTCACCATTCCACATAACCTGCATTCTCGCTGTACTTATACACCATTCAATAACATTAATAATAGACTCCGGTAATTCTAATTCATGCAGACAACGAGACAAGAAAGCCCAGTTAACTCTATCATATGCTTTCTCTAAATCTATCTTGATCACCATAAACCCTTGCCTCCCCTTCTTATTACTCATAGAATGTATCACTTCCTGAGCTACTATAATATTATCAGAACCCTGTCTTCCAGGAACAAAACTACACTGATTAGGAGATATTATATTTGGCATCAATCTTCTCAATCTAGTGGCCAAAACTTTGGTAAGAGTCTTGTAAATTACATTACATAGACTAATTGGCCTGAAATCTCGAATCATCTCAGGGTGCTCCGTCTTAGGAATGAGAACAATATTAGTGTTATTCACATCTAATATTTCATCCCTTTTAGAAAACATAAGCTCAACGTTTGCTAAAACAGACATACCTACAACCTCCCATTGTCTCTGATAAAACAAAGGGTTAAGCCCATCTGGCCCAGGAGCTTTCAATGGCCCCATGGCAAAGATAGCTCGCTTCACCTCCTCAAAAGAAATTTTCCTTCCAATAGAATTAATATCCACCTCCGCTAACCTTGGAAAAGTTCTCCCAAAATTAACAGTGTTTAATATCTCCTCATCCTCATTAAACAATGATACAAAAAAATGTGTTCCAATTTGCATAATTCTACTTTGATCATATTCCCATTCCCCTTCATCTTTCAAAGCTTCAATACGGTTTCTCTTCTTCCTGCTATTAACCATTGAATGGAAATATTTTGTGTTTCTATCTCCCTCCATGTACCAATTACAACGGGATCTTTGTAACCACATTAACTCCTCCTGAGCTAACACCTCCTCCAACTTCACCCATGCATCATCCCTTTCTCTCTCTAACCCCCCCTTATAACCCACGGCACCCATCCTTCTATTAAGAGAATCCATTTTCCTCAATAACAATTTCTTATTTCTATTTAAATCCCCAAACACAGTCTTATTCCACTCTTGAACATTCCCCTTAAAACACTGAACGTTCTCATCCCATCTTCTTGACGATGTCCATGATCTTTTAATCACCTCATGGAAATCTTGGTGAGTAACCCATGGAGCAAAAAAACGAAAGCTCGTACTACCACCCTTTTTCACTTCCTCCCTTTCAACCTTAACTAATAAAGGACAATGATCAGATTGAAATTTAGGTAGATGAATCACACTAGCATCCAAAAATCTCAATCTCCATTCCTCCGTAGACAACACTCTATCAAGTTTACTATTACAACCATCTTTACCTCACATAAAATGAGGTCCCACTGCATGCAACTCATTCAAACCATTACTTGTTACCCACTCCTGAAACCCTTTATCTGGCGGCAACGAACATCTTGCCTTAGATACACGTTCATCATAGTGTAGAGTAGCATTAAAATCGCCACAAAAACACCATTTTCTAACTCCCAAACTCTGAACACGATCCAATGTTTCCCATAAAACCCGCCTCTTTTGCATATTTGGGCTTCCATATATCACCGACATACCCCACTCATCCGCCGTACCGACATTAAAAACTCCACTCATAACCTGATCATGCTTGTCAATGACATTAAAATTAATCCCCTTATCCCAAAAAATCCATATCCCTCCACTAAATCCTGCCGCTTCAACTACTTCAACCTCATCAAAACAAGTCTTCTTTTAATTTTCTGAGCACGTTCACCTCTTTGTCTGGGTTCTAAAATTGCCAATAATTTTAAACAATATTGACTACGTAGCTCCAATAATAACGAAACAAACGACTTCCCTCCCACTCCTCTTGAATTCCAAATTAAAAAATTCATCATAAAATAATGAATATTAAAGAGGAACCACAAACCCAAAAAATAGCACCTAAGCATCAATTCTTGGACCCGAGGTCCCAGCTTGAAACTCCTTCTCACTTGATGGCACCATGGCTAATGGGTTTTCCCGTATAATTAATGTTTTAACTCCATTATTCGAACCAGGATCCAATGGGTTTGCTGCTTGATTATTGAGCCCAAATAAAGTTTCACCCACTACTATTTTTTCACTTTGGCCTTTCACGTCACTAGCCTCCACTTGCTTCAATCTTGGCCCAACTACTATCCTCCTTTCCTCCATATTTTTAGGCTCGTTATTAGCAATTCTATTTTTCACTTCCAGATAGGCTTTCATGGGACTAGGCACTACTATTTTATTATTTTTTTTATTATCAACTTTTGCCACCTGTTCCTCCTTCTTTTGAGCCTTCTTTAAAAATACCTTCGGTTGTTGTGGCACAATCATCGTCTCATCATTACTAGTACTTTTTTGAAAATTCACTTCTCCTCCTGATCCCACCAAATCCTCCTGGTCAACGCTATTTAAGGCGATCCCATATTTTCGTAACTAAATCATCTCCATCACGATGTGAATCACGCCCCTTCCAATTTTGTCGCCCTCCTTGCCTCCCTTTCCAACTCCGTTGAACAACCATCCATCCACCGTACTGCGTCTCTTCCGTTGCAATTTTCGGCGATGAATTACCATCATTCTTGCTAAGCCCTTCATTTGAATTATCTACCACCATATTAGCATACCCACAATATTCCTTATCATGCCCATATTTCCCACATCCAAAACATATCAAGTGGAGACCTTCATATTCAATCTTCTTCTCAATTCCATTTACCATGATACTCGGAAGCAGTGGCTTTGTTAGATCCAAAATAACACAAATTCGAGCAAACCTTCCTTTTGTCCTCCTCAACGTGGTGTTATCCACTTTGAGGACCTCCCCAATCTGGCTCCTTAGAACAAACAAAATCCCTTTATTGTAATAATCCAAAGGAAGTCGAGCAATACGCACCCAAGCAGCAATTTGGGTAACTTGTTCACCCTCTGGATTAAAATCGGATCTCCATGGTTGCACACTTATATAATGATCAAAGATTAACCAAGGACCACCAACAAGCGCCAACTCATAAGTTTCTTTTCTTTTACAATTCACCAAAAAGAAACCAGACTCAATATCAATGACATCCACATCACCCCATAACTGTTCAAGCTTTCTCCCTATTACCTCTTCTCTTACATTCATTCCTAGAACAGAAACAATCACAGACCTACTCTATCTCCTCGCCATCTTCTTTTTCAAATCATCAGAAATAATCACATTAGGAACCTTACCAGAATTATCAATTGATATGCATGATAAGTAGACAGTTAAATGATATATAATATAGTGAATATATTTATATACAATATAAGGGATTTTAACTCCCTAAACATTATTAGAAAAGAATAGGTCCATTAATTATATTTAAGATATTTTAATTGTTTTATTAATCACTCTATTTTATAAAGAGTTTTAAATTATTTCAATTTGTTAGAAAATCTCATTTCAACAGAATTAAAGTTGGAATATTGATTGAAAAGAGAAAGTTTTAAATTTTTCGTATTTTTTTGGGCTTCTGGCATTAAACAAGTGGTTATAAAATCATTAAAATGCTATAGTATAGTATTAAAATATTAGGTGTTACATAAACCTTCATATTCAAATCTGTAATGTTCTCCAAAATGATTAAAACTCGGAAGAAGAGGTTTTTGGAGGTCTAGTTCCACACATATCCTTGCAAATCCTCCTTTCTCCAAGAAGGCAGTAGTTCTGTCAATTTTCAGAGTCTTTCCAAAGTCACCTATACGCCTAAGGGATTCCACGTTATACAATTCCACTAGTAAATTAGGAATTCTATCCCAAGCCGCTATCTTTTCTGATTGTCAGCCTTCAAAGGATTAAAGTTAGGTCGCCATCTTTGCACAAGCAGATAATGATTTGCTATCTTGCATGGACCCTCTTGCAAAGCATAGTCCCTATCCTCCTTAGTAGAGAAATAAACTATAAAATAACCATTACTTTGAGGAGTCACTCTCATTGGATTCTTAGATCCCCACATCCTCTCTATTCTTTGTCTCATGTAACCAAAGCTAAACAACTTTCCCATAAGTTTAACAATCAATGAATTTATATAAGGTTTGCATCAGTTGGTATACTCATCAGCATCAACTTTTAAAGCAGTAAGTTTCCCAGTATGATGCCATGCATCAACTGCTGACTCATCAATGGTCTCATCCAGTATATCTTCTTCTGCTTCTTCCTCTAACGCCCGTTTATCGTTGAATTTTGCAAAGTATTCTTTCCAACCATTCAACACTTTTGCATTACTCATGTTAAAACCTAGAAACCCTGAATTGCTAAGGCTCAAAAGCTTATCTCTGTACGATAAACGCTCACGATTAGGTCTAGCTCCTTCATGATATTTGTCAGTCCCTCCACTTGCCACACCGCCGTCTCCGCCACATTCTCTCCCATCACTTCTAGGTAGGGACGAGGGGGTATTTATAAAAGGGTGTGTTTAGAATGACTTTTTCAGAAGTGACTTTTGGATAAGTCATTTGTGTGAAGTGATTTATGTTTGGATTTGTGATAATAGAAGTGACTTTTTTTCAATATGACTTTTAGAAACATGTTTGGATGATTATATTGAAAAGCACGTTTAGATGAAAAATTACAAAAAAGAGCATTATTTTCATTAAATAATACATATATCATTTGCATATATTCTTATTAAAGGCTTAGTTTCTCCCTTATTTTCAGGAAAATAATTTTAAAAAATAATATTTTTCGCTCAAAGGAGTATATTGTGGGAGAAATTAGTTAGCAATTGTTATGGTAAATTTTTGGAGATAAAAAGAAAATTTTAGATTAAAAGAAATTATCTTATTTGAGAATTTTAGGGGTCTAACAGTCTAATTTTCCTACCCAGTTTATTAAATAATCCATAACAAAAGGCGTGGGACCCACCAGAAGTCAGAAGCCAAAAGTAACTTTTTTTTACTTTTGACTTTTGTCGTTACAGAAGTCATTTTGAACCAAAAGTCATTCAAAAAATAAGTGCAACCAAACATTTTTTTTTTCAAAATGACTTTTGCCATTGGGATGTGCTTCTAGGATCCAAAAGTAGGATCCCAACACACCCAAAAGCACTAGAATGCATATTAAATAAAAAAACAATATCGAGTCATTAGAGACAATGGTTCTCTTAGGTCGATCATATAATTAACGGGAGGGGCTTATAGACACTCTCAAGAAACAGTACAAAAATAACACTACTTTTCCAGATTCCAAAAGTAGGAGAGGAAAATGATTAATGCCATACCCGAAAGAACAACTCAGCAACAACCAATAATAATAGCACGTGGAAACACACAAAGCACAAACACACGATCATAAGTGGCCAGAATGATACGATTGTGGAACATTCCTAATAATGGCTTTCAAAAGAGCAGTGTAGAGAGGAAACTGTGCGATTGCATAGAGGGAAAGAGGAAGACAAGTGGCCGCATAAAGAGGGAACACTCCTTTCTTGAATTTGTCTTCAAGCACGAAGAAATGCGCAGCACAGAAAGAGATGAGCATTGAAGCAATGGCCACAAAAAGTGAGCTTAATCCCAGAAGAAGCTTCATTGGCAAATTCCTCTTAAAATCTCTGTGTTGTTTCCTAGAGGTTAGTATGGAGAGGAACATGACAAGTGCAGTTACAGAGAAGCATAGCCCTATAAGTGCCGTCACAGCAAAAAGTTCAAATGCAGGCTGTCCCTCTAGCTTTGGCTTGCCGGTATCCTCGTTAGTGCCACCAGGGACTTGGCTCGATGTGGCGAAGGAAACTCCGGCGACCAGCGCAGCCACCACTGAGCAAGATTCAGAGGTGTCCTTAAGCCACTCGCTGCTATTCTTGACAAGTTCACTATGACCTTCAGTGAAGATTTGTACTGGAGTTTTCCCTTTTTTGTTTGTGAGAAAAGCAAAATGGGATGGCAGATTTGATCTCACATGCTGCAAGTTAATATTCAGGTTCAACATCCATGTCAAACTAGTTTTGTTCCGGTGGTAAATATAATAGCTAATTGGTGTTGATTTATTGTACTAAAAGGTAATGTTTTTTTCTCTCCGTTTTACATCTTATATTAATAGTTTTTTCTTAAATTAATTTGTTTGACTTAAGTACTTTATCTGTTCCTATTAGATCTTTTAAAGAGAGACTAAGAAAACTAAATAAATTACTTATTTATAACATATGTGGTGTATTATTAGATCATATACTATCTTATATGTCAAACAAATCAGTTTAGAGAAAAATTTTATACAAATTAGTTCATAAGTACTTCCTCTATCCTTAAATATAAGATTAAGTTGACTTTTTTTGGAAAAATTAAGGAAGCTAAATGAACTACTCAATAATAATGTATATTATGTATTATATTATATGTTAGCTTAAAAATCAAATAAATTAGTTTAGAGAAAAAATTTAAGAAAATTAATTTATAAATAATTTATTTAGCTTTCTTAGATAGGACTCTCCAAAAAAGTCAACTAAATCCTATATCTAAGAGGAAGTAATTTATTTAGTTTTGGGTATAAATAGTCAACTGTACTTTAATAAAGATATAAAGAGAGGATGTGGTAATATGTAGCTAGGGATGCATTTATTACCTCGTACCACTTGATTTCCCATTGCATCTGCATGGCAGCGCCATGAATTTGCCAAGGATGATACTTGGAATCGTCATACTTGGATGCTAAGTGTAGTATAGTGTTGTCATCAGTATCCACTGCTTGAATTAGGTTTTGCCAGAGTTGAGGCTTCCCTAATTCCTTTAAGTGTTTGGATAGTGCCTTTAAAATTCTGGGCTGCCTATTTTCCACTGCTACCAGTACTATATTTTTCCTATTTGATGACGTATCATGGATGGAGACCGGTAATCGTTCAAGAATTTTGTTCACTATTTCCTCTACACCTTTCTGGGCTGCCACTAACAAGGCAGTATCTGTTGGTAAAAAAAAAATAAAACACGACTACAGTAATCAGTAGTTTTTCTTTGAGACTGATCTTTGTTCATCTCACCTGCTATGTCAATTCTCATCCTCTTGATCAATTCTCTATTAATTATGTAATAATGTATGGTTGTCTTTTAAGTATTTAGGCATTGAATTCAAGTTATATATATCGGGAGAGGTATGGTTTACCAATTGGTTGAAGTCAATTTGATAGTACATACATGCTAACATTCTTTAATTTTTTTGTTTATCCCGCCCCCCCCCCCCCCCCAATTTTAATAATCTCAAAGTTTATTGCATGGATCATGTTTTCTCACCTTGTGTGGTTTTCTTGACCCTATTATAAGGAAGTGCGCCGGGAGATGGGTGGAAGTCTTCGAAATCCTCGAGTGAGGAGGCACCAGGGTCACTTCCACTACCTTTAGCCATGTATGCTTTTGCAGGGTTTTTCATCATTTCATCTAATATCTGAGCACTCCATGTATGCTTTCGTCTCGCATTTATTATTTCACCAAATGCCTTCCCTGACAAGCACATTATTATTCACCCAAAAATTAGTTAATTAATTGGAAAAAATAAAAGTATATAATCGATAGATTAAACTTGAAAGCGGCCGCATATATAAAAAATAGCGCACCATATCCTATAACGCCAACTGAATTATGCAAGACCATGAATAGAAACTGAAACCAGGTAGCATAATTTTGTGGAACATTTCCCTTAACATGATGCATGTAATGGTTCTCTGGATCCCCTACTCCTGTCATCTGATCTTCTCCTGCCAACATGGGAAAACCTAAGCTACCATAATATGTTAAATTAAGCACCTACTTTTTTAACACCAATGAGTGAATGATAGATAAACTTTGTAAGCAAATAATTTAAGTTTGAATCCATTGGCAAAAAGATAAGTGTGTGAATAAACCAATTTCACAAATTTTGTGAATAAGGTGATCTTTGTTATGAAAAAAGTAATTTTAACCAAAAAAAAAAAATGAGATTCTGTGTGCGCTAAAAATGCTCTCAAAATTGAACTCCATATTAAACTATAATGATAGTGCAATGGTAAAAGATTCAAAGATAAGTTAAGGGTCTATAATGGTGAGATAAGTGCTATCAAATTGGTTGAAATCATTTTGATAAAAAGACAAATTTAACACACATATATATATATATATATATGCGTACAATTTGCTCAAATTTTGAGATAATATCAAAGTCATTCAATTAATGGGACACTAAAAAAATAAATATTGAAAAAGGGAAAAAAAGAAAAATATTAAAAAGAAATGAAGAAAAAATATACTATGGATTTGAGGCCTATGAGACTAAGAGAACAAGTACAAAACAAAAGAAAAAAAATGAAAAGATAAAAATAAAAGGGAAAAAGTAGAAAGAATATTAGAATATAATGAGAGTGCCATGTTGAAAAATTTAAATATGAGTTAAATGTATGTAATAGTGTGGCAAGTCCTATCACATTAGTTTAAGTTATTTTTTATAGAAAGATAAACCTAACATGCACATACACACCTTATTATCTAAAAGTTTGATATTCGAATTAATTACCACATCGCAAACTTAAAAAGAACTGATAACACGTCCGGTAGTTTTCTGGATGCTCAATTTCCGAGCTTCCGATCGGAAGTGTTCTTATCGGAAGAGTATCGTCATATTTCAGCGGATCCACCGTTATACCTTGCACCCAAAAAAATAATTTAAGAAAAAAAAAAAGAAGCTGTCATCAAACAAAGGTTGGAATTTTAATTCATAAAGCATACACGCTCAGTCCCTGCTTGTTACGCTGGTTATAATATTTAGTTCCCCCCTTTGTTTGGAAAGAATTAATATCATATACGCTTCTTTTACGAACATTATTCGAGTTTAATAATAAAAAATTAAAACCATTGTGATATACTCACCGTAGTAGATGATTTTCTGCCACCATGAAAGGTGGTAGCCACTTATAAAAGAAGAAGGTTTGCTGGCCAGGATATGAAGAGGAGTTAACCCGTTTACATTGAATTTGCCCACAAGATCTGGACACACTTTCATTATGTGAAATGCCAAGTTTGCAAATGCATTTTATGATAAATAAAACACGCGCACACAGTCGTCAGAGAGAATATTGAATAAAACCTTAAAGAATTAAAAACATAATTATATATATACACATGGATATGTCCATATTATTTTATGTGTGAATTTGAAGGATTGAAAAAATATCCATATCAAAATCATATCAAATATCAACACTAAAATAGTGGCATTTTGATATATTATAGGCTATAAACGGTTATGTTTTCATTTTTTTAATGATTTTTTAAAAATTAGATACTAGAAAATAAGGCTGTTTTTCCATTAACAATACAAAAATCTTTGAAAAATCATAAAAAATTGAAAATATAGCCGTCTTTTGCCTATAATATATTAAAATATCACTGTTTTAATGTAGAATATAACAGTATGTGTCATAAAAAAAAGAATATAAGAGTATAAAAAAATGGGAAGCCCCCTAAAATTGGGGCCAACTGAGGCACCCTCCCTGTTTTTAGAGTATACAATAAAAAGTCACATTGATTAAATGAATAAGATGTTAGGGGTATATAATATAGGAAGGAAGTCCTATCAATTGAGTCAAGTCATTTTGATGGAAATACAGTCTTAATATATATATATATATAAATATATATATAACAATTGTTGGAAGTGTGGTGGGCAATAAGAGTATTTTTATACTACAATAAGTAAAATATTACAACTCATAAAATACAACTCACAAAATAGGGAACTCACTATTTTTCTCTCTCTCAAATAAGTGTTTCAGCACTTTCTCAAATTTACAAGAGCTTTGCTCTCTTCCCTCTTATTTCTAATGCACCACTCTCACACTTAAGTGCTACAGCACTTCTACAAGACAAGAGCTTTGCTCTTTCTAATTCTCTCTTTTTCACTCACTCAGGCAATTAAGTGCTTCAGCACTTTCTCATCTCACAAGAGCTTTGCTCTCTATTTCTTCTTTTCTTATAAGTGCTACATCACTTATACAACACAAGAGCTTTGCTCTCTTATTGTCTCCTTTCTAAGGAACTCACTCACACAATTAAGTGCTTCAGCATTTTCTCATCTCACAAGAGCTTTGCTCTCTATTTCTTCTTTTCTTATAAGTGCTACAGCACTTTCTCAACTCACAAGAGCTTTGCTCTCTATTTCTTTCTCTCTAATAATTGCTACAACACTTATACAACACAAGAGCTTTGCTCTCTACATCTTCCTCTCTTATAAGTGCTACAGCACTTATACAACACAAGAGCTTTGCTCTCTACATTTTTTACTTTCTCTTGAACTCACATACACACACCTCTCATACACAAGGATGCTCACACATATTTATAGCAAAATATGCCGCCTTGTAGAAGAGTCCAGGTAGTACTTTGCAGCCATCATCTTTGACTATTTCTCACCGCCATATTACATATTACTACAAAGAGGGTGCCATTATCTTGTAGAATTTTCATGAGCTTCTTGGAGTCTAATACCATGCAGCCTTCTTTGACTATTTTTCCACCGTCATAAGAATGTAGAAGTTGCCACCATCAAATAGATAATTGTAGAACTTGCATGCGTGATGTTTTAAACTTTTGCTTCTTTTTTTTATTATTATTTTTGTAGCCTTTTTTGACTTTTATAGGAAAGCTTAATTTGATTTTCTAACACTCCCCCTCAAATTAAGCTTGTCATTCCAAGTCTTCTTTTGAGCATATGAAATATATCCCCTTTCAATGGCTTTGTAAATATATCTGCTAACTGATCTTCAGTGTTGCAGTAGACTAATTCCACATGTTCTTCATCTACTGTTGCAACATGGCTTCTTTCTTCTTGTTTAGGAGCCGTTCTGCACTCATAGCTATAATGGCCATATTTATTACAGTTATAACACTGTATCTGGGATTTATCTCTCTGTTGAGATCTTCCTCGACCTCGACTTCGACCTCTGCCACGAACTCCTCTTCCACGACTTGGTGTTTGAGATTCTTCACTTGAATGTCCTCTACCATATGATTGATGGCCACGTCCACGTTGTCCTCGACCACCTCTGTTTCTTCCTCTATATCCTCCACGATATCCTCCACGGTTGTTAAAATTTTGTCTAGAGCTGCTGCTTGCTCTATCTTCATTTAAAGACAGCTTGCTTTGCAAAGCTTGTTCTAAATTTTCAGAGTCATCATTCTGTTTCATCTTTTGCTCATGGGCTTGAAGAGAACCCACAAGCTCATCAAAGGATATTTGTGATAAATCCTTCGATTCTTCAATTGCGGCAACAACATAATTGAATTTGCGTGCTAGTGAACGCAAAATCTTCTCCATTACTCTGAAATCATCAAGAGTTTCTCCATTTCTCTTCATCTCATTTGCCACCAATTTTACTCGGGTGACATAATCATCTACACTTTCAGACGTTTTCATTTTTAACGTCTCAAATTCAGCTCTAAGGGTTTGCACCTTTTTGGCTTTTTCTGCTCCTTGAAGAGATTTTTGCAAAATCTCCCATGCCTCCTTAGATGTTTTTGCTCCAGAAATTCTTTCAAAGGTTGATTCATCAATGCTTTGATGAATTGCGTTTAGCGCCTTGCTATCTCTTTCTCGATTTTTCCTCAGCACTCTTTTGTCTTCACTTGAGAGGGCTGCTTCAGCTGCTACATCTGCTGGGACTTCATAACCAGTTTCAACCAAATCCCAACAATCAAGAGCTCCAAGTAGGACTTTCATTTGTATACTCCAATTGCCGTAATTTGTCTTTGTTAACTTTGGAACTTGGAATTGGAACATATTTGACATCTTGGTGTTTGCACGAACTTGGCTCTGATGCCACTTGTTGGGAAGTGTGGTGGGCAATAGAAGTATTTTTATACTACAATAAGTAAAATATTACAACTCATTAAATAGGGAACTCACTATTTTTCTCTCTCTCAAATAAGTGCTTCAGCACTTTCTCAAATTTACAAGAGCTTTGCTCTCTTCCCTCTTATTTCTAATGCACCACTCTCACACTTAAGTGCTGCAACGCTTCTACAAGACAAGAGCTTTGCTCTTTCTAATTCTCTCTTTTTTCACTCACTCAGGCAATTAAGTGCTTCAACACTTTCTCATCTCACAAGAGCTTTGCTCTCTATTTCTTCTTTTCTTATAAGTGCTACATCACTTATACAACACAAGAGCTTTGCTCTCTTATTGTCTCCTTTCTAAGGAACTCACTCACACAATTAAGTGCTTCAGCACTTTCTCATCTCACAAGAGCTTTGCTCTCTATTTCTTCTTTTCTTATAAGTGCTACAGCACTTTCTCAACTCACAAGAGCTTTGCTCTCTATTTCTTTCTCTCTAATAAGTGCTACAACACTTATACAACACAAGAGCTTTGCTCTCTACATCTTCCTCTCTTATAAGTGCTACATCACTTATACAACACAAGAGCTTTGCTCTCTACATTTTTTACTTTCTCTTGAACTCACATACACACACCTCTCATACACAAGGATGCTCACACATATTTATAGCAAAATATGCCGCCTTGTAGAAGAGTCCAGGTAGTACTTTACTTTGCAGCCATCATCTTTGACTATTTCTCACCGCCATATTACATATTACTACAAAGAGGGTGCCATTATCTTGTAGAATTTTCAAGAGCTTCTTGGAGTCTAATACCATGCAGCCTTCTTTGACTATTTTTCCACCGTCATAAGAATGTAGAAGTTGCCACCATCAAATAGATAATTGTAGAACTTGCATGCGTGATGTTTTAAACTTTTGCTTCTTTTTTTTATTATTATTTTTGTAGCCTTTTTTGACTTTTATAGGAAAGCTTAATTTGATTTTCTAACACTCCCCCTCAAATTAAGCTTGTCATTCCAAGTCTTCTTTTGAGCATATGAAATATATCCCCTTTCAATGGCTTTGTAAATATATCTGCTAACTGATCTTCAGTGTTGCAGTAGACTAATTCCACATGTTCTTCATCTACTGTTGCAACATGGCTTCTTTCTTCTTGTTTAGGAGCCGTTCTGCACTCATAGCTATAATGGCCATATTTATTACAGTTATAACACTGTATCTGGGATTTATCTCTCTGTTGAGATCTTCCTCGACCTCGACTTCGACCTCTGCCACGAACTACTCTTCCACGACTTGGTGTTTGAGATTCTTCACTTGAATGTCCTCTACCATATGATTGATGGCCACGTCCATGTTGTCCTCGACCACCTCTGTTTCTTCCTCTATATCCTCCACGATATCCTCCACGGTTGTTAAAATTTTGTCTAGAGCTGCTGCTTGCTCTATCTTCATTTAAAGACAGCTTGCTTTGCAAAGCTTGTTCTAAATTTTCAGAGTCATCATTCTGTTTCATCTTTTGCTCATGGGCTTGAAGAGAACCCACAAGCTCATCAAAGGATATTTGTGATAAATCCTTCGATTCTTCAATTGCGGCAACAACATAATTGAATTTGCGTGCTAGTGAACGCAAAATCTTCTCCATTACTCTGACATCATCAAGAGTTTCTCCATTTCTCTTCATCTCATTTGCCACCGATTTTACTCGGGTGACATAATCATCTACACTTTCAGACGTTTTCATTTTTAACGTCTCAAATTCAGCTCTAAGGGTTTACACCTTTTTGGCTTTTTCTGCTCCTTGAAGAGATTTTTGCAAAATCTCCCATGCCTCCTTAGATGTTTTTGCTCCAGAAATTCTTTCAAAGGTTGATTCATCAATGCTTTGATGAATTGCGTTTAGCGCCTTGCTATCTCTTTCTCGATTTTTCCTCAGCACTCTTTTGTCTTCACTTGAGAGGGCTGCTTCAGCTGCTACATCTGCTGGGACTTCATAACCAGTTTCAACCAAATCCCAACAATCAAGAGCTCCAAGTAGGACTTTCATTTGTATACTCCAATTGCCGTAATTTGTCTTTGTTAACTTTGGAACTTGGAATTGGAACATATTTGACATCTTGGTGTTTGCACGAACTTGGCTCTGATGCCACTTGTTGGGAAGTGTGGTGGGCAATAGAAGTATTTTTATACTACAATAAGTAAAATATTACAACTCATTAAATAGGGAACTCACTATTTTTCTCTCTCTCAAATAAGTGCTTCAGCACTTTCTCAAATTTACAAGAGCTTTGCTCTCTTCCCTCTTATTTCTAATGCACCACTCTCACACTTAAGTGCTACAACGCTTCTACAAGACAAGAGCTTTGCTCTTTCTAATTCTCTCTTTTTTCACTCACTCAGGCAATTAAGTGCTTCAGCACTTTCTCATCTCACAAGAGCTTTGCTCTCTATTTCTTCTTTTCTTATAAGTGCTACATCACTTATACAACACAAGAGCTTTGCTCTCTTATTGTCTCCTTTCTAAGGAACTCACTCACACAATTAAGTGCTTCAGCACTTTCTCATCTCACAAGAGCTTTGCTCTCTATTTCTTCTTTTCTTATAAGTGCTACAGCACTTTCTCAACTCACAAGAGCTTTGCTCTCTATTTCTTTCTCTCTAATAAGTGCTACAACACTTATACAACACAAGAGCTTTGCTCTCTACATCTTCCTCTCTTATAAGTGCTACATCACTTATACAACACAAGAGCTTTGCTCTCTACATTTTTTACTTTCTCTTGAACTCACATACACACACCTCTCATACACAAGGATGCTCACACATATTTATAGCAAAATATGCCGCCTTGTAGAAGAGTCCAGGTAGTACTTTGCAGCCATCATCTTTGACTATTTCTCGCCGCCATATTACATATTACTACAAAGAGGGTGCCATTATCTTGTAGAATTTTCATGAGCTTCTTGGAGTCTAATACCATGCAGCCTTCTTTGACTATTTTTCCACCGTCATAAGAATGTAGAAGTTGCCACCATCAAATAGATAATTGTAGAACTTGCATGCGTGATGTTTTAAACTTTTGCTTCTTTTTTTATTATTATTTTTGTAGCCTTTTTTGACTTTTATAGGAAAGCTTAATTTGATTTTCTAACAACAATTAACAATGCTTCCGCGCTTACCATAATGCTCTCTTTGGATGGCAGTGTGAAGTATAGTATCTCCATTGCGGGGAGATTGAAGCAGCTTGTGTTCTGGTTCATCAGCAGCCTGAAGGAGGAAGATGAAGGCAGGTTTACGGTTGTCAAGAACAGCAACAAAGATAGGGTTTTCACCCCACTCGTTAGTGATTCTGAGCAAATCTCCCACACTCATATATTTTGTTGCTGCATGCACAATGCACTCACACATTTCCACGGATCCTATTGCAGCTGCACGGTGCAGAGGTGTGTCCCCTAAGTCATTCGCCTTCGTCAGTGCCTCTTTTTTTTGTTCATGTTGGCCGTCCGCGCTGTCGATGATATACACCAGGTTGGCCACAACATCTTCTTTTTCTTCGTTGATGACCATGTGCAGTGCTGTGTCCTTTGAGCTTGTGATTTATGCGCTCCATACCTCTGGTTTTGTTTCATATAACTTCACTACCTCTCCCCAGTCCCCTTCGAATGTGTGTGTGTATAATTCACCAATAATATCTCTCTCTTCGCTCATCGTTTGTGAATATGAAGATAATGGAGACGCCTCAATTTGTTTTATGAATGATGACACAAACTAGACCACAACGGTAATGTTTCACCACTTCATTGTTGGAGAGGAGCCATGTCTGTTATTTATACCAAACTCTCCGTTCCTTTAATAATTTTTATCCTCCATAAATTAATTAAATTTAAATCTATTACATACCTGGCGGGGGGACCGCTAGAACTTTTTTTTTTTTTTTTTGTGAAGTAGGGGGGGCCTTGCTTGGCTTTGGAAATAAAAGGGGTAGAGATTGGGACATAAAGTTAGTTTGAATAATATTTTTTTTTAAAATAAAGGGTACTACTTCGATACCATAACCCTTTAATAATCCTAACTACAGGGTACAGTTAATTAACCTCACAGTTTTTAAGGAGTGGCAATACTACCTCTTCTTGTTAACATAAAATTCAGTTAACTAATTTGAGAAATTAAGGAAGTTAAATAAGTTACTTAACATATCTTACATGATATTTCTAAAAAACTTATGTGTTTGTATATATATATCAGCTTATAAATCAAACAAATTAATTTAGTTGAACGTGATAAATATAGGAAAGTGGAAATGTTTTATGTCTAGGGCTAAGAGTAAATCCAAGTAACCCTTAGGGTTAGAGCACTGAGATTTATAGACACCTTTCCGTTCAAGTCTCTAGACAAGAATAATTAAAGCGAAAAGGATTTCTCCTTACACAAATGGCACACACACATATATATATACACAAAGGATAAAGATCCAATTTTGCCCTGGCCAGTAACCTAGTAGGAGTTGATTTGCCCCGGAAGTAATAAATGGAGCTTATTTACCCCGAAAATAGTAAAAACGATGCGTATTAGCCCTCAGAGGTCACTAAATACTGAGAGTGACAATCACACAAGAGGGGGGGTGAATTGTGCTTCATAAAACTGAAAAACTAATTAATACAACACAATCTTTATACTAGTTCGGCCAACACTGCCTACGTCCAGTTCTCCAACTCCTCGTTGGGTTCCACTAACCACAGGTTTTACAACACAGGTTCACCTGCCAACCTTTACAGAGTTTTAGAATCCCTCTAAACACTCCCCCTTACTACCTGTAAGGTTACTACCATGTTCTTAAAGCACCAAGCTTTAGAACAACCTCAAACAGTAGATGATTTTAATAATAAAGTTCACTTAATGAACGGATTGTGATAATCACTTAAGTACAAATAAAATCACTCAGAACAATAAATACAAAGATTAGAGAGCAATGAATGTGTTCGTGAATATTCTATGTTTTTCGTCAAATCTTCATAAATGCTTAAGTTCTGTATTTATATCTGTTCTCAGATTGCCATTGCGTTCAAATTAATGAGGCCGTTTGAATATGGTCGTTGAGAGCTCATAGCCGTTGGCAATTAATGCAGTTACTTCATCGAGGTTAGCTTTCTGCTCTAGCTTCAACTGCTCTTGCGTAGGGTGAGCTAAGAGAGATGTAGACTGAGCGTTCTGAGCATCTGTACGAAATGTACTTGCATAGCAGCTTTTTCAGTAGCGCTAGCATGCTTTGCTATCGCTAACTGCATAGGATAATTCCTGCACTTGAGCTGTTAGCTAAACAAGTATTCATGTAATGCACAACAGATGTTATCGCAAGCTTAGTCTATTAGCTCAATGTATCAGCCTATCAGATTTGTCTAAGTTATCTCAATGAACATTTTCCTATCGATAGCTAGATCCGTTATCGCTAGTGACCTTTGTTATCACAAGTTTGTTTAGCTATCTGAGTAACTTATTTCCTTAAGTATTTAGATATCGATAGCTAATCATGTTCTCGATAGCAGCTTATGATATCGCTAACTGATTCCACTAGTGCAAGGACTTTGCTCATTTTTCTGCTAGTTGTTCTTCCTTTCATTTATCCATGTTCTTAGTGAATTTCTAGCGATAGGATATTTCTTAGCGATAGTGAAGGACTTAGCGATAGATAAAAACTTTGTTATTTCTAAGTCTTCATTTGCTATGGCTCTTTGTCTATTAGCGATAGGGATACACTTAGCGATAGAGATATTTATTCTAGTGTTCTGCTAAGTTTCCTTCTGCTATAGTTGAGCCTTTTCATTAGCAATATATCTTTACTCTAGCGATAGTGATCTGTTACCTATCAGATTTTACTAGTTTAATTCAAAGGTAACTTTCATTTATTTTACTTATGTTATCTATGGGGTCAGTCCTCATCAAAACTTAAGATTCTAACAAATACTCCCTTTATTATTAGGCAAAAGTCCAATTTTGCGCCGCTTTTGTTACTTCTGGGGTAAATAAGCTCCACTTGTTACTTCCAGGGCAAATCAGCTCTTACTGGGTTACTTCCGTGACAAAATTGGACCTTTACCCTATTCACAAAATATTTACGTCTTATGAAAATAGTTGGAGGGAGAAAAAGAAAAAGAGATGGCATGCCAAAGAATATAATAGATGAGGGAACTACGCCTTGCCTAGAAGATTATTAATATTACAAATATCATGTCTGAAAGCAATGGTGAATATTGTTAACCACTCAAACAACAGTATTAACCAATTCAGTAAGGGTATTAACCACTTCAGTAAGAGTATTAATCAAATTTACTTATCCCAAATTGGGAACAATCCCTCTTATCCTTTCTTATATTGGAGATACATTTATGAGTTTTTAAAATTCAAGAGGTATTTATTTTCCTTTTTCCTCTCTTATAAACAGAACAAACAGCGCAGTAGTTTCTCATTCCTACTTGCATGTTGAAAATTTTCATGCTATTAAAGGATGCCAATGTGGGAACATATGACACTATCTAAAACTCGTGTTATGCGTTTTATTCTTTTCCCCAAAGTATAATCTTGAAAATTACAAAAAATGATTTGAGACTTTGGAGAGAAGTGATGCGAGCTTTTGCCGATCAGCAAGATAATTTTCGAGCAAAACGCAATGCGCGTATATTCCCATGTGATTTCGCACATATGGCCGATAGAAACAATAAAAAGTTAAGGATCAAAGCGAAGCCAAGTGCTTCACCTCTTTGAAACCTCCTTATGAATTGTACTTCTGAGTTTGAAAGCTAAGAGGGTAAGGGGGGAAAAGGAAGAAGAAAGGAAAAAGCAGAGAAGATTCTAGGTCACAAAATCTAAATGAGATGGAATTGAACTTTTGAAGGAATTAATTAAAGGAAAATGACAATGAAAGAGTAACCATCAAAATTAATATGTAAAATGACGACATGCATGTGTATTACTCGTTTTTATGGAATGCCTCCTCCAGTGCAGCATTGGCCGAGTTCACCAAGGTTGATGGACCCTGTAGGTGGTGTTCAGAGTGTGTTGGTAAAGCTCATCGACCTCTTGCATAATCTCCTCTCACACCTCCTAGTTGACTTCCTCTCAGATCTTCACATGCAGGTATTGGGTCACGTCCTCTCGAATCTGTTGACTCAGGTCCTGTATCACCTCCTCCAGAATCTAGTGATAAAGCTCTTGCCTCATGGAATCAATTTCTGTACCGCTTCTTATCGGGCCGGTGGTAGAAGGCTGACTCAAGCTATGGATTGAGTGCTACCCATCTCTGATCCAGTCCTGCCATTGACCACAGTAGGTTTGCCTTCATATTACCACATTCCACGGACGTGGCCAGCCTGCTCATGCATCCTTCAGGCAGCCTTAAGCGAGGCAGTTGGATTTAAAGCCGACCTTGTGACACCCTCAGCTCGGCCTTAGTTTGGTCTATCAAAGCCCTGCATACACCATATTTCAATCATTCAAACAAATAAACTATACTCCCTCCGGTCCTAAATATAAGACCACTAAATTATAACATATATTATATGTAATTAGATTATGTTAGTTTATAAGTAGAATAGAGTAGTTTTGAGGAAAAAAATAACTATAGACAATTTAAAGTGATTAATTTTGTATCCTAAATTTTTTTCAAAAAAGTCAAAGTGGTCTTATAATTAGGACCGGAAGGAGTATGTTTTATAGTACACTAAAAACAACTAAATAAATACTTACCTGCTCATCAACCTCCACATATGTTGGAGTCCCGTCACTGTATCTATGCTTGACCTTGTATATCTACCCATATGTAGCCATTTTGCATTCCTACACAGCTTTCTCCTCCTGAAAAATATAGTACTCCCTGTGTCCCTATATATAAGGTCATTTAAACCGAATTGTGGTTTCCTAAAAAGTAAGTTAAAATTAGTTAAAAACAATAAATGTGTCAAAAATATACTCATTTTTCAAAAAGTACCCTTTGTTTAGGAATGAGTAAGAGAGGGTGTAATTATGATATATATATATAAAAGAGAATATGTGAAAGAAATTAATGCATGGGTAAAATAAAAAAAAACACACATTTATTACTCAAAAAAATCAACTAGGACCCTATAAAAAGGGATAAATCATTTAAAAAAATGACCTTATATATAGGGATAGATGAAGTAATACTTAATTTAAATATACCAAAAATCATTATTAAATTTGATAACGAAAATTATTAGTTTATGCCATCTATCAGTATGTAACAGAAAAGGGCTTCGACCCGCCCGTATGATGAATCTTTTTATTTTGACTGGTTGACAACAACTTTCTTTGACATAGCCTGTTAACATAAAATGAACTTCGAACTATTTTATTTAAAAAAATATTTAATTCTTAAACTTAAACACTATCAGCAAGACAAATTACATTTTCAATGATACATGTCCTTGGGGCAACCTCCTCCATCACACATATTTATCCCACTCCTCCGCAGGACTCCACAGGGATCATTCATATTATGTCCTCAAGCGGCCTGGTCCCATCCTCATCCCACATGTGATATAACCTCAATCTCTGGTTCTTTCAATCATCACCCATCTTCAATTAGGCGTATCCTTTGTATCTGTCCCTCACAACAAACTTTTTCTGCAATGAAAATTACAAATTTATTTCATTAAATTAAATTAAAATTAAATATTATTCTTTTGATAAAAATGAATCTAGCTTTTTTACATTAATTTAAATTAATTTAACAACTTCATTCCATACTAGGTCCTTCTTATCCTTCAGTATCTTCTTAAAATCAATCACGTCAATCGGGAATTGAGTGAAACTCCCGCCAACAGGATCTTGTTGAACATTTGACCCCCTTGCCTTTAGGCTATGTGGACAGCAGACTCCAGTAAACACGTACTCTACATCCACTTTCTAGGTCTGTACATCTTGAACCGCCAATTTCTTCTTGTTCTCCCCTGCGGATCTGTGTCAATTTACATAACGAACAAAATATTGTATAAATTAGATTGAATTATTTTAATATATTAAATGTCCTTACCCTAGACTTGTACTTCAAATCCTGTAGATCTGTTGGCCGATCGATTAGGATGCCCTACTTCTGGATCGCCGTCAGAGTCCATAAAATCTTGCATTTGATTGATGGGGATGCTGAGTCTCTTGTTGAAGAATCGATGGAGGTCTTCTTCATTTGGCTTCTCCTCCTCTAGATAGTGATGCTCATTCTCCTCAGCCTGTCTCCACAAAGGCTCCTCTTCCTTAATCTATTTCTGACTCATGGCTCTTTTGCCACTCTTCCTTCCTTCATTGTCCATATCCATGACCTGAGTATATCTCTGATTTGACTCTGAGAGAGGGGGGGAGAGAGGGAGAGTTTGAAAGGCTTAAAGATAATTTTTCTCCTTAAATGGAAAAAACACACCTCATGGATTTTGAAACGATGTGAGTTAGTGGCGGTTTTACACAACCGTTACTAATTAGTGAGGATTTAGGGAAAACTGCCATTAATCTATAGTAATCGTTCAATCCATCAATAATTTGCCTCATCTATCGCATTTAGTTAGTGGTTGTTTTTGACCAAACTACCACTAAAATTACGCAACTACCACTAAACTTGGTGACCTTTCATTTTCTAGCAGTTATCTTGCTAGAAACGCCACTAATTTTTGCGCCACATTCATCACATCAAATGGCACCACATCAGTATAGCATTTGGGCCCCATAAACCGCTAGTAAATCCCGCTTGTTTTGGTAATGAGTTGCTAAATAGTAAGAATTAATAACAATAATGTCTTACTGAAGAGCTCACCGATTGGGGTTTATATCGGAGCAATGCCGTCTCGAATCCGCTCTCCAAGAAATTAAAACCCGAAGGATAGTTGAAGCTAACCTTGGGTGTCGATCTCAAGGAGCCTAGTGTAATTTGATTCCTAATAGCTAATATGCAAACTTGAAAGAGTGGGTAAAAAACATTTTTTTGTTTGGTTTTTTGTATGAAGTTTGGTATGAAAGTGTGGTGTGAAAAAGTTAAAGTAAAAGATTGGATTTAAAAAGTGAGATTTGGATAAAAATGGGATAAAGATCATTCTTGATGAATGAAAGCTTCAGGAATCATTGCTTCTAAAGGTTTTTAGGGAGTTTAATTGATTTTCTCAAGGACCCTAGAGGAACCCCTCTAGGCTAGACTTAGTTTAACTTAATTAATGCTGGAACTGGCACATTAATTAATTTAACCTAAGTTGATTAAGTTCAAAATCAAGAAATAATTAATTATGCAAGACTTTTAATCCACAATTTAGGCCACCCCACAATTGCTCTAAATTTCTCTCTAAGCCCTAATCTATTGATGGCCACCCATACAATAAATTAGGATCTAAAGAGTGTTTGCCCAATGTCCCACACAATCAATTAATTCTTATGCCATCTCCCTCAAGCAAATAACTTAACACTCTTACTCCACTAACCAAGCCACCTTGCATTAGCACATAATTTTCACCAAGAGAATAATAAAACTATGAACCCATAAATTTCATTAAACTCAAAGTTAATAAATAGTAATGTCAAGCATTTGTACAAGAAGGAAACAACATAAACATAGTTTCTAACCCAAATGACATAAATGCACTCAACCAAGTGCCATAAATACACTTAACCAAATGACATAAATGCATTCAACCAAATGACATAAATGCACTTTTAGAACCCTAGAAAAGCATAAATACAACAAATGGAAGAAGGATTAGAACTAAAAAACTCCCCTATTCAAGCTTCAAGCTCATCTCTTGGATCTCACCACCAAGAATGGTGGAGCCTAGCTGCTACTCTCCATGGAAGAACCAACAACAAGAGAGGAAGGTGTGGAAGCCATGGATGGAAAGAAGGAGAAGGAGAAGATGAAGATGAAGATGGAGAAGAGAGAGCTAGGGCTTAGAGGGTGTGAATGTGAACCAAATCTGCCCTAATGGGGTGTAAATTTCGAGTTTTATGTCCCCCAAGTCGGGTCAAGTGAGTGGGTATTAAGTTGGAACCGAATCAGGCCCAAAAATCGCAAAATGAAATTCTGCAGAATTGTAGGCTTGCCGTGGGCTCGCCGCGGCCTCTGCATTGCTCTCTGCCAAAAGTGGGACTTTCTCACCGTCTGCCCTCGTCGGGGTGAGGAGCATTCCCATCCGCCTCTTCAGGGTGCATTTCGCCGTCTGCTCGCCGTGGCGAGGACCTTTGGGGCGAACTACATGATTCTACGCGTTTTTGGGACAGAACAGACGGACTGAGCTAAATAAAAGGAAGGGTTTCGAGTTGAGCCCTGATTCTTCGACTTTTGGGGCATTTTGGGAGTGTTTTGCTCTGCTAGGGCTTGGAGCTTGGTGGGGATTTAGCTTGTGCTTGGAGCTTCAAAGAGATTTGGACTTCCTCTCTTGGTTTATCTCTTCCATCATTCTCTTTTCTTGTTCTGTTTTGTAATATTGTATATATATGCTCCCATGGAGTTGTAGAACAATGAGTAGCTAAAATACTTGTATTCTAGGATTATTTTGAACCCTTGTATGGATTGATTCTTGATTCCTCCTCTTATGTTGTGATTAATGATATCTATGTGCTTATTTTACTCTGTTCCTAATGCTTCTAAGTGCTTGATGACCATTTAGATGTTGGGTTCACTTAATTGATGCTTGAGAGGGCTAGATTGAGTGTAGAACTTGGGTAAAATAGTGCAAGAACCTGAAGTTTGCATGGATGGATGGTTTTGTTGGTAAGATAGAGATATACTTGCTAGCCTTGCATAGTCACATTAGGGTTGGAGCTTGATAATTGGATCTTATTAAATTGTAGCAAGAGATTGTGCAATTAATAAGACTAAACACTTGTTCTTGACTTGAGAGAGCTTTTACGAGTACTCTATGAACCCTAGATTAGCACGTGGTGTCATTGAGAGCTTCTTTGAGAGGAGGTTAAATTGAGTTTTAAGAAGTAAAAGGGGGATAGATAATCTTAGGACCCATTTTACCCTTGAAGTTGGAGAATCACTTGTTTATAATTTTATTTTCATTTAATATATGTTTATTTTCTTAGTTAATTTTCAATCTCTACATTTGAATCACTCAAATTGGGCGAGAGTGTGACAATCAGTGCTTGACCGGGTTTTGGACCAAATCCTCGTGGGAACGATACTTTACTTATCCTTTATTACTTGGCGCGACCCGTGCACTTGCGGTCTGTGACGAACACGTACCAAGGCTCAACAGTGGCCAAGGTGAACAGAGCAGAATCAGGAAAAGAATCAATGCAAAGATCAGAAGAACCAACTTCCCTTGTGTCGGGAGGCAAGCGGCTCAAATGATCGGCCACATGATTTTCAGCTCCAGCCCGATCCTTGATCCTCACATCAAATTCTTGCATCAGAAGAGCCTATCTCAGTAGTCTAGCCTTAGACTGGGGCTTTTGAAACAAATATTAAACAGTTGCATGGTCAGTGTATACTACCACAAAAGAGTTAATCAAATATTGTCTAAACTTGTCAAGCACAAAAATCACAGCAAACAACTCTTTTTCAGTAGTGGTGTAATTAACTTGTGCAGAATCAAGTGTCCTAGATGCATATGCAATGATCCTAGGGACCTTGTCAACTCTCTGACCAAGCATGGCTCCTACCACAAAATTAGATGCATCACATGAAAGCTCAAAGGGCAATTGCCAATTAGGTGCACTAATAATGGGAGGAGAAATCAAGAAAGACTTCAATGTGTCAAAGGCATGCTTGCATTTATCATCAAACACAAAATGAGAGTCCTTTTTAAGCAAAGATGAAAGGGGTAAGGCAATTTTTGAAAAATTAGCAACGAAACGCCTATAGAACCCCGCATGCCCTAGAAATGATCTAACTTCTTTCAAATTGGTAGGATAAGGCAAAGATGCAATACTGAAGAGCTCACCGATTGGGGTTTATATCGGAGCAGTGCTGCCTCGAGTCCGCTCTCCAAGAAATTAAAACCCGAAGGGATAGTTGAAGCTAACCCTGGGTGTCGATCTCAAGGAGCCTAGTGTAATTTGATTCCTAATAGCTAATATGCAAACTTGAAAGAGCGGGTAAAAAGTGTTAGAATCTTAAGTTTTGATGAAGACTGACCCATGGAAAACATAAGTGTAAGTTACCTCTGAATTAAACGAATAAAATCTGATAGGTAACAGATCACCATTGCAAGAGTAAAAGATATATTGCTAAATGAAAGATTCAAAAATAGCAGATTGAAACTTAGCAGAACTCTAAGAATAAATATCTCTATCGCTAAGTGTATCTCTATAGCTAATAGACAGAGCCACAACAAATGAAGACTTAGTAAATAACAAAGTTAGTATCTATCGCTAAGTCATTCACTATTGCTAAAGAAAGATCCTATCGCTAGAAACTCATTGATAACATGGATAAATGAAAGCAAATATAACTAGCAGAAAAATAAACCAAGTCTCTGGACAAAAGAAATCAGCTAGCGATAACAGGTTAAGCTATCGATAACAAAAGTGCTTCAGATAATAATCATTCAGATAGCTAGTGCCTGAGATCAATTGAAGTTAACATAGTTGCTAGCGCTAACACGATTAGCTATCGATAATAGGATACCTTGAAATGTCCTTGAATAAACATCTCAGTATCCTTAAAGCTAATGAACAAGCAAGTACCTAGCGATAATGAAATTAGCTATCGATAGAAGAATGGTTGTTGATATGATATAGCTAGTACACTGAGCATTGAACTAAAAGAACATGATAGCGATAATACTTCTGTCTATCCATAGAGAATGCTCTGAAATTCCTTATATATATTGTCTATATTTCATCAAGTTCTTGCGATAGCATCTTCTATGTATTAAAAGATTATTTATTCAGCTAACAGTTTAAGTGCAGAACTCACACTATGAGGTTAGCGATAGCAGATCAAGCTAGCGCTCCTGAAAAAGCTGTTAGAAAGTACAGTTCGTACAGATACTCAGAACACTAAGCCTATCTCTCTCTTAGCTCACCCTACGCAAGAAGTAGTTGAAGCTAGAGCAGAAAGTTAAGCCCGATGAAGAAACTGCATTTAATGCCAACGGCTATGAGCTCCCAACGACTAAATTCAAACGGCTTCTTGAAGATTGAACGCTAGGGCAAAATCTGAGAAGAGATATAAATACAGAACTTGAGCATTTATTGAAGAACGACGAAAAACGAGAATATTCATAAACTCATTCATTGCTCTCTGTTTTCTGTATTTGGTATTTAGAGATTTTATCTGTACTTAAGTGTTTATAAAAATCAGTTCATTAAGTGAACGTATTTATTGAAATCCTCTACTGTTTGAGGTTGTTCTGAAAGCTTGGTGCTTTAGAACAGGGATATTGCCTTACAGGTAGTGAGGGGGAGTGTTTAGAGAGATTCTAAAACTCTGTAAAGGTTGACAGGTGAACCTGTGCTCGTAAAACCTGTGGTTAGTGGAACCCAATGAGGAGTTGGAGAACTGGACGTAGGCAGTGTTGGCCGAACTAGTATAAAGTTTTAGAGTTGCTCTTATTTGTCATTGTTTTAATTTTCGAAAGCACAATTCACCCCCTCTTGTGCGATTGCCTCTTTCGCTTGGTATCAGAGCTTAGTCTTCTCTATTTGATTCCAACGAATCTGAGAAGAAAAGATCATAATGGCATCGCTTGAAAATATTCTACCTGAAGGAAGTTCTATTAACAAACCTCCAGGCTTTGATGGGAAGCACTACACCTTCTGGAAACTAAAGATGAAAATCTACATCAAAGCAAATGGATACAAGCTTTGGAAGGTTATTGAAGAAGGGGATATTGTGCCTAAAGATCTCTTGGGCATTCTAAAGTCTGAAGATGAATTTACAAAAAAGGATATTGCTAATCTGGAGCTGAATAGCAAGGCAGTCCTCATGATACAAAGCGCCCTCAGTCAAACTGAGTTCTTCAGAGTAAGTCATTTGGACACTGTAAAAGAAATGTGGGAAGCTTTGCAGATTGCCCACGAGGGAACCACTGGAGTTAAAGATAGACGTGTTGAGATGCTGGTGGAAGAGTTCCACAAATTCGAAATGGATGAAGAAGAAAAGATAAGAGATCTAGAAATCAGATTCACTCATCTCATCAACAATCTTGCTGCTCTAGGGAGGAAAATTACTGAAAAAGAGCAAGTCAACAAGATACTGAAAGTTCTGAAAGGAGACTGGCTCATGAAGGTCACTGCTATACAAGAAATGCAAGGAGAATCAACAAAGTCCATCACTGCCCTGTTTGGCAGCCTTGCTGAATATGAGCCAACCTTGATAGCTCAAAGGGAAGCTCAAGGAAATTCCAAGAAGAAATCACTTACTCTTGCTGCTTCAGAAAAAGATGAAATTGATGATGATGATGAAGATCTTGATGAGGAGGACATAGCTCTTATGGCCAGAAATTTAAAAAGTTTTTCAGAAGAAGAGAAAGATTCCAGAGGAGTGGTCCTAGCTTCAAAGATTCTCAGAAAGACAAAACTCCTGTATGCTTTGAATGCAAGAAGCCTGGTCACTTCAGAGCTGAGTGTCCCAGTCTTCAAAGATTAAAGGAGAAGGAGAAAAAGAAGACTTATGGAAAGAAGAAAGCCTATGTGTCATCCATCTGGGGTGATAGCTCTGATGGAGAAGGTAGCCATAGCGAGGAATGCGCCAACCTCTGCCTAGTTGCTCAAGAAGAGCAAAGTGATTATGAGGTATCTGACTCTGAACCTTCTTATTCTGAACTTCAAAGTTTATATGATGAAATGCACATAGAACTAATGAAACTTGCTAAAGAAGTAGTCAGGTTAAGAAGAGAAAACAAAGAACTTCAGAAAAACTCTTCTTCACAAAGAGATTCTTCTTCTCTATCGATAGGAGAGGAGCTATCGCAAGCTCCCAGAAAAGAACTTTTGATAGCTGAGCCTCTATTGATAGTAACTCCTTCAATTTCTGAAAATTGCTCCAACTGTGAAAAATTATTGAAGGAAAAGGAAAAGCTTTCACATGTTTTAGAAAAATTTACAAAAGGCTGAAAAACTTTAAATGTGATTTTAAGCAACCAGAAAGTTTTTAGAGACAGAAATGGTATTGGCTATGAGCCTAAACAAAAGTTTTCAAAAAAATGGGTCGAGCCCAAGGTGAAGTCATACATGAAATGTTTTAGAAAATCTTCTGAAAATTCTTCACCATATAGCTTTTGCAATTATTGTAACAAGAAAGGCCATACACAGTCCATCTGTAATCACAGAAAATATGGCATTAGTAGCTCTTATAAGTGGGTTCCTAAAGGAACTCATGTGCCTAAGGTTTTTACAAACTTAGAGCAAAGGACTAACCTTAAAGGACCCAAGAAAGTTTGGGTACCTAAATCTGTGTAGTTTGTGCAGGTATGTCTTAAAGCATCCAATAAAGGAAAATGGTATATTGATAGTGGATGCTCAAGGCACATGACTGGTGACAAGGACAAAATCAACAATCTAGTGATAAAGGATGGAGCCAAAGTTAGTTTTGGTGGAAATCAAAGTGGAAAAATCACTGGAGTGGGTGAAGTAGGTCCAGTCAAGGATGTTTACCTAGTGGATGGTCTCTGCCACAACTTGCTTAGTGTTAGCCAAAGCGCAGATCATGGTAACTGGGTAATTTTTGATTCAAATGAATGTCTTATTGTTGATAAAAATGATTTAGACATAAACAAATCTAGTCTGAAGTGTAAGATAAAAGCAAATAGAAATGGAAATTTATACACTTTAGATTTATGCCAACAACTTGAAGAAAAATGCTTTATTTCAAATGATGAAAATTGTTGGTTATGGCATAAGAGACTAGCACATGTGAACTTTACTCAACTAGATAAGCTAGTTAAGAAAGAATTAGTCATATGAATCCCTAGCTTCAAAACAAAACATGATTTAATTTGTGAATCCTGTCAAAGAGGTAAACAAAAAAAAGTCATCTTTTAAAATCAAGAAGACAGTCTCCACTAGTAAGCCATTGGAACTGATTCATATGGATCTAGTTGGGCCAGCAAGAGTGAAAAGTCTAGGTGGAAGTCTATACACTCTTGTAGTCGTGGATGACTACTCAAGATTTACCTGGACTATGTTTCTTTCCTCTAAGCATGAAACTTTTGATGCTTTTTGTGTGCTTGCTAAGAAATTGCAGAATGAGAAAGGCACAAAGATTATAGCAATCAGGACTGACCATGGAGGAGAATTTGAGAATAAAGAGTTTCTGGAGCTATGTGATGAAAATGGAATTGAACATAATTTCTCTGCCCCTCGTACTCCTCAACAAAATGGTGTTGTAGAGAGAAAGAACATAGTGCTCATAGAAATGGCTAGAAGCATGCTGAACGAGAAACAAGTGCCTCAAATATTTTGGGCAGATGTTATGAGCACAGCTTGCTACATTTCTAACAGAGCCTACATCAGAAAGGGGATGGAGAAGACTCCATATGAGCTCTACAAGGGGAGGAAGCCCAATATCAATCACCTGAGAATTTTTGGATCAAAATGCTACATTCACAACAATGGAAAGGTAAATCTAGGTAAATTCGATCCTAAATCTGATATTGGCATCTTTATAGGCTATTCAAATAGAAGTAAAGCATATAGAGTTTATAATAAAAGAAGTCAAACTGTTGAAGAGTCTGTGCATTTAGTATTTGATGAGATACCTCAAGAAAAACAACAATCTGTTGATGAGGATGAAGATTTTTCAAAATTTTTGAAACAGTCTCTATCGATAGCACCTCAGCCATCGATAGCAAATCCTGAAAACAATGCTGAAAATGATCAGGATGAGACTAAAGATGATATAGATGAAGCTAACGAGCCTCAATCTTCCATTAGACATCTTAAAAATAATCCTCCTGAACAGATTATTGGAGAAATTTCAAAAGGAGTTAAAACAAGAAGGCAACTACAAAATGAAATGGAATTCTCTTGCTTTCTTTCTCAAATTGAACCAACTTGCGTTGATGAAGCTCTTGCTGATTGTGACTGGATAGTTGCAATGCAGGAAGAACTTAATCAATTCAAAAGAAATCAAGTTTGGAATTTAGTACCTAGACCAAGAAATTATCCTATTATTGGTACTAAATGGGTTTTCAAAAACAAACTTGATGAAGTTGGACAAATTGTCAAAAATAAAGCCAGATTAGTTGCCAAAGGATATAACCAAGAAGAAGGCATTGATTATGAAGAAACTTTTGCTCCAGTCGCAAGACTTGAAGCAATAAGAATTCTTCTCGCTTTTACATCCATAAAAAATATTAAACTTTATCAAATGGATGTTAAGAGTGCTTTTCTTAATGGCTATATTAAGGAAGAAGTATATGTAGAGCAACCTCCTGGTTTTGAAGAAAAGTCTAAGCCTGACCATGTTTTCAAACTTAAAAAGGCACTTTATGGTCTCAAACAAGCACCTAGAGCTTGGTATGAGAGACTTAGTACTTTTCTGCTGGATAAAGGATTTTCTAGAGGAAAATCAGATACTACTTTATTTATCATGCATAAAAATAATCACATGCTCATAATCCAAATTTATGTTGATGATATTATTTTTGGTGCAACTAATGAAAAACTCTGTGAAGATTTTGTTAAGACAATGCAGGGAGAGTTCGAAATGTCTATGATGGGAGAACTAACATTCTTCCTAGGCCTGCAGATAAAACAAAAGAAGGATGGCATCTTCATATCCCAAACCAAATACTTTAAAGAAATTCTTAACAAATTTGGGATGGATCTATCCAAAGAAGAGGACACCCCTATGAGTGCCTCTGCTAAGTTAGATGCAGATGCACCAGGCAAAGCAGTAAATCAATCTCATTATAGAGGAATTATTGGTTCTTTACTTTATTTAACTGCTAGTAGGCCTGACATCCAATTTAGTGTAGGGTTGTGCGCTAGATATCAAGCAAATCCTAAAGAATCTCATTTAACAAATGTAAAAAGGATTTTGCGTTATTTGCAAGGGACTCAAGAGCTTGGGCTGTGGTATCCCAAGGGAACTCAAGAGTACCTTCTTGCTTATACTGACTCTGACCATGCAGGTTATAAGACAGATAGAAAAAGTACAAGTGGTCAATGTCAATTCCTTGGTGGCTGTTTAGTCTCTTGGGCAAGCAAGAAGCAAAAATGTGTCTCTCTTTCATCCACAGAGGCTGAATACATCGCAGCAGCAAGTTGTTGTACTCAAGTATTATGGCTTAAGCATCAACTAAGAGATCTGGGTTTAGAATTCCCATAAGTGCCCATTCTCTGTGACAACACCAGCACAATAAGCTTGGCCAAAAATCCAGTTCAGCATTCCAGAACCAAGCATATTGATGTAAGACATCACTTCTTGAGAGATCATATTCAGAAGAAGGATGTCAAGGTGGAATTTATAACAACTCATCTGCAACTTGCTGATATATTCACCAAGCCTCTTGAGCCTGATCAATTTCTCTATATCAGAATAGAGCTAGGAATGGTAAATCCAAATGAATTGTGAATATTTCTATAATTCTTGATTTATTCTATTAATTATCCATATGAATTATTGCTAACTTAGGCATCGGAGTGCCAAATCTTAAGTTTTGCAGGACTGACCAATCGATAGTGAGTCCCACTATCGCTAATATATGCAGAACATAGCTAAGTTTGAGCTAAGATTGCCATCGCTAGCCTAAAGGATTATCGATAGCAAAGTCAGCTATCGATAGATGAAACTTGGAAGGGGAAAGTGATGTCCAAGTCACTTGCTCAGTGTGGGATCATGCCTGCTAGCGATAGCTGCTCTTACTAGCGATAGCAAGTCACTTACAAGACTCAGAATGCGAAACGTCAACAAGTAATCGTTATTTATGGTAATTTCTGAAACCTATAAAAGTAGGTCCTTTGCATTTTGCATTCATTATTCACCTGGCTCGTCTCTTCATCTCCCAAATCTCTCTGAGAAATCAAGTCTCCTTTCTCTCAAAACCCTAAACCCTAAAAATGACCAGAGCCAAAATCCCAAAAATGAGTAATGTTGAGGCAACCTCTAGCGCTAAACCCTCGTCTCAATCCGCTAGCAAGAGATCAAAAACCCAGAAAGTTGTGTCATTCTCCAAAGAAGTGGTTGAATCAGGTTCCAAACGTCAAAAGCGAACTGTCTCTGATTTGCCTTACTCAGAAGAACCCCTCGAAGCTACAAGCGCCCTCCTTGTAAATGGAAAAACCCTAGCCAGGGTTGCAATCTTGGTGGATTTGTTCTTCTACAGAGAGCCTGAGGAAGACCAAGCGGCTCCTGTCCAAGATTATTCATCCAAGGGTACTATTCGTCCAGGGTTCCAGTGGAATGTGATGGTGGATTAGTTCCCCTTATTCATCTTAACTTTCCTCTGCCAATAATGATGACAAAAAGGGGGAGAAGCAACGGGAGATCAATGTTAAATCAAAAGCCTGTTGTTAAATCAAAAGCCTCTTTTGAAGCCTTCACTTGCATCATACATTAATAGCATTATAGTTTGATAGCTTGTGTTTTGGTATTTCCTTCTGCAAAATGTACTCTCTTCTGAATATGTTTATATCAGATGCTCTGTACAAGCATTACTATTATTCTAGTCTGATATATGCTTATGCTGATATAAATGATTATGCTCTGAAAGTGCTTTAATGTATATCTTTTACTTATGTTTTGTCATCATCAAAAATGGGGAGAATGTTAGAATCTTAAGTTTTGATGAAGACTGACCCATGGAAAACATAAGTGTAAGTTACCTCTGAATTAAACGAATAAAATCTGATAGGTAACAGATCACCATTGCAAGAGTAAAAGATATATTGCTAAATGAAAGATTCAAATATAGCAGATTGAAACTTAGCAGAACTCTAAGAATAAATATCTCTATCGCTAAGTATATCTCTATAGCTAATAGACAGAGCCACAACAAATGAAGACTTAGTAAATAACAAAGTTAGTATCTATCGCTAAAGAAAGATCCTATCACTAGAAACTCATTGATAACATGGATAAATGAAAGCAAATATAACTAGCAGAAAAATAAACCAAGTCTCTGAACAAAAGAAATCAGCTAGCGATAACAGGTTAAGCTATCGATAACAAAAGTGCTTCAGATAATAATCATTCAGATAGCTAGTGCCTGAGATCAATTGAAGTTAACATAGTTGCTAGCGCTAACACGATTAGCTATCGATAATAGGATACCTTGAAATGTCCTTGAATAAACATCTCAGTATCCTTAAAGCTAATGAACAAGCAAGTACCTAGCGATAATGAAATTAGCTATCGATAGAAGAATGGTTGTTGATATGATATAGCTAGTACACTGAGCATTGAACTAAAAGAACATGATAGCGATAATACTTCTGTTTATCCATAGAGAATGCTCTGAAATTCCTTATATATATTGTCTCTATTTCATCAAGTTCTTGCGATAGCATCTTCTATGTATTAAAAGATTATTTATTCAGCTAACAGTTTAAGTGCAGAACTCACACTATGAGGTTAGCGATAGCAGATCAAGCTAGCGCTACTGAAAAAGCTGTCAGAAAGTACAGTTCGTACAGATGCTCAGAACGCTAAGCCTATCTCTCTCTTAGCTCACCCTACGCAAGAAGTAGTTGAAGCTAGAGAAGAAAGTTAAGCCCGATGAAGAAACTGCATTTAATGCCAACGGCTATGAGCTCCCAACGACTAAATTCAAACGGCTTCTTGAAGATTGAACGCTAGGGCAAAATCTGAGAAGAGATATAAATACAGAACTTGAGCATTTATTGAAGAACGACGAAAAACGAGAATATTCACAAACTCATTCATTGCTCTCTGTTTTCTGTATTTGTTATTTAGAGATTTTATCAGTACTTAAGTGTTTATCGAAATCAGTTCATTAAGTGAACGTATTTATTGAAATCCTCTACTGTTTGAGGTTGTTCTGAAAGCTTGGTGCTTTCGAATAGGGATATTGCCTTACAGGTAGTGAGGGGGAGTGTTTAGAGAGATTCTAAAACTCTGTAAAGGTTGACAGGTGAACCTGTGCTCGTAAAACCTGTGGTTAGTGGAACCCAACTAGGAGTTGGAGAACTGGACGTAGGCAGTGTTGGCCGAACCAGTATAAAGTTTTAGAGTTGCTCTTATTTGTCAGTTTTAATTTTCGAAAGCACAATTCACCCCCCCTCTTGTGCGATTGCCTCTTTCAAAAAGCATTTTTTTTGTTTGGTTTTTTGTATAAAGTTTGGTATGAAAGTGTGGTGTGAAAAAGTTAAGGTAAAAGATTGGATTTAAAAAGTGAGATTTGGATGAAAATGGGATAAAGATCATTCTTGATGAATGAAAGCTTCGGGAATCATTGCTTCTATAGGTTTTTAGGGAGTTTAATTCATTTTATAAAGGACCCTAGAGGAACCCCTCTAGGCTAGACTTAGTTTAACTTAATTAATGTCAGAACCCCGCACATTAATTAATTTAACCTAAGTTGATTAAGTTTAAAATCGAGAAATAATTAATTATGCAAGACTTTTAATCCACAATTTAGGCCACCCCACAATTGCTCTAAATTTCTCTCTAAGCCCTAATCATTGATGGCCACCCATACAATAAATTAGGATCTAAAGAGTGTTTGCCCAATGTCCCACACAATCAATTAATTCTTATGCCATCTCCCTCAAGCAAATAACTTAACACTCTTACTCCACTAACCAAGCCACCTTGCATTAGCACATAATTTTCACCAAGAGAATAATAAAACTATGAACCCATAAATTTCATTAAACTCAAAGTTAATAAATAGTAATGTCAAGCATTTGTACAAGAAGGAAACAACATAAACATAGTTTCTAACCCAAATGACATAAATGCACTCAACCAAGTGCCATAAATACACTTAACCAAATGACATAAATGCATTCAACCAAATGACATAAATGCACTTTTAGAACCCTAGAAAAGCATAAATACAACAAATGGAAGAAGGATTAGAACTAGAAAAACTCCCCTATTCAAGCTTCAAGTTCATCTCTTGGCTCTCACCATCAGGAATGGTGGAGCCTAGCTGCTACTCTCCATGGAAGAACCAACAACAAGAGAGGAAGGTGTGGAAGCCATGGATGGAAGGAAGGAGAAGGAGAAGGAGAAGATGAAGATGAAGATAGAGAAGAGAGAGCTAGGGCTTAGAGGGTGTGAATGTGAACCAAATCTGCCCTAATGGTGTGTAAATTTCGAGTTTTTTGTCCCCTAAGTCGGGTCAAGTGAGTGGGTATTAAGTTGGATTCGAATCAGGCCTAAAAATTGCAAACTGAAATTCTGCAGAATTGTAGGAGCCCGCTGCGAGGCCACGGCGAGTTGCATTGCTCTTTGCCAAAAGTGGGCCTTTCTCACTGTCTGTCCTCGCCGCGGCTTTGAGCATTCCTTTCTGCCTCTTCAGGGTGCATTTTTTCGTCTGCTCGCTGTGGCGAGGACCTTCATTTCTGCCTCTTTTGTTTGGCCTTCTTCTTCGTCTCGGTTCCAATCTTTTGGTCTTGAGCGACCCGGCAAGTGGAAACAAGACTAAACAAGGATCAAATAGCTCTATAAACCAATTCATACAAATTAATCTACAATTATGGCCAATTAATCCTAATCTAACACTAATTTCACCCTAGAGTCTAAGTTCTATGTTAAGCATTATTGGACAAATATCGCATCTCAATCATGTTAATTTCCTCAAATTAGGCATATAAAAGCATTACAAATCAGAGATTTGTCACTTACCTAATACCTTTTTGTGATTTAACCTTCAATCAAAAGATTTTAAATTTCAAAGACATTCTTTTTGTCTCATCCATTAGAAAACTCATCTTTTTGATCTTTTATACCTACTTTATCTCTAACTTTCCTGCAGAAAATAATTATCAACAGTAATATACATCAAATGAAATATTATCATTCTAGTGCCTCTAAATATAATTTAAACTTGTGGAGTAGCTACTAGGCATTCAAATACATTAAACCACTTTATCCTGGTAACATATGAGTACATTCTCCATAAATATGATGTAGCAATCCAACATTCTTACGCGAATCTCCTCTTTAAGAGTTTCAACAACTGGAGATAATATTCAAAATTCAATTCCTAAGAAGATTCAAGGAACCTAAGTTGGAGGACAATTCTTTTGAAAATTCAATTACTTCCCCAGAAGGAGGATCTTGTGGATCAATTCTAATTACTAATCCATTAAAATGTGCATGCATCAGTGAATGATTGCCTCCCATCTTGTCTTCCTTTCAGTCTACCTTGCCCTATTGTAATATCTCAAAATAAAAAACAACATTGTAGTTAATTATTAATTAATGTTTTAATTATTTGTTGTAGATTAGAAACAGAAATTGAGTTTTCAGCTTGGTGGCAATTGGAGAGTATTGGTTTTAGTGTGGCATGGCATTAGTTCAATTCTTTGCAAGAGTAAGGGTAAAAAGAATCATATATTTTTCCCCATATTAAGCGCCATTGAAATTACTTAAATGTGCTACAAAAATGAACATAGGATCATATTTGTTTTGTTTATCTTCTTCCCATTCGAAAGTCCTAGAAGCCAAGAAAGTTGGTGCCGTCGTAGATGAAGAGTGGGGCTCCCATCCAAATCTGAATCAATGGTAAAGCTTTATGATTGGAAGCCTCAACCCTTAATCTTATTCTTCTACCTTTTTTCTCAGTCATCCGACCATCATCACTATTAGTTGCACCATTGATCGTCTATTCACTGCCTGAAAATTATTATTTGACTTCAGGTCGTGGGTGATGTTTGTTCTCTCTTTCATTGTATAGTTTGGGTGGTTTCTCCAACTATTGCATCTGCTGTAGTGGCTGCGGCCAAAGCAAAGAAAAAAACACCTTATTTAATATTTAAAAAAATATTAAATAAGGTGTATTTAATATTTTTCCTATGACTGCGACCATCGTCACTCTCCGTTTGCTGTTCTTTGGCAGTGGAGTCCAGATCGCAAATTTCTCATCTCTTGCCTTCGATTTCATCTTCCTCCACCACTAAAATTGCAACTCTTGCTGTCCACCATCGCAGATCGACGAACTCGCCGTCATCTCGTGCTTTTCTGACCACCCCGAGTCGCGATTTCAAGATTGTACACCTAAGGCTTCTCAAGTTCGAATCTCCTAGTATTCGAACATAAATCTCGATTCTCTAGCCGCTGGAACCATCGTATTCCACTGTGCTGGTTGCCATGTTGGTCGCCGTGGTCACTGCTGTTTCATCTTTGCCGACTTCATCTTCTTCTCGTTTCTAAGCTTGAATTGGGCACCTTAGTTTCTGCCCTGTTTTTACCAAGTTCATTTTAGGTAAGCTAATTTCTTGTTTTAATTTCCAATCTATGATAGGATAAGAAATCAGGAAGTACCTATGCATTTGAAATTCTGGTTATAGCTATTGAGGTGGAACATGACTTGAAATTTCGTTTGAATTTGATCTGTAAACTACCTTGGGTTGTGATTAAACTAGGTTGAAATTGCGTTGTAATAAAAAAAGGGGAGTCTGATAAAAAAAAGGGGAGAGGTTTGTTTGGTTTTGTGGTTATCTCAAGAAGTTGCTTATGAACAAATGTAAAATTTTGGTTCTTCATTCACTGTTAAGCAATGAAATTTCGGCTTTTGAATGCAATTGAACTTGTGGGTTGCAATCTGGTTCGTTCTCTTCTACTAGGACATTAGATAGTTGAAATTTTGAATTCTTCGGTTAAGCTTGAACAAATTGAAGCAAGGTGATTTTAGAATGAGCCTAGTTTTAAATTGATTATCACTTTGTGGCTGGGTGATTGTTTTGGTTGTGAAGAAAGTTTGGACTTGCAAAAAGTGCTAAAATTTGGTTTGAAGAAAAGCAGGAAGAGGGGAAAGTTTGTGGCTTGTGTTGTCTAAATCTGTAAGAAAACAATTTCAAAGTGGGATTTTAGGAAGTAAGCTTGAACAGAGGAATGTTGAAGGAGAATTTTGATTTTGAATCTGTTGGTGGGAAATTTTGGAAGGGAATTTTGATTGCAAGCTATTATGAGGCTTAGTGGGTGATTAAGTTTGGGGAAATCTCTCTCTTGTTTTCTTCTAGGCTAGATTTTTTATTAAGATTTTATTTCTCAGTTGTTTCCAGGATTGTGTTTCATTTTCCCTGTGGCTAATGGTTTGGGTGTTTTGGGGTCTATTTGTGCTGTTTTGGCTTGCAGGAAATGTGAGTATAAAGCTTGATGCTACATATTTCTAATGAGTAGACCAATACTAATGTTGGTGTTGCAGATGAACAAGTGAAGCTGGATAATTGTTTTGTTGTGATGATAGTGGGGGTAGTTAGCTTTTAGTTGTTAGTCCTAGCTTGCTCTTGTTAGAATCTTAAGTTTTGATGAGGACTGGACCCTATAGATAACATGAGTAAAGTGAACAGATAGCATATAACTTAGTCTGAAAAGAATTGAGATAAGAATCAAGGTATATGACTAGAGAAAAGTATAAGGTATCTAAACGTTGAACAAGTCCTATAGATAACAGATACACTATCGCTAGACTGAAAGCCTATCGCTAGTAAATAGATAAGGGTAATATTAGCTAATGAAGTCTTGGCAATAAACTGAAATCAGTATCCCTATCGCTAAGAACTTCACTATCGCAAATGAAATGGTTTGAGCTAGTCTAAGCAAAGAACAATGGATCACTATCTCTAAGACATGCCTCTATCGCTAAGGAACAACTGTATTAAAACCATAGTCACTAGCGATAGCATGAATAGCTAGTGATAGCAGAACTCAACATACAGATAAGTTGCTATGTAGAGCTAATGAAATGAACTAGCGCTAACATAATCACTAGCGATAAGATGATTGGCTATCGATAGTAAAATACCTGTTGAAATAACTTAGACTTTCTGATAGCTAATACATTATCTGTAAACATTGAGCTAATGAATTTCACTAGCGATAACACCTACTGTGCTTCACATGAATAATTGTTTAGCTAACAGTCTAAGTGCAGGATTAACACTATAAAGCTATCGACAGCTTGGAATGCTAGCGCTACTGAAAAAGCTGCTACACAAGTACAATGTTGCAGATAGTTGTTATTCACAATCTCTATCTCTCATAGCTCATCTTCTACAAGAATTAAATGAAGACCAGCATTAAATGCTAACGGCTAGGAGCTTACAATGGACATATTCAAACGGACTCATGAAGCTGAAAGAAAAAGGCAAAAACTATGAAGAGATATAAAAAGCCAAGTCATGAGCATTTATGAGAAAAGCGAACAACTGACGAACAAGCATTCATTATTTATCATTTACTAACTGGTCAAAACTTTATTATTCTAAGTGAGATTATTCTGTACTTTAGTGATTAACAAAATCTGTTCATTAAGTGAACTCATTTATTGAAATCCTCTACTGTTTGAGGTTGTTCTAAAGTCTGGGACTTTAGAACAGGGTTGTAGTATTCCAACTTGTAAGGGGGAGTGTTTAGAGGAAGTCTAAAACTCTGTCTTGTAAAGGTTGGCAGGTGAACCTGGTTTGTAAAACCTGTGGCTTAGTGGAACCCAACGAGGAGTTGGAGAACTGGATGTAGGCAGTGTTTGGCCGAACCAGTATAAAGGATTGCCTTTGTATTTAAAGTTTAATTTTTGAAAAGCACTATTCACCCCCCTCTTGTGCGTTTTTGCCACTTTCATTTGGTATCAGAGCAAGATCTTCTCCCTTTGATTCCAATGAATATGAGAAGTAAAGATAAAAAATGGCATCGTACGAGAATATCTTGCCTAAAGGAAGTTCCATCAACAAACCTCCTGGCTTTGATGGAAAGCATTATACCTTCTGGAAACTCAAAATGAAGATATACATCAAAGCTAATGGGTATAGGCTATGGAAGATCATAGAAGGAGGGGATATTGTGCCTATAAGTATTCTAGGCAACCCAAAAGGTGAAAACGAATATACTCCTGAAGACATTGGAGATGTGGAGTTGAATAGCAAGGCAATTCTCATGATCTAAAGTGCTCTTAGCCAAACTGAGTTCTTCAGAATTAGCCACTTAAACATGACAAAGGAAATGTGGGAAGCCTTGTAGATTGCTCATGAAGGAACCTCAGGAGTAAAAGACAGAAGAGTGGAAATGCTTATTGAAGAATTCCACAAGTTTGAAATGATAGACGGAGAAAAGATAAGAGATCTAGAGATCAAATTCACTCACCTCATCAATAATCTTGCTGCGCTAGGAAGAAAAATTCCAGAGAAGGAACAAGTCAGCAAGATTCTGAAAGTATTAAAAGGTGATTGGCTTATGAAGGTCACTGTCATCCAAGAGATGCAAGGTAAATCAACCAAATCCATCACTGCCTTGTTTGGCAATCTTGCTGAATATGAGCCAACTCTGATAGCCCAAAGGGAAGCTCAAGGAAACCCTAAGAAGAAATCTCTTGCCCTTGCTGTATCTGAAAGAGATGAAGAGGATAGTGATGATGAAGACCCTGATGATGAAGATATGGCTCTCATGGTCAGAAAATTTAAGAAATTCTTCAAAAGAAGTGGTGGTTTCCAGAGGGGTGGTCCTAGCTTCAGAAAGGATTCTCAGAAAGATAAAGCTCCTATATGCTTTGAATGCAAGAAGCCTGGCCACTTCAAAGCAGAGTGTCCAAGTCTCCAAAGATTCAAAGAAAAGGAGAAAAAAAAGGAGAAGTCCTTTGGAAGGAAGAAAGCATATGTATCATCCATCTGGGGTGATAGCTCAGATGAGGAAGCTAGCGATCATGAAGAGAATGCAAATCTCTGTCTTATTGCTCAAGAGGAACTAAGTGATACTGAGGTATATGATTCTGAACCTACTTACTCTGAACTTCAAAATATGTATAATGAGATGCATATGGAACTAACTAAGCTTGCTAAGGAAGTTGTAAATTTGAGAAAAGAGAACAAAGAACTCAAGAAAAATATCTCCTCTTCTGCTTCAAAAATCCCTTCTGCGCTATCGATAGAAGAGCAGCTAGCTCAAGCTCCTAGAATTGAGCTATCGATAGCCACTCCTCCATCGATAGCAAATCATCCTCCAACAAATCTTGACAGTTGTTCTAGCTGTGAAAATTTGTTGAAGGAGAAAGAGAAGCTTTCAAATGCTTTAGAAAAATTTACAAGAGGCTCAGAAATGCTAAACATAATTTTGAAGGATCAAAAAGCATTTAGAAACAAAACAGGAATAGGCTATGAGCCAAAGAAAGCTTCAAGGAAATGGGAAGAACCCAAAGTGAAACCATATTTAAAGTATTTCAGGAAATCTTCAGATTATTCCCCACCTTATAGTTTTTGTAATTATTGTAATAAGAAGGGACACACTCAATCTACCTGCAACCCAAGAAAATATGGAATTAGTGGGTCATATAAGTGGGTTCCTAAAGGAACTTATGTGCCTAAAGTTTTCACAAACTCAGAGGCAAAGACTAATCATAAAGGACCCAAGAAAGTTTGGGTACCTAAATCTGTCTAAATTTGTGCAGGTGTGCCTTAAAGCATCAAACAAAGGAAAATGGTATATTGATAATGGATGCTCAAGGCATATGACTGGTGACAAGGACAAGTTCAACAATCTAGTGATAAAAGAAGGAGCCAAAGTCAGTTTTGGTGGAAACCAAAGTGGAAAGATCACTGGAGTTGGGGAAGTTGGTCCTGTCAAGGATGTATACCTGGTGGATGGTCTGTGCCATAATTTTCTGAGCGTGAGCCAAAGCACTGACCATGGTAACTGGGTAATTTTTGACTCCAATGAATGTCTTATTGTTGATAAAAAGGATTTAGAGTTAAACAAAACTAATCTTAAGTGTAAACTAAAAGAAAATAGAAATGGTAATTTATACACTTTAGATTTATGCCAACAACTTGAAGAAAAATGTTTTATTTCAAATGATAAAACTTGTTGGCTATGGCATAAGAGACTAGCTCATGTAAATTTTATTCAACTTGATAAGCTTGTTAAGAAGGAACTAGTAATAGGTATTCCTAGCTTTAAAACAAAACATGATTTAATTTGTGAGTCTTGTCAAAGGGGTAAGCAAACAAAGTCCTCCTTTAAAACCAAGAAGACAGTCTCCACAAGTAGGCCATTGGAACTAATCCATATGGATCTGGTTGGGCCTGCAAGAGTGAAAAGTCTAGGTGGAAGTCTATACACTCTTGTAGTTGTGGATGACTATTCAAGATTTACTTGGACTATGTTTGTTTCCTCAAAACATGAAACTTTTAATGCCTTTTGTGTGCTTGCAAAGAAATTCAGAATGAAAAAGGCTCAAGGATTGTAGCAATCAGAACTGATCATGGAGGAGAATTTGAGAACAAAGAATTTATGGAGTTATGTGATGAAAATGGTATTGAACACAACTTCTCTGCCCCACACACTCCTCAACAGAATGGTGTTGTGGAGAGAAAGAATAGAGTGCTCACATAAATGGCAAGAAGCATGCTGAATGAGAAACAAGTACCTCAAATATTTTGGGCAGATGCAATGAGCACAGCGTGCTACATCTCAAATATAGCATACATTAGGAAGGGGATGGAGAAGACACCTTATGAGCTCTACAAAGGAAGGAAGCTCAACATCAGTCACCTAAGAATTTTTGGATCCAAGTGCTACATTCACAACAATGGGAAGGTAAACTTAGGTAAATTTGATTCTAAATCTGACATTGGCATATTTATAGGATACTCAAATAGGAGTAAAGCATATAGAGTGTATAACAAAAGAACCCAAATTGTTGAAGAATCAATGCATGTAGTGTTTGATGAAACCCCTCAAGAAAAACAACATTCTGTTGATGAGGATAAAAATTTTTCTCAAGTTTTAAAATGTTCACTATCGATAGCTCCAGAGCCATCGATAGCAAACACTGAAAATCAAAATTCTTTAGGTCTTTAAAAACCTCCCCTATCGATACACCAAAGCCATCGATAGTGGATTCTAAGAAAAATGCTGAAGATGATCAAGATGGAGCTGATGAGCCTCAATTTTCTATAAGACATCTCAGGAATCATCCTCCTGAACAAGTAATTGGAGAAATGTCAAAGGGAGTTAGAACCAGAAGGCAACTACAAAATGAAATAGAATTTTTTGCCTTTATCTCTCAAATAGAACCAACTTGTATTGATAAAGCTCTTGTTGAATGTGACTGGATAGTTGCTATGCAGGAAGAACTTAATCAATTTAAAAGGAATCAAGTTTGAGATTTAGTACCTAGACCTAGAAATCATCCTATTATTGGTACTAAATGGGTTTTCAAAAACAAGCTTGATGAATTTGGTCAAATAGTCAAAAATAAAGCCAGATTAGTTGCCAAAGGATATAACCAAGAAGAAGGCATTGATTATGAAGACATTTTTGCTCCAGTTGCAATAATTGAAGCAATAAGGATTCTTCTAGCTTTTGCATCCATAAAAAATATTAAACTTTATCAAATGGATGTTAAGAGTGCCTTTCTTAATGGCTATATCAAAGAAGAGGTATATGTTGAACAACCTCCTGGTTTTGAAGAAAACTCTAAGCCTGACCATGTTTTCAAACATAAAAAGGCTCTTTATGGTATCAAACAAGCTCCAAGAGCTTGGTTTGAGAGGCTTAGCACATTTCTCATTGAAAAAGGTTTTTCTAGAGGAAAATTAGATACTACCTTATTCATCATGCATAAAGATAAACACATGCTTATAGTTCAAATATATGTTGATGATATTATTTTTGGTGCTACTAATGAAAAGCTCTGTGAAGAGTTTGCTAAAATGATGCAGGGTGAATTTGAAATGTCAATGATGGGAGAATTAACATTTTTCTTAGGCCTACAAATAAAGCAAAATAAAGATGGTATCTTCATCTCCCAAACCAAGTACTGTAAGGAGATTCTCAATAAGTTTGGGATGGAGCAATCTAAAGATGAGGACACTCCCATGAGTACCTCTGCAAGCTTAGATGCAGATGTAAAAGGCAAAGTAGTTAGTCAATCTCATTATAGAGGAATTATAGGCTCCTTACTTTATGTAACTGTTAGCAGGCCTGATTCAATTCAGTGTGGGAATGTGTGCTAGATATCAAGCTAATCCTAAAGAATCCCACCTAACCAATGTAAAAAGAAATTTGAGATATTTGCAAGGAACTTAAGAGCTTGGGCTGTGGTATCCCAAGGGAACTCAAGAGTACCTTCTTGCTTATTCAGACTCTGACCATGCAGGTTACAAGACAGATAGAAAAAGCACAAGTGGTCAATGCCAATTCATAGGTGGGTGCTTAGTCTCATGGGCCAGCAAGAAGCAAAATTGTGTCTCCCTTTCGTCTACAGAGGCTGAATATATTGCAGCAGCAAGTTGTTGTGCTCAAGTCCTATGGCTTAAGCATCAACTAAGAGATCTAGGCTTGGAATTCACAGAAGTACCTATTCTTTGTGACAACACCAGCACAATAAGCTTGGCCAAAAATCCAGTTCATCATTCCAAAACCAAGCATATTGATGTGAGACATCATTTCTTAAGAGATCATGTTTAGAAGAAGGATGTCAAGGTGGAGTTTATTTCAACACATCTGCAACTTGCTGATATATTCACCAAGCCTATTGAGACAGATCAATTTAACTTCATTAGAAGGGAATTAGGAATGGTAAATCCAAGCGAATTGTAAATGTCTCTGACTTACTCTTAATTTTACTTCATTTTATTCATACAGATTAATCATTAACTTGGGCATCGAAGTGCCAAAATCTTAAGTTTTGCACGACTAACCTATTGATAGTGAGGTTCACTATCGCTAGCATATGCAGGGCAAAAGCTAAAGTTGAGCAAAGATTGCCATTGCTAGCCACAAACATTATCGATAGCAAAGTCAGCTATCTATAGCTGGAATGAGTGAGTGATAAGTTTAAGTCACTTGCTCAGCGTGGGATCATGCCTGCTAGCGATAGCAGCTCTTATTAGCAATAGCAAGTCACTTAACAGGTCAGAATGTGAAACTTTAGCTGAAGTACTTCACTGATGGTAAACCAAAAACCCTAAACTTAAAGCTAGGTCACTTGCATTTGCATTCATTCATGAATAATCACTTTGTCTTCTACTCTAAACACTCTCTGAGCATTCAAGCATTCATCTCCAAATCTCTCTATTCTCAAAACCCTAAAATGGCCAAAACCAAAGTTCCCCAAGTTTCAAAGAGTCCTAGTGCTAATCCATCTCCCAAATCAGCTAGCAAAAGGTCTCGTTCCCAGAAGAATGTCTCCTTTTCTAAAGAAGTTACTGAGAATCACCCCAAGCGTCAGAAAGTAACCCATTCTGAAGTTTCCTATCTGACAAATTCTCTCTCAGCTCTAAGCGCCTTCTTCGCAGAGAAAGGAACCCTAGATAGGGCTGTTGTATGGGTAGATTTGGAGTATTTCAAGCAACAGGGTTTTGACTTAGATGCCTGGTTGCTTCCTTACCAGAACTGGCTCGTGTGAACAATGATTACAATGAAGACGTTCTAAGGTCCTTCTACTCGAGTTTGAAGGCCATTCCAGAATACAAAAAGGGGAAGCTGGTGAATGTCTCCTTTGAAGCTGATGTAAGAGGAAGGGGTATCATCTTTGGGTGGAAAGCAATCAACAAAATTCTAGGGATCTCTAGGGAAGACTACAATAGATGGTACATGCCTGAGAAGTACCCTGAAGAAGAGCTAGTAGAGATCTATGAGACTTAATCCAACAAGCTAGCAGACATGCCTGTGATCAACCGGATCCTCCATTATGTGTATACCAGGATCATGACTCACAAGTCAGGGAATTTCAGCAGCTTTGCAAAGATTGACAACCCGTGGTTGGCCAATCTCATTCAGAAAGTCCCTCTCAATCCTGGCCAGTTGATTAGTATGGAGATGCTCAGAATTCTGTCAGGCAAATATGCCAAGGCTCCTCTACCCTACCCTTAGTTGGTATCTCTCATGCTGGAGTATTCCAAGATCAAATCTTTAGGGGATGGAGAGAACAAGAAATGCAAACAAGTCACCACCTCCACCCTGAAAAAGATGGGAATCCCAGTTAGAGCAGTCAGAGGTATCTCTGGTTCACAGTCTCAGACTTCTCGTGCCTCTGCTTCTTCAGCTCAACCTGAATCCACTGAAGAAGCTCAATCCAGAAGAGCTCCTCCTCCTCCTCCTGCTACGTCAAAATCTTCCATCTTCTCCAAGGACGCAGTTGAGGAAATAGTCTTCAGACTCTCTGCAGAATTTAATTTTGCTCTGGAAACATAGAAAGCAGAGTTACTAAAGCCTATTCAGGAGCTTCAGGCTCAAGTAAGGAATTTAGAAGAATGCTTGAGTCTTCCTTCTCAGATCATTAAGCCAAGAGCAACAACCCCTCAAGGTACATCATCACCACCTCACTCCCCTCTTCATCACTCTCACTCACCACCTCACTCCCCTCTTCATCGCTCTCACTCCCCACCTCACTCCCCTCTTCATAATTCTCATTCACCCCTCTACTCCCCAAACCACTCCTCTACTCTCTCTCATCCCAGTCCACCAAATTCCCCTCTCAAAACTCACCTCACCCCTCCAGTAACCCCTATCGCTAGCCCATCTCCTAGCGATAGCCACCACTCTCCACTTGCATCTATTTCTGTACCACATACCACCCCTATCGCTACCTCTGTCCCACCACTTCACTCAACCCCTACCGCTACCATTTCCCCTAGCGATAGCCCTCACTCTCCCAGACCTTCCACCACCACAGTTCCAACACCTTCACCAACCCCTATTGCTAATCCACCTCTTAGCGATAATATTCCTCTTCCTCCCATCACCCCTAGCGCTACTTCTATTCCTATCCTTCGAACCAACCCTGACCCCACTTCTTTCTCTGGCCATGATGATGACAAAAAGGGGGAGAAAGATATTGACGCTTCCACGGTTGTTGAAGAGGTTGAGAACGTTGTCAGAGGGATAGCTAGAAGCTACATGGCATCTGAGGATCATATAACTCCTCCTCAATCCTCTAATAAGCCTTAAGCCCAAGCTCCTAAAGCTCCAAAAGTGGACCTGCTTGCAGAAGTATATATAATAGTAGACAAGTATGGGATTCCTCCAAGTGTCTTGACCGCCAATCCAATCACAGTCTCTGTTCTTCCTCCTGGAACTGATGGAGAAATCTCAATCCAGGACAAGCCCAGTACCGGAGATAAACTTCAAGATAGCATTCAGAAATTGCTAGTGTCTGAGGCTAGAAAGAAATAAGAGCAAAGAAAGGAGCAAGAGGAAAGCCAGAGAAGAAGTCTCCTTCAAGGTCATTCCAAAGGCTACCCCTGAGGCTCCTAAAGCTCAAAAGATGAAGAAAGTAACTCCATCTCATCCCCACAGAATGACAAGAGAAGAAAAGAAAGCTCATGCTGAAATCTTGAGACAAAAGAAGGAGGCTTTCGCTAAAGCCATGAAGGAAGCAGAGGAAGCAAAGAAAAAGGCTGGAAAGGAGGATGCTAACAAGAAAGCCCTTGACGAGGCCTTGAGAAAACATAAAGAGGTTGTTGATAAGAAGGCTGCTTTTGAGGCAAGGAAGAAGGCAAGAACAGAGAGGGAAGCAGAGATAGTTGCAGAAAAGGCAACAGAGGAGAAGAAAAAGGAAATTGCTCGAGGAAAAAGGGCATGGGTATACAAAAGAAGGTTTCATTCATCCAAAGCTAAAGGTCATTCAACTATCTCCATTAATGAACCTTCTGAGAAACCTGAGCAAACCAAGTCTAAGCAGGTAAGAGCTAGGAAAGAAAAAGCCAAGCAAGACAAGCTCGAACAAGAAAAACTCTTCTACTCAGACCCTTCTATCTTTGACTATCCTGATGAGGAATTCATGACCACTCCCTCCGGTGACAAATTTGACAATGAGAGTGCCTTAGTTTTTAAAAATCATTCTGCATATGCATCATATATGGCCAAAACCGATGTACTTTCTTTTGCAAAGAAAATATGACAAATACTCTTATGTGTTATATTGTTTTATATGCCCTGAACATATTTTATCTGATATATGTTTTTACTTATGTTTTGTCATCATCAAAAAGGGGGAGAATGTTAGAATCTTAAGTTTTGATGAGGACTGGACCCTATAGATAACATAAGTAAAGTGAACAGATAGCATAAGAATCAAGGTATATGACTAGAGAAAAGTATAAGGTATCTAAACGTTGAACAAGTCCTATAGATAACAGATACACTATCCCTAGACTGAGAGCCCATCGCTAGTAAATAGATAAGGGTAAATTAGCTAATGAAGTCTTGGCAATAAACTGAAATCAGTATTCCTATCGCTAAGAACTTCACTATCGCAAATGAAATGGTTTGATCTAGTCTAAGAAAAGAACAATAGATCACTATCTCTAAGACATGCCTCTATCGCTAAGGAACAACTGTATTAAAACCATAGTCACTAGCGATAGCATGAATAGCTAGTGATAGCAGAACTCAACATACAGATAAGTTGCTATGTAGATCTAATGAAATGAACTAGCGCTAACATAATCACTAGCGATAAGATGATTGGCTATCGATAGTAAAATACCTGTTGAAATAACTTAGACTTTCTGATAGCTAATACATTATCTGTAAACATTGAGCTAATGAATTTCACTAGCGATAACACCTACTGTGCTTCACATGAATACTTGTTTAGCTAACAGTCTAAGTGCAGGATTAACACTATAAAGCTATCGATAGCTTGGAATGCTAGCGCTACTGAAAAAGCTGCTACACAAGTACAATATTGCAGATAGTTGTTGGTCACAATCTCTATCTCTCACAGCTCATCTTCTGCAAGAATTAAATGAAGTAAGAGAAGAAAGATGACTAAAATGAAGACCAGCATTAAATGCCAACAGCTAGGAGCTTACAACGGACATATTCAAACGGACTCATGAAGCTGAAAGAAAAAGGCAAAAACTGTGAAGAGATATAAAAAGCCAAGTCATGAGCATTTTTTAGAAAAGCGAACAACTGACGAACAATCATTCATTATTTATCATCTACTCATTGGTCAAAGCTTTGTTATTCTAAGTGAGATTATTCTGTACTTTAGTGATTAACAAAATCCGTTCATTAAGTGAACTCATTTATTGAAATCCTCTACTGTTTGAGGTTGTTCTAAAGTCTGGGACTTTAGAACAGGGTTGTAGTATTATAACTTGTAAGGGGGAGTGTTTAGAGGAAGTCTAAAACTCTGTCTTGTAAAGGTTGGCAGGTGAACCTGGTTTGTAAAACCTGTGGCTTAGTGGAACCCAACGAGGAGTTGGAGAACTGGATGTAGGCAGTGTTTGGCCGAACCAGTATAAAGGATTGCCTTTGTATTTAAAGTTTAATTTTTGAAAAGTACAATTCACCCCCCCTCTTGTGCGTTTTTACCACTTTCAGCTCTTTGGGTGTTAGAACTTTTAGGACTTTTGGACAACTCTTGGTTGTGCAATGCATTTGGGCAAACTGTGATCTTTGCACTACCATACTCTCTTATTTTGTTGATATCTGATTGGAATGAACTTGTTTGACATTGTGAACTGCTAGTTTAGTTAGCTCATTTTGTATATGCTTAAGCTAACTTTCACTTTGTCACTCGTGGATATGATTGATATATGCTGTGTTAATTACAGATAATTTTTGAGCCTTTCGTGCAATTTCGCATGAGAGAAGGCCCTTAGTTTCCCTTTTTGACAGTGAGGACACTGTCAATTTTATGTTTGGGGGTGAGGGTATTTTTGAATTATTTTTGAACTTTTTGGCTAATTTGGCATGGAATTCAATTTTGGAAACTCTGGACTATTTTGTGGTTTTGAATGTTTGAAAGCTGAGTTAGATTGATTAATTATCTCATATGGTGAATGTGTGATCCAATAATAGAAAAGTTGCTTTGGTGGTATGATTAACAGGAAATTGTGGTCAATATTTGTGGATGGTTGATTTGCATTTTAAAGCTTAATTCCTAGCAATTTTTGAGAAAAAAAATTCATGCACATGAGATTATGGAATGATTTGAATGCTTTTGTTGGGAGATATTGTAGCAAGTTGGCATGTATTTTCCCTTCTCAATTGAAATGCTTTAGAACTCATCTTTGAATATCTTGAAACAATTGGATGCTTTCCCACATTTCTGAAAAATGATTTGGGCATTCTTTTAAATGAGTTTGAGCCTTTCAAGCCAACCCATAGAATTAATCCATTTGCACCCTCTTTGAGCCTTATAATGAAAAACCATATGAATTTTCTTTTTACAACCCACAATGGACTTTGACCCTAGCAATTGGGAAAAACCATGAATTACCCAAATCTTGAGATAAATGATCAATCATTGGTAGAAAGAATTGGATGGTTGCTAAATATGCATGATGGTATAAAATTGGTGTGGGGAATATAAATGGTGCGCGTTATAAGCAGCTTGTACTCCTAAGTCAAGAAAAAAAAATAATAAAAAAATGATAACAAAAAAAAAAGAAAAAGAAAAAGAAAAAGAAAAGAAAATGTTGTTCAAATTATCTCAATAAGACTTGGAGTACAAAGATTTCAATTTGAAATAAGTTTGGGGGAGTGGTTGCTTCTTGTGAGAAAATGTTGTAAAGTGAAGGATGATGTAAGAGATGCTTGTAGTCACTTATCTCAATATATTTGAATTCCTCTTTTGATCTTTCTTTCACTAGCCTAGCCCTAAACCACATTACAAGCTTATAAAGTCCCATTGATTTTGGAATTGTGTGGAATCATTTTGTGGAGGAGAGAGAAGAGATTTTGAACCTATGAAGTCTTGATGTTGAGGTTGCTTTATACATATTGAAATGTTGCATTTGATCTTGATAACTGCAAGATGATTATTCTATGACTCTTCACATACTCACTTTTGAAAATTGGTAGGAAATTTGTTTTTAATATGCAAATCTAGCATTTGCATTTATTTCATTTCTTTCCAATTGATTATATGATTTTGAGCAACAAATGAGGAAATCATCATGCATGGACCTTAAATGGATAATTAGTGAATCTAACTCTTACATCACTTGTTTTACTCGAGGACGAGCAAAAGTTCAAGTGTGGGGGTGTGTTAACCTCTTAAAATTCATGCCATATTAACACATTTTCCTATAGTTCTTACACTTTTTGGGTGGATTTATACATATTTTGATGTGCATATGATAGGAAAATGTGCCATGTTGATAGTTGGGTTGAAGTCATTGAATTCTTAATTTAAATGTTAATATTTTACCCTATTTTTATCAACTTTGGCTTTTGTAGATTTCATTGCTTGTTAGGTGTGTGAAGCCAATCAATTAAACCACATTTGAGTTGTATTTGAAAGCTAAAATCAAGGAGCAAGAAGTGGAAAAGAAGATTTAAAGCAACCAAGAAAGCTGAAAAGAGACGTTACAGAAAGTTATTGGCCACAGCCAAAAGCACAGGCAAAATTCTTGGCCACGCCAAATCCTGAAAAATTCTAGGCAAAGAATTATTGGCCGCAGCCAACCAGTGCAAGTAAAAATCTTGGCTGCGGTGAAGGCTAGTGACAAACTACACAGTGAACAACTCCAGCTCGAAAATTAGGTTTAAAAACAGCCCAATTTCACACTCAAACACATTCTTTTGACTTGGGCTTTCTTTGGGGACTACTTGGGAGCTAGGGCTTGAGGATTTTCAAGGAGATTCAAGTGGAGATCCAAGATTTGAAGAGATTTAACCTCATTTCCCTTGGTTTTTCTTGTTCTTCTCTCTTTCTTCACTGAAATTTCTGCCATGGCTGTGTATATTTTCTAGATTTATTGGTTTCACTCCATGAGTGGCTAAACTTCTATTCTAGGATTATTTTGAACCTTTGTATGAATTAAGACTTGATTCTTCCTCTCTTTTGGTAGTAAATGATATATATATATATATGTTGATTTTATCTTTCTCTTCATGCTTCTAAGTGGTTGACACCATTTAGTTTGATTTGTTCATGTGGGTTTCACTTGAGAGAGCTAATCTATGTGTAGAACTTGGTTAAAATCATGCTTGACTTGAAATTTACAAGATAAATGGAAAGTTTGTTGGTAAAATAGAGATATCTTTGCTAACCTTGCATTGTCACATTAGGCTTTGCTTGCAAAGGGGATTTTCATTATTTCTACCAAGAGATTGTGCATTTTAATGAAAAGATAAACTTGGTTTTGGCTTGAGAGAGCTTAGTTAAGTGCATATGAACCCTAGACAAACACATATATTCATGGAAATACCATTTGTGAGGGAGTTCTTCATGTCTTATGAAATGCAAAGGGGATAATAATCCTAGACCCCATTTAATCCTTAAAGTCAAAGAATCCTTTGTTTTTATCACTTTCTAGCTTTTAGAAATAGGTTTTCAACTTTCTTTATGCAACCAAAACTATTTTCTTAGTTAAACTTGATTGAAATCACTTAGTCTTTTGTTTGGTCAAGATTTTAATCCAAATCTTCGTGGGAATGATATTTTTATACTACTTGCGATCCATGCGCTTGCGGTTAATGCTTGACGGCGAACAAGTTCCTGGCGCCGTTGTCGGGGATTTGCAAAAATCCCTTGGCCAACCCTGGGCTAGTCATATTAGATTTCGCTTGAACTTGTAAAAATTGTTTATAATTGCACTTTTTAGTTCATTTTCTTTTTCTTTTGTCTTAGTTTGATACTTGCTTTGAGTTGTTTTTCTTCTAGGTACATTTTCGGTCTATGCAAGGATTGAATCCGGACGGATTAGAAGTTCATGAAATAGCAAACCTCTTTGAAGAAAGTGAGACTGAATCTGAAACCATGGTAGAGGATGAGTATGATAGAGCTACTGTCAATGACTTTGCAAGTAGAAACATGATGGGTACTTAATATTGCATCCGAATGCCTGAAATGCAAGCTCATACTTTTGAGATCAAGCCGATGATAATCACAATGCTTCAATTGCATGGGATGTTCCATGGGCTTTACAATGAAGATGCCAACAAGCACTTGATGTACTTCTTGGAAGTATGTAGTTCATTCAAGCAGAATGGAGTTATTGATGATGTTCTTAAACTTTGATTGTTTCCTTTTTCTCTACAAGGCAAAGCTAGGGAATGGTTCAACAATTTACCAGAGGGATCTATAGATTCTTGGAATGAGCTTGAAAGCAAATTTAGAGCTTGCTTTTTCTCTGATGACAAGTCTGTGGAAGCTAGAGATGAATTTCTAAGCTTTAGGCAACATCCTGATGAGCACCTTTATGCTGAATGGGAGAGGTATAAAATGTTGATGAAGCAATTCCCTAATCATGGGGTAGACAAATGGGTAATAGTCCAAATTTTCTGCAATCGCCTTAATCCTCAGTTTAAGGAAATGGTTGACTCTATGACAAATGAATGGTATGGAAATGTTCCTGGTAATGAAGTGTTTCTACTGTTAGATCAACTGTCTGCTAATAATTCTCAAGACACTGATAGGAGGACTTCACAACCATTGACAACTCCCAAGAAAGATTCTCCTTCCTCTTCACAAATTGCAACCATCCTCTGTGCATTGAATAAGCGGTTTGATGTGTTGGAGTCACAAATGCATAAGAGAAATTCTCAAAGTGTGCACTCCATTCATACTACTCCAATTGTTTGTGAGCAATGCCATGATGTTCATCTACCGGACCATTGTTCTCTTTACATGGCCTCTGAATCTATTAACTACATGGGAAAGTTTCAAAACCCTTAGAACAATCCATATTCCCAAACATACAATCCGGGGTGGAGAAACCATCTTAACTTCTCATGGAATCAAGGCCAATCTTTAAATCAACCTTCTTCCTCTGGTGTTAAGCCTACTTATCCACTGGGCTTTCATGTTCAACAAACGCAAATTCCCATTAAGGAAGAATAGTCAAAAACGGAAAATATGCTTGCTCAAATCTTGGCTAATCAAGAAGCTACAAGGGTTGAGACTAAATCCACTATTTCTCTCCATAAGATGGTAATCAAGAATCTTGAAGTGCAAATGGGGCAATTGGCCTCTCAAATGAATGCTATGTCGAGAGGAAATGTCCCTAGTGATACAATTCCCAATCCAAAGAGGGATGGTAAAGAGGAATGCAAGGCAATTACTCTAAGGAGTGGTAAGAAATTGCCTAATGTGCCTAATCCTACTGGAGTAAGCAATGAAGTCCAAAATGATGTTGTTCTTGATGCAAGAGAATACGATGAAGAGCCTCTAGTTGATGATGATGAGGGTAAGCAAAAGAAGAAAGTTGAGAAGTCTATTGATGATGTGGTTAGAGACAAAGTTGAAGAGAAGAAGCCAAAGAAAAATGGTGCTCCTACTTATATGCCTCCACTTCCATTTCCACAAAGATTCAAGAAGAAAGAAGAAGATGGGCAATTTAAGAAGTTTCTAGAAATGCCTAAACATGCAAAGTTCTTGAAAGATGTGTTGTCCAAGAAGAGGAGATTCAATGAATTTGAAACTGTGGCTTTGACTGAAGATTGTAGTGCTACCCTACAAAGAAAACTCCCATCAAAGTTGAAAGATCCGGGGAGTTTCTACATTCCATGTAACATTGGGAAGAACTTTCAAGAAAAAGCCCTTTGTGATTTGGGGGTAAGTGTGAATTTGATGCCTTCTGCTGTCTTTAATCAACTAGGCTTGGGATATGCAAGACCTACTACTGTTACATTGCTCCTTACTGATAGGAGTGTATCTAGTCCTCGAGGTGTTATTGAAGATGTCTTGGTAAAGGTGGACAAGTTCATTTTCCCAGCTGACTTTATTGTTCTTGATTGTGAGGTAGATTGAAATATTCCAATCATACTTGGAAGACCATTCCTTGCTACCGCTAGAACCCTTATTGATGTTGAGAAGGGTGAAATCACTTCGAGGGTTATTGATGAACAAGTGAGTTTCAACATGAACAAGGCTTTGAAGTTCTTAGATGACTCTCCTCAATGCTCTTTTGTGAATGTGCTTGACTCTGTTTATCAAGAGGAGTTTTATGCTTCATTGATTAAAGATCCTTTGGAAACTGTGCTAGTGGGAGACAAATGTGTTGAAGATGTTCATGATGAAGAGCTAATGGAAGTGTGTGCTATGGAGACGTATGACCATGCTAGATTCAAATATTTTGAGCCATTAGATGTGTCTAATGCATTGAGCTCTCCTTTGAAGCCATCTATTAAAGAACCTCCAATCTTGGAGTTGAAACCATTACCTCCTCACCTCAAGTATGCTTATCTTGGGGATTCTTCTACCTTGCTGGTTATAATCTCTTCTCACTTATCCCAAGTACAAGAGGAGAAGCTACTTAAAGTCTTGAGAGAACACAAGAAAGCTATTGGATGGTCTATAGCTGACATAAGGGAATAAGCCCTTCTATTTGTATGCACAATATTCTCTTGGAGGATAATCACAAAACCTCTATTGAGCACCAAAGGAGGTTGAATCCAATCATGAAAGATGTGGTGAAGAAAGAAATCTTGAAATGGCTGTCTGCGGGCATTGTATATCCTATATCTGATAGTTCTTGGGTGAGCCCAGTTCAATGCGTCCCCAAAAAGGGTGGCATGACTGTAGTGGCTAACACCCACAATGAATTGATTCCTACTCATACTGTGATGAGATGGAGAGTGTGCATGGACTATCTTAAGCTAAATGCATCTACTAGGAAATATCATTTTCCATTACCATTCATTGACTAGATGCTTGACACTGGAAAAGAGTTCTTTTGCTTCCTTAATGGTTATTTAGGCTATAATCAGATTGCAATTGCCCTAGAAGATCAAGAGAAGACAACATTTACTTGTCCCTATGTCACCTTTGCATTCAAGAGGATGCCTTTTGTTTTATGCAATGTTCCTGCCACATTTTAGAGATGCATGATGACCATTTTCTCTGATATGACTGAGAAGACTATTGAGGTGTTCATGGATGATTTCTCGATTTTTGGACATTCATTTGATAGTTGCTTGGATAATCTAGCTGCGGTCCTGCAAAGATGTGAGGAAACTAATCTTGTCCTCAATTGGGAGAAATGTCACTTCATGGCGCAAGAAGGTATTGTCTTAGGCCATCGTGTTTCAAAGCAAGGGCTAGAAGTAGACAAAGCAAAGATCTCAATTATTGAGCAGTTGCCTCCACCGACAAATGTTAAAGGCATTAGAAGTTTCTTGAGTCATGCGGGGTTCTACCACCGGTTTATCAAAGACTTCTCTAAAATTGCTAAGCCTTTATGCAACTTGCTTTAGAAAGATGTGGAATTTAAGTTTGATGAGGATTGCTTGGAAGCCTTTGAAGAATTGAAGAAGAGGCTTGTGTCTGCACCTATCCTAGTATCACCAGATTGGAGTTTGCCATTCATAATTATGGCGGATGCTAGCGATTATGCAGTGGGTGCTGCTCTTGGTTAGAAAAGGCCAAGCTATTCCATCCCATTTACTATGCTAGTAAAACACTTGATGATGCCCAGCTTAACTACACAACAACTGAGGAAGAGCTGCTAGCAGTGGTGTTTGCATGTGAGAAGTTCCGAGCATATATTGTGGGCACTAAAGTGACCATTCACACGGACCATTCTGCACTTAAGTATCTCTTCAACAAGAAAGATTCCAAAGCTCGCTTGATTCATTGGGTGCTTTTGATACAAGAATTCCACTTGTAGATTGTTGATAGAAAAGGGACAGAAAATCAAGTGGCTAATCACTTGTCAAGGTTAAGTGCTGAAGCTCAACAAGATTCTATCCAAGAAATTAACACAGCTTTTTCGGATGAGCAAATTTTCTCCATTAATGTATCCATCACCCCATGGTATGCAGACTTTGTGAACTACTTGGTTTGTGGTGTGATGCCACCGGACTTGAAATATCACCAACAAAGGAAGTTTCTGCATGATGTTAAGTTGTACTTATGGGAAGAACCATATTTTTTTTCATAGATATGCTGATCAAATGATTCGGAGGTGTGTCCTTGAGAATGAGCAACAAGAAATTCTGAGGTGTTGCCATTCATCTGACTATGGTGGGCATTTTGGAGGTGAGAAGACTGCTGTAAAAGTCCTCCAAAGTGGTTTCTATTAGCCAATGTTGTTCAAGGATGCTTATGCCTTTGTACTTCAATGTGACAGGTGCCAAAGAGTTGGAAACATATCAAGAAGAAATGAAATGCATTTGACAAACATGTTAGAGGTTGAGCTTTTTGATGTTTGGGGGATTGACTTCATGGGACCATTTCCAAAGTCCTTAAACAATGAGTATATCTTGGTAGCAGTGGATTATGTGTCAAAATGGGTTGAAACCACTGCTTGTGCAAATAATGATGCAAAGACGGTGCTCAAGTTCTTGAAGAAGCACATTTTCACTCGTTTTGGGACTTCAAGGGCAATTATTAGTGATGGTGGATCTCATTTTTGCAACCATCAATTCCAAGCCTTGATGAAGAAATATGGAGTGAAGCATAAAGTAGCATTGGCCTACCACCCACAATCTAATGGGCAAGCTGAAATTTACAATCGAGAAATTAAGAATATCCTTGAGAAGGTAGTTGGGGCAACAAGGAAAGATTGGTTTACAAAGCTTGATGATGCACTATGGGCTTATAGGACTGCCTATAAAACTCCCATTGGAATGTCTCCATATCGACTTGTTTATGGGAAGGCATGTCATTTGCCATTGGAGCTTGAACATGGAGCATATTGGGCTATTAGAAAGCTCAACTTTGATTTTGAGGCTATTGGTGCAAAGAGACTACTTCAACTCAATGAAATGGAGGAATTTCATCTTAGTGCCTATGAGAATGCAAAGCTTTACAAAGAGAAGACTAAGAGGTACCATGACAATAAAATTCTTCCCAAGACTTTTGAACTTGTTCAAAGAGTGCTTTTGTACAACTCCAAGCTCAAATCATTTCCCGGGAAGCTGAAATCCCATTGGTCTGGACCATTCACCGTTGTGCAAGCCTCAAATTTTGGTGCTGTGGAGCTAGAAAATGAGGAGGGTGAAAGATTCAAAGTGAATGGTCACTGGTTGAAGTATTATTAGGGCGGACATGTGAAGCATCAAGTGGCCACCCTCTACTTGTCTACAACAACCTGAAAGAATGAAGAGTTAGGCTGGAGGACTCTAAACCAAGCGCTTCTTGGGAGGCAACCCAAGTTCTCAACCTCATTTTTATGTTTATGTAGTGTTTTAAAGATTTTATGTTTGGTATTTTGGATTTTGTAGGTGAAAGAAGTACCCCAATGCTTGGAGAGACTTGGAGAATTTGCAGCTAATATGTAGGCCAATTTTAGGGAAGTATTTCATTCATCAAGATTTTTCTGGTTTGAATCTGTCATAAGAAGCATTTGTCTTGATTTGAGCTTGTGTAAGCAATTTCTTGGTGTTTGGAATTTTTCTGGACATGTGTGGTTGTTTGGTTGTAGATATGCTGTCATATTCTGTATATTGGGGACTGTTACAAATAGAAATTACTGTAAAAATCTTGACCAAACAAAAGACTAAGTGATTTCAATCAAGTTGAACTAAGAAAATAATTTTGGTTGTATAAAGAAAGTTGAAAACCTATTTCTAAAAACTAGAAAGTGATAAAAACAAATGATTCTTTGACTCTAAGGATTAAATGGGGTCAAGGATTATTTATCCCTTTTGCATTTCATAAGACATGAAGAACTCCCTCACAAATGGTATTTCCATGAACATATGTGTTTGTCTAGGGTTCATATGCACTTAACTAAGCTCTCTCAAGTCAAAATCAAGTTTGTCTTTTCATTAAAATTCACAATCTCTTGCTACAAATATTGAAAATCCCCTTTGAAAGCAAACCCTAATGTGACAATGCAAGGTTAGCAAAGATATCTCTATTTTACCCACAAACTTTCCATTTATCTTGTAAATTTCGAGTCAAGCATGATTTTAACCAAGTTTTACACATGGATTAGCTCTCTCAAGTCAAACCCACATGAACAAATCAAACTAAATGGTGGCCAAACACTTAGAAGCATGAAGAGAATGATAAAATCAACATATATATATATATCATTTACTACCAAAAGAGAGGAAGAATGAAGTCTTAATCCATACAAAGGTTCAAAATAAACCTAGAATAGAAGTTTAGCCACTCATGGAGTGAAAACAACAAATCTGGAAAATATACACACCCATGGCAGAAATTTCAGTGAAGAAAGAGAGAAGAACAAGAAAAACCAAGGGAAATGAGGTTGAATCTCTTCAAATCTTGGATCTCCACTTGAATCTCCTTGAAAATCCTCAAGCCCTAGCTCCCAAGTAGCCCCCAAAGAAAGCCCAAGTCGAAATAATGTGTTTGAGTGTGAAATAGGGCTATTTTTAAACGTAATTTTTGAGCTGGAGTTGTTCACTGTGTAGTCTGGCAGCTGTCTTGGCCGCAGCCAAGATTTTTGCTTGCACTGGTTGGCCACGACCAATAACTCTCTGCCTGGAATTTTTCAGGATTTGGCTGTGGCCAGGAATTTTGCCTGTGCTTTTGGCTGTGGCCAATAACTTTCTGCAACTTCTCTTTTTCAGCTTTCTTGGTTGCTTTAAATCTTCTTTTCCACTGTTTGCTCCTTGATTTTAGCTTCAAATACAACTCAAATGTGGTTTAATTGATTGGCTTCACCCACCTAACAAGCAATGAAATCTACAAAAGCCAAAGTTGATAAAAATAGGGTAAAATATTCACATTTAAATCACGAATTCAATAACTTCAGCCCAAATATCAACATGGCACATTTTCCTATCATATGCACATCAAAATATGTATAAATCCACCCAAAAAGTGTAACAACTATAGGGAAATGTGCTAATATGGCATGAATTTCAAGAGGTTAACATGTAGTTGAAAAAGTGCTGTTTATTCAGATTCTTCCTCTCCTCTTGGCCAGACTTGTAGAGCTTACAGTAAAGCTTGATATGTGTGGGTAAGCCTTCATATATCTGTTGTGTTTTGAAAAAGAAAAGTTCAAAGTTGATTGTTATTGGTTTTGAATTGTTTGGAAGTAAAGATTGGTTGGGAAAGATTTGCTTTTTCACGAGCATCCTTGGAGCTTACCTGGATATTAATTAGAGGCCAAGGTTAATTGAGTTTCTTTTCCCTTTTTGAGATTGGGAAAAAGGGAATTGATTTGCATGGGAGTTGTAGGTTAATGAGTAATTTAATATTGTTTGATTTTGTACTGCATTTAAGGTATTTGTTAAAAGTTCTAAGAGAAGACATTTTTTGGAAAATGTGTTGGAACTAGGCAGTCTTGGCCTATACTACAACAAGAATAAAATGGATTTGAGTATTGTTTTATTTTGACTATAAGTGGGTTGGACAAGAAATTTAACAAGAGAGGCCTTTTGAACATTTGAGTAGTGGCTTTGTTGATGGTTATTGTGGCTTGTTTGTAATGAGAGGAAAAATAGATGAATTGGGATTGTTCAAAATTTTATGTAAAATTGAAAGTTAGAGAAAATGGTCCACTTTGCTAAAGTGCTTGAGTATATTGATATATACCCATATAATGGCCTTATTATGATAAATCTGTTTTGTTGCTAAATTAAATTTTGTATTATATCTAAGAAGAGAAGGAAAGTAGAGCAAAGAAACTGTTTTATTTCATGTTTGGAAATATGAGGTTTAATATTCAAGAGAAACAAATTTCTATCATTAATTGTGTTTGTAATTTTATCATTCCTAGAAAGAGAGAATAAAGTTTAAAGTTCTTTTCTACTTTGAATTGTCACAAAATGAAGGCTGAGGTGGTTGTATAAACTAGGAAGCGATTGTTATGAAGAATTCCTTTCATTTGAATATGAATCTTTGTATTCGATACAAAGTTGTAGTTGGTATAATGATGAAATTGTTTTGGCATATCAGGAGATAAAGAAGTGAGTAATTTGGAAGCTGATAAAAGGGAAGAAATATAAAGAAAATAAGTATTCAGGTGAGAGAGTAACGTCTCATATATGTTTTACTGCTTGTTACAATTATGTTAGATGAACCATTATAGTTTACATAAAAGACAAATTTACTGCTTCTCATATTTTGTTGTTATTATGTACTATATATATAAGCTTGAGTTCTCAAAGAAAAGGCTGTGGGAATTATTTCATTTTCACATTGATGCTGAAAGGAATAAAGATTTATGATTTTAGCTATTTAATATTTTCGATGTTTTTGTATTGATTCATAGTGTAATTCTTGATTTGCTTGAGATTACCAGGAAACATTTGAGATGCTTCTGAACTTCATGCTAGGGTTTTTATCTATGAAGTAGTAAATAGGAGTTACCATGATTTTAAACTATCTATCATTTCTTTTAATAAATGGCCCCAAGCATGTTTGAAAATATTTTCAAGATGACTAAATATATGACGCTAGTTACTAACAGCAGTACTATTAGTCCTTGGTTTGCCATGGTAATTTCGAGCTCGCTTGACACTCGTGGGCACTGTACTCACTTTTGATAATTGTGGGATTCATTCTCACATTTGTTATTCGTGGGTTTAGTACATGCGCTTGTTTCGTGGCCTCGAGCTACGCTTGGTTAGTTACTCTTGTTGACTTTGTGTCCACACTTGCTAATTGTTCGGTTGAAGTCCTATGAGATTTGAGATTTGATGATTTAAAGTGTTTGTAAAATAATTTTTTTACTATATCACCATTTAGTTTAGTTGGATCTGATCTCCTACATAGTTTCATTTTTATGTGTAGTTATATTATGTAGAAGTTGAGATTTAGTATAATGGTTCATGATTCAAGTAAATTATATTTAATTCTTTTAATGGGACATTATTCGCTTGAATATGTTTTGTTTTAGATAGTAGTGCCGACCTTGTACCTCCAGCTGAGCATTGAATAGCTACCTTTTCTGATCCAAAGCTTGTTGGCTCATTTTGGAATTGACATTTGATGTAAATATACTTTTGATTGTGTATTTTTGGTAGTTAAAAGCTCCACGTAGCTTATGGATAGGATCCTTGCTTTTCTTGTATTTTGTTTAACTACGTGGTAGTGGAGCGGAGCTTCAAATTTTGTTTTGAGATAACAAGTCTTTGAAGAACATTTGGGAAGTCCATCTTATAGAGGAGGTTTTGCTTAAATTTCTACAAAAATACTTTATATTTTGATTATTTGAAACATGTAAAATAGAATATAAAAGTTATTTATATATGTTTATGAGAGAAGTAATCATTATGTGTAGACAGTATTTCTAAAGTTTATAACTTATGGAATGTGAGTTATCTCATATTCCATGCCGATCACCCCCTGAATTTTTTGGGTGTGACACCTATTCTATATATAAGAAATCATACTTAGTAGTTCAAATTTCTCTATATGTATTCTTAAGGTATCTTGTAAATAAATAACGAGCGAGCTAGTAAAGCTGACAAATCTCTGATTTGTAATGCTTTAATATGCTTAAATTGAGGCAATTAACATGATTAAGATGCAAGTTTTGTCTAATAATGTCTAATTGAATGTTCCAAACTCTCAAGGGAAATGAGTGTAAAATTAGGAGTAATTAGCCATAATTGTAGATTAATTCCATTAATTAATTTATAGGGCTATTTGATCTTGGTTTTATTTTATTCTCACTTGTAGGGTCACTCAGGACCAAAAGATTGGACCCGGGATGAAGAAGAAGGCCAAACAAAAGAGGCAGAAATGAAGGCTCCTCGCCGCGGCAAGAAGACGGCGAGAAAGGCCCACTTTTGGCAGAGAGCAATGTAGCTCGCCGTGGCCTCGCCACGGCGAGCTCCGCGAATTCTGCAAGTGACAGCTCGTGTTTTTGGGGCTGATTCAGATCCAACTTAATACCCACTCACTCGACCTGACTTGGGGGACATAAAACTCGAAATTTACACCCCATTAGGGCATATTTGGCTCACATTCACACCCTCCAAGCCCTAGCTATCTCTCTTCTCCATCTTCATCTTCATCTTCTTTTCTTCTCCTTCCTTCCATCCATGGCTTCCACACCTTCCTCTCTTGTTGTTGGTTCTTCCATGGAGAGTAGCAGCTAGGCTCCACCATTCTTGGTGGTGAGAGCTAAGGGATGAGCTTGAAGCTTGAATAGGGGAGTTTTTCTAGTTCTAATCCTTCTTCTATTTGTTGTATTTATGCTTTTCTAGGGTTCTAGGAGTGCATTTATGGCATTTGGTTGAGTGCATTTATGTCTTTGGGGTTAGAAACTATGTTTATGTTATTTCCTTCTTGTACAAATGCTTGACATTGCTATTTATTAACTTTGAGTTTAATGAAATTTATGGGTTCTTAGTTTTATTATTCTCTTGGTGAAAATTATGTGCTAATGCAAGGTGGCTTGGTTAGTGGATTTAATGTGTTAAGTTATTTGCTTGAGAGAGATGGCATAAGAATTAATTGTTTGTGTTAGGACATTGGTCAAACACTCTTTAGGCCTTGATTTATTGTATGGGTGGCCATCAATAGATTAGGGTTTAGAGAGAAATTTAGAGCAATTTTGGGGTGGCCCAAATTGTAGATTTAAAAGTCTTGCATAGTTAATTATTTCTTGATTTTGAACTTAATCAACTTGGGTTAAATTAAGTAATGTGCGGAGTTTTGGCATTAATTAAGTTAATCTAAGCTTAGCCTAGAGGGGTTCCTCTAGGGCTCTTTAGAAAATCAACTAAACTCCCTAAAAACCTTTAGAAGCAATGATTCCTGAAGCTCTCATTCATCAAGAATGATCTTTATCCCATTTTCATCCAAATCTCACTTTTAAATCTAATCTTTTACTTTGACTTTTGAACATACCACACTATCATACCAAACTTCACATTAAAACCAAACAAAAATGCTTTTTACCCGCTTTTTCAAGTTTGCATATTAGCTATTAGGAATCAAATTACACTAGGCTCCTTGAGATCGACACCCGGGGTTAGCTTCCACTACCCCTTGGCTATTAAATTTCTTGGAGAGCGGACTCGAGGCAGCACTTCACCGATTTCTTCACATATCGGAGCTCTTCAAGTGGTGCCGTTGCCGGGGAGCCAAGTAATTGGTTCCCTAGTAGCCGGTTGTCAAACTTGCTTTGGCCGGGTCTAGCTTAGTTGCATCTTAGTTTATTTTTCATCTTTGCATATCATATTTTGAAACATCCCTGAAAATTGGTATAGATGCTTACTCTTTGCATTTTCTTGGCTCATTGACTCACTTGTGTGCTTGGTTGCTTTAGTGGTAGTTTTATTGCACTAATTGTTAATGTTTTCCTTTGCTTGATTTTGAGTGCATGAATCTATCCCCCAAGTCACATTATTATTGCTTGAAGCTTACTTGTACATAGCATACTTGCTTTGACTGATTTGCACTTGTTTGAAGTGGTATATCACATTTTCACTCTACTTGTGCTAGTTTCTAAAAATTCTGCAGTTGCCTTCTGTTCAGTTGCAGAATCAGCCACTCCTCGCCGTGCACTCGCCCCCACGACGAGCAACTATTGATTCCTCGCCGTCACCTGCCGCTGTGAGCAGACGGCGAGTAAATTGTATCAGCCTCTGTTTTGGCTGATTTTCGTTGTCTTCTAGCTATTCTTGCTGCATATACACCTCATACTCACACCATATTCGTACATACACACTTCAAACACGTACATACACTTCCATACATCACTCACCATTCACTCTCACTTGACTTTTGTACATTCTAAGTCTTGGTTGCTGCTGAAAGTCCATTTGTTGTCTGTGCCTTGTGTGACTCAACCTTCACTTGCTCTTGATTTCTTATACTTGTTTGTATCTCATTATGCATGACTAGAGGGAGAGGTAGAAGGAAAAGAGGAACAAACCTTCCATCCTTAAACATTAGGATTGAGCAAAACCTTAGCCAACTTAGGAGAGCCAATCGAGGAGGTCCCTCTAGCCCTATCTTAGAAGAGTGTTCTTTTAAGGAGGCTAGCATCTCATCCCATTCAGACACCAAAAACTCTATTCACATAGAAATACCTCTAGACATTCCACCCATGGCCCACAAACCACCACCCAACATTCCCCAAGCTAACCTCCCACCACCCAATGGCAATAATGGAAACAATGGTGAGGGTGAGGGAGTAGGAAACAATGAAATCCCTAGGAGGCGTAGTATTAGGGAAGTTACTTCGAGTGGTGTCACATACGACCCATTCCAAACTGCATATCATGCTCTAAATGCTGATTTTGAGATAAAAGGACCACTAATAGCAGCGTTACCTCATTTTGCTAGTTTGGAAGGGGAGGACGCAAATGGCCATCTATATGGAGTTTACCACGCGTGCACCAGCATGAAGCCATCGGGAGCGAACCTAGATGATGTGCAGTTGAAAGTCTTCCACTTGTCACTGGATGGGAAAGCCAAGGAGTGGTTTAGACTCCTACCGAGACATGATGAGAATGCCCTCACTTATTGGGCTACTTTGAGGAAGGCATTCTTGGAGCATTACTTCCCAGATGTTAAGACCGAGGATTTGAAGAAGGACATCTACTCCATTCGGCAAGACCCATCTGAAATCTTTTATGAATATTGGTGTCGATTTCAAGAGCTATTAGTCAAGTGTCCCCACCACCAGATTATAGATGAACAGTTGATTCAATACTTCTACAAGGGGCTCTTGCCTAATGAGAGAGGCATAATGGATGCTAGTGCCAGTGGTTCTTTGGAAGACCTACCCGCCACGGAGGCTTGGGCTATGATTAAGCTTAGAGCTAAAAATACCCAACAATATAATAGAAGATGTTCCAAAAGGGTGTTTGAGTTTAGCTCCAACCCACAACAATTAAGGAGGATGGACTCCTTAGAGGCCAAGGTGGATACTTTGAGTTCCCAACTTACTTCTCAACTTGCCTTCATTACTTCAGAATTCAGGAACCTTAGCATGCAACAATGTGCTCCCACTTCCTATACCTCCAAGGCCTTAGTTGCACTAAGTTGTGAGCATTGTGGTTCAGTGATGCATATTAGTAGCCTTTGCCAAAGTGAGCCGGTGGATGTCAGTGCTATGTACTAGGGGAGGTCCAGCTCTAATCCCAATCAAAAATGGGATCCCGATAGCAACACCTACAATGAAGGGTGGAGGTCACACCCTAACTTTCGGTTAAGAGACAACAACAATAATTCCATGACCAATTACAAGGGCCAATCTTCTTCATCCCCAAGGTCCTTAGTTCCCCAAGATTCACCAAGAGGGGATGATTCATGTGATCGGATTCTCAAGAGCATACAAAGGATGCATGAAGATATGAATGCTCGCAACGATGCGAGGTTTACATCTCTTGAGTCTAAGATGGAACAATGGGAGACTAGAACCACAAATCTTCAATCCTTTGTGACCCAATTGTCAGATGGTTTGAGTGACAAGCAAGCAAGGACAAGTGGAGCTTATCCCTCCAACACTGTGATAAACCCAAAGTCGCTTAATGCCATCACCTTGAGAAGTGGCAAGAAAGTCAAGTTCCAAGGCCTTAAGGGTGATGAGTCCGATGATGATGAAGAAATTGTTTATGATAGACCACCTTTGGGTATGGGGGAGTGTTCCAACTCCAAGACCATTGAGGAGAGCTCCTTGCCTATGCCGACCTCTTCGGTCCAAAGTGAAAGCAATGAAGAGAGAAAGCTCCTAGCTACCCCACCTTCCACAAGAAGAAAGAGAGGAGTTCGCTTTGAAACACAAGATTCACCCAACCAAGAGCCTCAAGAAAAAGGTAAAGAGGTAAAAATTTCTGACCTTCCTTTTCCTCATTCATACTTGGCTAGTAAAAAGGTTGTGGATGATAAATGTGATAAAGAAATGTTTGATATGTTTAGCAAAGTAGAAGTGAATTTACCTCTCCTTGATTTGATAAAGAAAATGCCCAAGTCGGCAAAGTTTTTAAAGGATTTATGCACCAATAAGAGGAAATACAAGCATAGTGAAAGAATCCAACTGGGGTCTAATGTGAGTGCTTTGTTTAAACCACAACTACCTTTGAAATGCAAAGACCCGGGTTCTGACACTATCCCTTGTATCATAGGCAAGACCACCATTTCAGATGCCTTATTAGATCTTGGTGCTGCTATCAATGTCATGCCTACCTCGATTTTTGAGTCTTTGGGTACCCAATCCATTCGAACACAAGCGTGGTTCTCCAACTTGCAGACCAAACGATTAGGTATCCTAAAGGCATTCTGGAAGATATTTTGGTGCAAGTAAAAGGCCTTGTTTTTCCGGCCGATTTCTATGTCCTAGACATAACTAGTGACAACCCTAGTGATAGTACCTTGATTCTTGGCCGCTCCTTTCTCAGAACGGCCGAAACCATCATTGACATGAAGCAAGGTACCATCACTATGGGAACTGGTGACCAAGAGGTCAAATTTCTGTTTTTTGAGACCATGCGCAATGCTAGTGATGATTGTACTTACCTAGGCATTAGTGCAATTTCTTGTGCGGATGATGAGATTGATGAGCTTTGTGATTCTATATGATATGATTCTATTGAGCATGTTGATCTATCCCCCATTATTTCCCCCTCCCATACGTCTTTATGTTGTGATTGCGTGAGATTGATGATTATCTTTCCACCTCACATGATTTGGATGAGTTTACATGTTTAGTTGATACTTGATCAGCTCACCCCACACCCAATGGTCTTGGGAAAGTTTCTTCTGATTGTGACGCAGGTCCTGCTTATCACCTAGACACTGATATGCAAGCTACACCGATAGCTTTATCTATGGTAGATACCTGCTCATCTATGGGAAGTGGAGAAGTTACTGCATATGTAGATGCACCCATATCTCCTTCCCCTCCTTGTGATGACACCATTTTGCCACTTGCTGCACTTGAGTTGCAAGAGTTGGTTCCTTCTGTGGTAAAACCCCCAATTGTAGATCTCAAACCCTTACCTCCTAACTTGAAATATGTGTTTCTTGCTGATTCTGATAAGTTGCCTGTTATTATTTCAAGTGCTTTGTCTGATGTTGAGGAGGGTAGACTTGTTTCTCTTCTTAGGTCTTATAGGGTTGCTATTGGGTGGTCTCTTGCTGACATTCTAGGGATCAATTCCTCGGTCTGTACTCATAGAATCCTCTTGGAAGAGGGTTCTAAGCCTATTCGGCAACCACAGAGGATACTAAATCCTCTCATTCTTGATGTTGTGAGAAAAGAGATAGCTAAGCTCTTGAGTGCTGGGATCATCTATCCCATTTCTGATAGTGAGTGGGTGTCACCGGTACAAGTAGTACTAAAGAAAAGTGGAATTACCGTTGCCCGGAGTGACTCGCTGAGCTTATCCCTACCAGAGTCCAGAATTCTTGGAGAGTGTGTATAGATTATATGAAGCTTAATTCCTCAACTGGGAAGGACCACTTTCCCTTGCCTTTTATTGATCAAATGCTTGAGAGAATTTCTGGCAAGTCTCACTACTGCTTTCTTGATGGTTTCTCCGGGTACTTCCAAGTACCAATTGCACCGGAGGACCAAGAAAAAACCACCTTCACATGTCCTTTTGGTACCTTTGCTTATCGGAGGATGCCATTTGGACTATGTAATGCTTCCGGTACTTTTCAAAGATGCATGATGTCTATTTTTAGTGATTTGTTGGAGCATAACATAGAGGTGTTTATAGATGATTTTAATGTTTATGGTTCTAGCTTTGATGAATGCCTCTCTAGTTTAGAACTTGTTTTGAAAAGGTGTTTGGAAAAGAGCTTGGTTTTGAACTATGAGAAGTGTCATTTCATGGTAGATAGTAGCATTGTTTTAGGTCACTTGATCTCCCAAAAGGGGATTGAAGTTGACAAAGCTAAAATTGAAGTTATTGCATCATTGCCCTATCCCACCAATTTGAAAGAAGTTAGATCATTTCTAGGGCATGCGGGGTTTTATAGGCGTTTCATTGAAAATTTTTCCAAAATTGCCTTACCCCTTTCATTTTTGCTTAAAAAGGATTCTGATTTTTTGTTTGATGATAAATGCAAGCATGCCTTTGACACATTGAAATCTTCACTGATTTCTCCTCCCATTATTAGTGCACCTGATTGGCATTTGCCTTTTGAACTTTCATGTGATGCATCTAATTTTGCAGTAGGAGCCATGCTTGGTCAGAGAGTTGACAAGGTCCCTAGGGTCATTGCATATGCATCTAGGACACTTGATTCCTCACAAATTAATTACACCATTACTGAAAAAGAGTTATTTGCTGTGATTTTTGCACTCGACAAGTTTAGACAATATTTGATAAACTCTTCTGTGGTAGTATACACTGACCATACAGCTGTGCGGTATTTGTTTCAAAAGCCCCAGTCTAAGGCTAGACTGCTCAGATGGGCTCTTTTAATGCAAGAATTTGAGGTGAGGATCAAGGATCGGGCTGGAGCTGAAAATCATGTGGCCGATCATCTAAGCCGCTTGCCTCCCGACACAAGGGGAGTTGATTCTTCTGATCTTTGCATTGATTCTTTTCCTGACTCTGCTTTGTTTGCCTTGGCCATTGTTGAGCCTTGGTATTCTCATATTGTGATCTATCTTACTACTGATGTGGTTCCCTCTTCCTTGTCTCATTTCCAGGTCAACAAATTAAAGAGGGAGGCCAAGTACTACATCTGGGATCGACCCACTCTGTGGCGATTTGTAGTGACCAGATCATCCGCTGTTGTGTTCCAAACGATGAGATTCACTCTATCCTTACTCATGCTCATTTCTTATCTTGTGGTGGTCATTTTAGTGCTAAAAAGACTGCTAGGATAGTGTTGGAGTGTGGATTTTTCTGGCCTACTTTGTTTAGAGATGCATTTATTTATTGTAAGTCTTGTGAGAAATGTCAACAATATGAGAGTTGGGGTAAGAGGCACGAGATGCCTTTGAGGCCTATACACTTCTGTGAGATTTTTGATGTGTGGGGCATTGATTTTATGGGACCCTTTCCCCCTTCTTGTGGTTTTTCTTACATTTTACTTGCAGTAGTTTATGTGTCTAGATGGGTTGAGGCAATCCCAACTAGGAAAGACGATGCCACTACTGTTTCTAGATTCTTACGTTCTCATATCTTTTGCAGGTACGGCATTCCTAGAGCTATCTTCAGTGATCAGGACTCCCATTTCTGTAACCGGATCATCCAGTCTCTTCTTGCCAAGTATGGCGTCACTCACAAAGTTACTACACCCTACCACCCCCAAACCAATGGACTAGCTGAAGTTTCGAACAGGGAGGTAAAGCGTATACATGAGAAGATAGTGAAGCCATCGCGCAAAGATTGGAGTGGTCGCTTGGAAGAAGCTCTTTGGGCATATAGGACGACCTACAAGACGCCTATTGGGACATCACCCTTTAGAGTTGTCTATGGGAAGTCCTGCCACCTACCTATAGAGTTGGAGCATAAGTCTTACTGGGCTATTAAAGCTTGCAATGCCAATTTGGAGTCTTCCTTGACCAATCGGATGATGCAACTCCAAGAGCTTGAGGAACTGAGGTTGCACGCCTATGAAAATGGGCTCATCTACAAGGATCGGTTGAAGATGATACATGACAAACACATCATGAAGAAGGACTTTAAGGAAGGGGACAAGGTGATGATCTTTAAAGCGAGACTCAAGATCTTACCAGAAAATTCAAGTCTAGGTGGGAGGGTCCATATCAAGTTGTTCAAGCCTACCCCTATGGTGCATTTGAGCTTCTAGATGGCGTTACCGGATCAAAAGTCAAAGTCAATGGCCATTTGCTCAAGCACTACCACGACCCATCTCAACTACCTTAATCATGAGGTTGTTCCTTTCCTCTTTACTTACTCCTTTGCTATATAAGTGACATATCTTTTTGAGCTAAGTGTGGGGGAGGGAACTTACCAGTAGGAAAAAGTAGTTGTAGTTGCTTTTCAATTCTTAGAATTAGTAATAAAAGCTTCTTGCTCACCACACTTGAATTCAACATGCTTTGAAAATTTCATTGGTGTAACATTTTGACTCACTCTTGCCTCTCCCTATTTTTCTTTTGGTGTTAATGACGTGTTGTGATTCAATCTCGAATTGGACTTCACAACTTTCCACTTCACCCCAAGAGTTGAGTTGAATTGATATTTCCCTAATTATGCTACATTGAGGACAATGTAGAAATTAAGTGTGGGGGAGGGATGTGCTTTGTAGTGGTGAAGTGGGTTCAAAATCATTGTATCTTAATCATGTTTCTAGCTTCAAAAAGGTTGGGAAAATTTGAAAAATTTTAACTTTGCCTCACTTCCACTTTTGTTCCTCTATGGACTTGACATGATGTTTTTGGAATTGTTTTGGCAATTATGGGAATTATTTTATGCTTCTGGATGTGTGTTGATGCTTTTGGCTCATCTTCTTGATTGGCAACTTTGTTGATTGAAATTGATGCTTTATGGTTGAATCTTGGGTGTAGTTGATCTTTGTTTATGAGTTTAGGAGAATTAGCCATGTTGTGAGGTTGATTTGTGCCTATATGTTCATTGTTGTGTGATATCCACTTGTTGCCATTCTCTAGAACTTGTTCGTATTCGTAATCAAAACTTGTTGCATTTAGTGTAATGAAGCATGATAAAGGCATTCACTTCATACCCTCACATCCCAAACACAAACCACAAACACTCTTTCCATTTGTCACTTCATTTGAGCCATTCGCTTGATGTTTTGCACAAATTGCCAATATGTGTAAAGTTGAATTATTGCTTGTGTTTGTATATAAGCATGCCATGTATAGAGAAAAACAAAAATACAAAAAGAAGAAAAAGAAAATGTGAAAAATTGAAAAGTTGCAAAAGTACAAAATAAGGCATATGTAGTTGTTGGCAAATGCAATTAGTGTTATGGATTGAATTGGGCATTAAAGCATGCACAACATCACATTCCTTTCATTTCCCCATACCATGTGACCTATTCCATCATTACAACCCCAAAAGACCTTTTGATGCATTACACTTCTTGCTTTTAAGTGAAGATCTTAGAATCCTTACAAGCTTATGGTAGAATGTGTTTCAAGGTGGATTTTGAGAGTAGAAAATGAACCCAATATGGTGAGAAAAGTGAAACACTTATCCTTGAGTAACTTTCTCCTTTTCTCATCCTCATTGCATTCACTACACTCATGGTTAGCTCTTTAGCATCATTTCATTCCTCATTGCTTGTTGGTTGAAGGATTGTCAATTTGTATTAGCTCATATTCAATTAGCATATTGAAATTTTCATTTATGCCTCACTTACCATTTGTGCTTAAGCTTTAAAATTTGTATTTGCCCGGTAGTACAAAGGTTCAAGTGTGGGGGAGTTGACAAATTTCTTATTTGTAATGCTTTAATATGCTTAAATTGAGGCAATTAACATGATTAAGATGCAAGTTTGCTCTAATAATGTCTAATTGAATGTCCCAAACTCTCAAGGGAAATGAGTGTAAAATTAGGAGTAATTAGCCATAATTTTAAATTAATTGCATTAATTAATTTATAGGGCTATTTGATCTTGGTTTTATTTTATTCTCACTTGTAGGGATCGCTCAGGCCCAAAAGATTGGACCCGGGACGAAGAAGAAGGCCAAACAAAAGAGGCAGAAATGAAGGCTCCTCGCCGCGGCGAGCAGACGGCGAGAAAGCACCTTGAAGAGGCAGAAAGGAATGGTCCTCGCTGCGGCCTCGCCGCGGTGAGAAGACGGTGAGAAAGGCCCACTTTTGGCAAAGAACAATGCAGGCCATGGCGAGCTCAGTGAATTCTGCAAGTGACAGCTCGTGTTTTTGGGCCTGATTCGATCCAACTTAATACCCACTCACTAGACCCGACTTGGGGGACATAAAACTCAAAATTTACACCCCATTAGGGCATATTTGGCTCACATTCACACCCTCTAAGCCCTATCTTCTTTTCTTCTCCTTCCTTCCATCCATGGCTTCCACACCTTCCTCTCTTGTTGTTGGTTCTTCCATGGAGAGTAGCAGCTAGGCTCCACCATTCTTGGTGGTGAGAGCCAAGGGATGAGCTTGAAGCTTGAATAGGGGAGTTTTTCTAGTTCTAATCCTTCTTCCATTTGTTGTATTTATGCTTTTCTAGGGTTCTAGGAGTGTATTTATGGCATTTGGTTGATTGCATTTATGTCTTTGGGGTTAGAAACTATGTTTATGTTATTTCCTTCTTGTATAAATGCTTGACATTGCTATTTATTAACTTTGAGTTTAATGAAATTTATGGGTTCATAGTTTTATTATTCTCTTGGTCAAATTTATGTGCTAATGCAAGGTGGCTTGGTTAGTGGATTTAATGTGTTAAGTTATTTGCTTGAGAGAGATGGCATAAGAATTAATTGATTGTGTTGGGACATTGGGAAAACACTATTTAGGCCTTGATTTATTGTATGGGTGGCCATCAATAGATTAGGGTTTAGAGAGAAATTTAGAGCAATTATGGGGTGGCCCAAATTGTGGATTTAGAAGTCTTGCATAGTTAATTATTTCTTGATTTTGAACTTAATCAACTTGGGTTAAATTAAGTAATGTGCGGAGTTCCGGCATTAATTAAGTTAATCTAAGTTAGCCTAGAGGGGTTCCTCAAGGGCTCTTTAGAAAATCAACTAAACTCCCTAAAAACCTTTAGAAGCAATGATTCCCGAACCTCTCATTCATCAAGAATGATCTTTATCCCATTTTCATCCAAATCTCACTTTTAAATCTAATCTTTTACTTTGACTTTTGAACATACCACACTATCATACCAAACTTCACATTAAAACCAAACAAAAATGCTTTTTACCCACTTTTTCAAGTTTGCATATTAGCTATTAGGAATCAAATTACACTAGGCTCCTTGAGATCGACACTCCGGGTTAGCTTCCACTACCCCTTGGGTTTTAAATTTCTTGGAGAGCGGGCTCAAGGCAGCACTTCACCGATTTCTTCCCATATCAGAGCTCTTCAAAAGCATTATAACTAAACTAATGCCAGAATCTTTGCTTTGATACATGGGATGAATGTAAACTTTACTTCTTTATGGTCAACCATCACATTATGATACAAATACCTTCATATAAACCATACAAAATTGCAAGTAGACTAAAACTTATGATGTTAAATGGAACCAAAATGACAATATATACTTGATTTATATATTGATATCCAAAGCACTAGTCCATTGTTGTTTAAGTACTTTTTTAACCACTTCCTTGGAAATACGATCAGTAACATCAGGCAAGCCATATATGTCCATATCAAACGTAATCTCTATACTTTTTTGGACCAAGAAGACTTCATCATTTGTAATCAATGCCAATTGATTATGATATGACGATTCAATTAAATCTTGACAAATTGGACTAGTTGAAATCATTTTTAGATACATCAGATAACCCCCAAAATTGTTGCCATTAGCCTTTTAAATTTTCTTGACCTTGAATTGTGTGGCTTGTAAAAACATGTACATAAGATATCAAAAAAGTTCTTCCAGTATAAAGAATGCTAATGTAAACTGATTACTAAATAACTGCTCGTAATAATGGCTCAATAAATCACAGGCCAAGCAACAAAAGCACCGATAATATCAAACACCATAGTTTGACCATCCAGAGTAAGGAATGGTAGTTGCACTTCATCACTGGGGCAAAAATCAAACCTTATCTGATGTGTCTCCTTAGGCAATGGTGAATTGTGTAAAATTACATTTGGTGTATTGTAAACTATGCTCACTACAACTGGATGCTTGAAAGATTGATCTAGATGTAACCTGCACTATGATTCATGTTAAACCTTATAGTATTGGTGATAACCAAACATGACTCAAGCTAAGAAAGTTATAGGTATCTTAACCTAGAAAATATTTTGAAACAAGTTTTGAAAACAAGTTATGAATGCTCGATGACTTGGTCAACAATTGAGCATTAACAGGGTTCAATCATCGATGGCATATAGAGCACATATCGAGAATTGATTCTCAAAGAAAAACTAATTCGAAGTTGAAATTTTCATCAATTGTCAATGTACTTTTTAAAACCAATGATCAAAGGTCAAATGAATACTCAAAAAAAATCTAGAGGAAGGACGCTCGAGCATTGAAGTGGCCATCAAGCTTAAGCAATGCCCGATGATTGACATAGCCATTGATTATCATTACTTAGAAATTTTCAAATTTATTCCAAAGTCTAGTTTATCATCAATTGTAAATTCATTCATCGTGTAGTTATGTTTAATTGATTATTGAATCAATGGTGAAGCATAATATCGGTCTGTTTAATAGGTGTCTAATAGTTTAATCGAGCATTGTAGGTCAAAGTCTTCATAACACTATGAGATTAATTGATCAGGGACAAATGCTCGAGTACTACTTGGAACAATTGATAGATTAAGTGAAAGGGAACATCAATTATTGAATCAATCATCAAGCATTCTGTGTAAACACAAGAATTCTGATATGAAATTTTGTATGTTCATTCCTAACCTTTAACTTAGTATTTTTGTAGCTTTGGATTGATCCATTTCAACAAAATGAACGTTAAGAAACAAAGAGCCAGAAAAGCAAAAGTATGATGTCAGCGGACAACCTGCTATAGTGATCCAGCTGGTAACAGCTAATATTAAGGGAGCTCCAGTGGATATATGTTTTATCAATAGAGTTTTATTCGATAGGCAGAGTCCAAAGCACACAGATTACTTAAGTGGGTCATTCTCAACCGTTCAACACATTCAAAGTTCCATATTTGCAATGATGATCAAGGCAACGGCTTAGTTATTCAAAAAGATATTTGTGCAGTGAGAAAAAACCTCATGGCTATATAAGATTTGAACACTGAAGCTACAATCAAGACAACTCAAGCTGTGATAGAGCATTCATTTTATCTGAATCTTCAAACACTTTTCTGCCTAAATGGGCTAAAGAGATTGTCTATCTGCACAGTGTGTAAGCAAGCTTTCTATAACATTTTTCTATTCAAGTTCCTTACGATACTTGGAACCTAGGGAAAGGGTGTTAAATTGCAAAGTGTAGGGGGAGAACTTTGGTGCAATAGAGTCTTATTGAGAAAAGTCCTCTTCTGGCGCCACTTCTCCTTCGGGTTTGTCTCTTGTCTTAATTAATGTGCCTTGCATTAGAGGTTTTCCATCATCATGATATTGATTAATTCATTTTGAACATACACAATGTGGCTTAATTGTTGGGTATAATCTTTTAATGTTTGCACTAATTAACCATTTTGAAAGTGCATCGAATTGGTATTGTAACATCTAATTTTCACTACTATATTATAGCATTTTAATTGATTTATAACCACTTTTCTAAATGTTAGAAGCACAAAAAAATGAACATTTAAAACTTTTTTTTGTTCAAAGTGTCTTTTCTGACAAATTGGTCTAAACATATAATTACATATAGATATATAAGCAAGTGATTTATAAATCAATTAAGTAGCATGATCCTCATATAATTTCTAATCTCATTTGATAGTTTTTGGGAAGCCAAAATCTATATTATATACTTTTATTATCTAACTATGTACTGTTACATATTTATAACTCATCATAATAACAGAATATTAGGGTTACTTCGGTCAGTAACCCCTTTTACCTTTATATGTTGTGGGGTTGTACTAAGGATATATGTACATAGAAGTTTGCATTATACTACATAAGCTCATTGCTTGTTTATCTACTTAATCTTATAATATATACATGTTAACAATATTCAAAATTATTTATCTACATTGGTACAAAATATAGCAGGCATTCCTGCTTCTTCATATTCTACCTTAATTCACAAACAAAAAGGTCCCAACTCTCCTTCCGGCTTCTCTAATAATAATTACCCATAAAACATGTGTGCTATATGCACGTTTCACGCACTAGTGACAATATATTTGTTAAATAATGGAGTCCTCTACATGCAGGATTTTATTTACCTAACTATTAAGTCAAGTTAATCTTACTAGGACTAGCGATCCACCAAGTTATGAAGTACTCCAGATAAAACTGATGGAATTAAAACTTACCATAAACCTACAACAGACATTATGTAATTATTCATGTAAGATCAATGTCATAAAACGAAACTGCTACCTAACTCCAGAAATTAATCCTAAACTGGCTCTTTTCCTTCACAATGCCTGATTGTGCTTGATTATCACATATTTTTATCCACTAATTATGTGGAATTAACACTTGATATAGGCCATTACATGATAGTTTAGACACTTGTGTACTTAGATTCCCAAGGGATTGAGTTAATTGTATTTTGATCTTAAATTAAGCATTTTAAGATATAAACTCATGCATTTCTTAATATGGACATGGATATTACAATTGTACTTGATTTTGATTGTAGGTTAATTGGGAGAATTGAAGAAAGAGGTTGAAAATGCCAAAAATAAGCCTAAAAAAATGCATCAGTCAAATTTTAAAAAATTACGAAAAAGGCCCAAATTTTCAAAAAATGAGCAAAAATGCCCTTCTTGGCTGTTGTACCCCACGGCGAGAACCCGAATCTGGATAATTTTCCGAAAGTCTCTGTTTCAATCTGAATTGGAAATTTGAGTGATTCGGTCTAGTCTAAACCTTTCCTAATCAATGAATTCGACCTCCTCAAGTAAATTAGAGCCAATTTGGAAGGTTTTTGGCTTGCCTATTTTGCCAATTAAATTCTTATGCGAAGTTCCATTCAGCACACCACCATTCACCATAATTCACTCTCATTCATCCCATTCTCTTAGCCTTAGCCTCTTTGCACGAAATCACATTATCCCATGCATCTATCTACATGAATTTTACTCATTCCACATCAATTCCATGGCTACCAACTCCAAATTCCAATCATGTTCGAGAACATGAATGGCTAAACTCCTTTCAGGAATCTGGATGGAGGAAGGCAATCAGAGCTTCAATATCTTTCAATGGGGAGTTTATTAGTTTCTCTTGTTAAGTTCTATTTATGTATTGCAATTCCTTGTGTTTTATTATATATATTTGGTCTTAGAGCAAGTGTGCTTTGATGTTTTAATCCTTTGTTTAATGGTCATATATGTAATTAAGAGATGCCTTTTATGTGTATGAACCTAGTGTTATTTTCATGATATTATGCTAAAGATATGCTTTAATTATATCTCCTTTGGATTTCTAGAATATGTTGAATGCATGTGCAAATGTGTGTGTTTAGACACTAGGTCCAACATTAGATGGTTTGATTTACTTCTAACGAGAGTCTCTTGGCATGTTTATCATAATTTTTCACTATTGAGTTGCAAATTAATGGTTGCTTGATTAATTAATTGAATGAGCAATGCGCCACCTTAATTTGTTAATTAGTTAATTAGGTAGCTGGACTAAGAGTGATTGCCTTAGGTTTTATTATTGGAACTCGAATTAAAACTCCCGCATCCATTTAGAAGCTAGGAAGGTTTCCCAATTCATCAAGAGACCCATATTTATCTCATAGTTTTCACATCATTTTAATTGCTGTCTCATAAATCAAAAATCCCAAAAATATTTAGTTTAGTTTTTCTGATTAAAAAAAATCACAAAACCCCGATTTTTATAGCTTTTCAATCATTAAACTAGCTTAGGTAGCTAGTTAATCGACTCCACGTGAGACGATTGCGGAGAGCACCACTTGTTCATTAATTATTTTGCATTTGCACCCCAAGACTTTCAGGAGGTGACAAATCAGTGCCTCGAGGAACCAACTCCACTATCCTTTCCTATAATTATTTATAATACAAAAATAATAAATTAATACCTAAGCTTATTCATAATGATTCAATGTCACACACGTTCCTATAGTGTTACCTATATTTCTACCCTTCCCATTTCTAACATATGTTTCATCCATGGTTTCTAACTCAATAACTCATTACACAATCATCAAATATACACGCACAGACACAAACACACACAGACACACACACATAGAGCTGGTAATATGGGCGAGCTCAGGCCGAGCCCAAAAAAGACCGTGAAAATACGGGTGGGCCCAAAAAAACCCGTTTTGAATATGGGCTTGATTTTTAAACCTGGACCATATGGTTCAGGTTTCAGGCCGGCCCTAAAAAGCCTGTTTTAAGCCAATTTTTTTGATCAATTTTTTCCTTTTTACAAATGAGTCTCCCCCCGTTTTTACAATATACTCCCTTCATCCCAATATATAAGGTCTTTTTAACTGAATTGCCGATTCTAAAAAATTAGTTAAAATTACTTAAAAATAATGAATGTGTAAGAAATATAACATTTTGTCCAAAAGTGCCCTTATTTTTTAATGAGTAAGAGAGATGGTAATTATGAAAAGAAGATGAAAGAGAATGTGTGGGAAAATTAATGCATGGGTAAAATAGGGTAAAACACATTTATTTCTCAAACTAAAGTCAAATAGGACCTTATATTTTGGGACAAGGTTATTCAAAAAAATGGACCTTATATTATGGGATGGATGGAGTAATTAGAAAAGTGAGGATTGCCTTTGGTGTTCACCCAAGTGAGGACCCTTGTCAAGCTCACCTCATTTGGTCTGACTCCCTAACACTGCAACTCCTTGAAAAAAAGCCTTATCAAAATATTGCTTCCCTTGCCTTCACAGTTCAAACCCTTCAGGTATGATAAAAGAAATGAGATTAAAACAAATAAAATAACACTAATAAAAAGAAAAGAAAGTATTATATTTTTATCATTTAAATGTTATTATATTTTTACTTTTTTTAACCACCTCTGTTATATTTATTGTGTTGTTTTTTTAAAAAAAAAGGAAAACGAGTTCGGGTTGGCCCATGAGTTTGACGTGTTAGCCCATCACGGGTTTGGGCTTGACGGGTTCGGGCCAAAAATACCCATTTTAATATTGGCCCTATTTTTCCGGGCCCATAACCGTATTTTTTTACGGATTTCGGGTTGGCCCACGGGCTCTGGCCCATATTACCGGCTCTACACACACACATGTATCTACATATATATAAATTTATACCATTATTTTCTATTCAATATCAAATATCATAAATATGATACTCATTTAACATTTTCCTAAAAATACCTCAAACATCCACATATATCATTGTTTTCTACCATCAACATTCACAAACTCACATCTTTTACTACAAAAAAAAGGTCTATTAGTCATGGTTCTTATGTCACGGTTTCTAAAACTATGACAAACACATGAAAATTGTCATGGTTTTTTGAAAAAAAAAACCGTGACAAAATCATGACAAAAATTGGGGGGAAAATCTGACAAATTTGTCACGGTTTCACCAAAAAAGCCATGAAAAATGTGGCGGGAAACTTGGAGGGAAAGATTTTGTCACGGTTTACTACTTGTAAACCGTGACAAAGTTTTAATTTATTTTTTTAAACATAAAAACCTTTTTTAAAAAATTTTAAATGGTTTGTCACGGTTTCTCTCAGGGAAACCGTGACAAAAAAATTTGTCACGGTTTCCCATATAGAAACTGTGACTGCATGTCATGATTTCCATTTTGGAAACCGTGACCAGATGTCACTTTTTTGTCACGGTTTCCAGTAGGAAACCGTGACGAAATCTATTGTCACGGTTTCCCCTAATGACACTGTGACCACTTGTCACAGTTTCCCTAAGGGAAATCGTGACAAAATTATAGGGAAACCGTGACAAATGCTATAATTTTGTCACGGTTTTGTATACGATTTTTACAAAACCATGACAATTACTCCCTCTATAAATTCATTAGAACCGTGACCATAAACTGTAGTAGAAAACCGTTACAAATCTACATCACACTTACTTTGTCGTTTTCTTAAAATTAAGATTATATATACAAATGTTGTCCGGCAAAGATAAGAGTAAAAGAATCGAGTAGCCTAGACAATTACTAAGAGGGAGTTCTAGTAGAGATGCTCGGCACAAAGGAAGAGGGGGAGGGAGAATACCGGTTTATATATCGTCACAAAATGATTAAACCGGACAGAGTGACACACAATTTCCTGATGTTCCGCCAAATATAGGAAATTTTAGTTTAGAAGATTTCAATTTGGACAAAGAATTGTTCAACGATTTTCATGTCTCAGGGGAAGTACCAGAAGAAGGAGACACAATGAATAATGAGGATAACAACCAGCCAAACCGGCCCCCGCGAACATATTCACGGGGAAACGGATATTCGGTTGATGTTATAGGTAAATAAAATAATATGTTGTTATTTGTTGAAATTTTGTTAAGTTATTAAATTAATGTTAATTTAATTATTATTTATTTTGTGACATTTTGTAGATGAAGAAGGCACGTTTACCTGGAGGAGGCTGGATGTGACCGCATTATATTAGCTGAAACGGGGCCTACTAGTTGTAGTGCCCTTCAATGATGGATATAGACAACCCCAATGTCAGGGAGGCAATTTATTCAACAAATTTTGTTCCAATTTAGGCGGGAAGTGGCTGCGTTTTCCACTCAACAAAGAGACTTGGAAGCAGGTGCCTAGAGAAAATAAGGAGATAGTATGGAATGAGATTGTGAAGGTAATAAATTGAATTAGAAAAATATGTGAATTTGTTAAATTCATTGTAGTCTTATATAGAGCATCTGATAAATTGAAATTTACAGGAAAAGTTTTTAATAGAAGAAGAAGCAGCAATGAAGGATTATGCTTTTATGAAGATGAATGAAGCGTGGAAGAGCAAGAGGCATCGCCTCTATGACAGAATGAAAGGGGATGGCACAAAAAACGACTATGAGCTTATAGCCAATGTGCCAGACGGGGTTCTTCTCGATATGTGGGAACGTTTTATCCGCTTTAAGAGAAGCCCCGCATCTAGGGTCAGTAAACAATTTATTAAATTATGTTTAAAAAATTTATTACACGATGTGATAATTAAATGTATTTGTGTTTCAAGTGTTATCTTTGCAGAATGTAGATAGGTGTTCCCACAAAGTCGTCCATCACACCATTAGAACAAAATCCATAGCAATTAGATACAGCGAGTTGGTGGGTAAATTGTTGAATTGATTGATTTGTTGTATATGTGATTTTACAAACTTACAATTTAAAATTTGTGTGGGACGAAGAGGCAGAAATGGAGGGAAGAGAGACTATTGAGCGGAAAATTGTAAAGGAACACATTCGACAAACACAGGAGTGCATGAGCCAAGAGGAGGCGTCAGGAGAGTCATAGGGGTCACAGAATCCCATAGCCGCCCTAAGAACGACATTTGACACTCCAGAGCACCTCGGTCGGGTCCGGGGAATGGGGTTAGGTGCATGGGCCAGTAAGATATAAGGGAAGTGTAGTATGTCTAAGGCTGGAACTTCCTCTTGTAAGAAGAAGTCGTGCGTCAATCCATCTCGAGAATGGGTTGCCAGCTTCACTAGGCAGGCAAATGGGTTTGGGGGTTACATGGACGAATGGCATGAGAAAATGAATGCATTTGTACGAGATTCATTTCCAGTTAGCCACCTTGGAGTTGTACCACCTAGTATGCCTGAACCTCCTCCAATATTTAGATTCCAGCCCCCTCCGCCTTCCGAAGGTGATGATGATGCTGTCAGTTCAAGACCCCGAGACGAGGCAGCGGATGATGGAGATGAAGATGATGATTAGTATTTTTTTTAAAATTTTTATGTGTGTTTGTTTAAATTTGGACATTTGCTTATTTAAATTTGGACCTTTGTTTAATTTTGAATGTAAGTTCTAATTATTTTTCTTAGTATTTTAATTATTGCATGTTTATTGTTTTAAATATGTCAGTATATAAATTTGACAATTTATGTTCTCTTAATTATTACATTTTGAAAAGTAGAGATAAAAAGATGTGCATATATATTACATTGAATAATTACATCAAATTAAATTATCCTAATACACTCTAACCCTCAGTCGTTGTCCGCGTCCCTGACAAAAGGAACACAAATTAATTAGCAACAATCAAATTGAACCAGATTAAATAAAATTTAAGGTTGTATGCTATAAATATAAGACTTTAACGTTCAAAAGGCTCATTCTCATAGGTGATGTTATCACCATCGCCCATGTCATAGAGATCTTGAGGTTTTAGGTGAACAACCATATGCCAATCCTTATGCTTTCCATCTGCAGCATAGTAAACCTATTGTGCCTCTGATGCTAGAATGTATGGCTCATAATCTTCAGACTGACCAGTGTGAACTAGCCTGGAGAAATTGACCGATGTGATTCCTAGTTCATCTGTATTCAATCCTCTTGAAGTTGTTGTGGTTGCCCATGAACACTTGAACAATGGAACCATGAAACGACCTTGATAATTAAGTTCAATTATATCAACTAGTCTTCCATAATAAGGTACTCCTCCATACTACATGGTACCATCTTTGCTGCTCGCATAAATTCTTGTGCCAAATGTTCCAAAACCGCCCGAGTTTTGAGTCAATAGGCCTTCATCCTGAAAATCTGTGCAAAATTTGAAACCGTTGATGTTGTATGCTGTAAATCTTCTTATGTGATCTAATGACCCCATTGCAAGAGCTTTCAAATCAGGAGAGTGTGCAATGTGATCATTCATTATTCGACACGCGAACCATGATGGGAATTCTCTGTGGACTCTCTTATCAACCTCAGCTGATGTGTTCAACCATGATGGGAATTCTTATCAACCATGTATGGTCAGTGTAACTTCTCCATGTCAGTTAGTTTGAAATTGTCACTTCCTCCTACTGCCTTGCCAACAAGAGGGATTAAAGGTTCATCAGGTGAAATGCTTGATTCAGGACGATCATCTACCCGAGGTGGACGGTTGAAAGATGTCTCTATGTCATCGAAGTATCTTTAGCAAAAGTATAGAACCTCATCCCATAAATAGCCTTCAGCTATAGAACCTTCTAGCCTTGCTATATTTCTTACATAAGATTTCAACTTGCCAAGAAACCTGTAGAAATAATAATACATGTTTAAAAATTCAGTAACAGTTCCGTTGGGAAGTTTGTATGGTAATTAGAAGTAAAATAATTACGTACCTCTCCATAGGATGCATCCATCGATATTGCACTGGCCCAGCTAACTTTGTTTCATGAACAAGGTGTATTGTTAGGTGAACCATGACGGTGAAAAAGGATGGAGGGAATATCATCTCCAAATGATAGAGTGTCAGAATAATTTTTTATTGCAGTTGATCAAGTTCATCTATCACCAAAACCTTTGAACATAACTGTCGGAAGAAAGTGCACAGACCAACGAAGACGATGGATACATCTGGAGGAAGTGTATTTTTAATTGCCATTAGAAGTAGTTGTTGCATTAGAACATGAGAGTCATGACTCTTAAGACCAGCAACCTTGCAAGCATGCGTATCAAAGCAACGTGATATATTGCTTGAATATCCATCAGGAAATTTAAAATTTTTTAAGGTCACCAAAAAGATGTCCTTGTTTTCTTCCGTGAGAGTGAATTTAGCAGGCTGGAATTTATCATTGTCATCTGGCCAAGCATCTTGACGCACTCCCATAACACATAGATCTTTCCTTACTTGAAGATGGTCTTTGGATTTCCCCGTTTCATTGAGCAATGTATATAACACGTTATCACACACATTTTTCTCAATATGTATGACATCAAGACTGTGTCGTAACAAATTGGAATGCCAATATGGAAGAGTGAAGAAAATGCTTATCTTACGCCATTGTTGAGGCTCAAAAGATGACAACCTGTTGACCTTCCTACCCACATTAGCAGAATCAACAGGCTTTCCAAATTCGAATTCAACATCGGCAAGCTCCTCTAAAATCTCTAAACCAGATAATATTTTTGGGGCTGCTCTTTTCTCCTGTTTCCCATTAAAACACTTCCATTGAAATCTGAACTTGTGTCCTCCGTCTAGAAAATGTCGATGACCCATGAAACACAACTTCGAGCTGTGTGGGAGGCGGACTGAGTCATAGTCAAAATTGCAAGTCGGGCAAGCAAGGCCAGTATGAATGTTCCATCAAGATAATGTCCCTAAGCCCGGAAAGTCACTGATAGTTGACATCAAAGCTACAAGTAAAAAGAAAAGAGTCTTGTCGAATGTGTCATATGTTTCTATACCATCATTCCACAAGTCTATTAGCTCATGCAAAAGCGGTTGGAGGTATATATCAATGTCATTACCAGGTGCTTTTTTCCCCAGAATGATCATGGACAAAACAAAGGAGCTTTGCTTCATGCACATCCATGGTGGCAAGTTGTACGGCACAAGGACAACTGGTCAAATACTATAACTCGTGCTTAAGTTCCCAAAAGGATTGAACACATCAGTTGCAAGAGCCAGATACACATTTCTTGGATCAGCAGAAAATGAGGGAAACTCACGGTCGAATGCTTTCCATGCTTCTACGTCACGTGGATGTCTTAATTTGCCATCCGGATTCTTGTCAATGCTATGCCACCTCATGTGCTCAGCCATCTTAGAAGACATGAACAACCTTTGCAATCGAGGTTTCAAAAGAAAATATCTGAGAATTTTTGCCGGCTTCTTATTTTTCCTTTTCCCTTTTCTTACTAGTCGGTTATGTGGAAGCATTACACCGCTTACATGTCTCCCTTTCAGCATCGTCTCCCCAATACAACATACAATCATTCGAATATGCATCAATTTTTTCGTAGTTCAACCCAAGCCTATTTATAATTTTTTTACCTCATAAAACGACAGAGAGATCTCCGATTCGGGGAATGCATCATGCAATAATTCAAGTATCATAGATATGCCCTTATCAAATATTCTGCATATGCACTTTATATTATATAATTTAACCAGAAAGGATAATTTAGAGTACTTCTTACAATTAGGATATAAAGACTTATCTATGTCGTCCATTAATTGGTAAAACTCATTAGCTGCGTCGTTCCTATAAAACACTGAATCAGATCCTTCTGCTTCATAGCCCACGTTGTCATGTGGAATGCCAAAAGCATCACGAACAACATCATTAATCGGGTCATGTTCGTCACCTAATTGAACTGCTGCTTGCGAACTTTCAACAAACAGATCATATATCATGTCGGGCTTTTCCCCATGTAGACACCAAAATGTATATCCTACTGGGAAGGCTTCACAATTAAATGTTCCCTAATAATTTGTCGTGGATGCCACTTCTAACACTTGCATTTGGGACATGGACATAGGATCTTCCCATTACAACAAGCATGGGTTGTAGCAAAATCTAAGAAACCATTAAATCCATCCAAATACGTCGAACTCATTCGAGGAAACTTTATCCATGATTTATCCATGGTTTGATGCAAATGTTGTAGAGAAAAACAATTGAGAAAAGAAGGAATTTTTGTTTTTGCAATGTCCTCATTATTAATAGTTGTTTTATATATATATAGTACATTAAATCGTTACAAAAATATGTCTGTTGGGATTAGCCGTTGAACCTTTGTAACGGTTTTTCCTCAGAACCGTGACAACATGTTGTCATTTGTCACGGTTTTATACAAACAAACTGTGACAAAATACGTACTAAAGGTAAAATATGACCGTTAGAAATTACGTTGGTCACGGTTCTATGGAGAAAACAGTGACAACGTTCCCGTTTGTCACGGTTTTATGCCGAAAATTGCTAAAAACCGTCTGTCACGATTCTCAATATAGAACCGTGACAAACACGCTTTTGTCACGGATCGTATTTGACAACCGTACAATTTTGTCATGGTTTTTTACAATAAAACCATGACAAAATGCAGTCCAATTTCATTATATAAAGCCCCTCCCACTCATTCATTTGCATGGCTCTCTTCTCTCTGCATCTCTATTTTCATTCTTTGGCATTTTTTGTTGAGTTATTTATTCTTTTCATTATATATATACGTATTTAATTTAAATATTTTGTATCGCAATTTCTAATTGTTTAAATTCTTTGATTGCAGGTGTTTTTTGATTTTTCCGAAGATAATTATTCTTGTAAAAATATGTAATTGTTATATTTGATAAATTAAAAGTGTAGTCAGGAAAATAATAGTTTATTTGTTGTATAATTTTTTTTGAAAAGTAATAATTATTTCAAAAAATTAAATGAGTTAAAATATGAAAAAATTTGTTTTGTATTTTTGAACACAAATAAAAATTGTCACGGTTCTTCTGATGAACCGTGACAAGAGTGTCACGGTTTTGTCAAAACTGTGACAAAGGTGTCAGGTTCCGTGTCAGAACCGTGACATACAGCTGTCATTGTTGCACGGTTCTTTTATAAAGAACCGTGACAATGTCACTGTTCTTTTTTGTATGAACCGTGACTTTGTCATGGTTCATCACCGTGACAAAATGTCCCGGTTCTCAAGAACCGGGACATTTTGTCACAGTTTTATTGATCAACCGTGACAAATTTTGTCACGGTTGTTTTATAGAAACTGTGACAATTGTGTCACGGTTTTTATTTAGAAACAATGACAAAATTGCCTCGATTCGCTAGTCCTGAGATCGGATTTGTGACAGTTTTTAGATTTGAACCGTGACAAATGTTTCTGCTTGTCACGGTTTTTATAATCTTTGTCACGGTTTTGAAAAACCGTGACAAACCCGCTTGTCTCGGATGTTTTTGTCAAAGATATCTTGTCATGGTTAAAACCGTGACAAATGTCATATTTGAACCGTGACTAATGTCCTATTTTCTTGCAGTGTTTGTTCTTATCCTCTTACAATCAAACAATCATAAATCCTTATTACTTCAACTCAAACTTCATATACACCTATATAAATCATCCATATAAACAATTTCCCCCTTTATTACTCCCAAAATACCTTACTTAGTATTGCAATCCAATTTCAGGCCTAAACAATTCAATAAATCCTATATCGAATCTTCATATAATTAAACACTCACCACCTAACTTTATTCTTACTTCTTTAACCATAACATTGAAACCTTATTAATTCTTATCACATATTTTCAATTCCAAAATCTCAATACAAGTAAATAACCCCTTCTCATTCTCAAATAATTGCTTCTCATTCCTTAATTTATTTCCCATAAAGAAATTCATGATTTACTAATAATAACAAAGCCTCCAATATCATCAACCACGTCAAACAACACTTAATCCTTTGATCTTACAACCAACAATCTCTAAAAGAGCCATTGTAAATTAAATTCCAATTTTTATCAAACCAAACAACCATCCACATTGTATATAACAACTCACTCCAACTAATTATCTTCTCCTTAAAATTTTGAACTTCAAGCTTTTCAAATGACTTTTCAATAACCATTGTTCTTTCCAAATTCATATCATTTACTTACAACCTATCTTGTTCAAATCTAACAATTTAACCTTTAAGTTTCGAACACACACTTAACCCAAATGCTACTCCTTTATGTTCAATCAAATATTAAAATTCAGCCTTATTTTTTATCTCCCATCCATCAATAACTTAAGTATCTAAGTTCAATCAACTCTAAGCTTCTTAAACCCTTTTAGATTATCGAACTTTTTCATTAACAATCTATCACTTCCATCTTTTTACTTCAAATACTCAAATATCAATTACAATCACTTATCTTATTTTTAACTTGTAATCAAGCATCCATTAATCCACATAAACTCATGTGGAACAATTTTAATAATCAATCTAATATTAATTTCATTCCCACTAGAACCTGAAATAAATCCTACTTCCACAATCTAAAAATCCACAATTAAAGTAATGAAACAACCTGTTTAACTAACCCATTTCATATGCTTTCTCAACACAACCATCGAAGCAAAGAAATTAAGATAGAACCAATACCACTGTAAATCCAGAATTTGCAGAAATTACAAACTTTCAACATACAAGATGTGATTCCAATTTAATCTTATCACCATCACTTCTTCCTCAACAATAAAGCACCGAACCCAAAACAAGACGGGAAGGACATAAGAATCAAGTCCCTCATTCAGGCATAAATTGAACATGCAACAACAATATATACTCTATTATATCCTCATCTTGAACCAAGCAACACAGAAAAATCAAACAAAACAGAGAAGAGCAAGGAAGAACAGAAATTTCCAAACATGCAAACCCATATACCTATTATAATCTACCTTCATTATCATTTAATCATTCCCAAAGTCCTTTTAAATTCCCAAAAATCGGACTGAACAGAAGGAGCACTGAAAAATTCTGAAACCCCCCAAAACTTAGAAAATTCAACATGCAAAATCATATATCAACTCTATTTCGATTCTAACCATGTTAATCAAATTTTAGGCCCATAACCTCATTAAAATCACACCGAAATAGTGACCAAGTTTGGGGCTTTTGAAGACAACTGGCCAAACATCACAACACTACTCAAAATCTTTTCCAAAACCTTTAAATCCAAACCTAGGCTTCATTTTTATTAGTTAAACAAACCTTAAAACCCGACTCAAACTGATTCCCTCTCCAAATCTCACTCTAATCAGAAGAAAAGATGGTAGAAATGAGAATAGGAGAGTTACTTGAGCCTAAATCCACTTCTGCATGCATCACTAGAGCCTCAAATCGCCGAGAACCACCTTCATCAACGGTGATGGTGGTTGGTAATCAAAGAAGGAAATGGAGGGGGATAAGGAAACGGAAAGCGTGCAGAAAGAGGAAAAAACAAAATGAAGGGAAAGAGAAGAGAAATATATATTTATATTTATGGTGTTTAAAATGCAATTACCATTTTGCGCTTTTGTTAATAACTGACTCAATGTCTAACTAAGGCAATTTTGTCTTCCTCCTTTCCCAAAATTCTCCCTTCTTCCCATTATGCCCTTCTATTAAAATTTTAACTATCTTCTTATTAAATAATGTTCTGAATTTACTCGCAAAATAAATTATCAAGATATACTTTAAATCCGCAAATTTATTCTCAAACCTTTTTAATATTAAAACAATACCCCAAGATTCTAAATATTTCCTTATTAATTTTTTTCAAAATTTTGGGGTGTTACAAGTATTCTATGGGAATTTATTGTATGAGTAGCCTAAACAATAAAGTTTTTTCCTTCTCAATTGAGCTGTAAGTCAAGCCTATGGCTGTTTCTTACATATACCATTAAAAATTAGCATGCTTTGGCAAAGAACATCTCATGATTTGGGTTGCCAAATGGATAAAGTTGGTTTTAACATGCCTATAATGGTTGGTACGATAAGATGAAAAAAAATTGTTTAACTATATTGTATGATAAGATAAAAAAAATTGCATGAAGTGAAGTTCAGTGTATAGCATGCCCATTTCTTCACAAGTTAGTGACCTAAAATTAACTAATTTGTTGGGAATGGCATAGGTTTAATCCAATAGATCGTATTTGGATGCATGCATTGAGAATTAGTAAAGAGTATCAGATGGGGGTGGAAGAATTTATTTAATTTGCTAAAAAAAAGGTGCCTAGTAAGAATGGCATGTATCTTTGTCCTTGTGTGAAGTGTGTAAATGTCGATTGTAAGAGAACTCATGATATAAAGGATCACCTTCTTTGTGATGGGATCAATCTCCATTAAGAAGTGGCTTTGGCATGGGGAATTAGGAATTACAGTATATGCGTGCACGTCACAAAATGTAGAAGCAGCAGTGAATGATGTTTGTGATGATGGAATGGACAACATGATCAATGACATTTGGGCGAAGTAATTTTATGTGGTAGATGAGTTTGACAACTTGTGGAGTGAAGCAGAGACACCGTTGTTCCAGGGGTGTACTAAGTATACTTAATTGACCGGCCTCCTAAAATCGTTGAAAATAAAGGCAGAAAATGGGTGGCCAGACACGGGCTTCCAAAATATGTTTGAAGTTTTGAGTGATATGTTCCCGAACGGCAATGTGCTTTCGAAGTGTATATATGAGGCTAAAAAAGTTCTAAGCAAGATGAGTATGGAGTATAAGAAGATACACGCTAGCCCTAATGATTGCGTGTGTACAAGAATGAGTATGAAGCCTTAAAAGAGTGCCAAAACCAAGATATAAATAGGAAGGATGCCTAACAAAATGTTTTTATTGTCAGGCCAAAAATTTTCATCATTAGGGTAAAAGTTGTTATTGATCAAACGTTCAAAAAGCATGATCATCAGGCGAAAAGTTGATAGCATCAGGCAAAAATTTGTTAGTGATTACAAATTTAAACTCTTAGTTACTAACAACTTTAGACTAAACGATAATAACTTTTGAACTCAAGGTAACAAGTTTTGTCCTGACGTTCATAACTTTCTAGCAGGGACCTTAGTTAAATTACAGATTCCGTGAGACATCATCTTAATCAAGCTTATTTGTATAAAAGCCGCTTTATGCATGACCTAAAGCACCCCGCTTATTTGCGTATAAGTACCAGGTTATCCATACCTATCCCGGCACTTACTGACCTTAAATGTCGGGACAGGCCACTTAATTTTTTAAAAAAATAAAATGAATTTAAAGCATCACTTATTTGTGTAAGCGCTGCTTTAGGCCGCGCATGACCTAAAGCAGCGCTTATTTGCGTATAAGCACCGGGTTATCCATACCTATCCCGATACTTACTAACCTTAAGCACCGAGATAGGCCACTTAATTTTAAAAAAAATAAAATGAAAGACCTTATGTGGCACTTATAATGAAAAGCACTGTGTTAGGGTAACCTATAGTGGTGCTTATTTTTAAAAGCGCCACTATATTTTTTTTTTGAAAAAATAAATCACTTATTTTGTATACAGACCCACCTGCATCAGTGCTAAAATACCAGTATTCTATACAATTCCAACTAATTCATATACACCAGTAATTCATACAATGAACAATGTACAATTAAACCAACCATTCTAATTAGGAAAAAAACAAAAACATGTTACAAGAATATTTACCTATGAACAATTTGAGAGAAAAGATGGCATACATAACGACACCATCTTTAATTTCAATAAGTGCATTCACTTTTTCCCTTGATAACATGGAGCAATGTGTGTTTGCGTAATTGTTCACCGTCAAGCGTTAACCGCAAGCGTATGGATCGCAAGTAGTATAAAATATCGTTCCCACGGGGATTTGGACTAAAATTTTGACCAAGAAAAAGACTAAGTGATTTCAATCAAGTTGAACTAAGAAAATATTTTTGGGTTGTGCAATAAAATTTTGAAATATATTTTTCTAAAATTAGAAAGTGATAAAAACAATGGTTCTTTTGACTTAAAGGATTAAATGGGGTCTAGGATTATTTATCCCCTTTGCATTTCATAAGACATGAAGAACTCCCTCTCAAATGGTATTTTCAATGAATATATGTGTTTGTCTAGGGTTCATATGCACTTGACTAAGCTCTCTCAAATCAAAACCAAGGTTATCTTTTCATTAAAATGCACAATCTCTTGCTACAAATAATGAAAATCCTCTTTAAGAACAAACCCTAATGTGACAATGCAATGTTAGCAAAGATATCTCTACTTTACCAACAAAATTTCCATTTATCATGTAAATTTCAAGTCAAGCACGATTTTAACCAAGTTCTACACATGGATTAGCTCTCTCAAGTCAAACCCACATGAGCAAATCAAACTAAATGGTGTCCAAACACTTAGAAGCATGAAGAGAAGGATAAAATCAACACGTATATATCATTTAATACCAAAAGAGAGGAAGAATCAAGTCTTACTCCATACAAAGGTTCAAAATAATCCTAGAATGGAAGTTTAGCCACTCATAAAGAAAAATATACAAATCTTGAAAATCAGAGCAACCATGGAAGAATTTCAGTGAAGAAAGAGAGAAGAACAAGAAAAACCAAGGGAAATGAGGTTGAATCTCTTCAAATCTTGAATCTCTACTTAAATCTCCTTGAAAATCTCCAAACCCTAGCTCCCAAGTAGCCCCCAAAGAAAGCCCAAGTCAAAAGGAGTGTTTGAGTGTGAGTTTTGGGTGTTTTTAAACCCTATTTTCGAGCAGGAATTTTCCACTATGCACTCTGTCAGCATTTTTGCCGCGGCCAAGAATTTTGCCTGCACTGGTTGGCCGCGGCCAATAACTCTCTGCCTGGAATTTTTCAAGATTTAGCTGTGGCCAGGAATTTTGCCTGTACTTTTGGATGTGGCCAATAACTTTCTGTCTGCTACTTTTTCAGCTTTCTTGGTTGCCTTGTGTAACACCTGGACTTTTACTACTATATTATAGCATTTTAATTGAATTATAACCACTTTTATGAATATTAGAAGCCCAAAAATACGGCAAATTTAAAACTTTTTCTTTTTAAAATATTTATCCAACCTTCTGTCAGTTGGAATGGGCTTTTCGAACAACTCAGAATTTAAAACTTTTTATAAAACCAAGTGGTCCATAAAACAATTAAACTACTTAGGTTCCCTTAGGATTTCCTCCCCTTGATGATAGTGTGTGGGGAGCGAAAACCCACTCATAGGTTCTCTGCATCTACTGATGGGTTTCTACCTTTCCAATCTTAAAACGCTGGGGTCACCTCAATTGATAACCCTTCTACCCGAATGCACAGTGTCATTAGGGTAATATATATACATTTACGTACGGTTAAGTATTAATTCTTTATATTCATTCTCACAGGTAATTAAGTTCTAAAATATCTAACTACGATGGTACATAACTTAGCAGGCATTCTTACTTATTCATACACTACCTTTTTAAAGTATCTATTCATAATTCATAACCCTTAGGAAATTTAATTTCCTTAATAAATTTATTGTAGTTCTATTTCCTGTGCTCTCTATTATTAATTTAATAATTTACTTTTACAACATATACAAATAATCTGATTAAAATATTTACTACCTCTGGCTTTTCAATTTCTAATCCTAATTTCTTCATCTACTCTTCTCCCCAGCTAGCTTTTTTCAACCTGCTAAACTGAAAATGTTTGGGGAAAGGGGTGAGATTGGAAATCCCAATAGCAGTTTCTTTCATTAACATACTTTATCATGCTAGCATTGTCATGTATATATTTCATAAAACTGTACAAATGATGATAGTCTTACTCCTATTAATCTGTGTGCTAAAAGCACCTGCCAACCACTAATAACAATATATTCGTTATAGTGGAGGCTTTACCTGCAGGATTTCTCGTTATAGCACTTAAAGCTAAAACGTAACTAATCTCGTAAAGGTGTAGCTAATCACCTAAGCCTGGAGTACTCCATCTGAGGAATAACAACTTACCAACTAAATGCAACAGTTATCACAAAATAATACATGCAATTTAATTGTTACTGAAATAAACTGCTACCTGAACTCCAAGCTTAATCCTTTACTGTCTCTTTTCCTTTCCACTGACCTCCTCGACTTATGCCACTATCAGGACCTATTTACATATAATATATAAATAATAAATTAATTCCTATGTTTATATATAATTATTCAGCATCTCTCACGTTCCTATAGTATTACCTAGATTTCTTCCCCTTCCTTTTCTAACTTATGTTTCACTCATAATCTTTAATTCAATTGTTGATTATTATTATCAAACAGATAGTTTACAATCAGTAAACAATACAAGCATCAATGCATCTCTAATTACTTAAATTATATATATATATAAAACAACTTACTTTAATTAATTAGATTCAAGGGACTTAAAATAAATTTCTAATGATCATACTTTTTTCTTCACATTAATAGTTATTACCTATAACTTTACTTATTATAATTAACCTGACCATTTCAGATCTTGAGGACACTTTTAACTAATATATTCCAATTAGTGTTTCTTATTCTCAATGTTTGACTAATAATTAACTCAAGAATAGTTCTTTTTAAGAAGCTTTACCGTACTTTAATCCTTGGTACTTGTCTACATATTAATTTGAACAGAGACTAATATTTTACCACAAAATTCATCAACCAACATTAATAATGAAAGACAACCATAGGCACCTGTATATGGGATTATGAAATCATGACTTAATAATTAAACATATACTAATCTTCATTTAATAAAAATTAACACTCAATAACAAATCAAATTCTAATGAATTACAGACAACAAACTCTTTCTTTTACTACTTAAATCATCGTTAGGTAACATCCTTATTCTAATAGAGATTAAAATTCAAGCATTCACACCAAAGCCAATTACAGAGAATGCCCAAAATGTCCCCTCTGCATTTCAAGATTATCTTGCTTTATTACTAACTTAGTTAGTCAACCTAATCAAACTTTAAATATTATATAACAGCTCAATTAAACAATAAAACACACACAATCGTCCAATATACTTGAAAGCTTCATGCGTAACTAAAATAAATTCAAACCTTATCCAAAAATGGATTCATTTATCTTGCCAATCTAATTACTACAACCAGCCCCTTTACACAATATGTCTTAACATATATTTACCTTCAAACATTCTTTCCATACATCCCTCTTCTTTTTTTTTATCCATTAGGTTCCTATCTACTCTTTGCTTCTAAATTCCTCTAACAATATCTCAGCTTCAATTCAAATCAGCTATCTAAATCTTAATCAAACTCCAAAAGAAGGAAATTAGTCCTTTGATCAACATTTTAACTTCTTAGGATACTTCTTCCATTTATATCCAGAACTGTTCCCAACAATTTTACAAGACTTAACGACCTCACAATTCCATATGAGCAACAACAACCATAAATTCAAAGCTCAACTTCTCTTTTTAAATACTTACTCCTTCTCCTAAAATTTATAAAACTTAACTACCATAACCTTCTTCTTCTTTTTCTTCTTAAATTGCAGTCAAGCCCTTAAAATAAATTCTTCTCTACATCGGAAGGCCATTCCAAATAAGGAATAATTAATTCTCTTATCCTAAAACCTTGCCTTTCTTTTCCTACTCAACCATCACTAATTCTTAATCTCGACCAACACATAAAATCAATCCTATTTCTTATTCTTAATCCATTAATCTTCCATCAAATTCTCTTCCCCTAAATCCCTCTTCCTCAATTACCATTCTTGATTCCATTCACCTATCTCTGCATCTATAAACATAACACAAAGATCCCAATGCATGAATTGCAATTTAGATCAAATTATAGCCATTAATCATCTCTATTAGTTCCTTAATCTTTAGGCCCCATTATTAACTTAATATGTCCAACCATTTTAATATATTATCTTCTTAATCTTGGAGGCATCACAACTCAAATTCAAAGGAAATAAACCATGAATCAAAACAGGAAACTTCTCAAATCCAAAACCACCAACACCAACCAGAAGTCAAATATACAGCTTCAAATATATGTTCCATTACTTCTCTATCTTAAACTCATCAGAACAGAGTTTCAAACAGCCACAACAGAGAAAGAAGGAAAATTAGTAAAAATTTCAAATCCCCTTCAACCCAAGGAAACCGAATATACACCAGAGGAAAGAATACAAGTTTTCCATCATCATTTGAGGATTCAGTTGCACGTAACAGAGGTCTAATAACAGCATAATATAAACAAATTCCTTCCCTTCCTCTGAAACCCGTCGAGCAAAACAAGCAAGAGGTAGAAAATTAAACTTCATCAGCCATAAATAATCAACTTCCAACATCATTTAAATACATATTTACCCCCTTAAGATCAATAAGAACAGAGCATCAGTGAAGAACGTAGAAGAAGAACAGGAAATCCGACGGAACACAGGGGAAGGAAACAGAACAAAGTACCAAAATTTCAAACGTCAACAAATCAAACATGCATTAGCCTCTGATGACCCTAAGCTACTCCTACTCACATTTAATTAAGCTTTGGGATTGATTATCGCCCAGAAACAAGCAAGAACGAACTCGGATGAACAGTGCAAGCAAAGAGGAAATTTGGGGAAAACTGATAAATACCACTTCGATGCTCAAAATTCTTCCCAAAGATTGATAATCAAAGTCTAAGCTTCGATTTCATTGGCTCAGAGTTCTTTATTTCACCCAAAACCCGAAATCGCTTCCTCTCAAATCCACTCAAATCGGGTCGAAAAAGAGGAAAGAAACGAAGAAAAACCCTTACCTAAGGCCAATCCACGTTTTCCTTGTATTTCCGTCGCTTCTCACCGTCATCCACCGCCGTTGCCGCCGTGGACCGCCGTTGACGCTTGAAGGAAGCAGAGAAATCGAGAGAGAGAAACGGAGAGGGTGGAAGACAGAAGTGAGAGAGATAGAGTGAGGTGTATACGTGTGTTATATAAATTAAGAGGAGAGTGTGATATTTTTACTAGGTGTTTTACTATTTTGCCCCTTCTTTTTACTGAAGATATTTTCCAACTAGGGGCAGATATTGTCTTTTTCATTTCCTATTTTCTATTTCTAAAATTTGGGATGTTACACCTTGAATCATCATTTCCACTTCTTGCTCCTTGATTTTAGCTTCAAATACAACTCAAATGTGGCTTAATTGATTGGCTTCACCCACCTAACAAGCAATCAAATCTACAAAAGCCAACGTTGATAAAAAGAGGGTAATATATTCACATTTAAATCAAAAATTCAATGACTTTAACCCAAATATCAACTTGGCACATTTTCCAATCATATCTACACCAAAATGCATCTAAATTCAACCAAAAAGTTGTATGAACTATAAGAAAATGTGCTAAAATGGCATGAATTTCATGAGGTTAACAGTAATACTGCACAATAATATTTAAATCACAATGAAAATAACTTGAAACCTAACAAGAACAAACACAATTAGAACTGGAAAAATATAAAACTTACTTTTAATGGAATGCCATTTTGATCATGCGTTACAACATCCCTCATGAACTGCATCACATAGTACCCACAGTTGTTTTTATTGGGTTGGAAGGGGTACTATAACAAAAAACACCAAATATCATATCAAAAACATTTACTTTGTGGTTTAACTAGATTATTGTTTTAAAAACTTGAATAACTTATAAAACCTAGACTTTGAGCCACGTATAAGCATCTTTCTGGTCAACAGCTCTAGAATAACTGAACCAGTAGAGGCCCAAAAACTAGTCAATGCGCTGAAACGAAACACATTAAATTAATTTTATTAGCTAAGGTCATAAAATCACAAATAATATAATGCATTCAAATAATATTGACATTCACTTACCTATGAAGAGGAACATCAAATCAGGGTGATTATCTAGTTTAGCAGATTTCATAGGATTCGAATAGTAAACTGTAGGACCCGTAATTGCTGTCGGATTGATCACAAGCCAAAGCCAATGTACCCTAAAATGTTTTAGAATGTCATGTCAATATATATCTTTAATTGGCAAAAATACAACGAAACCTATAATGCGTATAGAGTTACCCTATATTAATTGAAGCCAAGAATAACGTTATGCTTGTTGCTTTTAAAGAAAAGTGCTTTGTAATTGCTTTGAGCTTGTTGACAAATCCTTAGATTTGTATTGTTTTGTTATGCTAAAAATGGGGCTTTTAACATATTTAAGATGCAATTTTGGTCCTTATAAGCTTATTGAACATCATGGGCCTTTAAGTGGAATTAGCATGAAAATGAGGTTAATTAGCCATAATTGGAGATTAGTTTGTATTAATTGATCTCTAGGACTTTTTGATCCTTGTTTATTGCAATTTTGTTTGTATGGTCGCCCAAGGACCAAAGGAGAAAGATTCAAGGTGAAAGGAATAAGTTTGCATGAAGAATGAGCCTGAATCGGAAGAGCATTTGAGCACCAAAAGACCAGAGGTGGACAAAACAGGGGATATACCTCACTGTCTTGTTCGCCGCGATGGACAAGTTGGACTAGTCAGTGAGCATTTCCCCCCTCTTTGTCTTGTCAGCCGCGGCGGACAAATGTGTTCGCCGCGGCGAACACGCGATTTTCTGATGAGCGATTTTTGCTGATATTTCGGGTTTTTAGGGTTCCAAATGGGTAGACCCGACCTAGAATGACCCATACCCGGTTCCTAAGCATATATTTCGACCTAAAGCCTCACTCCCTTCATCTTCTCCATCCCAATTTCATCTCCCACCTTATTTTCTCTTAACCCTACCACCATCTCTTCCATTTTCCACCAAAATCACCCATGGCTTCCACTTCTATTCATTTTGTTGGTGATTTCTCCATGAGAAGCAGCAACGAAGGAGCTCTGTTCTTGGTGGTGGAGATGGTTACATGAGCTTGGAGCTTCACCAGGGGAGTTCTTGTTCTCCTACTCTCTCTTCCTCTTGTATTTGCATATTTCTAGGATTCTAGGATTTTGTTTATGCAATTGGATGTGTTGTTCATGATTATCCTTTATTAGAGAGTGGTAGAAACATTCTTAGCTATATTTTCATTTTTGTATGCTTGGTATTGCTCTTCATTGACTTGGATATTGTTCAAATGTATGGATTCATCATTTTGAATGAATGTTTAAGTTAAGATTTTGTGCTATTTGAGGATGCTCAATTTGTGGATCATGGTATCATGTAATTGCTTTGAAAAATGGTTCTTAACTTGTTAATTGCATGAGTGGTATTGGGCTTCAATCCTAGAGTTTTAGTTCATTATGTAGGATTCCAATAATGAATTTAAACCCTAGGATTAATTAAGTGGCAATTAGGGATTCCTATTGTTGGATTAAGAGCCCCTTGCAATTAGCAAATTCAACTTGGTTGTTGGGCTTAATCAACTTGGAGTTGGAGGGATTAGTAAGCGGGATTCCGGTACTAATCCATTCAACCCAAGCCTACCCTAAAGAGATTCCTCTAGGGATCTTTTAATTAGCCAAAGAATTCCCCAAAAATTAATTGAAGCAATAATTCTTTAAGTCTCCTATCACCAAGAATATCCATCTTATTTAATCCAAATTTCCCACTTTTATCCAATCTATCTCTAATTATTTTCTTTAACATACACACTTTTTAGACCAATTTCTATATCAAAAACCCAAATACAATGCTTTTACCCGTCTTAATTAGTTTGTATTAGTTACTAGGAATTAATTGCACATAGGCTCCTTGAGACCGACACCTGAGCATAGCTTCCACTACCCCTTGGGTCTAAAATTCTTGAAGAGTGGGCCCAAGGTGGCACTACACCGATAACCTCAATTTCGGTGCTCTTCACTTGTCGTCATGTCTCATACCCTTTATTTGTAAATGCTTTGAGCTTATCGTCATGTCTTACACCCTTTATTTCTCTTTGTTCTTGATTTTGGTTTAAGAGAAATGTCAGTGCTTTGCTTGATTTCTGAAATTCTGGATTGATTGGAGTTACATTGGTTCATTCTACATATTCTCTATGATTATTTGATGATGATAATGTGGTGAGATTTAGAGTGGGAGGAGAATTAGAATTTGAGTGTTTATATGAAAGTTGGAATGTGGAAATTTGTTGTGTTGAATCTTGAATGATGATTTAAATGAGTTGTAGAGAGATATTGAGTTATACTTGAATGGGATAATGGTGAGTTTTGAATTGTAGGGATTGTGGAAGCATTTGACAATTGTGGGAAGTTGTAGGGCAAGAAAGAAGAAGGGGTTTGTATTTCTTGGGGGTTTAGGCTAGTTGTAAATGGATTGATAGTCTTGAAATATCATAGGGACCTATCATTTGAATGTCCCTCTTTTATTTTCCTTGAGCACTGAATATTAATCGTTTTGCTTTGATCGATGGTGGAAGAATTTTATGAGCAATTTTTATAATTATTATTTTAGTCTTCCCTTGTGGATCATTTTACTTTAGTTTTGGGCTTCCCTCTAATTTTGCTAGTTTTTCTAGGTTTGGCATTTAGTTGTTTAATTGAAAAATAAGTTGACGCAATTATTTGACCAATGAAGCCGTTGGCAAAAGAAAATGGTGTTAGTTCTCTTTGTTTATATTCAATGATGGTTTTAGAGGTCCCATTGGATAAGATGAATTGGGAGAATTTTGAATTGTGAATTGAGGGTAATTTGAGTTAAGTAGCGATAGTTCAAGGGAGAAGGGTCCTTAATTCAAGGCGAAATTATTGAGGATAACTGTTATAGGTTTGGTATGGGTTTAATTTAACTTAACCAAGCCAAGTTTGTGTAATTATATCTCTGTGTATTCAGGATTCCTTTATGGGCTGATTCCCAAAATGATAAGTAAATGTTATGTGTTCTGTGTATTGACTGTTTGTGCATGCAATTGTGTTTATTGTAGACACTGTTTTGGTGTTGCTATATGTGGGTGGGTGTGGTGGTTTTATTTGAGGCTTTCTTTTTGTTTTGTAACTGTGGTGAGATGTGTTTATGCTATACTTTAAATTTTTCCCTCATTTCATCAAGTATAATCGCACTGCTATAAGACAAGCAGTTTTATATCGTAGTGAATGTTGGGCTTTGAAGGGACAACATGAACATAAAATAGGAGTAGCTGAAATGAGGATGTTGAGATGGATGTGTAGTCATACAAGAAAGGATAGGATTAGTAATGAACATATACGTGATCAAGTTGTAGTGGCACCTATCAATAAGAAAATGGTAGAAACACTACTACAAAAAACACTTTTCACGTCTGACTTTTTGGACTTTTCATGTCTCTTTTTAATGGGACGTGGATAGGGGAGACGTGGAAAGTCGCCACTTTCCACGTCTCTTACATGTCTCTTATTCAAAAAAGAGACGTGGAAAGTGGATAGTGGAGACTTTTCATGTCTCTTATTCGAAAAAGAGATGTGAAAAGTCCCCGCTTCCACGTCTCTTTTTCGAATAAGAGACATGGAAAGTTGGACAGTGGAGACTTTCCACGTCTCTTATTCGAAAAAGAGACGTGGAAAGTCTTTTTTTTAAAAAAAGATTTTTTTTAAATTAGGATGATTAACCCAATCCAAAAAAATCCTAATATTTTATCATAATAATAGAAATAGTGAAATACAACACTTCAAATGAAAAAAAAGAACTAATTTTATTACTTATAGCCAAACTAATATTACAAAAATGTTATAATACAACTTTGATCCTAATATATGGGATGGTTAGCCCAAAAAAAAGAAACTAACCATAACAATTATAAATCTACCAGCCACTCCTTGTGCCGTTGAAAACCTTCAGGTTTCAACTTCTTCACTGCCACAACCATTCCAGATCCAGGCTTAGTAGCACTAAGGGATTGCTCATCAACCCACCCCTTATGGACATCACCGAAGCCCCCTTGTCCTATTAGACTATTAGGAACAAAAGTTTCTAGAAAAAGTGTATCCCAGAAAACAGAGAACAATATATCAGGTGCATAAGCAAGATGGGGCACGACAGAGAAAATTAGGGAGGGAAAAGAATAAAGAAAACAAAAAGGGCTTCTCATAGCATTCCCCTATTTTTGGATACTTAAGTTATAAAATATACAAAATAAAAATGGCTATTTACACCAGGTTTACCCAAAAGAAAAAGGAAGTCTAAGGCAATGAGTAGAGTTGTACATTAAATGAGTCCTTTTGAAAAACAAGCAGGTCATGCACGTGGACACTAGATTGCTGAAAGCTCTTCCCTAGGGCAATTGGAAATTTCCAGCCACTTTATTCACTTACAAGAATCCATAGACATTACAACCATCACCTTCTTCATCCTTGGTCCTTTGCAAGAATCCTTCTCTTTTGCACTAAACATGGTCAAACATATGACAAAGCTAATGATAACTCCTAGAAATTCATGTCATTTGAGTATATTTTCCTTGAGTTTTATTAACTCATTGATAAATTTTGGATACTCAAGATAGAAAATGTTCATTGGATTTTTGGTTACACATCATTGTATATTTATGTAGATTTTGATTATTTTTGTAGTTAATTTCTTATGTTGTTTTATGTAATTTTTGTAGGAATAATTTGATGCAATAACCAAGGGATCCAGATTAAGAAGAACACTTAAAAAGAGGGGAAATTGGGGCTAAAAGTTGAAATTTCAAGAAAAAAAGGGAAAATATGAGTTTCTGGACGAATTGTAAAAATTATAGAAAAGGACCTCAAAATTCCCAAATTACATATAGGTCCCCGAATTTCCAAAATTACCGATAGGTCCCAGTTCGCCGTGAGCTCGCCGTGGCGAACTGACGGCGAGCCAAAACCCCCAAAAAGAGGCAGAAACGATCATAGTTCGCCGTAAACTTCACCGCGGCGAACTCACGGCGAACGGACGACTCTGCTGCGCGTTTTTTGACAGATTTAAGTGATATAAAAGCTAGGGTTTCGATGGGGCTCGACATTCTTCAACTTCTAGGCATATTTTGGGCGTGTTTGGCTCTGCTAGGGCTTGGAGATTGGTGGGATTTGACTAGGGCTTGGAGTTTCAGAGAGATTTGGGCTTCCTCTCTTGGTTTATCTCTTCCTTCTTCATTCTCTTCTCTTGTTCTGATTGTAATATTGTATATATATGCTCCCTTGGAGTTGTAGAACATGAGTAGCTAAATACTTTGATTCTAGGATTATTTTGAACCCTTGTATGTATTGATTCTTGATTCCTCCTCTTAATTTGTGATTAATGATATCTATGTGCTTATTTTACCCCGTTCTTAATGCTTCTAAGTGCTTGATCACCATTTAGATTGTTGGGTTCACTTGATTTATGACTCGAGAGAGCTAGGTTGAGTGTAGAACTTGGGTAAAATAGTGCAAGAACCGGAAGTTTGCATGACGAATGGATGGTTTTGTTGGTAAGATAGAGATATACTTGCTAGCCTTGCATAGTCACATTAGGGTTGGAGCGTTAAAATTGGGTTTTATTAAATTGTAGCAAGAGATTGTGCAATTAATAAGACTAAACACTTGTTCCTGACTCGAGAGAGCGTTTACAAGTACTCTATGAACCCTAGATTAGCACGTGGTGTCATTGAGAGCTTCTTTGAGGGGAGGTTAATTGAGTTTTGAGAAGTGCAAGGGGGATAGATAATCTTAGGACCCAATTTATCCTTGAAGTTGGAGAATCACTTGTTTATATTTTATTTTCATTTTATTTTCTTATTTAATTTTCAATCTCAACATTTGTATCACTCAAATGGGGCGAGAGTGTAATAATCATTGTTTGACCGGGTTTTGGACAAATCCTCGTGGGAACGATACTTTACTCACTACTTTATTACTTGGCGCGACCCGTGCACTTGTGGCGTAGGGCGAACAGCTAATATCAATAACAGTAGTAAGCATAATGGGCAGGGGAAGCAGAAAAGGATGGTAGAACTACGTTAAGCTATAAAATGTTTTAGCTGAAACCCAAGAGTTAGCCATAAGAAGACAAGGAAAGCGTATAAATACGAAGCTTTGAGAAGTCCTTGTAACTAAATGGCTACTAGCACAAACTCCCCCTTTAAAGTGATCAGTTCAATTCAGACATTTCTAAGCAAAATCAGTCTTCAAATATATTTGCAGCAATTATTCTAGTTTGCAATAAATTTCACAACTTTTATACAGAAAATAGCGTAGAAACAGAGCAAAGAAACCAATCTTAAAATAAATTTGCAGCAACTAGCCAACCTGCAACCTCAAAAAATCTATATAAAACTTTTAAAAAGATAACAAAAATTAGATGATGCAAAGTACTTTTTTACAAACTAGATAATGAAAAATAAAATAAATTACTATATGGACAGGGGAAATCTGACCTAAACAACAAATATAAAAGTAAAATATAGAAGGAACTGAATGATGTTGTATATTCAACACAAAAGCATAATAATAGCATTCACAACAACATCAATTCATCTCTGAAAAATATCTAAGAGATAGATAGTATGACAAAATACAAGCAGATCACATTTATTCTCATCAAAGAAAGAATTAGTGGTACAAGCCAATATTAAAGATACGTATCAGCATTTTGAAAATAAGTCTCCAGTTAATCATTGGAAAGGGACACATGGACTCAAATACTAATAATTTAAGGGGTGACAAAGAGAAATAAATCATCAAGAACAAAAGAAACAGAAACAAAGCGGCAGAGGGACACATACCAGTGATGCCATTCCTCAAGCACCAGCCATGAGATTATTGCCTCGTAGAAATATATCAGCCAATGCTCCCTGTGAGATTATACTTTCAAGTTGGGATATAGTATTCCAATAGAAAATAACGATGATGATAATATTAGGTCCCTATTTTTTACCCTTTGTTTTGAGTAATTTGACATGAAGTTTTGTTCATCTTGAAACTGTCTTGTTGTTACTATTCTGAACAAGTTGGGAGTCAAACTAAAATGCAAGCTTTGCATCAGTTTTGAGATCCAGAATTGCAGAAACTGATTTCTCTCTTCAGAATATCTTTTGACAAACATACGAAGCATCCACAGTTAGCCCAAAAAGTGTTAACTATACCAAATCAAATAAAATAGAAAAACAGGAAAATAGTGTCAATACCAGTGATGAAGCATATAAAACCTCTAGCCACAGCCATAGCACCATAGATCCCTAACACAAGCAAACTCCCAGAACGTCAATTAAGTAAACTCTAAACAGGAAAATAGAGTGAAGAAGAAGGTAGGAGCTTAAGAAGGAAAAGCTAAAGCATATATGGTATATAAAGGCATAAATCCTAAAGCAAACCCATTTATTTCCTTTACTGCATGATACCTATAACCTTTGTAATCAATTTCGGAACTTCCCTAAAAAAATTAGTTAGGCAAAATTTCCCAGTAGGGCAAAGAAATAAACCACCAAAAAGGAACAATTTTTAAGTGAGTCATCAGAAAAATCTGAAGGACAAAAAACTCACTGATGCCATAGGTGAGCCTAACAAGAGCACCAATCTTATCACTAGTGGCAGAGAAGAAGAAATTGCGATGGTGAAAATGACGATGGGGATTTCGGGTGAGAGGGGAAAGAAGAACAAGACCGGCGATGAAGCTTTCCAGAATTTTGGCGTCCTCCCTCCCTCACACTCCAACTTTTTATGGCAAGTTAGTACAATCCAAACAAAGACACGACTCCAGTTCAATCTTAACAAAATTTGAATCCAGAATCATCGACAAATCCCCACAAAACTACAATATATACTAATACTCTTTAAGACTTACTAGATTTTCGTTTTCGACCTTCTTCTTCGCGAAGGCCCCATCCTTTCCTTCTTTCCATTCTTCTTCTTCTTCTCCTACTGGCACCGCCGGCAGTACGGCTTGGATCGGGTGCCATTATAAGTCCTCAACAAAACTTAAACCCTAACTGGAAAAATACTGCAAAAAGGAAAGCAAACACATACATCAACTGAAAGTTGTAACTCGAGAACAGAGCAAAAGGAGAAGGAAATACCGAGAACCTGAGATTCTCAAAGAGAAGAACACTGAAGATGATGAAAATCTTCAAAGGAAGCAACCTTATTGGGTACCAAGCATAGATCGAGAGTGAGGGCTTGAGAGTGAAGCGTGGAAAGGGTTTGAGGAGAAGGCATCACACGATCTGGCTCAACCTTTTCCCCCATTATTTCACAAAATCAACGTCTAATAATAAGAAAAGAGACATTGAAGAATTATTTTCCACGTCTCATAAGATAAAAGAGACATAGAAAATGGCATCCCCCCACAATCAACATCTCATATTATATATGAGACGTGGAAACCCACACACAATCCACGTCTAATAAATAAATATGAGACGTGGATTTGAAACTTTCCACGTCTCATAAATATATGTGACGTGAAAACTTTTTCCCTCCTTAATTTTTACTATTTTGTAATTACCACCCTTTTTTTATTACATTCGACGTCTCATAAATATAAAGGAGACGTTGAAACTCTTTCACATATTTACAATTTTGCCACTGCCTTTTTTCTACATCTCATATTTAAAAAAGAGACGTGGAATGGGGACGTAAATACTGTTTTTTGTAGTAGTGAAAATCGTTTAAGGTGGTTTGGACATGTCCAAAGAAGACCATTAGATACGCTAGTGAAGAGGGTAAACCAAACAGTCTGGAGCCCGATTAAGAGAAGAAGAGGGAGACCAAGCGTGCACTGAGTGAAGTTGTAGAGCGAGATTTTTTAGTGAATAATATATCTAAAGATTTGGTTAATGATATAGCACAATAGTGTCGTGCAATCCATGTAGCCGACCCCATCTAGTGGGATAAGCCTTGGTTGTTGTTGTTGTTCGTCAAATATATTGCAGGCATTCAGTTTAAAACAATAGGCAAGCATCTTACTTTATAAGCTAGAAATCATGAACCTTTACTTATTTGTAAGAGAAAAAAAAGCATTGAATCACTTATTTTTGAGTCAAATGTATTTAGAATTTGATTTATGTACTTGGTATGATTAGCTATGACCTCTTGAAGTTGCTTTATTCAGTAATACAAGATAACAGTTTTGGTGTGGTGATTCGTTCTAAATATACATGCAATGTGTTGGAAAAATGATGTATAAAGAGGAATTGGGTTAAGATTTAAACTATTTAGTGTGATTAAATTGATTCTTTGAATGTGTACACACTAAGTGATTGATATATTGTTCAAAAACACGAAATTTGATTAAATTGGTGTTCTTATATGATTTTCTTATAAGGAAGGATTTAGAATTTGTTTTGATTTGAATATTGTTATAAGATTAAAGCAATTATGAAGTCTCTTACAAAGTATGGATTATAGATACGTTGTAGTTTGGAAGGTGTATTATAGCTTGGTCCTATGTATTCTTTCTGTTTATGCTTGCTAGGCATTTTCAATGAGCCATAGTTTGATTAGCTTTAGTACTTTCAGTGAGGTCAAATGAGATTGTTTATCACAAGTGAGATAACAAGTTTGGTGGCAATCGAAGTCAAAATAGGAATTTTACTCCTTGATGCACTACATTTCCGTTCTGCAAAAAATAAAAAGGGAAGGAAATTTATTTGGCTCAATTCGAGCTTAGGAATTGTATTTAAATGAAACTTTGTGTGAGAAGTTTGTTGGATGGATGTATTGATTTTGAAATCAAGTGAGTGTATGTTTGAGGTATTAATTATTTAGATGGTTCCAATAAATTTAGAAATGGATGTGTCTACGTAGCCCTGAGCTTAGCCTTGAGCTACACTCGGTTATTTACCCTCGTGGACTGTGTGTCCACACTTGTTAATTGTTTTATCAAAGTCTTATAAAAATATTATTTGTTACCTTGATTTTCACTAGTATTTATGTAAAATGGTAAGTGAATGTTTTACAAATCTTGTTTAAATTTGTTTTGATAGAACAAATTGTCATGTGTAGAAAGAAATTATTTCTTATGAACGCTTTTATCAAAGGAACTAGACACAAAGCACTTGATATTCATAGGTCTTGTACTTGCACTTTGTTCTTGTGGCTTTTAACCGCGCTTGGTTATTTACCCTCGTGGACTGCGTGTCCACGCTTGTCACTTCGGGGCCTTCAGGCTGCGCTTGCTACTCGTGACCTCGTGCTGCTCTTGCTACTCGTGGCTAAGAGCTGCGCTTGTAAATAGTTTTGTGTCTACTCCTCTGATGAAACAAGGTTTTAGAAAAAGAAATGTTGTCATTATTTTAAAAAACAATTGGTCATTATTATTTGATATTATTGAAAAGAATTTTTAGTTGATTTAATTTTTTTTGAGTTGAAATTGTGACTATTTTCTTTAGCTTCAAGTTTTCACAAAAATGAGCATCATTATTAAAAAAAATTGAATTAAGTTTTATATATACATCAATGGTAAAATATACATGTCATAAATTTGTAATAGGAGCTTTATGCATGCACATATGCATTCCAAGTATTCAAAATATTTGAATTATTGACGTCTAGCCCTTTCATCTTAATAAATTAATCATGATTCATTATCTATATAAAAAACTGAGAGAAATCGAAAGCTCAAGAACTTTTTTAATATTTGTACAAGCGTCAATATATCAGTCAATTGAAAATTATTTTTATTAAGTAGGTTTGCTGATTGTAAATAAAAATTTTGTTTTAAAGGGCTAACAAAGTGAGGTGGCCTTACACTTCGTGTCGGTCATGCTATAAAAATTTCGGGGCGTTACGCCTAGAGACAAGCATAGCCCGAGGCCACGAAACAAGCGCAGCGCGAGGCCACGTGACAAGCGCATGTACAAGACCTATATTAACAAGTGTAAGAACTAAACACACGATTATCAAGCGTGAGCATTATGCCCACGAATGTCAAGCGAGCTCGAAGTTAACCATGGTGCACAAAGGACTAACAGTACTGCTGTTAGTAACCAGCATTCTGCATTCAGTCCTCTCGAAAACATTTTTCAAGCATGCTCGGGATCAAGTTATCATATAATATGAAATCTTTTCAGGAAGCATCAAGCACTTGCTTTTATAGAAATAATCCTTCAAACTAAAGAAATCATTATGAAAAAAAACATGTGATTCATTTGAAATATGAATATGAATAGCTTGATAAGATAAAGTTGGTAGGAAAATTAATCGAGACGCTATTCACTTAACTTGTGTACTTTCAAGTCCTACAATTCCCTCCAGACAACTTTTATCAAGATTTTCTTTCTCGTATACCTTATTTAATACACATAAAACAATTTTAATTAATTATCTATAAATTATGTAACTCTCTTCCAACCCTAACAATAATCAATAACTTTTTTCACAATTCTAAATCACCATCATGTACAGTATCATGATTTCTTCAACCACAAAATCAAAATTTTTCACTACCAAATCATCCACTACCTTAGATAAATACTTTCCCATCCACTACATTTTTCATACTCAAGCTTATGCTTCTAACTCTTCTCCTAACTTAAGCTCCTTCCATTTTAACTCATGAACCTGAATTTTCTTATATATCTATATATAAACCAACAACTTCACCTGCCAACTGTAACATACAAACTATATAAAGTCATACACTATGATTTACTTCCCATAGCTAAAGTCACGGTCAACTTGCCCCTTCATGCATGTTACATACAACTTTCCCATAAACTTTTAACAAACTTTTGAATTGCACCAAATTACATTTTTCCTTCAAATCTATTACCCTTTTCGCTATCACAAAATTCTTTCTTCATATATAGTACCAATCGTATAAACTTCAAGCTTCCAAAATAACTCCGCAAGTTTCCCCAAATTCAATTTCATTACAGAATTTTTGCTTGGAATCAAAATAAGATAGCACCTATCTCCATCCCAATTGGTCAATTACATCTAATTTAACAAAACACTATTAAAATATTAATTTGAATATTCGTTCAATTGTTCTGCAAAGAGAAATCCTCAATTTGTTCTTCCCTTTGAACAACTAGCTTAAGCACAAAAGAGTTTCTTTTCTTTACTCCTTAAAATAATTATAGGTCGAAGTGAAAGAAAGAGTGAAGCATCCTGAATCCAACCAAAAGGAGTGCATACTAACACATTTTTTTAAATAACATTGTAAGATTATAAACATAATTAACTCACACTGGTAAGATATTTTCCTATAAACAACATGATTAACTTATTTAAATTTATGGGTCGTTACACACTTCCTCTGTCCCTCCCTATTTCTCAATCTCTGACACCCCTTTTCCTACATCTTTGTTCCTTTGTCTCCTATTTCTTTTCTGAGACGAAGGAACAAAATGGCAAATGAAGAATGTGGAAGGGGTCCTCTGGTGGTGATAAAGGAACGCAAAATACCAAATGAAGAGAGGCCACAATATGTTTCCATCTGGTGTCAAATGGCAAAGAGAATGATATAATTTTTAATTTCTTAAAACCTGTTCACCGTCAAGCGTTAACCGCAAACGCAGGGATCGCAAGTAGAATAAAATATTGTTCTCACTGGGATTTGGACTAAAATCTTGACCAAACAAATGACTAAGTTATTTCAATCAAGTTGAACCAAGAAAATATTTTTGGGTTGTGTAAAGAAATGTTGAAAATCTATTTCTAAAAACTAGAAAGTGATAAAAGACAGTGGATTCTTTGACTTTACGGATCAAATGGGGTCTGCGATTATTTATCCCCTTTGCATTTCATAAGATATGAAGAACTCCCTCTCAAATGGTATTTCCATGAATATATGTGTTTGTCTAGGGTTCATATGCACTTGACTAAGCTCTCTCAAGTCAAAATCAAGTTTATCTTTTCATTAGAATGCACAATCTCTTGCTACAAATAATGAAAATCCCCTTTGAAAGCAAACCCTAATGTGACAATACAAGGTTAGCAAAGATATCTCTATTTTACCAACAAACTTTCCATTTATCTTGTAAATTTTAAGTCAAGCATGATTTTAACCAAGTTCTACACATGGATTAGCTCTCTCAAGTCAAACCCACATGAACAAATCAAACTAAATGGTGGCCAAACACTTAGAAGCATGAAGAGAGGGATAAAATCAACACATATATCATTTACTACCAAAAGAGAGGAACAATCAAGTCTTAATCCATACAAAGGTTCAAAATAATTCTAGAATAAAAGTTTAGCCACTCATGGAGTGAAAACAACAAATCTGGAAAATATACACAACCATGGCAGAAATTTCGGTGAAGAAAGAGAGAAGAACAAGAAAAACCAAGGGAAATGAGGTTGAATCTCTTCAAATCTTTGATCTCCACTTGAATCTCCTTGAAAATTCTCAAGCCCTAGCTCCAAAGTAGCCCCCAAAGAAATCCTAAGTCGAAAGAATATGTTTTAGTGTGAGTTTGGAGTGTTTTTAAACCTAATTTTTGAGCAGAATTTTTCACTGTGCAGTTTGTCTGCAGTTTTGGCCGCAGCCAAGATTTTTGCCTGCACTAGTTGGCCGCAAACAATAACTTTTCAGGATTTGGTTGTGGCCAGGAATTTTGCCTGTGCTTTTGGCTGTGGCCAATAACTTTCTACAACTTCTCTTTTGAGCTTTCTTGGTTGCTTTAAATTTTCTTTTCCACTTCTTGCTCCTTGATTTTAGCTTCAAATAAAATTCAAATGTGGCTTAATTGATTGGCTTCACCCACCTAACAAGCAATGAAATCTACAAAAGCCAAAGTTGATAAAAAAAAAGGGTAACATATTCACATTTAAATCAAGAATTCAGTGACTTTAACCCAAATATCAACTTAGCACATTTTCCTATCATATATACATCAAAATACGTATAATTCCACCCAAAAAGTGTATGAACTATAGGAAAATGTGCTAAAATGGCATGAATTTCAAGAGGTTAACACACCCCCAAACTTGAACTTTTGCTCGTCCTCGAGTAAAACACGTGATGTAAGAGTTAAATTCACTAATTATCCATTTAAGGTCCATGCATGCTGATTTCCTCATTTGTTGCTCGAGATCATATAATCAATGGAAAGAAATGGAATAGATGCAAATGCTAGATTTGCAATTTAAAAACAAATTTCCTACCAATTTTCAAAAGTGTGTGTGTATGTGTGTGTGAAGAGTCATAGAATAAAAATCCTACAGTTATCAAGATCACATGTAACATTTCAACATGTAAAAATTAACCTCAATATCAAGACCTCATAAGCTCAAAATCTCCTCTCTCTCTCTCTCTCTCTCTCTCTCTCCACCACAAAATGATTCCACACACTTCCAAAATCAATGGGACTTTATAAGCTTGTAATGTGGTTTAGGGCTAGGCTAGTGAAAGAAAGGTCAAGAGAGGAATTCAAACATCTTGAGATAAGTGACTACATGCATCTCTTCCATCTTCCTTCACTTACAACATTTTTTTAGAAGCAACCACTCCCCCAAACTTGTTTCAAATTGAAATCTTTGTACTCCAAGTCTTAAAAAGATACTTGAACTTTTTCTCATTTTCATCATTTTTTTCACATTTTTTTTCATATTACTTGACATAGGAGTACAAGCTATTGAGAACATCAATGCACCATTTAAGTTTCCCACACCAATTCTGCACCATCATACACATTTAGCAACCATCAAATCCTTTCTACCAATGATTAGTTATTATCTCAAGATTTGGGTAATTCATGGTTTTTCAAATTGCTAAGGTAAAAATCCATTGTGGGTTTCAAAAAGAAAGTTCATATGGTTTTTCATTATAAGGCTCAAAGAGGGTGCAAATGGATTTATGTCATGGGTTGGCTTGAAAGGCTCAAACTGATTGAAAAGAATGCACAAATCATTTTTCAAAAAAGTGTGAAAACATCCAATTGTTTCAAGAGATTCAAAGATGAGTTCTAAAGCTTTTCAATTGACAAAGAAAATACATGCCAACTTGCTACAAGGTCTCCCAACAAAAACATTCAAATCATTCCATAATCTGATGTGCATGATTTTGGTTTCCAAAAATTTCTAGGAATGAAGCTTTAAAATGCAAATCAATCATCCACAAATATTGACCACAATTTCCTGTTAAACATACCATCAAAGCAGCTTTTCTATCATTGGATCACACATTCACCATATGAGACAATTAATCAATCTAACTCAACTTTCAAACATTCAAGACAAGAAACAGTCCAAATTTCCAAAATTGACATCCATGCCAAATTAGCCAAAATATTCAAAAATACCCTTACTATTCGATCACCGTAGGTGCACGGGTCGCGCCAATAAGTAAAGTATCGTTCCCACGAGGATTTGATTCCAAAACACGGTCAAACAATGATTGTCACACTCTCACCCAATTTGAATGATTCAAACACTACTAAAAAACACTTTTCATGTCTCTTTTTTTAGACTTTTCACGTCTCTTTTTGCTGAGACGTGGATCAAGGAGACGTGGAAAGTTGGGACGTGGAAAAATGAGACGTGGAAAGTGGCCACTTTCCACATAAAAATGAGACGTGGAAAGTTGGGACTTTCCACGTCTCACTTTTAAAATGAGACGTGGAAAGTGACCAGTGCCAACTTTCCACGTCTTTTTTTCAAAAATGAGACGTGGAAAGTCTCCACTTTCCACGTCTCACTTTTAAAATGAGACGTGCAAAGTGGCCAGTGCTAACTTTCCACGTCTCTTTTTCAAATATGAGATTTAAAATGAGATGTGGAAAGTGACCAGTGCCAACTTTTCACCTCTCTTTTTCAAAAAAGAGACGTGGAAAGTCTCATTTTAAAAAAATGATATTTTTTTTAATTATGATAATTAATTCCAATAAAAAAACCCAATATTTTATCAGAATAATAGAAATACATTTAAAATGAAAAAAATGAACTAATCTTATTATTTATATCAAAACTAATATTACAAAAATGTTATAATACAACTTTCATCCTAAAATATGGGATAGAAATACACTATTCTAATACACTTGGTAACATGTAGTTTACAGACTACTATATAGTTAGCAATAAAAGGAAAAAAGAGGGACGCAGGCATGTGGACATTATCAAATACTATACTGAATTGAGTTACAAATCTGTCATACTAGCTACAATCAATACTGACATCTAGCAGCAGTTGTTCAAGGAAACACTAGATGCATCCTAACCTCCAAGCCAGCATATACTGCCACAAACAATGCATATCCAACTGGACCATAGCCTGCATGTTAAAAACCAAACATGGTTAGGTCTAATTCACCGAAAATAATCCTTTAGAGAAAATGAAAATAGTATGGAAACACGGAAAATTATAATAGTTGAGGATGGAAGCATGAACTTTAGGAAATTATATTGCTACAACTATAAATCCCAGGTAATAGGAAAACCTTACTAATGTAAACCCAAGCACAAATATAGACAATAGCCAGGATCTGGAATATTACAAATATGTTCCTAGGACCTAAACTATAAATTCAGTTCATGTAATAGCTTAACGGTCCTAGTAATCTTAAGTCTTAACAAAATAACAGTTTAGCAAGGTCTTTGAAAGATACCAGATTCCATTAATTCCCCTAATTAATTGATCAATGGTACAATATCAAGCCAATGAATAGACTGATCAAAAATAAAAAGGAAAATATATTTGTCCCCATATTTGATCAATGGTACAATATCAAGCCAATGATGTATGAAACACTAACCAACCAAAGATGGTTAGTGTTACATACATCATTGTTCTAGTTTGTTTGTCTCTTTCGCTCCAACTATTAAATAATATCAAGCAGCATATAAGAGAATTAGAAGAAAACATATAAATGAAAAAAACATAAATTCAACAGTAAATGTGAAATATTCATCTCTTTTTCATCCTGCTCAAATATAGCATCTGCAAGAACTCTATAGTTCTCTTGTTCAATAAGCTCCCAGTTCTTATCATACAGTTTAAGAAGTTACTTCAATACCGGTTTAACTTTCACTTCCTTGATGCCAAGAACAGTCATTGCACGATAGGCTGCAACAACCCTTGGATTGGGTGCCATTTTTATCAGCAAGCAATTATGGGAGTTCATATTGAAAGCAATTCTCAAGCAAAAGAAAAAATACATGTGCCGACAAGTGACAATTATAGTATAGCACTCTATTCTATATAAAAAACATTTCTTTTATGTCAAGAGGTGTTCAAACATATATCAGCCCTATGTTGGGGTGGGGTATATCTAACTCCAAGAGAGTAAAGTCAAACTGCCTTAGCTGCAATTCAAAATTGCAACAATGTCCTTTCCCATATATTTTTGCCCCAAATCCATGTTCTACAAAAAAAAATATTAAAAGAGTCAATAAGTTGCTAAATAAAATCACAACAGAGGACCATTAGGGGCAAGCAGATTCTAAAGAACATTGACATAGTGCACATTAACTTGCCACACGCACATACAATAAATATTTTCCAAAGTCACAAAAATGGTCTGAAAAGTAAAAACATGTTAAACTGAAAACTACAGTGTGAAAATACAAAGAAAAGAACAATTAACTGAAAATCTACCTGTAAGGAATATGCTGGTGGGAACAAGTGTCTCTGTATTTCTTTGCAAGACCAAAGTCAATAATGTATACCTACCATTGAGGTAAATTTCAATACACATAACATAAAAAAGATGAGGGACTAGCTATAACTATAAAAAAGATAGGATACTCTTATTACAACAAAAAAAAACAAGATTATGATTTCAAGAGACAAAGAGAAAGAAAATGTACATGCAAACAGTTGTAGGACAAAAGATATCTGGCAGAAAGCTGTACTAAATATCACCAAAAAGAAAGCAAGTTGTACACACTCCTAATACCCTTTGTAATTACTTTTAATTCAGACATGGGAGTCTGTGTATATATCTATATATGCAGTTACGCACAAAAGAATAACCAAGGAAAAGAAATCTAGTACACCTCCAGACCAAACCTCAGAACCCAAGTGGATAAGACCAAGTGTAAACACAAGAATTGATCTGCATTATGAAATGATAAAATAAACCTTAAAAGCTTTTAGAAATCCACCATCATCTTTATCATCCAACACAGCTTCTTCAACTCCAACTTGCTCACGATCCAACAATCTATGAATGAGAAGACATCAAATGAAATTCTCTATAACAGACACACACCATGAGTCAATATCAGTGCAGGGCTACTTGTCTATGGAAGCATCATCATAATGAATTTGGCGAGATTCTCTAGCCTCATCATTCTCATCAGCAAATAACTCCTTTGAGCCATACTTAATGATATCATCCAACTCTTCCTAAAAAAAAGCATCGATCAGAAAACTTCAGATCTTCAAAACAAGAAAAAATGAATACAAAGAAAAGAACAGTACACAAATGAACGAAATCACTAATAAACACTTGAAACCACTAACCAACATTTGACTTTAACATTTAGAAAAAGAAGAAAGAAAGAAAAACTATCTTAACCAAAGGGATTGTGAGTGTACACTCCTAGTCCAAATCACATTAAGTAAAAAATACCCTAGTCCAAATCAAGCTCCCCTAATGTCTTTTCAACTCCTCCATTAATTTACAGAACTGTAAACACTCTAGTGGTAGGGGTGAAATTGTTGAAGAGTCACCTGAAAAAGAGTTGAACCCCACTAATTCAGATATTGCACAATCAGGTTCAAGCTCTGGTTCGGCTTCTTCTGACATAATTTCTTGCAGAGAAGATGATTGTAACAAAAAATGTCGCACCTGTACATGCCAAAAGGCCTTCAGTTGAGACTTTACTTAGTTTAGAGGAGTCATGTGAAATGTTTCTCTAAAAGCAAAATCACCTAAATAACAATCCCACTTCCTTTCCTCTGAAGCAGAATCACCTAAATCCAAAAGCAGAACAAACAAAAAATTAAGGCACAAATTAAACACAAAATACAGAAAAATCAAAGGCGGATAGAGAGAAGACCATAGGGGAGGCAGAAATTGGTGAGGAGAGGAGTATAGGAGAAGATTTTGAGGAAGACGGTGGTGATAGGAGTAAAGGCGGCGGCATTTGATCTTGAAGGAAGAAAGGACCGGGATGGGAGTAAGAAAGATTGGGGTTTCAACGGAGCTGAAGAAGTCGACGCAGGCGATAGTGGAGAGGAAGACAACGACGATTTATACTTCGATTACCCTCTAAGGCTTGAAGGGACGAAAATGGCGCTGGGGTTGTCTTGAGCAGCATCAGACTCGCAGATGGTGGCTGGCGATGGAGTTTGAACGGCAGTGATGGAGGTTGCTGTCACCGGCGTTCACTGAGGGGGGGAAGAAGATGAAGCAGATCTGTGGAGCATGAGGAAGAAGTCGATCTGGAGGGTGAAGAAGAGAGACGAGCGCTGGAGGTAGAAGCCTGCTTTGATTTGATCTGGAAGCTTTTTTTTATTATTTTGTACCTTTGAAGACCCTTTCAACGTCTCACAAAATTTGTGAGACGTGAAAGAGCCCTTTCCACATCTCACAAAAATTGTGAGACGTGGAAAGGGTGAGAATTTTTTTTTTATTTGAAGACTCTTTCAACGTCTCACAATATTTGTGAGACGTGGAAAGGGTGAAAATGCTTCCTTTTTTTTCTTTTGAAGACCCTTTCAACGTCTCAATTTTTGTGAGACGTTAAAGGGTCCTTTCAACGTGAGACGTGGAAAGTCATTTCCCGCCTTTATTTTCATCTTATTTTTGTATTTGCCACCTTTTTTTTTTAGAAACCACGTCTCATAATCATAAAAGAGACATTGAAAGTTTTTCACATATTTACAATTTTACCACCGCCTTTTTTTTACATCTCATATTTGAAAAAGAGACGTGAAATGGGGACGTAAATACTGTTTTTTGTAGTAGTGAAATATTGAGAATGAAGATTAACTATGAAAATAAACATATGCTAAATGAAAACAAAATTATTGACAAGTAATTCTTCAACTTCAAGTATAAAATGGGTCCTAAGATTATGTGTCCCCCTTGTACTTCTTAAAACTCAATTAACCTCCTCTCAAAGATGTTCTCAATGAAACCATGTGCTAATCTAGGATTCATAGAGTACTTGTAAAAGCTCTCTCAAGTCAAGAACAAGTGTTTGATTTCATTAATTGCACAATCTCTTGTTTTAATTAATAAAACCCAATTTTCAAGCTCCAATCCTAATGTGACTATGCAAGGTTAGCAAGTATATCTCTATCTTACCAACAAAACCATCCATTCATCATGCAAACTTCAAGTTCTTACACTATTTTACCCAAGTTCTACACTTAATCTAGCCCTCTCAAGTATCAATCAAGTGAATCCAACATCTAAATGGTAATCAATCACTTAGAAGCACTAGGAGAAGAGTAAAATAAACACATACATCTCATTAATCACAAAATAAGAGGAGGAATTAAGAGTCAATCCATACGATGGTTCAAAATAATCTTAGAATCAAAGTATTTAACCACTCATGTCCAATAACTCCATGAGAGCATATATATACATCATCACAAGCATAGAACAAGAGTAGAGAATGAAGATGGAGAAGATAAACCAAGAGGAGAAGCCCAAATCTCTTCAAAGCTCCAAGCCCTAGCTCAATCCCCACCAAGCTCCAAGCCCTAGCAGAGCAAAACACTCCCAAAATGCCCTAGAAGTCGAAGAATGATCACTGAACTCGAAACCCTAGCTTTTATTTCAGTTCAATCCGCCTTTTTCTGTCAAAACGCGCAGCTTCGCAGGCCGTTCGCCGTAACTTCGCCTTGGCTTTCGCCGTGACTTCGCCGTGGCAAAGTTTTTTTTTTTACTCTGGTTTCGTCTTAGCTTTGTCCACTTGTCAGCTTGATGAAGGGGCTATAATCACTTGGTTATTGCATCAAAATATTCCTACACGATTTACATAAAACAACATAAGAAACTAGCTAGAAATATGATCAAAATCTACACAATAAAACAATGATGTACAACCAAAAATCAAATGAGTACTTTCCTATCTTGAGTGTCCAAAATTTATCAAGGATTGAATAGAACTCAAGGAAAATGTGCTAACATTACATGAATTCCCAGTAGTTATCACTTACCCCAAAGCTTAAAATTAACAATGTCCTCACTGTCACAGGGGAAAACTAAGGGCCTTCTCTCATGCAATATAATAGTGAAATTTTGAGCAAAAATCATAGCATAATGCAACAACAAAATATTAGCAATTATGACAGAAAAATAGCAGTAGAATTGCTACTGTAATGCTGTTGTTTCAGTAGCAGAAACCTTGCTGAAATGCTGCTGTAATGCAGCAGAAAATCCTGCTGATACGCTGCAGTTTCAGCAGCAAAGTTGTTGCTGTAATACTGCTGTTTCAGCAGCAAAAATTCAGCGAAATGAGGCTAAATTGAGCAACTCAGGGAGGCTAATTTGAGGACAAATTACTGCACAAAAGTGGCTGCAAAAATGCAGCAAAGTGGCTGTCAAAGTTGCAGCAAAGTTTGAAAAAATATGCAGTAAAGTGTGCAGTAATTCTTGCAAAAAGTCCTCAATTAATTCTAAGCTATTTTAAGTCTCCCCATTGATCAAAATAGGTTCAAATATGTTAGGGGAACTTGAGAAAAATACCAAACTACTTGAAAAATGCTTAGAATCAAATATGGACATCAATGTGCCAAAATACCCAAAAAAGCACTTCTAAATGGACTTGAACAACAAGATCTTGCAGTTAAGTTTAAAAATAGTGGGAAATGGTCTCAACAAGTCGAAATAGAGGAAAATGACTTTGTTGAGTGGTTCACTTTGAAAAAATGGTGATATATCAAAATCTGGTTATGCAATGCACCCAATCCACACAACAATTCAATCGCAAACACACCTAGCAGCAACAAGTCACACAAATAACAAAGAGTAGTGCAAGAGAGCCAGCAATACACTATTTTCACTGCAACATGAGTAAAAGTTTCCCAAAAATCCTGAATAGATCTCAAGAACATGACAGCACACTACAAATAGCAGCTCACATCACAGTTCAGTCAAAAATCATATCAAATCGCTTCCCAACTACAATTATCCACAAGAGATCAATCATTCAGAAGCATAAGCCTATTGGAAACTCATTTTTTACAGCATTTTCAATCAGAATCAATCCCAAATATGCAGAATATGACAGCATATTCAAAGTAGCATCTCTCATCAAAGAATTATGCCGTATTTTTCAGCTTTATGCAGAATTTTTGACAGCACTTTTCATCAGCAACAGCCCCTTATATGCAAAATATGACAGCATATCCACAACCAAACAACCCCACAAGTCCAAAAAAATTCCAAACACCAAGAAATTGCTTACACAAGCTCAGATCAAGATAAATGCTTCCTATGACAGATTTAAACCAGAAAAATCTTAATGAATAAAATACTTCCCTGAAAATGGCCCACATATCAGTTTCAAATGCTCCCTTTCCATCCAAGCATTGGGGTACCCCTTTCACCTACAAAAAGCACAAGACCAAACATAAAACCTCTAAAACACCTAAAACACTACATGAACATAAAAATAAGGTTGAGAACTTGGGTTACCTCCCAAGAAGTGCTTAGTTTACAGTCCTTCAGCCTTACTCTTCAATCTTTCACATTGTTGTAGACAAGTAGAGGGTAGCCACTTGACGCTTCACATGTCTGCCTCAATAATGCTTCAACCGGTGGCCATTCACTTTGAATCTTTTTCCCTCCTCATTTTCTAGCTCTACAGCACCAAAATTTGAGGCTTGAACAACGGTGAACAGTCCAGACCAACGGGATTTCAGTTTCCCAGGAAATAATTTGAGCTTGGAGTTGTACAAGAGCACTCTTTGACCAGATTCAAAAGTCTTGGGAAGAATTTTCTTGTCATGGTACCTCTTAGTCTTCTCTTTGTAAAGCTTTGCATTCTCAGAGGCATTCAGACGAAATTTCCCCAATTCATTGAGTTAAGGGGATGATGGTCTTGACTCCAAGATTAGAGGTTCTTTAGTATATGGCTTCAATGAAGAGCTTAATTCATTAGACACATCTAATGGTTCAAAAAGCTTGAATCTTGCATGACCATAAGTATCCATAGCATACACTTTCATTAATTCTTCATCTTGAACAACTTCAACGCCTTTCTCTCCCACTAACAACGGTTCCAAGGGATCTTTAAACAATAAAGCATAAAACTTCTCTTGATGAACAGAATCAAGTACATCCACAAAAGAACATTGAGGAGAATCATCTGAGATTTTCAAAGAGTTGTTCATGTTGAAACTCACTTGTTCATCATTGACCCTCAAAGTGATTTCACCCTTCTTCACATCAATGAGGGTCCTAGCTGTAGCAAGGAATGGTCTCCCAAGTATGATAGGAATGTTCCAATCCACCTCACAATCAATAACAATAAAGTCAGTTGGAAAAATGAACTTGTCTACTTTCACCAGGACATCTTCAATGATCCCTCTAGGACGAGAGACACTCCTGTCAGCAAGGAGCAATGTTACCGTTGTGGGTCTTGCATCTCCCAAGCCCAGTTGATCAAAAACAGTAGAGGGCATTAAATTGAAAGTTCTTCCCAATGTTACATTGAATGAAGAAACTCCCCAAATCTTTCAAATTCGCTGGAAGCTTTCTTTCTAGAATAGCGCTTCAATCTTCAGTCAAAGCTACCGTTTCAAATTCATTGAACCTCCTCTTCTTAGACAACACATCTTTTAAGAATTTTGCATATTTAGGCATTTTCTCAAGAGCCTCGGCAAAAGGAATATTGTTATGTAACTGTTTGAACATTTCTAGATATTTCTTGAATTGACCATCTTCTTCTTTCTTCTTGAATCTTTGTGGAAATGGAAGTGAAGGCATATACGCATGAGGACCATTTGTCTTTGGCTTTGTATCTTACACCTTTTAACCTCATCATCACTTGACTTCTCAACTTGCTTCTTCTTTTACCCTCATCATCATCAACTAGAAGTTCTTCATCTCCACTCCTTAAAGTGATTGCCTTGCATTCCTCTTTACCGTCCCTCTTTGGATTGGGGATTGTATCACTAGGGAGATTTCCTCTTGACATAGCATTCATTTGAGAAGTTAGTTGTCCCATTTGCACTTCAAGATTCTTGATTGCCGTCTCATGGAGAGAAAGAGTGGATTTAGTCTCAACCCTTATAACTTCTTGATTAGCCAAGATTTGAGCAAGCATCTTTTCCGTTTTTTACTCTTCTTCCTTAATAGGAATTTGCCTTTGTTGACCATGAAAGCCTGGTGGATGAGTAGGCTTAACACCGGAGGAAGAAGGTTGATTCAAATATTGGCCTTGATTCCAAGAGAAATTAGGATGGTTTCTTCACCCCGGATTGTAAGTTTGAGAATATGGGTTGTTTTTAGGGTTTTGAAACTTTCCCATGTAATTGACAGATTCATAGGCCATATAAAGAAGACAATAATCCGGAAGATGAACATCATGACGTTGCTCACAAACAATTGGAGTAGTATGAATGAAGTGCATACTTTGAGGATTGCTCTTATGCATTTGAGATTCCAACACATCAAAACGCTTATTTAATGTAGAGATAATAGTAGCAATTTACGAAGAGTAAGGAGAATCTTCCTTGGGAGTTGTCAATGGTTGTGAAGTCCTCCTATCAATGCCTTGAGAATTGTTATCTAGCAGTCAAAATTTTTAATTAACAAGGACATTTCTATACCTTCCATTTGTCATAGAGTCAACCATTGCCTTAGATTGAGGATTAAGGCGATTGCAGAAAATTTGGACTATCACGCATTTGTCTACCCCTTGATTAGGGCATTGCTACATCAACATTTTATACCTCTCCCATGCAGCATAAAAGTGCTCATCAGGATTTTGCCTAAAGCTTAGAAATTCATCTCTAGCTTCCACAGACTTGTCATCAGAGAAAAATCGACCTCTAAAATTGCTTTCAAGCTCATTCTAAGAATTGATAGACCCTTCTGGTAGATTGTTGAACATTCCCTAGCCTTGCCTTGTAGAGAAAAGGAAACAACCAAAGTCTAAGAACATCATCAGGAACTACATTTTGCTTGAATGAACCACATACTTCTAATCCATCCAGATTCAATCCTTGCATAGACCGGAAAGGTACCTAGAAGAAAAACAACTCAAATCAAGTGTCAAACTAAGACAAAAGACATAAGAAAATGAACTAAAAAGTGCAATCATAAACAATTTTTACAAGTTCAAGCGAAATTTAATATCACTAGCCTAGGGTTGGCCAAGGGATTTTTGCAAATCCCCGGCAACGACGCCAGGAACTTGTTCACCGTCAAGCGTTAACTGCAAATGCACGGATCACAAATAGTATATCGTTCCCACGGAGATTTGGACTAATACCTTGACCAAACAAATGACTAAGTGATTTCAATCTAGTTGAACCAAGAAAATATTTTTGGGTTGTGTAAAGAAATGTTGAAAATCTATTTCTAAAAACTAGAAAGTGATAAAAGACAGTGGATTCTTTGACTTTACGGATTAAATGGGGTCTGCGATTATTTATCCCCTTTGCATTTCATAAGATATGAAGAACTCCCTCTCAAATGGTATTTCCATGAACATATGTGTTTGTCTAGGGTTCATATGCACTTGACTAAGCTCTCTCAAGTCAAAATCAAGTTTATCTTTTCATTAGAATGCACAATCTCTTGCTACAAATAATGAAAATCCCCTTTGAAAGCAAACCCTAATGTGACAATGCAAGGTTAGCAAAGATATCTCTATTTTACCAACAAACTTTCCATTTATCTTGTAAATTTTAAGTCAAGCATGATTTTAACCAAGTTCTACACATGGATTAGCTCTCTCAAGTCAAACCCACATGAACAAATCAAACTAAATGGTGGCCAAACACTTAGAAGCATGAAGAGAGGGATAAAATCAACACATATATATCATTTAATACCAAAAGAGAGGAAGAATCAAGTCTTAATCCATACAAAGGTTCAAAATAATTCTAGAATATAAGTTTAGCCACTCATGGAGTGAAAACAACAAATCTGGAAAATATACACAACCATGGCAGAAATTTCCGTGAAGAAAGAGAGAAGAACAAGAAAAACCAAGGCAAATGAGGTTGAATCTCTTCAAATCTTTGATCTCCACTTGAATCTCCTTGAAAATTCTCAAGCCCTAACTCCCAAGTAGCCCCCAAAGAAAGCCCAAGTCGAAAGAATATGTTTTAGTGTGAGTTTGGAGTGTTGTTAAACCTAATTTTCGAGCAGAATTTTTCACTGTGCAATCTTTGAGTAGTTTTGGCCGCGGCCAAGATTTTTGCCTATACTGGTTGGCCGCGGCCAATAACTCTATGCCTGAAATTTTTCAGGATTTGGCTGTGGCCAGAAATTATGCTTGTGCTTTTTGCTGTGGCCAATAACTTTTTGCAACTTCTCTTTTCAGCTTTCTTGGTTGCTTTAAATCTTCTTTTCCATTTCTTGCTCCTTGATTTTAGCTTCAAATACAACTCAAATGTGGCTTAATTGATTGGCTTCACCCGCCTGACAAGCAATGAAATCTACAAAAGCCAAAGTTGATAAAAAAAAGGGTAACATATTCACATTTAAATCAAGAATTCAATGACTTTAACCCAAATATCAATTTGGCACATTTTCCTATCATATCTACATCAAAATACATATAATTCCACCCAAAAAATGTATGAACTATAGGAAAATGTGCTAAAATGGCATGAATTTCAAGAGGTTAACACCGTTTGTGAGTAAAGTAACGCAAAGGGTAAGTTCATCCAAATTTATGGGATTAATTAAAATGATACAAATGTATAATTAAGCTTATTTCTTTTAGAGAAGGGCATCTTAGTTTTTTTTTTATTACATAGGCAAGCTTTCACTTGAATAAGTCGAGTTACTAAGATCCTATCCTACTAGTCATCCCTGCACAATTTTGCAGTAGTTTCACTCTCATGCAGCAGAAAAAAATACACTCCCTCTTGATAGATAGCCAAGAGTCAAAGTCTCGTAGCTTAACCAAACTCTACAACCACCCAAACCACCATAATACAAGTTTCACTTTGTTTCCAAACTGCAATAAATATTTTATATTTATCATGTGACGATAATAAACCACCTCATTGTCATTATATTTTCATATTAATAACATAATTACCACATCACTATTTACTTTTGATGTATATTTACAAGTAATTCTATATTAATAAAGAGTGAACAAATGATTTTATCATCATATTTAATAAAATTGTTTAGTTGGAAAATTTAAATATTTGAATAATTCTAATGTTAAATAGGGGTACATATATTTTGATCAAAAAATATTAAATAAAAATGTCTTAACGGTTATTAACTAAAGGTTGAAAGATAAAAACAAAAATCTCAAATATATTTTAGGGAGATTTATGTAATATACAATTTGATTTTAAAAGTTATTATATACATATTTAAAATGGATTGGAGGCTGTTAATCTCTTGGAATTCATGTCTTTTGGCACATTTTCAATTGAATTTTATACATTTTTGGAACATTTGTACATGCTTTGGATACTTAAAGATAGAAAAATATGCATGATGTTTTTTGTTGCAATTTGTGTTAAATTGTGCTTATTTTGGGATTTCCTCTTTGTTTAACATGAACTCATTAAATTTATTATTGTGCAAGATGTGTTTTGGGAAATAGAATTAGAGCCAAGGCATTTGGGAAATCAAAGAGGAGGAAAATGATGGCAAATCATGGATAGAACACTTCATTGCAAGAGAAGAAATCAAATTTTCCAAAAGCAAATTGAGCCGCAGCTCAAATCTAGGAAGAACAAAACTAGGCCGCAACTCAATTTCTCAGCCGCAGCTCATTTCTAGGCAGAGGGAAACTGAGCCGCGGCTCAAATTTCTAGGCCGCGACTCATTCGCATCAGCAAAACGCACAGCATTATTATCACGCGAAAATCAGGTTTTAAAGGCTGAAAAACGAAGGGAAGCATCCATTCTTGACCTTCTGAACTACTTTGGAGCATTTTGGGGGGCTAGGGCTTGGTTCTTGAAGAGAATGAAGCAAGGATTGAGCTTTGGAAGAGATTTGAAGCTTAATTTCTTTGGTTTTTCTTCTTCATCTTCCTTCCCTCTCTTGTTTTTCTATTATGGCTGCATATTCTCCTTAGATTTGTAGTTTTTCATTAACTATGAGTAGCTAAACTTGTTATCTAGGATTATTTTGAACCCTTGTATGGATTAACTCTTTAATACTCCTCTTCTTTTGTGATTAATGGTATATATGTGTTTATTTTACTCTTTGTTTAATGCTTCTACATGCTTGATCACCATTTAGATGTTTTGTTCATTTGATTGAAGCTTGAGAGAGCTAGGTTAAATGTAGAACTTGGGTGAAATTATGCAAGAACTTGAAATTTGCTTGATGAATGGATGGTTTTGTTGGTAAGATAGAGATATACTTATTAACCTTGCATAGCCACATTAGGGTTGGAGTTTGGAAATTGGGTTTTATTAATTGTAACAAGAGATTGAACAATTAATGAAATGAGACACTTGTTCTTGACTTGACAAAGCTTTTACAAGTATATTTTGAACCTTAGGCTAATACATGTATAATTATTGAAAGCATTTGTGAGAGGAGGTTATTTAGAGGTTAAGAAATACAAGGGGGATAAATAATCCTAGGCTCCATTTTATCCTTAAAGTTAAAGAATCAATTACAATTATTAACTTCTAATTTTAATGCTATTTTTCTATTAGTTAATTCTCCAACCAAAATTTGTTTTAGCTCAACTTAATTGAACTCACTAAGCGTTTTGTTTGATCACATTTGTAACCAAATCCTCGTGGGAACGATACTTTCTTATCACTTTATTACTTGGCACAACCTGTGCACTTGCGGTGCAAACAAGTTTTTGGCGCAGTTACCGGGGATTTGTTAACAAATCCCTTGGTCAACCTTAGGCTTGGTTATTAATTTCACTTGAGCTTGTAATTATTTTTCTTTTCTTTTCGTGTTTATTGTTACCTTTGTTTAATTTGATACTTGCTTGGGTGTGCTTCTTGTAGGTGCCATTTCTGCCTATGCAAAGCTTGGAGTTTGGTAGCTTGGAAATGGTACTTGAAGGAGTGAATCTATTTAACGAGGAAGTTGAGACTGAATCTACAATCATGGCTGATGATGAATATGATCGAGCTACAGTTAATGACTTTGCTAGTCAAAACATGAGAGGCACTCAATCTTGCATTCGAATGCCGGAGATGCAAGCACATACCTTTGAGATTAAGCCTGTGATGATAACAATGCTTCAGTTGCATGGGATGTTTAATGGCCTTTTTACAATGAAGATGCCAACAAGCATTTGATGTATTTCTTGGAGGTGTGTGATTCCTTCAAACAAAATGGAGTGCCCCCTGATGCTTTCAAACTTCGGTTATTTCCTCTCTCCCTACAAGGCAAGGCTAGAGAGTAGTTCAATAATCTCCCTGAGGGCTCTATCAATTCCTGGGATGAGCTTGAAAGTAAGTTCAGAGCTCACTTTTTCTCTGATGATAAATCTGTAGAAGCTAGAGATGAGTTTCTTAGCTTTAGACAACATCCAGATGAACATCTCTATGCAGCTTGGGAAAGATACAAAATGTTGATGAAGCAATGCCCCAATCATGGGGTGAATAAGTGGGTGATAGTTTAAATCTTCTATAATCGCCTTAATCCTTAGTCTAAGGCCATGGTGGACTCTTTGACGAATGAAGGATACTGGAATGTTCCTGTTAATGAGGTGATTAGATTGTTGGATCAATTATCTGCAAACAATTCTCAGGGTACTAATAGGAGGACTTCACAACCTTTAGCTACCCCTAAGGATGACTCTCCTTCTTCTTCCCAAATTGCTACTATTCTTTCTACTATGAATAAGCGATTTGATGTAATAAAGTCTCAAATGCAAAGAGGTAAATCTCATGGTGTGCATTCTGTTCATACTACCCCAGTTGTGTGTGACCAATGCAATGATGTCTACCTACCGGACCATTATCCTCTCTATATGGCTTCAGAGTCAGTCAACTACATGGGAAAGTTTTAAAACCCTCATAATAACCCGTATTCGCAGACTTACAATCCAGAGTGGAGAAATCATCATAACTTCTCATGGAATCAAGGGCAAACTGTTAATCAACCGTCCTCTTTGGGTGTTAAACCTTCGCATCCACTGGGTTTCCAAGCACAAGCTAAGGAAGTCCCTATCAAAGAGGAAGAGTCTAAAATGAAAAAGATGTTGGCTCAGATTGTGGCCGGACAAGAAGCTTCAAGGGTTGAGACTAAGGCATTTCTTTCTCTCCATAAAACAGCCATTAAAAACCTTGATGTGCAAATGGGGCAACTGGCCTCACAAATGAATGCTATGTCAAGAGGTAATCTCCTGAGTGATACTATTCCTAATCCTAGAAAGGAAGGTAATGAGGAGTGTAAGGCAATCACACTGAGAAATGGGAGGCAAGTACCTAATGTGCCTCAATCTAATGACAAGAGAAATGAAGTTGTTGAAGACGTTGTTCTTGATGAGGATGACAGTTGATGAGGAGATCATAGTTGAAAAGAATGATAGCACCAAGAAAAATGTTGTTGAGAAGAAAGATGAAGCCAAAGGTAAAAAGGAGGGTGATGACAAGAAGAAGCTACAAGAGGCAAAACCAAAGTATGTGCCTCTACCTCCCTTTCCTCAAAGGGTCAAGAACCAACAAGATGATGGCCGGTTCAAGAAGTTTCTGGATATGTTCAAGCAATTGCATATCGACATTCCCTTTGTAGAAGCTTTGGAGCAAATGCCCAAATATGCCAAGTTCATGAAGGATATGCTCTCAAAGAAGAGAAGATTCAACGAATTTGAAACATTTGCTGTGACTAAGAGCTTTACCGATGTTATCATGCAATTCCCTCCAAAGATGAAAGATCGTGGGAGTTTTTCTATTCCATGCCACATTGGAGACAAATTCTTGGGTAAAGCTTTATGTGATCTTGGGGCTAGTGTGAATTTAATGCCTCTTTCTGTATTCAACAAGTTAGAGCTGGGTGAAGCGAGACCTACCACTGTCACTTTGCAGCTTGCAAACAGAAGCATGTCTTATCCACAAGGTATTATTGAAGATGTGTTGGTGAAAGTGGATAAATTCGTTTTTCCTACAGATTTCATTATACTTGACTTTGAAGCAAATAGAGAAATGCATATTCTATTAGGACGACCATTCTTAGCAACTGCTAGAACCCTGATTGATGTAGAAAAAGGTGAACTTACCTGAAGAGTTGTAGATGAGCAAGTTATTTTCAACATGCATAACTTGATGAAGTCTCCTAATCAGTCAGACTAATGCTTCTTTGTTGATGTTCTGGAGCAAGTGGTGCAAGAAGGATTCAATAAGTCAATGTCATGATCCTGTTGAAGCAGTGTTACTTGGGCTAAAGAATGAGGGTTTGGACATGCAGGAGTGTTTGGCTATTATGGATGCGTCAATGCCTTATCCTAGGGGTCGGGTGCACTTTGAATCTCTAGACTTGACTTCTCTTGATAGACCAACTCTGAAATCTTCTCTTGAAGAGCCACATTCCATTGAGTTGAAGCATTTACCCTCACACTTGAGATATGTCTATTTGGGGGCTAACAATACTTTACCAGTGATCATTACTTCTGATTTGTCAGTGCAACAAGAGGAACAATTAGTTGAGGTCTTGAAAGCTCATAAAAAAGCCATCGGGTGGACTATTGCAGATATAAAGTGTATTAGCCTATCAACGTGTATGCATAAGATTTTTCTGGAGGAAAATCACAAATCTTCCATTGAACATCAAAGAAGATTGAATTCAATTATGAAGGAAGTTGTGAAAAAGGAAATCTTGAAATGGCTTGATGCGGGCATTGTATATCATATCTCTGACAGCTCTTGGGTAAGCCCAGTCCAATGCGTCCCCAAAAAGGGCAGCATGACTATAGTGGCTAACACTCACAATGAGTTGATTCCTACTCGTACTATCACAAGTTGGAGAGTTTGTATGGATTATCGCAAGTTAAATGCCGCCACTCGGAAGGATCATTTTCCTCTCCCCTTCATTGATCATATGCTTGACAAATTGGCTGGAAGGGAATTCTTTTGTTTTCTGGATGGATATTCTGGGTATAATCAAATTGCAATAGCGCCGGAAGATCAAGAGAAGACGACTTTCACTTGTCCATATTGGACTTTTGCATTCAAACGCATGCCTTTTAGCTTATGCAATACACCGGCCACTTTTCAGAGATGCATGATGGCTATCATTTCTGACATGATTGAGCATTCTATGGAAGTTTTAATGGATGACTTCACAGTATTTGGGGATTCCTATGATGAATGTTTGAAGAACTTGGCTAATGTGTTGAAAAGATATGAAGAGACTAACTTAGTCTTGAATTGGGAGAAGTGTCACTTTATGGTGAAAGAAGGCATAGTTCTTGGCCATCGAGTGTCCAAGAATGGCTTAGAAGTAGATAAAGCAAAAATCTCTGTGATTGAGCAACTCCCTCCACCTATCAATGTCAAGGGTGTAAGGAGTTTTCTTGGCCATGCCGGCTTCTATCGCCCCTTGATTGCACCTGATTATTTTACATTTAGAGTTCTAATGCATTGAGTTAATTATATTTTGGTGCTAAATTGAGCATTTTAAAGTTTAAACTCATGCATTTTCTATTTATGGACTTGGGATATTACAATTTGTGCTTGAATTTTTCATTGTAGGAAGTCTTGATGAAGAGGTGCCTGAATTCTAGAAATTACAGTTTAGTGCTCAAATTTCAGAAATTACAACTAAGTACCGTTGCACTGCGTATCTCAAATGGGCAAGGACAAGTTGGGTAACTTGGGAGATTAAAAGAGGGCAAAGATGGAATAAAAATTGTTGGGTTCATATTTATATTTTTCTAAATAGAGACTAAATGAGTAAGGGTCCCGTTTGGACGCTTATTTGGGAATTTAGCCTAAACCTTTGGATATAGGGCTTGAATTTCATAAACCAAACAGCCCCTTACCCCCTTTAATCCCTAAAAGAGTGCCCAAAAACGAGAACACTGCACCATCACAGCCACCATACAGAATCATCATCGCATCAAGCTTCTTCATCTTCACCACCTCTCGCCTTTCACCACCATCGACCACCGTCGGCCTCCACCGTCTCCACCTCCATTTTCTCCATCTAGGCTGGCGGTTTCCACCATCAATCCATACACACACACTGTTCAGTCAACCATTCACACTCTCCCGGCATTCCTCTAACTCATCCCCTTCTACATCATTCAAGCCAAAACACCATCACCCTTTCTCAGCTTCATTCACTTCCTCCGCCTACAACCACCATTTTCTTCCCATTCTTCATCTTTCCCATCACCTTTCATCATCGCCACACACATTCCCTTCAGTTCCAGATTCAGCCAAACACTCTTCTTCCCATGCCATTTTCTTAAATCAACACTTATCACCATTTTTCATCCCCAACAATACTCTCGGCCACTCACCATCTTCCTACACAACTCCCATTCGTTCTTCAATCCGTTCCCATCACTTCATTCCCGCATCCCATAGCCAACGGACTCAAGGAGCTTGTTGAGTATGTTTGTGCTGTTGTGATGGTCGGTTGATTGGGCAATTCTTGGTGGCAACAATGCAATTGGAGTTTCAATGCTTAACTAGGGGAGTTCTTCAGCTTATTTTTCATGTCTAATTTCACATATGTGTTCAGATTCTTATGCCTTTGTATGTATGTATGTTGATTAGAACATGATGCTATAATTTCTATGCTTATATGTAGATTTCTATTGGGTCTTACTTGTAATTAAGCGATTGCTTTTACTTGTATGAACCTTAATGTTTGTATCTTGGCATTATTCAATTGATGTGGTAGAATTGCTTATCTCCTTTGGATTGCTAGCTTGGATTAGTGCATTTGTTCATCACATTTAGCACTAGACACTAGATCCATTCTTGAAGGGTCAAATTACACCTTCAAGAAGAGACTCATTGTTTCCTTGTCAAGGACTCTCACTACCAAGCGGTTTTTAACAATTGCCTAGTTGTCTAATTGTGCAAGCGATGTGCCGAATCAATTAGTAACTAGGTTAATTGGACCTAGGCGATGATTGCCTTTGGTTTTTAACATTTGGTCTTAGATTTTGAACTCCCAATTCATTTGAGAAGCTATGAAGATTGCAAAGTTTTCACCAAGAATCCATTCTATGAAAGAGTTTTTCAAACCACTTTTCTTTGCTTTCCTAAATCTAAAAAGCCAAAAACAAGTCAATTTACATTTCTTAACTCAAAACTATCAAAAACATCATTTCAATGACAAAACCCCGTTTTAATCGCTTTCTTCATGCATTTAGGTTAGTCTAGGCATCAAAATAAGTTCACTCCTTTGAGAGATGACCTGAGGTTGAGCCACTTTGCTCAAGCATTGGTTTCACATATTTTCTTGCATTTGACCCCGAGGCGCATCATTCCGACAAAGGTCAAATCACCCCTTCATCAAGGATTTTCAAAGATTGCTAAACCATTATGTGCATTGCTTGATAAAGATGTTGAATTCACGTTTGATGACGCATGTATAAAAGCATTTGAAGAATTGAAGAGAAGGCTTGTTTCTACACCAATTATGATGGCTCCCGATTGGGCTTTGCCCTTCATTGTGATGTGTGACGCTAGTGATTATGCTGTGGGTGCTGTTCTTGGTCAAAAGAAAGACAAATTGTTCCATCCAATATATAATGCTAGTCGAACACTTGATGATGCACAAGAAAACTACACAACCACCGAAAAGGAGTTGCTTGCAGTGGTGTATGCCTTTGGGAAATTTCAGGCGTATCTTGTGGGTGCTAGAGTCACAATGTACAATGATCATTCAGCCTTGAAGTATCTCTTTAGCAAGAATGACTTAAAAGCACGGTTGATTAGATGGGTGCTTTTATTGTAAGAGTTTGACTTGGAAATTGTGGCTAAAAAGGGTACAGAGAATCAAGTAGCTGACTATTTATCTAGGTTGAGTACTGACGCTCAACTAGAGAGAAACAAAGATATTGATGAGAGATTCCCTGATGAACAACTCTTTAGTGTCATCCATACTATGACTCCTTGGTATGCTGATATTGTCAATTTTCTTGTTTGTGGAATTATGCTTCATGATTTGAAGCCACACTAACGAAGAAAAGTTTTGCATGATGTCAAGTTCTATCATTGGGAAGAGCCTTTCTTATTCCATCAATGTGCCGATCAATTGTTTAGAAGTTGTGTCCCTAAATTTGAGCAACAAGAAATTCTAAGATGTTGTCATTCTTCTGTATATGGGAGACATTTTGGAGGCAACAAGACGGCTGCTCAGATTCTACAATGTGGCTTTTATTGGGCTTCTTTGTTTAAAGATTCTTATGACTTTGCCTTGAAGTGTGATCGGTGCCAAAGATTGGGTAACATCTCTAGAAGGAATGAAATGCCACTAAACAACATGCTTGAAGTAGAATTATTTGATGTTTGGAGCATCGACTTTATAGGACCATTTCCCAAGTCATTCAACAATCAATACATCCTCATTGACGTTGATTACGTCTCAAAATGGGTTAAAGCAGCTACTTTTCCTACCAATGATGCAAAAGTAGTGGTGAACTTTTTGAAGAAACAAATTTTCACCCGCTTTGGAGCTCCTAAGGTCATTGTGAGTGATGGAGGTAGTCACTTTTGCAACAATCAATTCCAAACTCTCTTGAAGAAATATGGTGTAAGACACAAGGTTGCTTTGCCATACCCTCAGACTAATGGCCAAGCTGAAATCTCCAACCGAGAAATCAAGAAAATCCTTAAGAAAACCGTGGGAATAACAAGAAAAGATTGGTCCATTAAACTTGATGATGCATTATGGGCCTATCGAACGGCATACAAGACTCCTATCGGTATGTCTCCATATCGACTTGTGTTTGGAAAGGCTTGTCATCTACCGGTGGAGTTGGAGCATAGTGCTTATTATGCTATCAAAAAGCTCAATTTTGATGCAAAGGATGTGGGTGAAAAGAGACTCCTTCAATTAGATGAACTTGAAGAATTTCGGTTCAATGCTTATGAGAATTCAAAGTTGTACAAGGAGAAGACAAAAAGATGGCATGACAAGAAGATTCTCTTCAAGAATTTTGTGCCTGGACAACAAGTTCTCTTGTTTAATTCCAAGTTGAGACTATTTCTGGGGAAACTCAAATCCCGATGGTCACGACTGTTCACTGTGGTCCAAGCACTTGATCGTGGTGTTATTGAGCTTGAAGGCAATGATGGAGAAAGATTTAAAGCTAACAGTCAAAGATTGAAGCATTACTGGAGTTGTGACGTGGATCGTGCATCAGTCACCATGCCTCTTTCTGATCCCTCTTGAAGCAGAGAAGAGTCTGGCTGAGGACTATAAACCAAGCGCTAGTTGGGAGGCAACCCAAGTTCTAAACTTTTCCTTTTGAATTTTTAGGTTGTTTTAGCTTGTTTGGGTGGAGTTATGCTTGTTCTTTTGTGTTTTGTAGGCTTGGTGGGAAGTATTCAGGAATATTGCATTTGAAAGGATAAAGGCATGTGGAAGGTAGTTGACTTGAAGGCTAACAAAAGGGCCGGGCATTTTCAGGGGAGTAATAACTATTTTAGTAGTGAATATGATTTTAATATGATGTGGGAGATATTTTTGCTGATTTGACTGATTTACCATGGCTAAAACAAAAGAATTTTGCTGATATTTTGGTTGTTTACTGTCATATCATGACCATGAGTGCTTCTTATTTGAGATCCATTTGGTAGATATGGAATAAATGTAGCCTTGTGACTTGTGTTCATTTGTTTATGTGCAATAGGATGTATCAGATGGAGATTTTGTTCTATGAACAAGCTGACTTGTTTGTGTTCAAGTAATTAATCTTACCTCAAGGAGAAGAAAAATTTATTCATTGGAATTGCTATGTTGAAGTCAATTTTGCACTACATGGGAGTGAATTGTTGTGATTAAATCATGGTTTTATGATGTTTTTGGAGTGTTATTTGATCTTGGATTAATTGGAATTGAGTGTTAATTTGCTTCATGCTTGTTTAAATTATGCCAATCTTGGTGCATTGTGGTGTTCTTGTTGTATTATAGGGTATATTGCAGCAAAGTTTTGATTTTGCTGATTGAATCTAGTTTTTGAAAACAAAGAATTAGGCCGTGGCCTAAATTTTTGAGCTGCTGCTCAAAAACATTGTTTAGTATGAACCAGAGAGAAATTGAGCTGCAGCTCAGTGTTGATAATGAGGGCAGAGAAGAATTGAGCTGCAGCCCAATAGCTTTTGAACTGCAGCCCAAATAAAAATTAAAAAAAATTAAAAAATTAAAAATATATATTTAACAATAAATAATAAATAAGTAAATAAAATAAATAAATTATATATTAAAAAAATATTCCAATTTTCCTCTCTTCCTGAGTCAATGAACTTAATTTTTTATTTTATTTTTTAAAAAAAATTATATATATAAATATACATATATATTATAATAATAAAAAAAAATCAAAACCCCCCACCTCCTGCTTCCCTGAACCCGACACCCCCTCTGCCTAATGAACCTGAAACCCCTCCCCCCAAAACAAAGCTCCAACCCCGTGCCCTAATCCCATTCCCCTTGCTCTTGACCCAACCTTCGTCCTCCATGATCAGCGGCAAGATACGTTCACCGGTGGCCGTCATCGTCTCCGCCACTACCCTTCGAGCTTAATCATCATTCGCCGTTCACTGATCTTGCACACCATCCCCCTCGATCATGCTCTACCGCCACCGTGTCCAGAGCTCTTCCATCTCCGCAGAAAGATTCTCGTTTTCTGCCGCCGTTGTCTTCTCCGGCCACCATCAGTAGCTTCAGTCCGCCGTCTTCATCACGTTTCACGCCCTTACCTCTGTTAGCTACGTTTCTCTAATTTTCCTCTTCGTCTTCAAGATTTTTAACTGTGGGTGGTGTTGCATTTTTGGGGCTCGAATTGTGCTATTGTGAAGCTTTTCTTTTCCCTATTTGGCGCTATGGTATGGTTTCATAGCCTCTCTAGTTTACGCTCTAAGTCGAAGAAATTTTGGTGTAGTTGTCTCTGCAAATTCAGTTCTTCAACTTCAATTTTGTTGGCTGTTCAGTTCTTCCCTCACTTCCTATTTCGTGCTTCAGCATAGCATCTTGAACTGGTGAGAAATTCCAATCCTTCTCTTTTGTTCGGTTTTGGGTTCCAGGTTAGGAAGCACCTATCGATTTCTGTTATTGTTTCACCATTGTTTCTGCACATCAAAGCAACAAATATTTAAATCATTAACATGGATTGTGGTTATTCATTGTTCAATGTGCTGCTCAGAAGGTTGGTGGTGAATGTGTAACTAATTTCAGGATGAGCAAAGTATCCATGTGCTTAATGCTTTTCTTGTTGAAATTGAAAATTCTGAGTTTGGAACTTTTCTATTTATTGCAACTAAGCTTGGTAATTGACAGTTCATGATTTGACTTGGTAAGGTGATTATTTTTGGGACATTGTGGTGCTTCATTTGGTACAAAGAAAGAGAGAGAGGGTAGCATTGAGGTCTTGTACAAAGTCATTTTGGGAATTTAATTAACCTCATTAAGTTTATTTGTTGGAAGGATCTAAACTGGTTTCTGTGTTTTGTCATTGGATCTGAAATTAAAGCTGGGCATTTCACTAGTCTAGAATAGGGGTCTACTTAATTTTGAGTGTCTAGAACATCAAGTTGCAGTTGACTCCCTTGTTGTTGCTGAGCTTTCAATGTGTGGTTGGATTACTTGAATTTCTTTGCAGGAATATGGCCCCTCACCAATCCAAAACTTCCAAGCCCACTAAATATGCTAGCAAATCCAAAAGCCTTAAAAAGACAAAAGCCCTTTCCAAAAGTCTTGTTCTAGCATGTGGCAATGATTCTCCTGAACCCTCTCATGTAAGGAAGTGGGACAAATTTCGGTTTGCAAGTTTAGAGGTTCAAGTGCTTCATGATAGGTGGACTAAGAAGCGATCTTTTATTCAAGAAAGTGACTTTCCTATTGCAACCATCCCACGGTTTTATGGTCTTCTTTGGGACACTCATCAGGCTACTGGCCTTGCATGTGAGAGAGACGAAGGGTATTGCGCTTTAGTTCAAGAATACTATGCCCATGCAGCATATTATGATTCCCTTGATTACCAAGTCAGAGGATGCATGGTTAAAATTGATGAAGGGATCATTCGTGCATCCTTTAATCTTCCAGAAGTCTCTAAATGTCACTATAAACACTCTATCACTACCACAGAAATGACCTATAGCGACGCTTATGAAGTGCTACTATAGCTAGCACCGCAATAGGTCAAATGGCCTATCCCTGCGCTTTAAAAGCGCCGCTATAGGTCACATATAGAGGTGCTTTTTAATGAATAAGCACCGCAATAGGCTACCTATAGCGGCGCTTATTTATTAAAAAGGGCCGCTTTAGGCCTTCAATTTAATCCTTTTTTTTTTAATTTTGCAGGCCTTAAAAAGCGCCGCTATAGGTTTTATTTTTTAAAAAAAATAAATCTATTTTTTTTACATCCACCTCCAGCAGTGCAAAAATATAGGTTTTATTTTTAAAAAAATAAATATATTTTTTTACACCCACCTCCATCAGTGCAAAAATTCCAGTAATTCTGTACAATTCCAAGCAATCCATATACATTATTGACTCATCCAGAGAATAGTGTACAATTAAACCGACAATTCTAATTAAGAAATAAAAGCATGCTACTTGACTATCAAATTTAAGAGAAAAGAGGGCAAAACTGAAACTGTGAAGGCATTTTAAAAGACAACCACAAAAGCTGTAAATTCACAAGTTTACCTCAATCGGCAAGTCCTTGACGTTTTGATAATTGTTTTAAGTCAATGCTCAAAGAAAACCGCAAGAGAGAGCAGCATCATTCATCAACAAATTCAGAATCTCGCCAAAAGTTAAATGAAACTCAAATTCGATTAAGTAAAAAAAAAAAACATTTCTCACTACAATCTTTAATTTAATTGTTTCAGACTACCAAAAATCCTAGTTAATCAGTTAATTGATACAGAATATGGTTTATATAAACCAGTGCTTGAAAGCTCCACTTCAATCACTCCTTCAATAAATTAAACTACCTAGACTGACTCCGATGCAGACATTTTTCATTTAATCTTCAAGTTTTTATAATTTAAAGTCTATCATTCAATCATAAGTTAATCAATTAGTTAAGGTGATGCCATTATCATCGTGATGAAGTTGTTGTCACACAAGAAAATTTAAAATGTCCATTTACGTCAAATCTAATAAGGACTCATGATTCAGGTGGTAGTGCTATTTTACACTTCTAGCCTTTTTTTTATATATTAACATATAGATCATTATTTGATTTTGTAAATTTTTTACACTTATAACGTTTTTTTATATTAACATATAGATCATAATTTAATTTTGTAAATTTGTTATGATTAAAAAAATTTTAAAAAAATTAGTATTTCTTTTATAAAAAGTTAATGTAAATCTCAAACGGGGTAATAAATAAATATACAATTATTGCATGTTATAATATATATACATACACACATATATATAATCATTCAAATTCTATCATTTTATGTCTGCTAATATTTTTATTGTTATACTGTCAAAAAATATTTTTGTTGTCATAAACGATCATATCCAATTTATGAATCAAACTTGTATATTTAGTTAGAAATCATCATTTACAAGTCAAACTTGTAAAAAAAATAATTTTTTTGAGACTTTTGGTATTTAAATTTTTGACTAAGACTTATGAATAATTTTCGGAAGTTTTTATATGTAAATGGTACTACTGATTTATTATATGAGCTTATAATAAATAATATCTAACAAAACTAATACAGATTGGTCAATCTGATAAAGTAAAAAGTTGATCCATTATGTGTGATAAAATCTTCCTAGTAACCCATACCGTTACAATTGCATGTTCTCTCAGTTCTATTATTACCTTTGCTAGTATGTTTGTCAACCCAGTTAGCCACAAATTTGGGATAAGGTATAAGTTTAATTATACAGCCCATAAAATACATTGTTGTAATCTTTCTTCAATAGACACTCTCTTTGGTCAATGTTTCCCTCACAACTGAGGTGACACCAAGGGAGAAACATTGATCAAGACATAAAGATCTAAACCAAATGTAATTGTCATCCCCAAGGCAAAAGATTCATTCATTTATTACTAATAAAATCAGACGGGCAATCAAGAAAGTTAAACAACATAAGCTGGCATACAATTATTGGGTAAGGAAAATTACCGAGATTATACCAACAAAAGATGCACCTATTCCTACACTTCCGCCGGATGAGGAGGAAGGATTCACACTGCTAGTAGTTCCAGAAGCAACAATTGTGGGACCATTGGCAATAACAGGAGCAGATCTGCAGAGATAACTCAATATCAAGTTTTGAAAATGCTGTCTAAAAACATTCATCCAAATTGCAGAAAGATAATTGGCAATCTAAGGAAACAGCTACCAGTTATGGTTACAATAAAAAATTATTTAATCTACTTAGCTTCAGAAATTCTTTCTTTATACTTTGTCTCTTGAGAGGCTAGCAATATTGGTGCACTTTTCTCAGTGACTTGATTAGTTCCTTTATCTTTGCCTGCATCAGAATTCTTGCTTCTAACATCTGGGAAAAGGTCCATGGAAGACACTTTCTATTTAGTTATTCTTAGCCATCATAGTATTTAAGTTTGAGCAAATAGAAAGGAAAGTAGCAACATCAGCCATTATAATAGCATAAGCAAAAAGTAATTGATGAAGGGCCCGGAAATAACGTCCAACACACAAGATCAATGGTATGAACATAATATGTCATAAAACAGCCAAATGTAACACCTTGCTCAGACTCATCTACGGATTTCTCATTTCATCGCTTAACATACAGAAACTAAGTAATCAAAGGCAAATACTATTAGAGATGGCACAAAAGCAGATTTATTTAACTCATTACAAAGTTGAAGGAACTGATAAAGGAGATGTAGGCAATAAGATGCACAAAGTGAGTATAACAGGAAAATAACAAAGAAACTTGAACAAGTTAAAATTAAGAAAGATCTTCACCATGTGACACATGATGAGATGAAAAACATGCTCGACCACCCCCATCCCTAACCTGACCTTGGGTGCCAGGCTTCCATCATGACTCCCCAGGCTCTCTGTTGTTAAGATTCTGCAAAATTATAAACAAAAAGATGAAGAAACAAGAAGAAATTTAGTCAACAAGAACAAAAAGTAAAGACAATTCTTCAATGAAAAACAACAGCATGCAACTTTTGAAATTCCCTAGAATCCCATCTATCTCAGTACAAAATTAAAAAAGAAAGTGCACTCCTTACATCAGGAAAGAGGTCCAGTGATACCCTGCTAATTTGATGGACAAGATTTCATAACTTAACAAACAGGAAAGAGATAAGAACGTCACAGTCCAATAGATAGCAGTCAAAATCTAGGATAGGAGATATTATCTAAACAATATAGTTCTGTTTTGCACAAAACAAGACATTTTGCATGATCGTGGATGGTAACATGAACATGATTGCTACAGTTTAGACAGCAATAAGGCAAAAGAAACAAAAGATAATCAACAAATGGAACCAATTGGCTGTTCTCACAACTGCCTTAATTAAGAAATATCTTACCTCCTTTTTTCTTTTCACCTCATGAAAAGTGTCTGTGAAAAACAGATATCATCGTTACTTTCTTCACTGAGGCATATGAAAAGAATAATGAACATACAACAGCGAATACGTGACAAAATGAATAGCATTGACAAGAGGACTTCTAAAAACAAAAATGAATCGTGAATGAGGGTTTGAAGTATAATGGACTGTAGGTGTGACACTGAGGCTGAGCTACTAAACCAAAATGTAACCAAATTTAAATGATATGTTAGAGCATAAAATAAAGAATATGAGTTAAAAAAACAAGCTATCAGAATGTCCACCATATTTAAACAACAGGCATGAGTAATAAGAAAGGGAACAGGCCAACACTCAGAGCTAAGAGGCCTGCATAGCACTGCAATCATTTTAAACAACCTCCAGGATTGGTGAAAATGAAGCATACCATAATTCCACCACCATTGTAACGTATAAAACTAATAACCCCCCTCATTAAAATTTAGAATGCTATTGTCCCTAAATATATTATGATGATCCAATAATGGAATATCACCCTATCCTCATAAGGACCCAACTTTAGAGGCATCTGTAAGAACTTGAGCAGAAAAAAAGCAACTACTATCAAGTAACCGATGCCGGTGTTTTGCCCAAACGACTAGCACTTGAAACTTCATAGGAATCAAAATTTCACATGAGCTGAAGCTAAGGTTTGTCACACAGTGGAATATGAAAAGACAAAAGCATCCCAAATTATTGCCATAAGAAAAGCACGTACTGATGGTCGAAATCCTAACTACAATATGAAACAAAACAACGCACGTATTTGAGTGTGAAAGCGGACAGATTTCTTCAGGCAACACTACACGAGCTCATTCATAATTCCAAAGGCCCCAGTGAGCCACAGATTCTAACTTATTCTAAGCAAAAGCCTCTCAACAGTAAATGGTCATCATAGCAAATCTATTCCTTTTACAGATAAAAAAAAATCCAAAGAAGCCACAGATCTGGACAAATGGAGTCCAAGATTTAATCAAACAATTACAAGAACAAAATTTCACATAACAGAGAGAGAATATATCTGGAGGGAGAATGGCGGTGGAGAAACAATGCACGGTGAGAATGGCGAAGGGAGTTGAGCGGCGAGCGGTGGCGGCGAACTGGACAGCTTAGTGAGCGAGGGAGAAGAGAAGAAGAGAAAGGGAAAATGGAAAAGAGGGCGTCAGACTGATTGAATGAGAGAGAGAACAGAAATGACTAGCAACAACAGAAATGAAACACATGCTTGAAACGGAGAGAAAGGAACCTGCTCGGGCTTCATGCGAGAAACGCGCTCAGAAGGCTGCCATTGAGGGAAAACAGGGTCGGGGTCGGTGAAGGAGGAAAATGAGTGAGAGATGTTTGGAAATTGGACGACGGGGGAGCTTGGTAGAGGGAGTAATGGGACGACGGCTAGGCCTAATGGGAGAAATGAGGGGGGAAAAGGCGAAACGAGAGGGAAAAAGGGGCGGGACGCGGGAGAGTGAAAAAATTTGGGGGCCTATCCCGGCGCTTATGGCGATAAGCGCCGGGAAAGGCTGTAATATTTTTTTAAAAAAAATAAAAAAATACTATAAAATATTTTTTAAAAAGTAAAACAAAATGAATACCGGCGCTTATTTTTCTAAACGACGGTATAGGTTAAAAACATATAAAAAGAAAATAAGAAAAAAAAATAACCTATTCCGACGCTTATATTTATAAGCGCCGGTATATTTTTAAGTAGTGCAAGAAAAAATAAGAATTAAAATTTAAAAGCCTATTGCGGCGCTTATGTACATAAGCTCTGCTATAGGTCTCACCTAAGCGACGGTATAGGTCAGCTACCAACCAATAGTGGTGCTTATAATTATAAGCGCCGCAATAAGTTATTTCTATAGTAGTGAATGGATCACTTACGAGAAGTTGCGTGGGACGATGTGGTTAAAGAATTGACAATTCCTGGCCAACAAGAGTGGCATGTGAAGAAGCATGGGACAAAATACATCAAGCAGTGCCATTTGACTCGAAAAGCAAATTATTGGCACCACTTTGTAGCTGCAAATGTTATGCCTATTTCCCATCTTAGTAAGGTTTACTATGATAGAGCACTCTTGCTTTATCACCTGTTGTGGGGTAATCCGGTTGATTTTACTGCAATCATGATAACCAACTTAGAAAAGCACATCCGTGATCACAACCTTGGACTTGTGTTTCCTCATTTTATTAGTGAGCTTTACATTAATCAGAAGGTTAAACTCATTCCTCATGAACCCAAGCTCAAACCAAAGCCCAAATTCAACTACAAGTCTGTTTAAGTACATGAGGCAATGAATGATAGGGAACAACAAGAGGAAGCACCTCAGCCGCAAGTAGAAAATGCCTCAAATAGGCTGATGGACACCCATAGCCAAGATGAGTCAAATCCTAGACTGAAAAGGATAGAGAAGTTGTTATTGACGCTGACTAAAGGAATGAAAGCAATTGCTAAGGTAGTGGGAGTGAGAATGCCTCTTGATGAAGAGGAAGAGGATTTAGAGGAGAAGCTTGATACTGATGTTGAGGAGGACTCACTTGTTGATACTAATGTGCTGAGGACATTGAGTAGATGTTGAGATGTCTAACTGATCTGATCTTTTGGGTTCCACTTTTTGGTTCCACTTCTTTGTGTAGCTTAACTAAGACTGCTGTTGGTGCTTTGATTGCATGACCTGTCTTGTACTTTTGTTAGAGCGTGTGTATGTTTGTATGCTTGCTCTTTCTGACTATTAGTGTAGTAGAATAGGGTTGTGATGTTACTTTTTGATTGTAAGATGATCTTGTGTAAAATGTGCTGACTGGTTCACCATTTTCCTGAATGATATGGCTATATTTATAATTCCCTCTGGTGAATTTGGATACTTCCCTATTTTATTGTTTGTTTCACAAATTTTTGTTCTTCCCATGCAACCTCTTTCATTTTTTGGAATGTATTATTGCATGGGAGAAGGCCCTTAGTTTGTTCCTTGTGATAATGAGGACATTGTCTATCTTAAGTTTGGGGGTGAGGGCAATTTTGACTTTGATTTTAATAAATTGTTTTGCTGATTTGGCATTGATTCTAATTTTGGAAACTTGGAACTTGGACTCTTGCTTGTAATTTTGTGAAAATTATGAGTTAGATTGATTAATTATCTTCTGAAGTTAGTGCATAATCCAATGATAGAATGGTTGGTTAGACTATATGCTTAATAGGGAATGATGATTATATTTTTGAATGCTAGAGTAGCAATGTAATGCTTGTTCCTGACAATTTTTGTCCTTTTTGCACATTAAAGCTGGGATGATTGAAATGCTCTTGTTAGGAGAAATTGTGGCAAGTTGATTTGTATGTTTATTCTCAATTGATGGACTTCACAACCTATATTAGAATCTCTTGAAGCAATTTGATGATCTCCCACAATTTTTAAAAAAATGATTTGGGCATTCTTTTAAATGCGGTTGAGCCTTTTAAAGCCTACCTATTATTTCCACTTGAACCCTATTTGAGCCTTATAATGAAAAACCATGAGAATTTCTTTTTGGAACCCACATTGGACCTTACCCTTTATAACCTGAAAAACCATGAATTACCTGAATCTTGAGATAATTGACATTTTACTGTGGTGTAAATTGGTGTGGTTGTTAAATGTGTATGTAAGTGTAGAATCATGTGTGGAAAGGGAATAGTGTTTGTAAAAGTGAGAAATTTGTACTCCTAAGTCAAAAAAAAAAGTGTATATAAAAAAAACAAAAAAGAGAAAAAGAAAATCAATTCCAATAAGATTTGGAGTACAAAAAACCAATTTGAGATAAGTTTGGGGGGAATTTTGAGCTTCTATAAAGAAAAAGTTGTGCATAAAAAATATATATTGGAATGTAGTCATTTATCTCAAGATATTTGAATTCCTTCTTCCCCATTCTTTCAAAGAGCTAAACACTTAGACCATTGGCCACATTACAAGCTTACAAAGCCCCATTAATTTTTCTTAATTGTGTGAAATAATTCTTTTGTGGAGAGAAAGGAAAAGATTAGGAAAATGAAGTCTTGAATTTAAGGATATTTCATACATATTGAAATGTTGCTTTGGATTTTGACAAGTGCAACTACATTGTCTTCTGGCTTCACACACACACAGACTGAAATTGTTGGCAAACTTGCTCTGAAATTGTGAATCTAGCATTTTTCAATATTCCACCACATCCCTCTTGAATTTATTTCTTGAGCAACTAATAAGGATGATTTCATGCATGCATAATAAGTGGATAATTGACCAATCTAGCTGTTTTATCTTTGGTTTTACTCGAGGACGAGTAAAAGTCTAAGTTTGGGGGTGTGTTAATCTCTTGGAATTCATGTCTTTTGGCACATTTTCAATTGAATTTTATACATTTTTGGAGCATTTGTACATGCTTTGGATACTCAAAGATAGAAAAATATGCATGATGTTTTTTGTTGCAATTTGTGTTAAATTGTGCTTATTTTGGGATTTCCTCTTTGTTTAACATGAACTCATTAAATTTATTATTGTGCAAGATGTGTTTTGGGAAAGAGAATTAGAGCCAAGGCATTTGGGAAATCAAAGAGGAGGAAAATGATGGCAAATCATGGATAGAACACTTCATTGCAAGAGAAGAAATCAAATTTTCCAAAAGCAAATTGAGCCGCAGCTCAAATCTAGGAAGAACAAAACTAGGCCGCAACTCAATTTCTCAGCCGCAGCTCATTTCTAGGCAGAGGGAAACTGAGCCGCGGCTCAAATTTCTAGGCCGCGACTCATTCGCATCAGCAAAACGCATAGCATTATTATCACACGAAAATCAGGTTTTAAAGGCTGAAAAACGAAGGGAAGCATCCATTCTTGACCTTCTGAACTACTTTGGAGCATTTTGGGGGGCTAGGGCTTGGTTCTTGAAGAGAAGGAAGCAAGGATTGAGCTTTGGAAGAGATTTGAAGCTTAATTTCTTTGGTTTTTCTTCTTCATCTTCCTTCCCTCTCTTGTTTTTCTATTATGACTGCATATTCTCCTTAGATTTGTAGTTTTTCATTAACTATGAGTAGCTAAACTTGTTATCTAGGATTATTTTGAACCCTTGTATGGATTAACTCTTTAATACTCCTCTCCTTTTGTGATTAATGGTATATATGTGTTTATTTTACTCTTTGCTTAATGCTTCTACATGCTTGATCACCATTTAGATGTTTTGTTCATTTGATTGAAGCTTGAGAGAGCTAGGTTAAATGTAGAACTTGGGTGAAATTGTGCAAGAACTTGAAATTTGCTTGATGAATGGATGGTTTTGTTGGTAAGATAGAGATATACTTATTAACTTTGCATAGCCACATTAGGGTTGGAGTTTGGAAATTGGGTTTTATTAAATGTAACAAGAGATTGAACAATTAATGAAATGAGACACTTGTTCTTGACTTGACAAAGCTTTTACAAGTATATTTTGAACCTTAGGCTAATACATGTATAATTATTGAAAGCATTTGTGAGAGGGGGTTATTTAGAGGTTAAGAAATTCAAGGGGGATAAATAATCCTAGGCTCCATTTTATCCTTAAAGTTAAAGAATCAATTACAATTATTAACTTCTAATATTAATGCTATTTTTCTATTAGTTAATTCTCCAACCAAAATTTGTTTTAGCTCAACTTAATTGAACTCACTAAGCCTTTTGTTTGATCACATTTGTAACCAAATCCTCGTGGGAACGATACTTTCTTATCACTTTATTACTTGGCGCGACCCGTGCACTTGTGGTGCAAATAGAGGCTATTTAAAATGGATTGGAGACTTCTATATTTAGATTTTGGTTGTTAACACATATTACTCTTTTATAAAATGGACTTTCAGCAAACAATGACCATGAGTAATTATTCAATGAAACATTAGGAGGAAATTTCACAGCCACAGCAACAGGTTCACTTTCCTATAAAAGATCATGTCAATGTAATATAAAACAATCATGAATTCGAAATTATTACAATACTACAAGATCAAGGACGTACATCTATTACAAATCCATCTCATGGCCACGGCTCCACTTTCCTGTCAAAGATTTTCCCATATGTAGAAACATAAGTGTGAAGTAGAAGAGGAAATTGGGACAGAACAAAGAGGAAGATGGGAGCACTTGCAAGTATAATGATAGGAAGGAGACTCCATGAGTAGTTTGTATGCTCAATCATGAGACGAATGGTGGAAATAAAGGCTATCATCATGCTTACAATAGATATGAAAAGAAAAGAAAGACCCAAAATCATCTTATCAGGCAAGGATTTGAGAAACTTTTCTTCAGAGTATTGTGAGGTTAAGATTGCTAGAAACATCAAAACCGAAGTAGAAAAAGAGAGAAGTGATAATATAGTTGAGAATATAAAAACATTGAAAAATGATTGTTTGATCAATAATGGGTATCCAAAAGTTTGATCATTTCCTCCTGGAACCGTAAAAGCTGCTGCAAACATAATGGTTGTAATTAGGGTGCCAACAACTGAACAAGAAGATGCTGTGGCTTTTAACCATTTCTCTCCTTGTTTCATCAACTCGCTATGACTTTTTCTGAATACTTCTTCAGCTGTCATGTCATCCTTGTTTCGAAATGCTCTAAAACTTGGAGGCGTTAAACTCTTGACCTCCTGCATTTGTTTCAAAATTGTATTGCATTTCACATTCTTATATAAAACCACAATATTATTAGAGTATGCAAGAAAAGGAAGTCTCACATTAATTAAATGAAGAAGGGGTTTAAGGTATATATTTGATAGGAATGGATTCTCGTCAAAACAAATGAATAAAGAAAAAAGGAAAAGAAGGTACTAGGAAGAGTTTTACTACGTACACAAGAAAATGAAGTTCTACATTTATTACTGTATGCAATACTTAATAATAATAATAATAGACTCATCAATTGTGCAAGAGATTATGACAAAAAATTAATAGACTTCCCTAACCTTGAACCATTGCAATTCTCTTTGCATTTGTAGCGTAGGTGCATCGATGCGATTAATGACGTGATCTGGAGCCTTCGTAGCTACATTATGCATCAAGGTAGTTAAATTTCCGGCATCATTTACATATACTGTCATAGATTCCTTGAAGCGAAGCCCACGAATAAGGTTGAAAACCTTAGCTTGTCGATAGGCAATAGCTTCATTGAAACAAGAACGGATAAAATTACTAAGAAAAATCTCTGGGATTGCTTTTGTTACTTGAAACACAAACTCGACATTCCCTTCTTTAGCTGCAAGAAGTAAAGCCTCATATATAACTCCCTTTTGGTATGCTTCCCTTGCATTCCCACAAACTAGGCTTAGAAGCTCATCCACTTGTGCATGCTGCAGCTTCAGCTCTTGTATTTTCTTAACTCCTGCATTGATTGGTATCACACATGCATGGATCTTTTAGTTAGTTCGATTTAATCTATTAGAATTAAGCGTTCTCAAATTCTTTGAAGATATGATAAAGTTAGCATCCATACCTACAAAATTCTTGATGGAGGTGATGAGCCTTAGCAGTGAACGATGCCCTGTTAGTTAAGACCAAATCATTCATCCCCCTTATTAACATATCTTAAAATAGAAACCTTGTATTGAAGAGATTACATACTGTGTATCAGAGAGACGAGTTCCACTTATTGTTGGATAAAAATCTGTATTAACCATAACTAGTACTCCTACCTTTGATTAACGGTAAAAGTTACACGTTTTAATAATGCCTGCAAATTTATATACTAATTCTATTCTCAAAACAATATTGTTGTGACGTACCTAGCTCAGTAAGTTTTGCTTTATCTTCTTGACTTCTTTCTTCTTGTTGGATGTCCACACAAACATTATTGATAGCTGTGGTTGGAGGTATTTGTATATCTTACATGGCCAAAGAAACAATGAAGATATTGTCGTTAAAAAAACATATACATATTGATATGTAGTAATGATGATAATAAAAAAAGATATAATATGATATAATAAAAAAATGCGTTCTATAAGTTTTGTTTTTTTTTTGGACAAAATGCGTTCTATAGGTTAAGTAAATGTATTTTGAATCATGTTTTCCCAATTCACTTTATAGTTATTTACTTATTTTATTTATAAGCCGATCTTTAGCTTACCTAATTGTAATAATCTCATTGATTATATTTTGTAAATAATATTCCGTAGGATTTCTCTGCTGACCATAATATAGACCAAAGAAAGAGGCTTTTAGCAATTATGTGTCTGTGTGATGACTTGTATTCACGTCTTAATATAATCTACATTCACTATATCATTATGTTGCATACTACAATCTAAAAGGATGGAGAGAAAACAACATAAACAAATGTACATGTGACAATGAATTATATGCTCAAAGTACAATGATACTCACAGTTATAAATCCATCGTTTCCAGAAGATAAGTTCACTTGGGCTAAGAATAGTGGTGTTCAAGGTTGAAACATCATTAATTGGCGTCCGCGATCGATCCTTATCGGGCACTAAAAGCAATTCTTTGCGTTGTTGAAGAATATTCAGTGCAATATCTTCATGTATACCACATATATAGTCATGCCATGAATCGACAAGAGTATAAAAAACATGAAGACAAATGAATATAAGTAATATCACATACATACCAAAACAGTGTTCACGAATACAAACACTAAGAAGCCTAGAACCTTGAACGACTGTGAGGCGTTCCAACGGAGTAACAGAATAAAGATAACGTCCCATTTCTTTGTTGCCATTGTAAAAAGCCAATATAATAGGAAGATCATTATTTATTTCTGGAATCATAATAATTTCATTCTTCTTTTTTACGAGGCACTTCGCTATTTGAGTGATTCCGCTGGACCAACTAACCAACGTAAGTGCTGTTTCACCGTTAGAGTCATCCTTTAGAAGGGATTCTTCAGGTAGTAGTTTGAGCAACTCCTCCACTATGGTTACATGCCCAAACTGTGCAGCCACATGAATTGCTGTCCTTTGATAATCATAAATTCCAACAGTTAAAGCATTAGGGTGTTGATCCATAATTGCTTTCACATCACTCCACCTGTTGCAACATATAGCATGGCACAAATCTTCCTTCCATGCTTCCTCCTCATCTGTAATATATGCAACGCCATATGAAATGAAGTTGTCCAAGTAAATAAAGTTTATGTATGTAATTCATCATTTCTCAAACTCCATCTAATATATGGGGGAAACATATATACATGGTTTCTAAAATAGGCAAATGTGTGCTTTGAAATATGTGTAATTAATTTAATGTGGACTATTATAGTGTAGACAATTTATTTGTCATCGGGATCATCTTGAACTTTTGTTTATCATAATGGCGTGGCCAAGGTATCTATACTCGTCCCCATCTATACTCATCCCCATCTTTCCAAAGATTTACCATTTAATTTCTCAAATCATCACTAGATGAATATAACTATGTCTATGTGTATAAATAGACATTTGGAAGCAATATGTACATATTAGCACGAATATGTGTACTTATGTATTTGAGAGATTGGCATACGGAATTAGTTTGTTAATTCCCTGTATACGAAAGATAGGTTAATTATTTTGAATAATATAATCTTATTTAAAAGGTCATGTTCAATTATTGTTAAATGCATCTTCAGGATGAAGAGATTAATTTACACGTTTATAATGTATTGTTTATGTTGGAATTTTGGGCCTAGATCCGCTCTTAATGGGCTGGATTAATTAATTGAGAAATATAAGTATTTTCCCAATTGATTTATTAATTAATTGTTTAATTAATATGATTGGTCAAATGAGAAAGTTGTGGATTGCTGACTCAGTAATTCCCAACCGATTTATTAATTAAGTGTTTAATTAATATGATTGGTCAAATGGACAAGGTTTGGATTGATGACTCAGCTATGAGTAATTAATTGATTAATTAATTAATCAATCAATTATTCAATTATCTGATTGGTCAGATAAGAGAGGCGAGGATTGCTGACTAAGCTATGAGTAGTGATAGTGGATATTTTGTATTCCCAAAATATCCCCAGCCTTCTTCTATAAATAGAAGCCTCCCCTTCAGTTCTAGACATACCAGTCGTTGAGTTTTCCGACTCTCTCATTCTCTCTATATTCTTTCTTGTGTGGTGCTCTGCTGTGCCACATGTTTGGATTCTGGTTTTTCCAGTAGTCTGAATTTTGAGTGGGTTCTTGAAGAACCGATCATGGAGCTCCGGAATTTTGACCCAGATCTGAACATGGATCCGTTTGGTATGTTGTTTTATCTCCCTCATTTGATTATAATTTTTCCATCAGTTTAAAATAATGAAAGCAATTAACCAAAGGTGAAAACTTCATTATGATGCACTACTAATAAAGAAGAAAAACTTCATAATAGTTTAAAGGCGTCTCAACTTTCATTTTGATAATATAAAATTATTTTAATTCAATTAAATTAACGTGCTTATTAATCATTGCACCTAACAAAATTTGGCGGGAATTCATCCCTGACATGTTAACATTTCTTGAGAAGATTCCATATTTTTTTAAATAAGAAGAGAATATATATAATCATTCACCTGATTCCTCATGTGGCCTTGGTGAGGATTTTTCTATACCACTTAATTGTTCACCAAATGGAAGTGATGGTTCTGGTGATGAGTGGGGTGAAGGACGATGCAGCCCCACGTGAGGATCAAAATCCATTGGTGATGAGTTTTGTCCCAAGTCGCCTGGCGGTGTTGACATTTTTGGAGATCTCTATGTAATATAATGACTAGTACGAGATATATGTATATATCCGTAAGATATCTATGTTGAAGTTCTTGTTGATTAATTGCACAAAAATACAGACTGAATCAAAATGAAAGCAAGAATTAAATGCACTTGCCCCTCGATCTTAGCTTGATGAGCCTAATTGGATCCAACAAGCAGTTGCAACAATATATATAGTATCGCCAACATAGAACTCATAGTCACAAAATATGAACATATATGAACCTATGATTCCGCAAGTGCGTACGCCATCAAGTAATAAAAATTGAATCATATCATTCCTACAAAAACTTAGTACCACAAATTCACTTGGTCAATGATTTTACACTTTTATTTAATTGGAGAAAACCCAATTGAATTCAAATAAGTGAAAACAAATTACTAAACAAGTTAGCTAATGAAAATGATAAAAGAAGCAACCTAGGATGGCTAATCCTTTTTTCTTTTTCTTAAAGCATGTAATTATCAAATTAATTGCATTTAATATTAGCTTGTTAATCTAAAGTGTTAATGGACATAAGGATCTCCCAATCACTTATTTCTCTCTTTTAAGTTTCGCTTGTTATTCCTAATGAAAATACTAAGAGGTTATAAAAATCAAATTCACTTTATTATAGGACCATATGGGTCCAATAGGTATATTTATATCCTATTAGGAAATTAGAATAAATTATAATCCCACATTACCCAATCTCAGGTCCAACTAAGATTCCTCTCCTAAGGCTAATTGATATTCCCCCAATTTCTACTAAATGGTTCAACGGTGATCAAGCACCAAAACAAAGATCACAAGATTAAGTAAATAAAACTAAAATTAACACAAATAGGAAGTCCAAACATGCTCTAATCCAAGAATTAGGTCATAGCTACTCCAAGTTAAACAAAAACTAGCCACACATATCTAAAATAATCTCAGTCCAGCAGCCATACATTCGACATATATATATATATATATAAAGGGAAAGGAGAAGATAAGATATCACAGAAGTCTCACTCAATTGCTCTCTGTCATTGTCGACTCCCGTCGCTGAAGAATTCTGGAATAGTGAACAATGGTGGCTCTGAAAAAGATGACTATAATCGGCGACCGCATCGGAGTTTCTTCCGTACTCACTATGGCCACCGTCGAATCTCTCTCTCTCTCTCTCCCCCAGGTTCGATGAAGAACAAGAAAAGTGATGATGGTGATGAACAGTGGTCAACGGTGTGTGTTTCGCGAATGGTGGCTGGTGAAGAAGAGTGTTTGGTGGCGGACGCGGCTTCTCTCCTCTGCAGAGGAGGTCCGCTGCCAAATCTGGGCCGTTGGATTTTATCCAATGGTCCAGATTTAATATTTTATAAAAATAAATATATTTATAAAAATAATTTTAAATCACATAATAAATTTAATCTGTCAAAATTTGGTCTGAACAGTTCACAACTGTAATAAAAGATAAAAGATAAAAATCTAATAAATTTAATATATCATTATTTGGTCTGAACAGTTCACAACTGTAATAAAAAATAAAATCTAATAAATTTAATATATCATTATTTGGTCTGAACAGTTCACAATTGTAATCAAAAATAAAAAATAAAAATCTAAATTTATAATAATAATCTACAGTTCTTTACTGTTCAGACCAAATTTTGACAGATTAAATTTATTATGTGATTTAAAATTATTTTTATAAATATATTTATTTTTATAAAATATTAAATCTGGACCATTGGATAAAATCCAACGGCCCAGATTTGGCAGCGGACCTCCTCTGCAGAGGAGAGAAGCCGCGCCCGTTTGGTGGCTGCTCCTCCCTTTTAAAGTAACCCATGACTTCCTTTTATGCTCTTTGGTATCCCAATTCTCTCTTTTGCAAAACGGCGTCGTTTTTCCTTACTCATCCCTTGTAAGTTGTAACCCATGACTTCCTTTTAAGGGCCTGTTTGGTACGGAGGAGGGGAGGGAAAATGGGCGGAGGGAAAATTTTTGTGACTTAAATTTACAAAAATTTGAGAAGTGGGTTTAATAGTTCTTAATTTATATTTAACACTCTTTTATTTTTCATCTTATTTTTCTTAAAATATCATAACCCCACTTTTTCAAATTTAAAAAATCCCACTTACAAAAATTTCCCCTCCCCTCCCCTCCCCTCCAAATTCTCCGTAACAAACAGACCCTATGCTCTTTAGGTATCCCACTTCTCTCTTATGCATAACGGTTTCGTTTTTCCAATGGCCTTCAACTCAGTGTTTCTGCAGTAGTTGGAGAAGAGAATGGTGGATGGTGAAGAAGAGTGTTTGGTGGCTGCTCCTCCCTTGTAAGTTTTAACCCATGACTTCTTTTTGCTCTTTAGGCACCCCAATTCTCTCTTTTGCATAACGGTGTCGTCTTTCCAATGGCCTTCAGCGTTTCTGCAGTAGTGGGAGAAGATATAACAATTGAAATAATAAAAAGTAGACTAAGGGGTGTTTGGCTGGACTTATATCAGCCAAATAAGCCCTTATTTTCACAAAAAAAGACTTATTTTCAGAAAAGTTAAATTGAACGTGTTTGGTTGAACTTATAAAAATAAGTAACTTATATCTTATAAGTCAAAATAAGTATAAGTTCCTTTTTTCAACTTATGACTTATAAGTCACTTAGGGAGGTGAACCCCACAATTCTGACTTATTTTATACATCCAATCACAACTAACCCAAACATAAATCACTTTTCTAAAAGTCCATCCAAACATACATCTCATTACACAATATGACTTATGACTTATAAGTCACTTATAAGTCATATTTTTAACAGCCCATCCAAACATAAATCTCATTAAACAATCTGACTTATTTTCAGTTTGACTTATATATAAGTCACTTTTCCAGAAGTCCATCCAAACACACCCTAAAACAAATAAAAGAAACATACCAAAAAGAAATTATAATAAACTAACTATTATTTATATTTTATATTTGTTTTCACCTAAACTGAATTACTAATATTTTTATTTAAAACTACGAATATTTACAATGAAATCCCCTAAGTAATGTGCCAAATTGAAAACTTGTAAACATCTCAAATATATTCCTTTAGTTAGTGATAATGACTCTCCAATTATATCATAATATATCTAAAATATGTTAAATATGGGAAGTCATCATACCTCACACTTGCATTAAATCTTATCCACAAGATTTTCAAATAAAAAAAATCAAAATGATGACTCCCAATATTTAGGAGATTTTTAGATATATTTTATTGTATTTGGGAGTCATCAACTCAAAAAATTAAAAGAGTTTATTGTGATTTGGAAAGATATTGGTTTGAGACATTATATGGGAATTTCCTTTTAAAAGATCATATTTCTAATTAGAATAGGAAAGTTAAATTTCGATGAAAAAATAAAAGAAAAAGAATATTAATAAAAAAGAAATAAGTTTCAGTTTTATTAATAGTATTATTCCATTTTAATAGTTGGCAATATTTTAGCTTATTTTAGTTTTATTTTTGGCAGCCATTCATCATCAATTAACAATCATCATCGTACAAGAAAAAGGAAAGAAAGGAAATGCACAGTTTTGGAAACTAAAGGAGAGAAGACCTAACTTGGCATTATAAAAGGCACGTGGAGCGGGGGAAAAAAAGAAAGAAAAAAGAGAGGGGAGGCAGCTTTTAGAGAAAGAGAGCACCAAGTCTTCGATCTTCTTCACCATTGATGGTGGCCGGAGTAAGGATAAGAGAAACTTCGGTGTGCTTCAATGAATTTATTTAAAGACTTGTGTAGTTAAACTTTTGTCTTGGATTATTGTAGTTGATTATGGATTAGTGGATGTTAATTTCAAACTTTATTTGTTTTAATGTTATATTTGCTGATTTAATTGTGTGCTTTATTGTCTTGAAACAAAAGGCATCTTATTGGGATTAAATTAGGTGTTCTAAAGAAGCCTAGACATATGAAATTTACACTAGACCTTCAATTGAATCGTATAGGATTAAGTTTTTGAACTTAATTTGCTTATAGGATAGACATATACCTACCGGCCCTTCATAGTCACATTAGGCCTGCACTTAATTTAGTCTAATTAAGTAATCACCTAAGAGATTAGGGATTGAATTAATTTAGAATGCCTTTTAGTGATAGACGGGCACTCTTAGGTAATTATAAGTCCTAGACTAGTAAATATAATGTTGATTGCAAATAAAGGGAGAAATTAGACATTAAGAAGTAATCAAAGCTATGATAATCGAAGTCATCACATTTGTCCATTAACCGTAGTTTAGATTTTTTTTTTCTATTTAGGATTTAATTTTCATTTGATAATTGCTTCCTCTGCGTTTTGCTCAAATTAAGTGAAAGTGTAAAAGTAATGCTCAATCTAGTTGTTAATACCGAATCCTCGAGCACTAGTAATTTAAGCTTGAATTCGTTGCTTTTTTTTATTTTACTTTCTTTGTTCTTTTTCTTAAATAAAATAAAAAATGGATTATTCATAGCATCGTCTTGATTGATCATTAAATCACTGTTCTGGTTGGACTGAAGATGTTGACATCTCTCAATATGATTGGTATTTTTTTTCTTACTGTGGAGATGGTCATTTATCTGAGAATTGTCCATTTAGGTCAACCACTAATTGCATAGGAGATAATTTCACTAGGCAACAAACTTATTTTGACACTTCCTTTAATCCTAGTTGGAATTTGGAGCAACATGAGTCTTGGAATCCACATTTAGAATGCTATTCAAATGAAATGACACCATATTTTCCCTCTAATCCATATGTTGAGAGAACTCCCCTAAAGTCAAGGAAAAAATCTCACTTAGAAAGATTATTTGAGGAATTAGTGGAATTATCAGAGAAGTTTAGCAATGAGAAGCAAGAATTTGCTACTAGGGTTAAGTCTATGGTTCAAAATATTGGAGTTTAAACAAATCAAATTGTTTCATCCATTGAGGCTATGATGCAATTCATACAAGCAGTCGTAGGTGACTAGTATATAGTTTACACTAATTTTTTTTGTTTTTACCTTACAACATGCAGCTGAATGATAAGAAAGGACCGAATCAATAGTAATAACATTTCCCGACAATGAAAACAACTATTTAAGCAGCAGGAATACCTGGTTGTAAAATGGCCAAGTTTCCAAATTTTGAGCTCTCAAAGTATCCAGATTAATGGCCTGATATATCTTTCCATTTGGTCGCAAGTATTTTGGTCTCTACCACAAGCACAATCAATCCTCACTTTAATAAGGAGGATGAATAAAATTAAGAAGGCAACATGTCATAGAAACATAAAACAAATTACATGCAACTTATTTACAAACATAGAGTCAGCAAAGGATCAACTCAGAAACTGAGACCATGTAGGATAACCCACCCACAATTTACTCTATGCACAGAACTGCTACTAATCAATCCAATATCCTGAAATGAAGCAAATAAACAAAGTAAACTACCTAGAACTGAACTGGAAAATTCAAAAGCAAAAAGTTGGACTGTTAAGTCTGAATTATAGCAACCTACAGGGACATGCATCCCTCATATACAAATGTAACTGAGAAAAGGTATTTTTATGAATAATAAAGAAACATTACCATGTCACATAAATGCATGTGGTCCAAAGGGAATATTCCTTTCTTAAGGGGCACTGGACGGAGTCCCCTGTTGCCACCAAATGCACCACCTAATACAAAAGTTTGAAATAAGGAAAATGAGTGACAAATCAAACTTGAACTGCAATACTCAAATCAAATCAATTCCCAACATTGATTAAACTCTACTTTGCTTCAGTTTTGATCAACATTCAGGAAACTAATTGATGCACAAAGTCAGAGGAGAGAAATTTCACCAAGTCCAGTCAAGATTCAATAACAATAACAAAAATTTCTTCATGAAACTGTTAACATCGAAACTTATCAGATTAGAACTTTGGAAGATGTAGCCCCAACTAAAACAAAATCAGAACCAAACTAAACACCATCAGAAACTTCAAAAATAGCATAAGGGACTTTGACCATGGGTTCTCGAGAATGAGTTCCTATACTGTGTGTGAATGCATAAACCTCCTTTGGTAAAGCTCAATGCTCGAATCTGACTTAATCACACACAAGTCACAGCACAGCAATTATAAATATGAACAGATTACCAGACATATGAAATTCTCGAGAACAAAATAAGAAAGTAGAATCCAGATTTCTAAACAAGTTTTTTCCACAATCATAACTTACCACAAGCTTGACAGAGTTGAAGGAAACTGCATCTTACAAAATGATTTTTCAAGCCCAAAAACCAAAATACCAGTAATATTTTAAAGTAAATTAGTTACACAATCAAATGTTCCTCTGTATGATACCTGATAAAAATAGCACAGCACATGGTTAATCAAAAGCCTTTGATCTAGGAGTAGTATCACCTTGGAATGACTCAACAAACTCAACATATAAGCGTGCATTTTCATCTTCTGCTCTCTGTAGGAGCCAAAACACCGAGAACTCAATACGAATTAAAAAAAATAATGCGAAATTGAACCCCAACAACAAATTGATTCAGTAACTAGTAAAGTAGCTGGCACTTGAATCCAAAGGAGTGAACGAATAAGGGAAAGATTAAAGAAATGCCCAACCAAAGTCAGAATGTGAAAACTTCAAAATGGAAAAATACAAGCTCGGCAAGTGTGTGGACGAGAGAATAACAGAGAAATCATACACACAGTCATGCCATCTGCAACCTGTGATGTCCAGCATCCTCACTCGTTCTGGAACTCCCTTGCCTTGCTGCGAAGAACTGAGGAGCAAGTGATGTTTAAGGGGAAACTCAAAATGGGGAAAAGGGAAAGAGAAGAAAATAGGGTTTACCGTGAGAAGAATCATAGCCGATGTGGTTGTAAGCCATGAGAGAGCCGATGACGATACCTAGGGTTCCGAATATGAGGATGGAAAAAGCGAGAGCGATCTCCTTAATTGGAGGCTTATTGTGGATGATGTAAGAAGTCTTCATGAGATCATCCTCGTCGGTGATAGAGACTAGGGCTACTCAGAAACCCGGAGGCCCGACGGCCCGCCCGGACCCGGCCGGATGGCAAATTGGTCCTGGGACGAAGTGGCCCGGGACTATAATATTCAGGACGGGACCAAACCTGACTACCGGGCGGGACAGGACTAGGGCATATGTTTAAGAACCAGTGGCCCGGCCCAGCCCTGTATTATTTTTAATAAAAAATAAAATTTCCTTAATTTATAAATCCATATAATTTTTTAGTCCAGATCCTTCATTTCTTTTTTCCCCGGAGCTGACCCTTAATTTCAATCTCATTTATTTTTCCAAATCTGACAAGAGAGTAGAGGGTAGAGATCACTGATCAGACAAATCCCTTTTGACGAGAATTGACCATGGAGATTTCGTTCACTTCAATGGGATCCAACCAAACCTTGCCTCGGCCGCACTTCAAGACAATGATGGCGAGCCGCTTCTGAAGCTTGAGCGATACCATCTTCGTCTCTTCGAGGCTTAGACACTCACCCGTCTCCAATCTTCTTCTCTTCATCTTCCGTCTTGGCATCTTCCATTCTCAGCCACTTCTAGCTGCGGGATGCCGATGCTTAAAGCTTGCATAAGTGAGTCTCCTCTTTCCATTTCTAGTTTCTACCCTGTTCATCCGCCTCTTGATCCGTTGGGTGATTGGCTGCTTCAACAATAAATTTCGCTTTGATTACATTTTCCCTTCAACCAGAATGGAAGTTAAAACTTTATGTTTTCACTCTGCTTCTATTACAAAGTCAATGGGTGTGTTTGGATTACCGTTGGAGAAGTGACTTTTTTTAGAATGACTTTTTTTAGAAGTGACTTTTGGATAAAAGTCATTTGTGTGAAGTGATTTATGTTTGGATTTGTGATGATAGAAGTGACTTTTTTTCAATATGACTTTTAGAAACATGTTTGGATGATAATATTGAAAAGCACGTTTAGATGAAAAATTACTAAAAAGGGCATTATTTTCATTAAATAATACATATATAATATGCATATATTCTTATTAAATGCTTAGTTTCTCCCTTATCTTCAGGAAAATAATTTTAAAAAATAATATTTTTCGCTCAATGGAGTATATTGTGGGAGAAAGTAGTTAGAAATTGTTATGGTAAATTTTTGGAGATAAAAAGAAAATTTTATATTAAAAGAAATTATCTTATTTGAGAATTTTAGGGGTCTAACAGTCTAATTTTCATACCCATTTTATTCAATAATACATAACAAACACTACTACAGAATAGGGCTATTGCGGCGCAGCAATACCGGCGCTTACTTAAATAAGCGCCGCTATAGGGTTTAAAAGACCTATACCGGCGCTTACTTAAATAAGCGCCGCTATAGACTTTACATATTAAATTTTTTTTTATTTTTTTTACTAGAAAACCTATCCCGGCGCTTGTGTCTGTAAGCGCTGGGATAGATTATTAATATAAATAATTAATATTAAATATTAATATAATTATTTAAATATTAAATAAAATATTCCTATTCATTTTTTATACAAAATTATTTTTTTAGAATTTAAAAAAATAATAATGAATATAAAAATTTAATATTAAATATTAAATAATTAATTAACAATTAAATATTAATTTATTTTTTAAAAAATATTACGTGCACCTATAGCGGCGCTTTTTAAAGAAAGTGCCGCTATAGGCATCAAAAAATGGAGGGAAAGTTTCCCTCCATTTTTTTATTTTGAATTTATAACCTATAGCGGCGCTTTCTTTAAAAAGCGCCGCTATAGGTACACCTAATATTTTTAAAAAATACAAATTGATATTTAATTGTTAATTAATTATTTAATATTTAATATTAAATTATTATATTCTTTATTATTTTTTTAAAAATTCTAAAAAAATAATTTTTATTAAAAATGAATAGGAATATTTTATTTAAATGTTAAATAATTAATTAAGAATTAAATATCAATTTCTATTTTTTAAAAATATTAGGTGCACCTATAGCGGCGCTTTCTTTAAAAACCGCCGCTATAGGTGTACGTAATATTTTTAAAAAATACAAATTAAAATTTAATTGTTAATTAATTATTTAATATTTAATATTAAATTTTTATATTATTTATTATTTTTCTTAAAATTCTAAAAAAGTAATTTTTATTAAAAATGAATAGGAATATTTTATTTAAATGTTAAATAATTAATTAATAATTAAATATCAATTTCTATTTTTTAAAAATATTAGGTGCACCTATAGCGGCGCTTTTTAAAGAAAGCGCCGCTATAGGTTATAGCGGCGCTTTCTTTAAAAAGCGCCGCTATAGGTGCACCTAATATTTTTAAAAAATAGAAATTGATATTTAATTGTTAATTAATTATTTAATATTTAATATTAAATTATTATATTCTGTATTATTTTTCTTAAAATTCTAAAAAAATAATTTTTATTAAAAATGAATAGGAATATTTTATTTAAATGTTAAATAATTAATTAAGAATTAAATATCAATTTCTATTTTTTAAAAATATTAGGTGCACCTATAGCGGCGCTTTCTTTAAAAAGCGCCGCTATAGGTGTACGTAATATTTTTAAAAAATACAAATTAAAATTTAATTGTTAATTAATTATTTAATATTTAATATTAAATTTTTATATTATTTATTATTTTTCTTAAAATTCTAAAAAAGTAATTTTTATTAAAAATGAATAGGAATATTTTATTTAAATATTAAATAAATAATTAACAATTAAATATCAATTTTTATTTTTTAAAAATATTAGGTGCACCTATAGCGGCGCTTTTTAAAGAAAGCGCCGCTATAGGTTATAAATTCAAAATAAAAAAATGGAGGGAAACTTTCCCTCCATTTTTTAATGCCTATAGCGGCACTTTCTTTAAAAAGCGCCGCTATAGGTGCATCTAATATTTTTAAAAAATACAAATTGATATTTAATTGTTAATTAATTATTTAATATTTAATATTAAATTATTATATTCTTTATTATGTTTTTAAAAATTCTAAAAAAATAATTTTTATTAAAAATGAATAGGAATATTTTAGTTAAATATTAAATAATTAATTAACAATTAAATATCAATTTGTATTTTTTAAAAATATTATGTGCACCTATAGCGCACTTTTTAAAAAAAGCGCCGCTATAGGTGATAAATTCAAAATAAAAAAAAGGAGGGAAACTTTCCCTCCAGTTTTTGATGCCTATAGCGGCGCTTTCTTTAAAAAGCGCCGCTATAGGTGCACGTGACTTTTCTCTTATTTATTCTCTCTTAACACATTTCACTCCCATTTTTTTCTTCTCTCTTCTTTCTTGCTCTTCCCGTCCCACTCTCTCTTCTCTCTTCACAAGGGATTTGATCAACAACTTGTAAGTTTCTCCTCCTTTCCTCAAATATTCTCTCTTCTCTCTTAGCTTCTCACCATTTACCTCTCTTTTTTTTTGGCATATCTCACTCTCTTTCTCTCACTGCCATTTGTAGAAAAATCATTTACAGTTGCAGATTATGGAGCTCCAAGTTTTCAGGTGATTTCACGAATCTCAAATGGTAGAAGCTTTTTTTTTCTTCGGTATCTAGCTTTTTTTGTTTCTACTCATTGTATAGGAATGGAAAAAGGGAAAAATAATTTGGATTTCTTGTTTCTACTTATTGTTTTAAGTTACAACACTAAGCACATAAAATGGAAAAAGGGGAAAATAATTTTGATTTCTTGTTTATACTCGTTGTATTAAGTTACAACAATAAGCATATGAAAAACCATTTTGAATAGGAGTATTTTGCTTTTTGTTGAGTTCCAGTGCTAAAATTTTCGCACTGATGTAGGTGCATGTGAAAAAACAATATTGATTTATTGTTTTAAAAAATAAAACCTATAGCGGCGCTTTTTAAGAAAAGCGCCGCTATAGAGAGGCCTATACCGGCGCTTTAAGACATAAAAGCGCCGGTATAGATGGTCCTATACCGGCGCTTTTTGTAAAAAGCGCCGGTATAGGCCTTTTCAGTTTCAATAAAAAATTAATTAAAACATACATATAGCGGCGCTTTTGGTATAAAGCGCCGCTATATGGTCACCTATAGCGGCGCTTTGTAAGCGCCGCTATAGGTCACATGACCTATTGCGGCGCTAGCTATAGCGGCACTTCAAAAGCGCCGCTATAGGTGTATTCTGTGGTAGTGAAAAGGTGTGGGACCCACCAGAAGTCAGAAGTCAGAAGCCAGAAGTAACTTTTTTTTACTTCTGACTTTTCACGTTGCAGAAGTCATTTTAGACCAAAAGTCATTCTGAAAATAAGGCAAACCAAACATGTTTAATTCTTGAAATTTTGCTATAACTTCTAGGATCCACTTCTGGGTGCCAGAAGTGGCATCCAAACATGCCCAATAAACTAAAAAAGAAAGAAAAGTACTATGCTATTTTTAAGTTTAAAGAGTATCTTGTTTGCCTGAGGGGAAGAAAAAAACACTTGTTCAAGGAAAAGTACCTATTAATGACACCCCCAAGAGCTGCAGGGATAACAACATCGCAGTCCTCAACCAGTACCGAGTTGGCATCTATTGAATCAGCTCCCTGGAATCCCTTAATGCGTCGATGTTCTCTTGAATGCCTATTTTTTGATTTGATGATCTGAAGTTGAAAGTTTTATTTATACAGTCACACAGACAAGTGTGGCTATCAATTGATCCTGCATGCACATACAATTATAATTATTTTAACTTGGATTCAATATATTGCAATTCTCAAAGTTCTGTTTTTCTTCTTTATTCCTATTTTCTTAGTCTGCATTGCTAAACTGTAAATTGATTAACAATGACAGATTACACTTTCTGGGCCAAATGATAGATCTGGAGCCGATGATCGTTTGCCTTCTTGATCATGATGAACCTCATTAAATTTTCTCTCTCCTCTTATGTAATTACATAAGTTTTCCTAGCTTGTATTATAAGTGTGCATTAGAAAAACATGGCTTATTATTATGCAAGAACATCCATGCCTGGCTTCTTGGAGTTGGACAGAGTCTCTTTGTCATTATTATGCTCCTTCACCAAACACCAAGGCATTTTTTTTTGGGTTTGCCTTTGTGAGTGGTAGCTGACAAATTTTCAGGGCTTGTATTGTAAAATTTATGGAATTTATATTTAGTGCTTGAGATGCTAATTTACTGTATTTTAATTCATTCCTCATCATCAGATTCACCGTTAGAATTCTCCAAAGTTGCATTTCCCTATTGTTAATATTTATCATAAGTTTTCTACACACAAATATTCCTATGAATCACAAACTTTATCATGACAAATAGTCCATAGAAAATCGTCTCAGTTATAGGAACCTAAATGATAAATAATCCCCCCCCCCAAACAGTATAGCTTTATCTGAGTGTGCCGTGAAAGTAGTAAATAAATGTGAAAGAATGAGAGGAAAAAAGATGAAATAGAGATGTAATTAATTAAGGATAAAATTGAAAACAATGTTTAAAATTGTAAGACACAAATTGTTGTTTACACATAAGCCCAACCTTATGTTAGAGAATGCTGCTATTAAAAATAAGCAGAGTTTGGTTTATCTCATTTACTATGTGAAATGTATATTGTATTTGTATAGATTCACATCTAGACATATTATAATTATAAACCACACAAAAAGCTAAAAGTATTTCATCGCCAACACATAGTATATCTAGTCTGTTAGTCTACAAAAACTTTAGTAAAATACATCCATATCAAATCTTGTTCACCATTTGTATGCAATCAGGTTACCACAAAAATCATATTGTGATTAATTAATTAGCGTTGGTATAAACAGATAAACTTCAAGTTTCGTGGAGCATTTTTGATAATATGTTCAAGGAGCAAAGTCTCATCCTCTTCAGGACTAACTAGACCTTTCACTTTGTCATCTTCTGAACATATAACTGGTCTTGAAATTCCATACTTGAAAATATTGTCAACCAATGACTCCCTAAACTGTAATAGATCACATATTAATCAAATCGTGTCAGTATATAGAATTTTTTTTTCTGTTTACAAAAATTATATATGCTTGTCTTTATTTCTTAAAATTCTAAATAAGCCTCATAATTAATTTTTAAAAAAATGTATGAATTTGTAGGTTTCAAGTTTTGCTAAAATAACACAAGTATATCCTCTACATGTCTCCATTTATATATAGATAAATTTTGTCGATGTGATATGTCTGCTGTTTTGTTTGCTCTGATGGATGCTAAAATTTTGATGTCTTGATAAAAATTAGTCTGCATGGCTTCAATAAAATACAGAGCATTTATGTTAGATATGGAGGGTGAAAATTCTGCTCCTTTTTGACTTGGTTGTTTGTGTTTTACCATGTGATTAATTATGTTGTTTTTCTTTGATGTTAGATATGGAGGGTGAAAATTCTGCTCTTATTACTGTACCATCAGCATCACAAGAATTAGGCATTGATGAAAGTGAAATGCCCCCTCCTGCTACACCAATTCATTCTCCTCATACAGATACTCCTGTTGATAGTTCTGCTAACGTTGCACAAGATGTTGAGGGAGAAGAGGTGAGTAAAAAGAGAAAATTAGAGCCTGTTGAAAGTGCTACTAGCACAAGGAAAAAATCAAAAGTTTGGGAGCAGTTTCAGAAATTACCCCTAGAAGAAACAAATGGAGAAATTAAGGCTGCTTGCAAATATTGTAAAAGAGCATATTTATGTGACCCAAAAAAGCATGGCAATTCATCCTTAAGAAGGCACATGATAAAATGCAATCCAAATGCGGTCAACACAATCCCAAATAAGTTAATGTTGAATTATGTGACTTCGGGTGGGCAAGGAGGGAGCCTAGTCCCACATGTTTTCAACCAGAAACGATGTAGAAGGGCGCTCGCTGAATTTATTATTTGTGATGAGATGCCATTTAGAATTGTTGAGAAGCAAGGTTTTAGGACTTTTGTGAAAGAGTTAGAACCAAGATTCTGTATCCCTTCACGCATGACTATTGCTCGAGATGTTTGGCAGCTTTACCTTGGAGAAATCAAGATATTGAAGCAAGTGAAGAGCTCACCGATTGGGGTTTGTATCGGAGCAGTGCCGCCTCGAGTCCGCTCTCCAAGAAATTAAACCCGAGGGGATAGTGGAAGCTAACCCTGGGTGTCGATCTCAAGGAACCTAGTGTAATATGGTTCCTAATAGCTAATATGTAAACTTGAAAAGGCGGGTAAAAGCATTTTTGTTTGGTTTTAGTATGAATTTTGGTATGTGCGAAAGGTAAAATAAAAGGTTAGAATTAAAAAGTGAGATTTGGATGAAAATGGGATAAAGATCATTCTTGATGAATGAGAGATTCGGGAATCATTGCTTCTAAAGATTTTTCGGGAGTTTAATTGATTTCTAAAGAACCCGAGAGGAACCCCTCTAGGCTAGGATTATGTTAACTTAATTAATGCCGGAACCCCGCACATTACTTAATTTAACCCAAGTTGATTAAGTTCAAAATCAAGAAATAATTTATTATGCAAGACTTTTAAATCCACAATTTGGGCCACCCCATAATTGCTCTAAGTTTCTCTCTAAGCCCAAATCCATTGATGGCCACCCATACAATAAATTAGGATCTAAAGAGTATTTGCCCAATGTCTCAACACAACCAATTAATTCTTATGCCAACTCCCTCAAGCAAATAACTTAACACTCTTAATCCACTAACCAAGCCACCTTGCATTAGCACATAATTTTCACAAAGAGAATAACAAAACTATGAACCCATAAATTTCATTAAACTCAAAGTTAATAAGTAGCAATGTCAAGCATTATACAAGAAGGAAATAACATAAACATAGTTTCTAACCCTAATGACATAAATGCACTTAACCAAGTGCCATAAATGCACTTCAACCAAATGCAATTAATACATTCCAACAAATGCCATAAATGCACCCCTAGAACCCTAGAAAAGCATAAATACAAAAAATGGAGGAAGGATTAGAACTAGAAAAACTCCCATATTCAAGCTTCAAGCTCATCCCTTGGCTCCCATCACCAAGAATGGTGGAGCCTAGCTGCTACTCCCCATGGAAGAACCAACAACAAGAGAGGAAGGTGTGGAAGCCATGAATGGAAGGAAGGAGAAGGTGAAGAAGATGAAGATGAAGATGGAGAAGATAGAGCTAGGGCTTAGGGGTGTGAAATGTGAACCAAATCTGACCTAATAGGGTGTATATTTCGTGTTTTATGTCCCCCAAGTCGGGTCAAATGAGTGGGGTTCAAGTTGGATCCGAATCAGGCCCAAAAATGCGACTGAAATTCTGCAGAATTCGCGCAGTTCGCCGTGACTTTGCCGCGGCGAACTCATGTAGTATCTGGTTCTTATGTGCGAGCTCTCTTCTGTTCTGCTTGTTCAGTGGTTTTCGTTATCAGTTCGCCACGGCGAAGCCGCGGCAAGGACCATTTCTTTCTGGAACTTTGAGGGCCTTCTCGTTGTCTGCTCGCCGCGGCGAGATTACTTTGTTTATGCTCTTTTGTTTGGCCTTCTTCTTCATACCGGGCCCGATCTTTTAGTCCTGAGCGACCCTGCAAGTGACAATAAGATAAAACCAAGATCAAATAGCCCTATAAATTAATTAATACAATTAATCTACAATTATGGCTAATTACTCCTAATTTTACACTCATTTCCCTTGAGAGTTTGGGATATTCAATTTGACATTATCAGACCAAAACTTGCATCTTAATCATGTTAATTGCCTCAATTTAAGCATATAAAAGCATTACAAATCAGAGATTTGTCAGCAAGCATTGAAGAAGTCTGCAAATAGGGTATGTCTAACCACTGATTGTTGGACATCCTCTCAAAACTTAAACTACTTGTGTTTGACTTGTCATTTCATTGATACTGAGTGGAGGTTGCATAAGAGGATATTGAATTTTTGCATGATTGAAAATCATAGGGGTGATACAATAGGCAAAACAATTGAAAAATGCTTATTAGAATGGGAGATTGAGTCTGTGTTTACTATAACCATGGACAATGCATCTTCTAATGATACTGCATTATCATACCTCAAAAGAAAATTTAGGAATTGGAAAGGCATGGTTTGTGAGGGTGACTACATTGATCTAAGATGTGCAGCATACATTCTTAACTTGGTAGTTAATAAGGGGTTGAAAGAGTTGAAGAATTGTTTTGATTCCATTCGCAATGTAGTTGAATATGTCCGTTCTTCGCCATCTAATATGTTAAAGTTCAAGAATATGGCTGAATGTGAAAAATTGGACACCTCCAGCTTTGTTGTTCTTGATGTTTCTACTAGGTGGAACTCAACTTACTTGATCTTTTCAAGCTCTCTGAATGTGACTTCTAACACTTGTTTCCACCAAATTGCTTATATTCATGAGTTGTTGGAAGACAACATTAGGAGTGGTGAGCCATTGCTAATGGAGATGGCCCTTAGTATGAGAAGTAAGTATGAAAAATATTAGGGTCAAACAGAGAATATGAATCCTTTGCTCATTATAGCTGTGATTTTGGATCCCCACTACAAGCTTGCTTATGTGAATGATATATTTGAAGAGCTATTTGATGATAGAGATATTTGTATGGCCATGAAAGTGAAGATAAAAGATATTTTGTACCGTATGTTTGATGAGTATTCTACAGCTGGGCAAGCAAGTAGTAATGTTTCAAGCAATAATGCTTCTTCTACATCCCAATTATCATCAAATGTGCCTGGCCAAGAGGGTAGAGATCCAGGTCGCAGATGGTTAGCTTCTCGGAAAGAAAAGACCTCAGCACATGCAAAAAATATCTTGCTACCTTCCTCAAAGTAAGAAAGAAGGAAAGGAGCGAAGCAACTCAAGCTAATTCACACCCAGCAATCAAACTCAATAGCAAACGTGCCATTAGCCCTCAAGCTGACGCTCGAGCGACTTCGTACCTCTCGCTTCGCTTGAGCAGCTATCACCCCTCTCCTTGGCAGTCGAGTGGTTTAGTATTGCTATAAGCCCTTCCCGTCAAGGGAAGTTGCTTTTCCGTATCAGAATTAGATAGATATCTTTCATCCAATTCTGGTGATGACTCTCTTATGGATGATGATGATGATGATTTTGATATATTAGCATGGTGGAGAGATAATTCTGGTAGGTACAAGGTTCTTTCAAAGATGGCACGTGATGTCTTGGCTGTACCTGTATCTTCAGTAGCCTCAGAAGCGGCCTTTAGCACAGGGGGACGTGTTGTGGACTCCTATAGAAGTTCACTAGCTCCATCAATGACTGAAGCACTTATATGTGCCCAGAATTGGCTACTTCCTGGCCAAACTCTTCCTGAATTTACATCACAACTTAAAGAGTTTGATAATTTTCACGAGACAGATGGTGTGGTGCAGACTGGTATGTGTCATGATGCAGTTAACTATTTATATTTTGAAGAAATTTTCAAGTAAAATTTAATTGTGTTTGTATTTATTATTTGACATGTGTTGTATTGTAAGGTCATTGACTAAATATATTTTCTATACTTTCATTTTTCAGATCATTCCAGTGTTACTGATATGGGAGAGGATGTGTGACTTTCTTTCAGCATTTCAACTTTCAAGTTTTTGATTTCAGATATTTTGGGTTGATATTATTATTATCTAGTATTTAATGGTGACTGATTTCCAGCCTTTTTTTGGTTACATGGCTGGATATTTTGGCTTTAACCTTTTTGGTTACTTGATTCAAACTTGTAAAGATCTCTTGTATCTTTTATGGTGGCTAAAATCTTTTTTGGGGTACATGGATGGATTTTCTTGGCTTGTTCAGTAGTACAAGTGTACATGCTGATCTTGTATTTTGGTTTTTGGTAACTTGATGAAGACTTGTTATGATCTCTTGCATCTTTCATGGTGGCTAACTTCTCTTTTGGGTAAATGGCTAGGATTTCTTGGCTGATTTGATACAATTACAACTGTACAAGTTGATCTTTCACTCTTTTGGCTGGGCATATGGCCTATTTTGGTCCTTAGGATTTGTTATGTAGTAACTAAACTAGATTTGGTGTATATTTTGAAGTTTGGAGCTGGACTAATCAAGTTTAGTTACAATGCATGTAGTATTGCAGTAAATGATACTGGTTATGTATTTAAATTGTTTAATGGTCTCTTATTGCTACATTTCCAATTGTCATGTGTTAGTAAACAACAACTTATTCCTTTTAGTCTTGTGTAATCAAGGTTCTATTATAGTCTTTTTGTTTCCTTGTTTTTAACAGATTATATTATACATCATGGGATGTTACTTATCTGATGTTCAAGTAAAGATATGGTTTTAGCAAATATTGTGTACGTGTTGTGTTTGACTATGGAATTTTGTGGACTACTGGCAAGCATTTATATTTCTTCTTTTGGAATACTTTAGGTCAAAGAAATATATTTCAAAATATTGTCTACCAGGCCAAAGCATCAGGTCTTATATGAGTGTTTTCGTATATGATTTATCATCACTACTGGCAAGAATTTATATTTCTTCTTTTGGACTACTGGCAGTCATTTATATTTCTTCTTTTGGTGTATTAGAATCTGTCTATTAAAATATGAATAGGTATACACACATATACATGCTATCCCCTTATTTGGATTTACTTTTTGTCATATAAATGTTGTTTTTCTGAAGAAATCAGAAGAGAACAATTACATATGCACATTTGCAGGGTAATTGTTATGGCATTTTATTTTTATTTCTATTTCTTGTCTTGAACCTCACATCCCAGTAATTTCGTTTCTTGAGTTAATGACTTAATGGAATAATGATTTCACTCAAAAAAAATACAAGAGATATTTTTTTAAGGACTAATAGGACATGTCCCATGGCCCGGAGGACATGTTCGGCCCGGTCTTGGTCCCGGGCCAAACAAGACCGGGTTGGGCTTCGGGCCAAAAAAGCCTAGCCCAGAGATCTTTGGGACAGGACTCAGGGCATGTACATAGCCCGGTCCCACCCGGTTTTTGTGCAGCCCTAATAGAGACAGCGACTGCAGTGGAAGGAGACGGCGACGGCGGTGGAAGGAGAAGAAGGGAAAGCAAGGCGCGAGTAGAGGGAGAGAGGCGGAGAGCGATGAGAAGAGGGACTAAGGGAGACTGTCTCTGTGTGTGGGTGTGTTTTTTTTTATTTGAAAGGAATCCACGTCTCATATCAGATATGAGACGTGAAATCTCATTAAAAAAATTAAAAAATAGGAAAAACTATCTACGTCTCATATCTTTTATGAGACGTGAATTCCACATTTTTCACGTCTCATATTAGATATGAGACGTGAAATCTCATTAAAAAAATTAAAAAAAATAGGAAAAACTATCTACGTCTCATATATTTTATGAGACATGGATTCCACATTTTTCACGTCTCATATTAGATATGAGACATGAAATCTCATTAAAAAAAAAAAAGTATCTACGTCTCATATCTTTTATGAGACGTGGATTCAACACTTTCCACGTCTCATAAAATATATGAGACATGGAAAATCATTTTTTCCCTTTTTTGCAAATATCCCGCCTTTATTTTTGCAATTTTGTACTTACCGCGTTTTTTTAAGAGATTCCACGTCTCATAATAAAAAAGAGACGTTGAAAATGTTGTAAAAATTACAATTTTGCCACCGCCTTTTTTTTATATCTCATATTTAAAAAAGAGACGTGAAATGGGGACGTAAATACTGTTTTTTGTAGTAGTGCTATATACCGAAAGCTTGTCAATCATCTGAATCTCCACTATACCCATTGTATACACAAAACAAAAGGACTTTGAATGGTTGTAATGGGTAGGGTAAGGTAGGATAATAAAAAAGAAGTGAAGGAATACACATATTATTAGTGATAATATGCATTGATAGGCACAAAATTGAACCTACATTTCCGCAAGTGCGCGGGCCGTCAAGTATTAAAGAGTAAATCGAATATCTTTCCCACGAGAACTTGATACCACGAATTTAGTTGAGAATTAATTTCACACGTTTGTTTAATTTAAGTAAACCACATTGATTTTAAAAGAGTGAAAAGAAATTAAAATCAAAACAAAATAAACAAACTCCATTCCTAAATAGTAACCTCTTTTGGGATGTGAGTTTGCCACTAAATACAAGACATCTTTTTATTTTTTTCAACTTTTTCGTGAATTGTCCCAATTAATTCTCTTAAATAATAAACAAGTAAGAGAGGGAGGATGAGAATAAGGGTAGATAGTTAAAGTGTTTTAGTAATATCATGGGATTTTAACTAATTTAACTAACATCCTTAATATAATCAAATTAGATAAATATGTCTTATATTTAGGAATAGAGCGAGTACATTTATTATCCTTATTCAGAAGAAAAACCATCTTGAATCTATCAATGACTTCTCGCCTATTAGCTTGTGCAGCGTGATATACAAGGTGATCAATAGGGTGATCGCCAACCAACTCAAGCATTCTAGCATTAATAACCTATCCTAATCAACGTAATTTAGTTCCTGTGAAATTATGATAGCCTTAAATATGACATATAACAATCAAATATGCTATCTTTAATCAGAACAAGAAATACAGCGGAAGTCGATATACCTCTTGCCATTGCTATTGTTTGATCAGAGAAGAATCTACTTGTAACTGCAAAACAGAAACTGTCAGAAATAACCCAAAGGCTCTTCTAACTGGAGTCCGGCACAGTGATGATATCTGTTTGTGATAGCCTTAACCAGTTAGGGAACCCGGAATTCAGAGAGAAGAAACGCTCTCTTGTTGTGGTTATCTGCCGTATCAAATATGATAGGTGTTGGTATGTTTTCCCCATCAGAAAACCCCCTTTATATAGATAACCTAGATATGAAACCCTAACCTTGACTATTGGGCCTAATGTAGACTACGGGCCACCTAAAGATATTATTATTATCCTAAATATATCTATTGTGATATTATACTAATATTAATAATATATTTAATAATTAATAATAATCTAACATTCTCCCACTTGGCCCGTACTCTGTATGTCAACTGTTCCCTTTAGTCAAATCAATTAAGGTCATACTGCTAGAATCATGGCGATAAGTCCTTTATCATAAAGTATTACCTTCCATGTATTACCAACAGTATTCCTTACCTAATGGGTATTGCTCCATGAATAAACTTTCAAAACTTATATGTTTATTCGGTTCCAAAATAAAAACTTAAATGTTCATTAATCTCATCATCACCAAAAGTGTACACAACAACCATAGAGATAATAAACAAAATCCAAAATACTCATTGCACACCTCAATTACCCAAAAGACTTACAATCCCCATATGAGGTACATGTATAGCGAACTCATTTGGTCTCATCCCTTTAGTCAAAGGATCAGCTAGCATTTCCCTTGTTCCGATGAGATCAACAGTGACCTGACCATCAGCAATTCGCTCTTTCAAGCTAAGGAATTTCAGCTCAATAAACTTTTTGCTTCCACTCCTTCTTTTATTTGCTATGGCCACTGCTGCCTTATTATCGCAATACATCTTGATTGGCCTGGAGATTGATTCTACAATCTTCAGTCCAGCAATGAAGTGTCTTATCCAGATAGCCTGTGAACTTGCCTCAAAACACGCGATATACTCAGCATCACAAGTAGAAGGAGCTGTGAGTGTCTGTTTGGCACTCTTCCAAGAAATAGCTCCCTCAGCTAATAGGAAGATGTAACCTGTCGTAGACTTGTTGGTGTCTACACATCCTCCCAGATCTGAATCTGAGTAACCCGTCACTTCAAGATTCTCTGTCCTTTTGTAAGTCAACATAAGGTGCTTGGTGCCTTGGAGATACCTAAACACCTTCTTTGCAGCTTCCCAATGCATTTTACCAGGATTGCATTGGTATCTCCCTAGCATGCCCACTGCAAAAGCTATATCAGGTCCTTCATATCAAAGTTCTTAAACAAAAACTGTTTCACCTCACGTAATAGTCCTAAGTCATTGGTTGCAAGCAATATGGCATCGACATACAAAATAAAAAATATGGATTTGCTCCCACTATTCTTATGGTATATACACTGATCCACGATATTCTCAACGAAACCAAATGAAGAGATTACCTCATGGAATCTTAACTACCACTGCCTGGAAGCTTGCTTTAAGCCATATATTGATTTTCCTAATTTGCATACCAAATGTTCCTTATCCTTTGCAACAAAACCCTCAGGCTGCTTCATGTAGACTTCTTCCTCAAGAACACCATTGAGGAAAGTAGTCTTAACATCCATTTGGTGTAACTCCAAACCAAAATGCGCAACCAATGCCATGATAATACGGAAAGAATCCTTAGTTGAAACAGGAGAAAATGTCTCCTTGTAATCCACTCCTTCCACCTGAGTGAAGCCCTTAGCAACCAACCTTGCCTTGTAGCGCTCGATGTTACCCTGTGAGTCCCTTTTGATTTTGTAAACCCATTTACAGCCAATGGCCTTGGACCCACTAGGCAACTCTACAAGTTCCCATACATGGTTGTTTGCCATGGAGTTCATTTCTTCATTCATAGCATTATACCACAATTTGGAGTTCTCACTTTTCATAGCCTGAGTAAACGTTAATGGATCATTATCAATGCCAATATCACAGTCATTTTCAGTATTATACACTACGTAGTCATCTGGAATTGCCGGTTTTCTTGCCCTTGTTGATCTCCTTAACTCAACCTCTTGGGCTGGGTCAGGTTGCTCATGTGGAACATTCTCTGTCACAACTGGTGGTAAGTCTGTATTTGTGACAGGTGGACCTTCAGGTATATGTTCCACACGTCCCGCATGATCAACTATAGGTAGTGGGACAGTTTCAATTGGCGTGACATATCTAGTGGTAGAAATGTCGCCAACAGCCGATGTCCCTTCCTCAATTGTGCTAGGGGATCCCTCTATGTGATCGTCTACAATCTGATCACTCCCACTAATCACATCATTCTCAATAAACTTGGCATTCCTAGATTCTACAAAACGCACTGAAGGTGGAGGACAATAAAACTTGTAACCCTTAGACCTGTCCGCATAGCCTACAAAGTAAGCTCTAATGGTCTTAGGATCCAATTTCTTTTCTTGTGGGTTATACACTCTTACTTCCGCAGGACAGCCCCACACCTTAAAGTGATTTAAACTGGGTTTCCAACCTTTCCAGATTTCAAAGGGTGTCTTAGACACTGCCTTTGTTGGAACCCTATTCAAAATGTGTACGGCTGTCTTGAGTGCTTCCTTCCACAAGGAAATTGGCAATTTGGAGCTACTCATCATGCTCCTAACCATGTCAAGTAAGGTCCTATTTCTTCTTTCAGCTACACCGTTCATTTGAGGTGAGCCAGGCATGGTATATTGTGCAACTATACCTTGCTCTCGAAGAAAATCCGCAAAAGGACCTGGCGCTTGTCCTTCACTAGTGTATCTACCGAAATACTCACCACCTCTATCAGATCTCACGATCTTGATTGGTTTCCCAATCTGTTTTTCTACATCAGCCTTATATACCTTAAAGGCATCTAGTGCCTCACTTTTATTATAAAGCAGGTAGATATACGTGTATCACGAAAAATCATCAATAAAGGTAATAAAGTACTTTTGACCGTGCGCGGTTAGGTCTGGGCAACATATGTCAGTGTGTATAATTTCGAGCAATTCAGAACTTCTTTTAGCTCCCTTATGTGACTTACTGGTCTGCTTTCCCCTTATGCAGTCCACACAGGTACCAAGATCTGAATGGTCTAAAGATGGAAGAATTCCTTCTTTAGTTAACCTCTTGATCCTGTCAGTAGAGATATGACCTAATCTCTTATGCCACAAGCTAATAGAGTTCTCATTCATCATATTTCTCTTAACACCATGCATAGCAGAAAAAACATTTGAATATCCAGAGACAATTTTAAATAAACCGTCAATCATAACAACCTCAGCAATTGGAGTAGAGTTCAAACTTAAATATTTCAAATCCTTTTCTAACAAAATACCATAATTAAATGGAATAAGTTTAGATAATGAAATCAAATTCCTCTTGTAAGAGGGTACATAAAAAGTCTCTGGTAAGTCCAAAACAAAATTATTTGAAAAAAAAAACAATTCGAAAAGTTCCAATTGCTTTCACCGAATCTCCTTTCCCACTTCCTGATAAGACTTTAGTCTCATTGGGACGAGGAGGCCTGGTTGTTAGAAAGCCCTGCATGGTAGTAGAAATATGTATTTGAGCACCGGTATCAATCCACCATGTATCCTTTTGGATACTAACATTATGTGCTTCAAAAGTAACAAAGGACATTGGCATACCTTTATGCTCGAACCAAGCCTTTCTTTTATGGCAATCTTTCTTCATATGCCCTTTTTTCTTGCAGAAGAAACACCTGACATCCTTCTTTGTGTCGGCCTTAGCAGGAGGAATCTTATTCTTTTTCTTTTTATCATTCCCCTTTCCCTGCTTCTTGCCGACACCCTTATTGGAGCTTTCCACCATATGAGCTTCCTTAGGTGCACCCTTTCCCTTTAATAACTGTCTAGTCTCCTCTTGCACACACATGGACATGAGCTCATCAATTGTCCATATATCCTTATGTGTGTTGTAGGAGATTTTGAAAGTTTCATACTGTTTTGGAAGGGATTTCAGAATTAATTGCACCAAGAACTGCTCAGTTGGCTCCATATCGAAGGGTTTCAGACGAGAGGATAAATCTCTCATCTTTATGATATGTTTCCGCACCCCGCCAAGACCTTGGAGCTCCATAGAGCACAACTCTAACATGATGGAAGCACCCATCTGCTTGTCAGTTGGCCTATATTGTTTCTCAATAGCTTCCAATTATTCCTTGGCGGTCTCGCACTTCGGAATTGCTTCCTGAAGGCATTTTTGGATCCTAGTCCTTATGAGTACCATAGCACGACGATTAATCTTTTCCCAATAGCTATGATACTCCTTAGTTTCCTCATCTGCTGAATCAGCAGGCATAGGGGGCCTTGGAGTCTCAAGGACAAAATCCATCTCCATGCACCCCAATTGCAAAAGGACATCATCCTTCCATTCAAAGAAGTTGTTGTTATCCAAAAACACATTCCTACCAGCTTGAGCCAAAATGCTAGTGGGAAACATGTTAGTGGGTAACTGAGATGAAATATTAGCTGCGTTATTCAGAGAATCAAAACAGAAATTAGACATATAATTTGAGGCAATCACAATTCACTGTGCCATGTATGCTTTAGAAAACCAATAAAAGCATACAAATATAAATACGTATCACTAAAATCTATCTGTGGGCAAAGAAATTAGCATAGCATGTATTTATCTCAAAATGGTGGAACTAAAACACATTTATATCTCCTAATACCTGTGGGCAACTTAGGAAATAATAAGGTCATTTTATCCCACCCTAATTAAATATACTCTTATAATTATCTACCTGGGGGCAAAGATTAATTATAATTGCATATTTAATTACAATTGATATTTTCTAACCATATGTGATGTATGCAACTTAAGAAAAGGATGTTGTGGCTACTCCTTTAAGGCAAAAGCATATCACAAAATATCATAATGTGCAATCATTAAAATCAATTATATGCACATACTTTATTGGGAATTATTAAATTAATTTGTCCTTAATTTAATTTAATAAAACTCCCACTAATTATAGCATCCACAAAAATATTGTTTAATAATTAATCTATAGCATATTTCACTTAATAATTCCAACATGTGAAATAGCCAAGATTAATTTTCCTAAATTTAAACAATTAAAAAATGATGCTAAAATAAGCACACATGCTAAAATATGACACTACAATTAAAACAATTATAAAGGTCAATATATTTAGCCATATATAATTTCTGGAATTTAAAACATAAATAGCTTAATAATTTAAAATATTAGAAAAGCCCAAAATAAAATTCCAAAAATAAAAATAGGACCAAAAATGGAATTTTTCGCAGCCCAAAATGAAAAAGCCCACAAAAACAGTTAACAAATACGGCCCAAACAAAATTTAAAAAAAAACGGTTTTTTTTTTAGCCCAAAATGCCTCGGCCCAGTAAGCTTTTAAAATTTTTTTTTTTAATAAAACCCCAGATCCAGGCCCAAAAAGCGCTGGCCCAAATCAAACTTTAAGTGAAACGGTGCGTTTCACTCCTCAGTGAAACGACGCCGTTTCACGCGTGGAAGGGGAAGTGACCTTCATCAGTCAAAACGACGCCGTTTTGACTTAGTCAAAACGACGCCGTTTTGACTTAGTCAAAACGGTGCGTTTTGGCTATTTCTTCCCCGCCCGAATTTCTGAAAGCCCTACCCGACCCGAAACGGTGCGCGACCCGGTTCCCTTGAGCTTCCAGCCGCCGTTCGAGCCCAAAATTTCAGATGCCGTTTTCGGCGACGACGAGCTCGTTTCCGGCGTCATTATGGCTGGAAAAATACCAAGGTCATGCACACAACTTAATGGAGATTTTATCTCCTTGATTCTTTCACAATTTCAATCATGGAAAAATTTGAAAACTAACGGGTAGTCAAGCGAAAAATCCGATTCCTTGTTCTCTCATGATTTTCAAAATTTCAGAGGATTTTGTTCAACGAAAAATAGCTTCTGAACGAATTGATTTTCTTCCAAGAAAATTTGGTTCAACCGATTGAAAATAAAAAATCCATATAGAAACAATATGAAAGAACATACAACAAAAATTGTTAACAAAATCAGATGAGAAAAATTAAGACAATAATTCTCATGCATAAGCAGATCCATAAATGAAATTACGATACAAAAATTAATTTCATATGATCAACAACAAAAAGCAAGGTAGAGAAAAATGATGGCTCTGATGCCACATGTGAAATTATGATAGCCTTAAATATGACATATAACAATCAAATATGCTATCTTTAATCAGAACAAGAAATACAGTGGAAGTCGATATACCTCTTGCCATTGCTATTGTTTGATCAGAGAAGAATCTACTTGTAACTGCAAAACAGAAACTGTCAGAAATAACCCAAAGGCTCTTCTAACTGGAGTCCGGCACAGTGATGGTATCTGTTTGTGATAGCCTTAACCAGTTAGGGAACCTGGAATTCAGAGAGAAGAAACGCTCTCTTGTTGTGGTTATCTGCCGTATCAAATATGATAGGTGTTGGTATGTTTTCCCCATCAGAAAACCCCCTTTATATAGATAACCTAAATATGAAACCCTAACCTTGACTATTGGGCCTAATGTTGACTACGGGCCACCTAAAGATATTATTATTATCCTAAATATATCTATTGTGATATTATACTAATATTAATAATATATTTAATAATTAATAATAATCTAACAGTTCCTGGTTGAACTATCTCAGATAATATTAGTTGCTCACGAGGTTGTTACAAAGAACATGATAGGTAAAAAGGATTTCATGCCTATTAAGATTGACTTAAAAAACATATGATTGTCTAGAATGAAAGTGTATTGTGAAATGTCTCGAACAGATTCAGATAGTAGTTAGAATTCGAGATGCCATTCACTCCTGCAGTTCTTCCCCATCCATGCAAATCCATTGGGAAGGAAGTGAAGCCGATGTGTTTACCCCATCTCGAGGCCTTTGACAGAGAAACCCTTAATTTCCCTACCTCTATGTCATCTGTATGAAAAAGCTGATACACATTATTCAACAGGGCGATGGACGATGGATGCCTATTAAACTAAGCATGGTCCTCCCACTTCCGATTTGAGTTTTAGGCCCACTTTCTCCATTTATATATGGTGCTTTCCAGCTTACACTTTTAATGGGACAGATCCCATTTTCTTAGAATACGAATCCATTTTGTTTTTTAAGCTTGTGATTTTTTCCTTGAACTCTTCCTATTGTTATTATGCATATGAAAAAGGTTCTTTAAGTAATAAAATAACTTCACATCATGTAAATGATTAAAATGATCCGATGTAGTGTTTTCTATGAATCTAGCAAGAAAAGATTTAACCTTAACTAATTATTACTCACTTTGGTCGAAATATCAAACAGTTTAAATGTCAAAAGGTGCTTAAATTTTAATTTTGGAGTTGTACTGTGATAGAACGAGTATAAGAATCCAACTCCCATATCAAGCTCAGCTACGAATATTGACCTAAAAAATGCCTAGTTGCCTAGGATTTTGTGGTACAGTGACATGAACTCCCTCCCCTGTAAATGTGAGATCATGGGTTTGATCTTGCTTGTATTCTCAAACCATTGTTACCTACCCATCTAAATTAAAACAGAAGTCTAATTACTTTAGTTTTTAAAAGTTTGTTGGCTATATCATCCCATTGTTCTAACATATCATCAACTCAGCTTATTCACAAAGTTTGCATCACTCTAACAAAATGAGCATATAAACAACTCAAATGATTAGATCATAAGTATTCTTAAACGAATGGGATCTGCCCCACTGTGACAATATTCTTGCAACAAACTCATGGTGTACAAGATATCATGAAGATAAATACAAGTTACTATATTTTTTGTCAGTTGCTCTAATCAATCATATTGAGGTGAACAAATCAGAATTGTCAGATAAACTATGCCTCCCAACCTCTAAGAGCTGAGGCACGAGCAACACGTTCTACTCCAAGTGTGAAGGCACCCATCCGAAGATTGCAATCAAACGATTTGCAATTGTCCTTTATGTCATGGAAGGCTTTGGTCATATACTTTTGTAATTCACAATTTACCCGCTTCTCATCCCACATAAATCCTTGAATGTTCTGTTGTCATCAAGTAATGAAACATGGAAGAATTATTATATGAAGAACATCACTAGTTACACAAGTATTTAGTATTGTTTGTCCAGTGCTCCAAATTAATGATGAACATTAGTCGAGTTATAAGAACTTCGTATCAATAAATTGGCAATGAATTTAAAAGAAAATATATACAACGATATGTGAAGTTCTTTATTTGTTTCATACCTATTAAAAGGCAGAAAGCTTTCAAACACTTTATTGTACCTTAAACAGGGTTATATTATCATGACTGTCTATGTTTCTCGTGATACTGTGCGTGTATATATATTGAGAAAAACTAAGTTGCTGAATGGTTATGTATAAATGAAGAAGTACAACCATACAGCTAAGAAATTATATTATAGACAACCAACACCGTCAATTCAGGTGAAAAGGGCCAATCAAGAGGTATCAAGTTCAAGTGAATGAGAAGGAAAAAAATGTCATTCGGAGAGTTATGCCCAATTTGGGCTTAACGATACTCAAATCTGATCTAGTCAAGTATGTTACATAATAAATAAATAAATACACTACAAGTAGAGGAAAAGCCCAAAGTCAAGCATATTAAACATAAATAATAGATTATGCTGGATAAACTACCTGAACCCACTCAAAATAGCTGACGGTGACGCCTCCAGCATTTGCATATATATCTGGTAGTACTACAACACCTTTCTTAGTTAGTTCCTGCAATATATCTTTGACTGTGAGAGCTAATACTTCTCATAATCCACATACAATAAGTTAGAGTAAACTTGACAAACTTACCTCATCAGCTTCAGGATCTGTGGGATGGTTTGCTGCCTCAATTATGAACTTTGCCTTCACATCTTTAGCAATTTCCCTTAAAAAGAAAAAGCAAAATAAGTGCCAGGAGAGTTTTATGATTTCTAATATCAACTAATTCAAGCATCATCAATAGTAGTTCATGGGTTCAAACTTATTCGAACTCTAAGAACTCTGAGATAAGGGAGCAAGACAAACCAAATGCATCCATGGAGACAATTTCTCGCCACAAGCGCCCACGAATGAATTGTAAATAAGCATAACTTTATCTTGTTCCAGTAATAGCAATTAAAGGAAAAATTGTTTCAATATTATAAAGGGTTCATGTCCAGATTTAGTTTACTCGAAGCAGCAAACACCACCCAAATTTTTTTACCTTAAATACATATTCTAAAATCATTATCTCATAGCATTTTTGCTCTGAATTAAGGGAGAGGCATATGGAAACTTGCCATCTAAGACTAAATGCTATGTAACTTGTGCCATTAATGCTACGAAATACTCCCTCCGATCCTAAATATAGAATCTATTTACAGCACCCCAATCATATTCCTTGACTCCCCCTCTAATTTCTTACTTGATTATTATTGAAGAGGAATTAAAGAGGGTACTTTTAGGGAAAATTGATAAAAATTAGAAATAAGTCATTTTTAAAACCAAAACCATCTCCCCAAATAAATCTTACATTTATTACCAGAGTAAGTAAAACTTATAGGATAATTAAGATCTCAAAACAAAACTTCTAAATGTTGGACGTTCCTTGAAAGAAAATTTTAAAGCATTTTAAAACTTTAGCCTAAAACGTGTCAACACTCATTTAACAAGTATTTAACTCTTATGTTGTCTAAAGTCTTAGGAAGGGAACTTTTGTTTGTTTCTCCATTACCTTAGGGCATAAATTATACCAAATAATTAATACTTCCAAAATATTAGATAAAAAAAACTTCTGAGTATTGAGTAATCCTTCTATAAAACTTTCAAAGCATTTAAGAAGTTTAATCATTTTCTACATGTTGTTGAAAGATAAAGTGCTAGGGTAAGGGTGATTGAAGAGACAAGTTGCACAGGTTATGAATATCATGTTAATTTCTCTGTTCAGTTTCTGAAAAAACAAAATTGTACAATATAATGAATTTTGAGCAAGAGGTCAAAACCTGTTTATAACTCCACCCAAAGCACATGGAATTATAACATCACATTCATGAATGAGCAATTCTGCAGGGTCCAAATCATCTCCACCAAGGAAGTCCTTCAAACTATAAGTTTTTTCTTTATGCTTCAGCAATTCTGGTATATCAATTCCATTTGGGTTCTTAACAGCACCAGTGACATCGCTCACTGCAAGGATCTTACCACCTCTTTCGTGAATGAGCCTTGCTACCCATGAGCCCACATTACCAAAGCCCTTAAAAATTTCCATTAACCGGAAGAAAAAATTATTTAACTTGAACAAAAAGCTACTTATTTTTGTGTAATAAAAAGTACCTGAATAGCAAATGTCAAATCCTTTAGCGACTTCCCATGTTCTGCAAGCAGTGCTTCAGTTGCAATAACAACTCCACGTCCAGTTGCTTGTTCCCGACCCAATGATCCTCCAAGATGCTTACATTCATATAATGAAAAAGAGGATTCATGTAATTTTTTTCTGAATTCCTTTTTTTAAAAAAAAAAACTCTATAAAATAAACTATTGTTATCAAGCCTACTTACAAGAGGCTTTCCAGTAACAATAGCCGGTGAATGACCATGAAACTTTGAGTATTCATCAAAAATCCAGGCCATTGTCTGCACTTTGTAAATACTTTGTGTGTTAGGTAAAAACACCATAAGAAGATATGTAAATATGGTATCATAACAATTGCAATAATATTTTTAATGCAAATACCTGAGCATTAGTGCCCATGTCAGGTGCTGGAATATCAGTATGAATTCCAATAAGGTCATGAATTTTTTGGGTAAAAACACGAGTCAGTCTTTCCAATTCACTAAGACTTAAATCTTTTGGGTTGCATTCTATTCCACCCTTGGCGCCACCATAAGGAAGATCTACCACTGCGGACTTCCAGGTCATAAGTTGAGCAAGAGCATTTACTTCATCAATATTAACCTTCAATGTAACAAGTAGTTACGTGAATGATTATGTTTGAGGATAAAATTATCAAGTAACGAAAATGATTATGTCTATTTTATTTACACATTCAGAAATCCAATATAATCCTCAACAACCTTCCCATGTATTGTATCTATCTCGTCAATTGGCTACAAGCTAATTATATAAACACTAAAATGCTGGCTTACACATTATATATGACATCTTATATTTTTATAAAAGCCGACCAACCTTGTAACAATAATTGTGTGACCTCATAAAAGACTGATTAGACCTCATAAAAGACTGATTAGCATGTCTGAAGAAATTGTTACATGATTGCTAATGAACTTGTGGGGAAAAAATCCAAAAAAAAACATGAGAATTATTTTCAAGCAAGTGAGAATGAGAAAATACAGCAATAATTTCTGCAATTCCAATAATAGGGAACCATGAATAACATTTATCCATAAAGTAAACAAATGAATGATTTTTATGACATAACGGCCACCCATAAAGTAAACATATAACGTTAGATATGACCCTTAATTTGGGGAAATCTCTATGAAAATAATAATTAAAGGAAAAAGAAAGAAAGAAAATGAGGTAAACAATAATAACAAATTACCTCATGATGAAACCTAATCCCCCCCTTCATTGGACCACGGGCATTGTCATGTTGGATCCTATACCCAATATATGACACCAGACTTCCATCATCCTTAGGAATCGTGCACTCCACCTATTTTGAAAAAGTAAAACCATAACATAGACATTATATGAGTATCTTGATTCTACCATATATACAACAGAGAGAATCTTGATAAAAAAAAAAAAAAAAAAAAAAAGAGCTTTCACTTTTCAAGGAGAATAAAGAACTCGGAGAAAAGGGGGAAAAACTTGAAAAGCACAAGAAGAAGAAAAGCAGAGGGGAAAAATCTTATTTTAACACCTTGACCTCCCTAAAAGGAATCATCAGGCTCGTCTGAAGCTTGGAATCTAATCCGAGCAAGCGAGAGGCTCGCTGGAAATTACGATTAGTTGCCTCGAGAGCATTCACGATTGATTTTGCAGACATTGTGAGAGAACGGAGAGTAATGATTTCGCTTGAAGATTATGAATTAAGGAATAATATATAGCTTCTAACTTTCCGGGAATATAGCTCGAGAATGCAGAAAAAATGAAGAACTGTAATGAAACAGCTACAAATAAAAGTCATGGGAGGGGTTGTGGAGCGGTTTTATATATGTACACACAAGGAGGGAAAAAGCGTACCAACCTCAATTGCGTTTTTCTTTTGAATTTATTATTATTATTATTACTACTACTATTATTACGATTATTATTACTACTACTATTATTGTGATTTATTCCAATGTTTTAATTGGAAATATTAAAGGGAAAATGGGGACAAATTAATTGAGAAATGGGACTTAATATTAATGTTAGGTCCACAACTGTCCCAATATGAAATCTTGATTTATAATTATAAATATTTATATATAATAATAATAATATTAGCTAATAATATAAATCCCATCTAAATAACTTGTTCGATTTCAAATTTAAATCATGTGTAATTGTTTAAATTAGCTAACAAATAAAAAAAAATTATTGTGCGAATGAGCATGACGATTATGCTTGATTTTAACCCAACCAATCAATTGGATTCTTAAAACGGTATATATCGCCACATGTCATGTGTGTAGACCCGACGACGTGTTGTGCATTTAAGGTTTGTGACACCTTATAACGAAATAAAAACTTAGATATGTGATTAATTTAATTTTGGTCATATGAAGAAAAATAATTAATTGTGTGTTTGTTACTTCTATACCAATAGGCCAAAATGTAGATATATTGAATGTTAGAATAAATGCCTTTTTAAAACATAATTAGTTGGGATAACGGAGGATAATTCTCCATTGGCCATATTAATTGAAAAATAGGATATAGCATGTGTTAAGTATGATTTCATGAGTGAATGTTAAGTCTTATTTCTTAAATAATTGGTCAAATGAAGATTTATCCCTAACGCTTTCTAATTATTTTTAAAATAAAATTAATAACGAATTTTGAAGGAAATGCAACTTTGAATATTTTTGTTAAATAATTTAGGATCTTCGAAATAGTCATGATTATTCAGATTTAAATGGTTAGATTATTTTAAAAAAAATTAACCCATGTCCCCTTTTTTATTTCCTTTAATTTCCTTTTCGGATCATAACTCATTATATTGGGCTGACCAGACGTTACATGGCTTCGAAAAGGGAAAAGGCATACGAAGAAACGGGAAGGTATTTTTCTTGAAACGAGTGGATAGACAAATCACAAAAGATAAACCAAACGTATTTGGACTTTAAAATTATAAATGAGTTTAGATAACAAAGGAAGAACAGAGAGACAAAAGCATAGATGAAGACAACAATATATAGTTTACATAAAAAAAATATAAACTTTGTTAAAAAAATTCCTATTATTTTAAAATTTTATTGATGGGATTTACTTTACTTTGAATAAGGGCTCTTTCTATGTAAGAAATATTGAAGAATATCGTTACTTTTCTATATTAAAATATATCCAATCCTTCTTATCAATAAAACTTTTAATAAGTAATTTCTGGTTAATTTTTTAATACAAGAGTAAACATATACATATTTAACTCAAATTTGAATCAAATACGAAAAGGTCGATTTTGACTATGGCGCCATGGAGATGGGGACATAAGGAACGGGGCGTGGACTTTTTACTACACTTTTAAAACTAAGAAAATTACCCGTACAAGAAACATTTTCTATGTTATATCATTTATAAAATACAAGTACCTTTTAATTATCTTACCAAATTAAAAAAATAACGTTTACTCATTAATTTTTTTTTTTTGAATGGAAAACTGGATATCATTATCTCAACAGGAGTAATTGCATCAAGACCCTACAAGAGGAGACTGACTCTATCTTTCATCAACTCCCGCCTAAGCTGAGGCTAGGAGGGGGCTGATCAAAGAGCACAAAATTACCATCTAGACTATGTGATAGCTTAGCTAAGTAGTCCGCTATACTAACATTGTCCCTACAGACATGGTGAAGCTCAACATTCCAGTCCCTATGTATCAACAACCTAGCATCTCTCACTAACTCAATAAAGGGATGAGTTTCCTCACACCCTCTCAATACAAGGTTAATAGCTTCAATACAATCAGAGAATAACATAACATTCCTGAAGCCTTTTGACCAACACAGATTCAGGCCATGGATAAAGCCAAGTAGCTCTGCAAACACCGGGGGAACCTTTATTAGCTTGCAACTGAAACCACTAATCCATTCACCACTCTGGTTATGCATAGCCCCTCCACAGCCACTTCGACCATCCACCAAAACAGAGCCGTCCACAGATAGTTTAATCCATTCGCTCCCATACCTCATTGGGCCACTTGAGGTTGCCGAGTTGTTTTCCTTAGAAGCGTCCAGTCTCAAAAGGTCTCGATCAGCACAGGCTTTAAAGAAACTATGCATAGGATTACAATTTTCTCCCTCCGGAGGTTCTCCAAATAGCCGGTTGCACCGATTGACCCAGATATCCCAACATATATACCCAAAGAGAGAAGACCATGGAACCTTCCTAGTGGAATCTAATCCCACCTCGTGAGAAAGATTCCATTTGACCCACTCCACAGCTTGCAAGGAGAAAAACATATCCCTTTTACTAGGTTTGACAATTGATGACCAACATCTCCTTGCCACCGTACAGTCCCTCAGCAAGTGCATCTCGTCCTCATCCTGACCGCATCCAAAGGGGCACTCTGCAGAGGCGTTGATACCACGTTGAGCTCTAAGTTTTGCAGTATGTGCCCTTCCATGCACAACCAACCACATAAGAGATTTGACCTTCTCCGGAACATCCCATCTCCAAAGACTCTTCCAAATGCTATCATCGGTCCGTGCAGTACCTGTAAAAAGGAAACGATAGGCAGATTTAACAGAAAAGCAACCATCAGTGGATGGTTTCCAGAAATACTTATCCTCTCATCTCTCCTCACTAGGGGGGTGTGCACTAACAATCCGATCAACTACCGAGGGCTCAAACCACAAGTCCAGTTTGCTCCTATCCCAATCTCCGTCACTCCTAACATAATCTATCACCTTCTCATTGCGGTCAATATAGCTCTCATACCCGGCAATTAGATCAATTAACGGGCATTTACTTCCGACCAGTTCTCCAACCAGAATAGAGTAGCCCTACCATTTCCAATCTTCCTTCCCAAACCACGGAAGAACTTCTGCCACACCTTACAAATACCTCTCCAGGTCAAAGAAGAGCTCTTCTTCTTAATAACTCGGGGCAAATCACTATCACCACACCCATATTTCGCCCTAAGGACTTGGACCCATAGAGCATCCTTCTTACTTACGAGGCCCCAACACAGCTTCATGATAAAGGCCTTATTCTGTTTCCTCAGCTTCTTAATGCCCAAGCCTCCAGCCTGCTTATCTTGCAGAACTTGGTCCCACGAGAGTAAGTGTAACTTTCTACCATCCACACTGTCCCCCCACAAGAAGCCTCTACTATGCTTCTCTAACTCCTTGATCACCCCTTTTGGGATCAGCATAGTTTGCATGTAGTAAGTTGGGAGAGCCGAGAGCACTGATTTAATAAGAGTCAACCTTCCTGCCAAATTCAAACAACCTCTCTTCCATCCCGACAACTTCTTCTTAGTCCTCTCCAGTACTGGAGAAAAGGTGCTAATAGTAGCCTTCTGATGAAGCAAAGGAATGCCCAAGTATTTACCCAAATCCGGGGTTCGACCAACACCCATTTGCCTGCTGAGGTCCGCCCTCCTTGAATTGTGCTCATTTTTGGAAAAACACATTTTTGTTTTCTCTTTGTTCATCCTTTGACCTGCTACCCCACAGAATAGGTCCATACAACTGAGCATTGTGTGAACTTGGGCACTAGAGGCTTCCCCAAACAAGATTAAATCATCCGCAAAGAAGAGATGAGTGATTGGTGGGCTCCTAGCATTTAATCGGATAGGGTCCCAATTCCCTACCTCAACAGCATCCTGGATAGCATGATTTAACCTCTCCATACAAAGGGTAAAAATGTACGGAGACATAGGATCCCCCTGTCTCAGACCTCGTGATGGCCTGAACATGTCAGTAGGAACACCATTCCATAGTACTCGGAGCTTATATGAAGATATACATGCCATGATCAGATTGCAAAGCTTTCTACTAATCCCAATCATCTCAAGTGTCTCTCGTATGAAGTTCCATTCAAGTCTATCATAAGCTTTCTTTAGATCAACCTTAACTGCAAGCCACCCCATGTCCCCAGTCTTCCCCCTCATAGAGTGAATCACTTCCTGAGCAACAATAGTATTATCACTACTCTGTCTCCCGGGGATAAAGCTGCACTGATGCGGACCAACCATCTTATTCATTATGGTACGTAGACGCTTGCTGATAATCTTAGTCACAATTGTATAACTCACGTTACAGAGCGAAATCGGTCTAAAGTCCTTCAGCGCCTCCGGATGATCTTCCTTCGGGATGAGGGCAATATTGGTATCATTGATCGCCTCAATGTTGCTAGGATCCTCAAACACCCCTTTAACTAAGTCACAAATCGAATCACCTACCAAATACCACAACTCCTGGTAGAAGAATGGTTGCACCCCATCCGGGCTTGGCGCTTTATAGGCACCAAGATCAAAAACCGCATGCTTGATTTCCTCAACAGTCACCTCAGCATCCAAAACACAGTGATCCTCATTAGATAAGGTTGGAAAGCCACACCTGGTAAGGCACTCCCTTCCCACCCCCACCTCACTCCGAAAGAGATCCTTATAATAGCACATCGCCATATCCTTCAATGTCTCCTGGTCAAAAACCCACTCTCCCTCTGAGTTTTTGAGGCCCTCAACTCTATTCCTCCGCCTCCTAATTACCGTAGAGGAATGGAAGAATCTGCTATTTCTATCCCCCCATTTCAACCAATTGCATCGAGATTTTTGGTACCATAGGAGTTCTTCCTGAGCTAACACCTTATTATACTCTTTCCATAGTTCCTTTTCAGTTTGCACAAGATGTTGGCTGTCCCTCCTAGCCCTTGCACGTTCAACTCCTTCAAGCCTTTTGAGAAGGTTCCTCTTTTTTGCTGGTATGTTTCCCACTCTTGTTCTATTCCATTAAATGGCCCTCCCGGTAAAGGCTTTGATCTTTTCATTCCACTCCCCTTCCTTCCAGCTCTGTTGAACCACATTGATAAAATCTTCCTCGAGTAACCACGCAGCTTGACATTTGAAGTACTGATTCACAGGACGATGGTGAAGGTTATGAGACGTTTGAACAAAAACTGCCCTATGATCAGAACCAAATTTGCTCAACATGAAAGTCTTTGAAAGAGGGAACTGGGTATTCCAATGTTCATTAAAGAAGACCCAGTCAATCTTTTCTTTCAGTAGATTTTTCTCCCAAGTAAAATGCTCCCCTATGCTGACCATCTCAATCAAATTCGATTCATGCACAAAATCCCTAAACTGTATCATTGCTCTAACATTCGGAGGGCCACCGCCTGTTTTATCCTCACTATAAAGATAAGCATTAAAATCTCCTAAGACCAACCACGGCTCGTTGATATTTTGGCTTATATCAGATAAGTCTCTCCAAAGGGCCTGTCTAAGAGCCTGACATGGTTCAGCATATACACTAGTAAGCAGGAAACTATTATTATTTCCTTTATCCAGCACATGAACATGAATAAATTGGGTAGTTGAGCTCAAGTAATTTATAGACACCAAATCACTGCTCCAAAGGACCCAGATACCTCCAGCATACCCAGTTGCTTCTAGTCTAATCCACTTATCAAATCCCAATTTTTCCACCACCCTATCAGCCTTCCGTCCACTAACTCTAGTTTCAAGGAGAATAAGAATATGAACATTTCTACCATGAATTACATCTCTAACTCTACCAGGAAAAACTTTATTAGCAGCACCACGACAATTCCACGACACTATATTCATGATTAAAAAATTTAAAAGAGGAGGAAACCAAATCCTTACTCTACGTCGAGAGCACCATTGTCCCTTCCATGTCAGAATCACCATCATCTTTGACTTCTGCTTGGGTCTCAAACCAATAATCTCCTTGCTCCTGATTGTCTACGCATTCCTTTTCATCCCCCACGCCCCCTACCAAATCTGGCGGTTTAGGATTGAGTACTCCTAGACCCGTATAAATCGACGCTGTGTTGGAAGTCTCTTCATGAGAAAGCATTGAATTAATCCCATTCTCTTTTATCCCCTCAGCGTGACCCCCTGTATTTGCCTCTTGCACCTTACTAAAATCCAAAGGGCCTTTTCTACTCAGGGACCCCATTACAATTTGATGTGCTCTTGGGTTTTTTTTCCTAAGAATGGGAGAAATTATTAATGGCCTTGAGTTGGTGGATCTCTTCTTGTTTAAGCCTAAGAAATCATCCTCTGCGTGTTCATTTCTTGGTTCTCGTTGGCCCAATTTTTTCCGGCCCAAAGCAGCTTTATTAAATTCAATTTTCAGCTCCTTAAACTCAACTGGGCAAGAACTTGTTGAGCCCAAACCGTGGCCCCCGCCACCCACCTTCTTTGAACCCCATTTTGACTTCTTTGCCTTTTCTTTCTTTATGCCTTCAAACACGTCACCTCCACCTACTTTCTTTGTACCCTCCACCTTTTCTGCTGCAAACAAAAAGGATGCCCCACCTTCACTATATTCTTCCTTTCCATGAGAAAAAGATGCCTCCCCTTTCTCCTCACAGGTAATACTTTCTTTCCCAAAATGTGAAACTTCCTTCTTTCTCCACTCCTTTTTTGTAGTTTTTGACCCCTCCCCCTGACTCTGCCCATTGGAGATGGCAGGATTTTCCTGCTCTTGCAGTACATCAAAACGTGTGCCAGATGTTGACTTGGAATCTCTCTCCTTTAGCTTCCCACCGGAAAAAGCCTTCGCCAGTGTAAGATGCTCCATCTCCGGCCTCGATCTTGGCCTAAAAGTGTTCTTGGCTTTCATCCAAGAACCAAATTCCTCTCCTTCATCAACACCAGGAACGCTGACCAGAGATTGTTCCCCACATGAGGTAGATTGAAAATTCTTCCCTCCCTGTCCTATAGTTTCTTTTTTCGCGTCACCCACATCCTGATGATGATCTCTTTTTTTAAACTCACATGCATCCTACTTGTGCCCGTACCTTCCACAACAAAAGCAAATGAGATCAAGCCCCTCATACTCAACAGTATAAATTCTCCTTCTGATCACAAACCTCGACTTCAACTGTTGATTTAAATCCACCTCTACACTAACCCTCGCATACTTTCCCCTTTCCACTGAAAGATTGTTGTTATTACAGTGAGCCAGGGTATTTATATCCACCTTCAAAGCTTTCCCTATGATATTACCAATCTCAAGCAAGCAATCCTCTGAGTAAACATGCATAGGAAGAGTAGGAATCCTGACCCACACTGCAACTTTTTTGACCTTGTTACAGTATGGGTTAAAATTAGGGCTCCATCTCTGCACCGCCAAATAATGCCCTTGAATCATCCATGGTCCATCGAACAACAATTTCTTGCTTAAATCCTTATTTTTTGAGCGAAATACATAATAATTATTCGGTAAATCCACAAGCTCAAACTGATTACATTTGATTAACCAAGCTATTCTATCCTTCATCTTGTCAAGATTAGCCGTTTTGCCTAATAGAGTAACTATCACAGCATCCTGCCATGGCATACAGAGCTCCTTTAGCCTATCATCTGTCATTGGGAGGCTAGGTAAGGACCCAATAAGGTTCCTTTGTTCCTCAGTAAGCATCGGCGCAGACTCCTCTTCTTCCCTTAACCATTCTTTCATAGCTTCATCCAATTCCTTTGAGAATGTCTGCTCCTCGTTGCCCATTAATTTAGACTTGTAAGAGATAGGGGATCGCTGGTTCATCTTAAAAGCCAGCTGAGGGCTCTAATGGGTCCCCATACTGGCCCCCCTGTTCTCTCCAAGTTTGCCACTTCCTCCTATTTTTTCCTGGACCTTGTTATTCTGTTCCTCACATGGTTCATTTTCACCCATTACCACATCGTTATCCAGCCTCTTGACATTTCTTTCCAACAAATCTTTTTCCTCAGTTGAAGCTTCACTAACCTTTGCCGGCGAACCCCCTTCATTGATCGGATTGTTACGTGACGTCCCCCCACTCACACTCTCACCAGAACTCACTCCACCGCTCACGCTCACCATTTCACTCCACCGCGCGAAAAGGAGAGGGTACGCTCTCTTTACTCATTAATTGAAAGAGTATACTAATACTCCATGTGTAAATTAAATGAGTTTTTCAATTTTTTCCAATATGTCTGATATATTTTTTTTAATATAATTAACAAGTCTCTACATGACTTTTATTTGAGATAAAAGATCTATAATTTAAACACTAAACATTTTGGATAGGAGGGACTAGGGAGTATGCAAGAACAAAATTATTGATTCAAATTTTTCATTATTTAAAATTCCACTACATTTAATTGAATTATTTATAATGTGGATAAAAAAAAGAATCAATGATGATAAACTTGTAATATATAAAAGATAAAATTAGTATATGATACTATAGAATTATTTTTCACAATAATGATTTTCCAAGTGTATCAGCAAAAGAGGGATTGATGTTCCAAATAGTGTGAGAAATGGAGTCAAACCGATGGTATGAGCCGTGAACTAAGTGAAAGAAGTTTTCTTATTCATTTTTATTTCCCCCCTTTTAATCGAGAATATATAAAATAACGTTTCGCCGCATCTTATCTTAACTTCAAATAAAAAAATGTTCAGAAATCAAGCCATGTAACTGAGTCATCAATGAGTTGGCATACGCGTATAATACAGTCAATTCACGGAACAACCTCATTTTTTATTTATTTTTTATTAAAATAAATTGACATCAAAATATATTTCAAAGTAAAATGGTACTAATTCATATAATCTTATAAATAATATATAAATAATGAAATTATGTAGATAAGAAAATAGATAAAATTGGTTACCAGCAATGAACATGTAAAAAAAAAGTATTTTATTTTTTAAAAGTGACCCTTATTTAAAAGGAGTGAATGAAGAAAAATTAGTAGGAAGAAGAGCTATGTAAGGGATAATTAATTCGTGTAATTAATGGGTGAAAATAAAACAAATAACTGTTTAATATTTCATATATCTTTTGAATGTAACTTATAAATCCATACTATGTTACACAAAAAAAGAATAAGTATTTCCGTCGTTCCTAAATATAAAACCTAATTGACTTTTTTTCAGAAAAATTTAGAAAGATAAATGAACCACTTCAACATAATGTATTTTGTATATTATTAGATTATAAATTAGCTTATAAGTTAAATAAACTAGTTTATAGATAAAATTCACACAAATCAATTTAAAAGTAACTTATTTAGCTTTCTTATGATTTTTCAAAACCGTCAACTAAATCCTATATTTAAAAACGAAAGGAGTATATTATATATAAGCTATAGCAATCGAGGGAGTATTATCTTTGTGTATTTATATATAACATTATTTATATATATAATTATCTTTTTTATGTAATATGTATATATCAAATTGGTAAAGTGATTAAATACACTATTTTTTGTAGCCTTGTAGGTTTGATATTTATAGTTGTTAGACTATATGTCCAGGTTCGCCCTCGATCAGCCGGATCATCCGAAAAATGATTCGATGGATGAGAAGCGATATGAGAGAAATTGACAGTTGACTTAAACATCATTTATTGCTAATTGAAATTCAAAACATTTCCTTCCAGGAAAATAAGAGAATCTGTCATAATGACTTATTTGCGACATTAATGAAAGGCGATATGACAGTGATATTCTTCCTTTCTTGTGTTCATCATGAACTCTATATAACGGAAGTTCCCTTCATTGTGTTTCTCACCCCGGTTAAAAGAAGTTTCTCTCTGTCTTTTCTCCCTGCTTTCTTTGGGCGATTTACTGTGGGAATCCCTCTAGATTCTTGTAACCTAGATAAACCCGGTTCGTGTTCAAACGTTCAAGTGTTCGGGTGTGTTCCAACAATAGTAATACCAACAAGTTCACGATGAAGTTTCAGCAAGTGCATGATTCTTTTGATGTGCTCAATATTCATGTAAAGATTGAATGGATGAAAAATATATTCGAAAGCAGGATAAAAAAAAAAAAAAAAGATAAGGATGAAAAAATATGGAAATTTATAATTATTAATTCTTGAAAAGATACATGATCCCACGAAAAAACTATTTTGTTTAACTACATATCAAAAGTATTTTCAATTATTTAATGATAATGTATGGCTTGATCCTAAAGAAGTGCGAAAGCAAGAAGCGAGAAATATGAAACTAGAAAGGTGTAAAAATTAAAAAGGAATTGTTATACGACTCCAACGAAGAGATATATTTGATTTGTGATAAGTCTATGCAGATCACTTTTCATGGAAACATTTTGGTCATTAATACCTTCTTTTAATCTCATCGTAATTCTCCCAGAACATATTGAAAAATGTCTAACAAAAGTAAGAAAAATAAGAAAAAAGTTTAAACCATCAATATAAAATAAAGGTTAATTGTAGATATAATTTTACTTGCATAAATCACAAATCAAATATATCATAAAACATCAAACTTTTTTTTTGGCAACATAAAAGATCAAACTCGTAACCTTATGTTTAAGAGTACCTTAATATATTTAGTGTACATTTATTGTCATTGGACCACAATGCGTAACGAATCAGCAGTTCAAATTATTGATTTATTTATTCGTTAAAAGTCAATAAAAGAAAATCAAGCATGTGAATGAAATAATCAAATAAGAGCCATGTAATACACAGCTCATCCGTTCTGATCACCCCTCCTAAAATCTTGGGTCAAAAGGGTCTTATAAATTTATTGTTCTTTTTTTTTTATAGAAATATTACACTATATTAAAAAGATAAATGTCTTACAAACATCAAGGTCTATAATATAATACAATCAAGAAACCTACGTAGAATAGAAAGACAATCCCAAAAAACCTGTTTAGCTCCCATTAGTAAGGAAATCTGTCCATGCATCACTCGTTTGAGCTTTGGGTCCTGAATGAGGAGGTTGATAGGATAATTATATGGATTGGAAATGCAATCCTGATTACCTAAAAACAAGAAGGTCTCTCTAAGATGAGATAAAACAGCTGTCCATTTATCTTGACAACAGCGCATAGTGAACGAGAAATCTTTGACCCATTCTTGCTGAAAATAGATTGAAATCCAAATTGAAGGGGTATGATTCCTTTTAGAATTTTTGATTTTGGAAATAACCAGGATCCAATCATGATCTAAGAGCAAATGAGAATATGAATCTGTTATTGGAGCAGCTGCTAGAGTGGATGGAGTAAGAGACGAAGAAGAAGTTATAAGTGAGGCTTCATAATTAACTTGAGCACAGATTGCAGAAATAACCTGTATAAGACCAACTGAATTATCTGTCGCAAGTCTTTGATTCCTATAAAACCAAATAAAATAAAGCGTCCATGCAACCATTGAAGCAAAATGGTCAGCTTGATTGTCAAAAATATCCATCAACCAGGTGAGGATTTGTCCTTGAGGAATGTGATGAGATAAAAGACCAATAGGTAATCCAAACCAGATAGCACGAGACTAGGGACATTGGAAGAAAAGATGGTACATAGTCTCATATGGACAAGAACAAAACATACAGTCAGGGCTGATGCGCAGATGATGTTTGATTAAATTAGATCTAACTGGTAGAGAATCCCTCACCAATCTCCACAAAAATAATGATAATCTTGGGATAAATCGTAATGTTGTCATTTGATTCCAAAATCTTGAGAAGTCCAGAAAATCACTATGAGTATGTTGACGTGATAATCGATAACCATCAGCGACGTTATATCTACCCAGAGAGTTTCCATTCCAACTAAGACAATCCTTTGTGTTGAACACAGAAAACGGAGTAAAAAGAATCTTGTCGGCCACCTCGAAAGAATATAAAGAATGGACCAAAGAAACATTCCAAATCACCCACTAAACCAAATGATAGTGGATGATTACACTGCAAAGGCCACCATAAGTGGCTAAAGAGGTTAATTTGATAACCATTTCCAAGGCACCAACCAAGACGATCAGTGATTATATTTTGCACCGTCAATTTGACTCGATTTATGTTTAGGTCTCAAAACCAAACCAATTAGAGATTCATTCTCAGCAGATAAAACTCTCCAGACATTCTTGGCCAATAAAGCATCATTAAAAGTAGAGGTTTGACGAATACCTAAATCACTATCCTTTTTCAGACAACAAACTTTGTCCCAAGACATCATATGCATTCTCTTATTATCATTAGAAAACCCCCAAAAGAGAATGCATATGTTGTCTGTTATTTCCTCAGTTTTAGTTTATCCCATGTCCTTCATTGTCTGATATCCCATGTCCTTCATGTCAGGAAGTTTAATACCTAAACCACTATCCTTTTTTAGACAACAAACTTTGTCCCAAGACATCATATGCATTCTCTTATTATCATTAGAAAACCCCCAAAATAAATCAGCAATCCTAATGTCTATTTTATGGGCAATATAATCAAGAAGTTTAATGAAGGACATGGGATAAACTAAAACTGAGGAAATAATAGATTTAATGAGAGTAACTTTTCCAGCTTGAGATAACAACTTAGATTTCCACATCTGCAATCGTTGATCTACAAGTTCTAAAATATCATTAAAGAGAGGAGATCTTTTCTTGCCAAGATCAACGTAAGTGCCCAAATATTTGCCCAATTTCTGAGCAAATGAAAAACCCATTATAGAAGATAGATGTAATTTCTCATTATTAGCAATGTTTGGGCTAAAAACCATAACTGACTTTGAATTGTTAACTCTCTGACCAACTAATTTGCCATAAAATTGTAGCAAGTCATTGACCTTTTTAAATACATCCACCTTAGCTGGACAAATTAGTAAGGTATCGTTAGCATAAAGTAAATGAGTTAAAGGTAGCAAACCTCTGAATACAGACAACCCCCACCACCATCCCAAATTTTGAGCTTGGCCAATAAGCGCAGATAAGACATTAGCACAGAGAATATAAATATAGGGGGATAAAGGATCACCCTGTCTTATGCCACAATTTGGGGAGAATGAGGACGATGGAGATCCATTAATCAAGACCTGATAAGATGTCGAGGTGATACAGGCCATAATCATTTAGATCCATACCTGGGGAAATCTCATTTTCTCAAGTACTGCATGAATAAAAGTCCAAGAAAGACGATCATAGGCTTTTTCAATATCAATTTTCATCACACACCAACCTTGTTTGGATGACCGAATAGATTTCAATTTTGCCATTACCTCACTAACAACCATGATATTATTAGAAATAAGCCTCCCTTTGATAAAAGCATTCTGAAATGGAGAAATTATTTGCTGCATAATATCTTGCAGTCTAAAACACATGACCTTTGTAATAATCTTGTACAACACATTACAGAGACTGATTGGACGAAAATCATTCAATGACTGGGCCTGCTTACCCTTTTGAATCAGTGTAATGTAAATTTATTTTTCTTTTAAATCGTTACATGGTTGTACCAAAAACGTAACCTAATAGCTACTTCTGGATGGAAATAGCTTAAGTCAAGGAAGGTTTTAACTAAATAAGACTGGGTCTGCAACAGAATTGTGAAGTTTGAGCTTGGGTTTGGACATGTATGTAGACTTTCCTTTTTAACAGGAGTTCGAGCCTTCAAAAGGATTAACAGAGCCTAAAAACTTACTCAAAATATAAACCTTTAAATAAGTTTAAGAGCATATATGTCTTATTTCATATATTGCCTCTTTAACCTATTAAAATACCTATGTATGTCTTGGGCCTGGGAGAGGAAGATAAGGAAGGAGGAAAGGGAGATGAAGGGTGGAGACCACCATCAACAGCGACAAGAGGGACTCTCCCTCTTGTCGTGTTGTCCCCTGAAATGAAAAGATGAGAGTGGTGGTGAAAAGATGAGAGTGGTGATGATCGTTATGAATGGCTAAATCGCTGGGAGGAAGAAAGGAATGGGTAAATATTAAAGGGAATAATAAAATAAAAAAATAAACCTTTTTTTGGTCAAGAAATAAAAAAAATAAACTAAATATGTATGGTAATGAAATTTACTAATAGGTCCTTAAATCCTCAAAATAAGATATATTTCTTTAAGATAAAATCCTCATTTCATTTTCTAAAAATTTTCTCCATCTCAAGTTAGGAATTTCCTCCTACTTGGACTTCTTTTGAGTCCAAATATATATATAATATTTTTCTAACTCTAATTTTCTCAATTTAAGGAAGAAATAAGATATTTAAAAATCCCTAAAATATTTAAATTTCAATAAATTTATTTATAAACTCCCCAATTTCATTTATCAATCTCAAAATCGAATCTTAAATTACCACTAGTCCTAAATAAAATCTTAAGGATGTTACACTCCCTCCAGTTCTAAATAGGCTAAAGTATACTTGTGGTCCTTTATATTTGCATCAAGTATTCTTTTGGTCCCTTAGCTTTGAAAAGTGTACTTTTGGTCCTTTTTCACTAACACTGTTAGTTATATTTAATGGAAAGTACTGACTCAACAAATTTAAACGGTAATTTTATAGTTATATGCTAACAAAATTATTGAAATTTTAATTATTTAGTATAACAATTCTTATATTTTAAAAAAATTTTAAAAATATTTAATTCAAATTAAAAAAATGAGGCATTTTAAAAAAGGCAAAACAATTAAAAAATAATTTTTTTAATAGCTTAAAGCTCTGGTGGCGCGGCATTTCCCAAATTTCCCCAAATATTATTTGATTTTCCCTCGTTATTCCCTCTTGCTCAAAGCTCAGAGCTGAAAGCCGATCCCTTCAACCTCGTCTTCTTCGTCTTCCCAAATCTGAACCCAAAGCTCACCATTTCACTCCTTCGTACTCTCTCTCACCTCCGTTGTCACCATTGTTGCCGGCCAGTTCTTCTTCTTCTTCTCAGAAACACAAAGCTCACCGTTCAAACCTAAAGCTCACCATTTTACTCCTATTTCACTCCTTCATACTCGCAGATCTGTCCATTTTCGAATTTTGGGGTAAGATTCTTCAGTCTTCTCTCCCTTCGATTGTGTTCCTGAGTTTTGGCTCTTTGGTTCAATGGTTTGTTCTGGGATTTTATCTCATGTTGATTTCAATTTCCTGTCATGATTAGATTAGGCCATTAATTTTCAGAGCACATTTTAAATATTTATAAATTTTACGTAAAGAAATTTGATTCCTGTGGCTGTATTCTCCGACCCAAAAGTTTGTGTGTGTGTGTGTGTAACTCTGATTGATTTGGTGCTTTATATAATATATCAGAGGTTTTTGATTCCCTAATTGAGGAGAAAACGTCGCCAATTGAGCCAGAAGAGAAAGCGATCCTGTGTTAGATTCCTATTGCAACTTATAAGAGCCTGTTAGTCAAACTATTGGAGTAGATTGCTTGCATTACGATGCTTCATCTGAAACAAATTGGGTGTTTCTGTTGTCAAGCAGTCTAATAGTTGGTCGTTTGGGATAAAATATTTCACAAGGAGGGGTTTTGTGGCATGTACCGTGGTGTGGCTCCAACTGTGCTGGGACTACTTCCAAATTGGGCGTAAGTCTTATTCTTTCTTTTCTTAAGAGCTTCTTCTCACTCGCTGCTTTGTATGATAAATATTCCCTACAAATTTTCTATCCTTCTCCATTAATACTCGTGGCTCACCCTGAAATGTAGAATGTAACACCTGGACTTTTATTACTATATTATAGCCTTTTAATTGAATTATTACCACTTTTATGAAAATTAGAAGCCCAAAAATACGATAAAATTTAAAATCTTTTCTTTTCAATCATTGAACTAATCTTCTTTCGATTGGAATGGGCTTTTCGTACAACTTAGAATTTAAATCTTTTTATAAATCAAAGCGGTACATAACACAATTAAACTACTTAAGTTTCCTTATGATTTCTTCCCCTTGATGATAGTGTGTGGGGAGCGAAAACCCATTCATGAGTTCTCTGTATCTACTTATGGGTTTCTGCCTTTCCAATATTAAAACGCTAGGGTTACCTCAGTTGATAACCCTTCTACCAGAATGCACAGCGTCATTAGGGTAATACATACATTTACATACGGTTAAGTATTAAGTCTTTATATTCATACACTACCTTTTTGGAGTATCTATTCATAATTCATAACATTTAGGAAATTTAAATCCCTTAATAAACTTATGTAGCTCTATTTTCTATACTTTCTATTATTAATTTAGTAATTTAATTTTACAATATATACAAATAATATTTCTCAGGTATTTGACTACCTCTTGTCAAATTATAAGCCTAATTCTTTCATCTAATCTTCTTCCCCAACTAGCTCTTCCCAACCTGCGTACTGAAAATGTTTGGGGAAGGGGGTGAAATTGGAAATCCCAATAGCAGTTTCTTTCATTAACATATGTTATCATGCTAATATTGTCATGTATATATTTCATAAAACTGCACAAATGATGATAGTATTACTCCTATTAATCTGTGTGTGATCCGCACCTACCAACCACTAATAACTATACTTTCGTTAACTAGTGAAGGCTCTACCTGCAGGACTTCTCGTTATAACAATCCCGTTATAACTAAACTGGTATGGCAAAGGGGTAGCGAACCACCTAAGCCTGGAGTACTCCAACTGAGGAATAACAACTTACCAACTAAATGCAACATATATTATAAAATAATACATGCAATTTAATTGTTACTGAAATAAACTGCTACCTGTACTCTGAGCTTACTCTTCACTGTATTCCTTCCCTTCTACGTTCTCTGGAAATTCGATCTCACTATCTTGTCCTATAAATATTTATAATACCGGAATAATATGTCAATGTCTAAACTCTGGCATAATAATTAAACGCCTCTCACGGGCCTATTGCACTATCCCTTCATATTTCTAATACTATATTTAAATTTCTATTTTCTTAGTGGGTAATCACACTATTATCAAACAATGCTTACGCAAGTATAGGAAATATCCTAATTTCTTTTAAATCAAACTTACTCCATATAATAACATATATAACAATTTACTTTATCTATTTAAGTCTTTAAGGATCATATTTTTCGTCTATATTAATAATTACCTACAACTTAATTTATTATAATTATCTTAACCATTTAAGATCAAAAGATCACTTTTTAATTATTCAATTCCAATTAATGTTTCTTATTCTCAATGTTTGACAGCTTCCATATTTATAATTAATAACTGGTTACTTAATTATAATATCCTCAATCTTTCATACCTTAATAATTATTTAACATTCTCATTTCAATAGTGGCTAAAATTCAAACATTTCCACTTCTATTACTAATTAACTGTATAATCTAAAACAAACAGAAACCTTGATCCTAAATACTCTTAACAGGTACAATATTTATATGGATCTTAAAGACTTTATATTATAAGCTAACTTATATATCACCTATATTAAACTAAACATTATTACATTCCATTATAAAACTTATAACCAAAGAAAATCAACTCTAATATTTTAATCAACCTTAACACTTCGTTATGTGGCTTTCCAACCCATGAACTTTAATTCATACTTCAGCCAAGTCACACAGCACACAACTTTAATCAAGGAGGCTTAAATTCATTTTAACTTCAATGTCTCACACTAAATCAATAAACCAGTTTGACAATCACAAACAAGATAACCCACTCAACTTCACATTTACCTAGCCTGGTTCTTACTAAAATAAGCACCACAAATTACTTCTTTTCCTTCCACTGCAGCAGTCAACCAGAGCCAGCAAAAGTAGCACAAAATTATTATAATTCTAATACCCTTCAAGAAAATCATTCCACCTATCATCATGTTATATCACTTCATTAGACTTTAGTCTAATTTACTTCTAGATTACTAACAACCTCAAAGTTCTGTATTTTAGCATAAAACAACATCATTATCCCAAAATATAGTCTAACATGAAAAATGCTAAAATCCAACTTTAATAAACTCCTAGCATGTTCATAGACCCAATTTCATTGAATCAAAGCTTTAACAGTCCACACAACACTACATTTAATATCACAGCCATTTCTCTTTCTTATCATTGAACCCATTGGCCGGTACAATAAGAAGGAAGAGAAATGAGCAAGTAATCACCAAAACAGAGCAACCAGACATTGAATTAAACCAAGACAAGGAATTCATAACATTTATACTCCCTATTTCCTCATTCAATCAATCATCACAACACTTTTCTTCTCCCTTTAACCAATCTGTCAGCCAGGGCATCAAGGGAACCAAAAATTGAACATTTACTAATTTAATAACCATCCTTTGTCAACAAACAACTTCAATTCACATTTCAGAATAAACAAAATATCAATTCAGATTTATGCTCCTGGACCTGGACCAACAGAACAGAGGAGCAAAAATAACAAGAATTTCTAAGCCTTCATTCGCTAAATTTCATAGGGATGAAACGTCAAGTATTATAGTTTCCGAAATTCAATTCTTTTTCTTTCTTTAGTCTTGGCCAAGCAGAACAGAAAAAGGAACAGTAGGAGCAAAATCCAACTGAAGCTAAGCAACAAATCACAAAAGCATACCCTTTTAATGCCTCAAAAATCGACAGCATAGGGAACAAAAATAGAACAAGAGCAGGGGGAAATATGAACAAGAATCAAGCATCACTAAGGGGAGTGAAACTCAGCCATTACAGGAGGAACAAGAATAGGAAAGAGCAAGAATCCAATTATTCCAAATTTCATTAATTCCCACATTCAAAACACTTACCGTAGCTTCTAATTGCAAGTGCATTACGTCCAAAATTCTCCCCTCTTCCTTCATTTTCGATTGAACAAAGCAGAAGCAGAGAAGGAAGAACAAAATTTCAACTTCATCAAATCACCCAAACTACCAGAGCAATTATCAAAATTCTTGTTCATTATCCACCCAAGAATTTCGGCAAACAGAACGAAGAGGAAACAGGGAAGAACATGGGAAGAACAAGAAGCTTAAACCTCAACAAACCAACCCTACAAGACTCGTTTGTAGCATCAATCTTACTCCTAAACAAGTTTAATTAAGCTTATATTCATCAAACAACCAAAAATTCCCAAATTTCCCTTCGGATGAACAGTACCCGGAGAGGAACAATTTGAGCAATCGGCCAAATCAAGCTTTCCTCACTAAATCCACTTGAAGAACATCCTTAATCAAGTTCTAAGCTTCATTTTCATGCATTTTGAAGCTCCAAAACCCCCCCCCCCCAAATTTTGAATCACTTCCTCACCATTTCAGCTCGAATCGAACAAGAGAGAGGGAGAAATGGAAGGAAAGAGCTTACCCAAGGTTAGCCTCAGTGTCTTGAACATTTTGCTCCTCCTTGCACCGCCGCTCGCTGCCGAACTGGCCGGAGATCGCCGCTGGACAAGGAACCCGAGGGAGAGCAGAGAGTCGAGAGCAGAGAGTAAAAGAGGGACTGTATGTATGTGTATTCGGGTGAGGGATAGAGATAAAGAAAAGGGAAATGAAGAAGGAAACACGTGTGTGGTAAATATTAAAAAGTAACACTGATATTTTTTTCCTAATAGGTATTTTACTATCTTGCCCTTCTTTTTATCACTGAAGATATTTTTAACTAGAGGCAGATATTGTCTTTTTCATTTCCTATTTTCTATTTTTCTCTTAAATCATAATTTCATTTACCATTCTCATTTAGAAATAGACCTAAATCTGTCCCCAAAATAATTTCTCTAGATATGCTTTAATTTCTAAGTTTATTTATAAGACTTTTTAATTAATAACCTATACATCAAGATTCTAAATTTCCCCTTATTTAAATTTATCTTTTAACTATTTTTCCTTAACTAATTAAGAAAATAAACTTTAAAAATTATTAAAATATACCTGGCCTCATAAATTTATTTATAAGGCTTTTTAATTTCTAAATACCTTCCTAAGACTTCAATTATGTCCTTGTTATCCCTTTTTCTCCAAATTAAGTTTTATCTTCTAATTATTTCTCTTTGTTTCTTAAATAAAATAAGCCTTAAAATGATTAAAAATGCCTAACATCATGAATTTATTTATTTTAATGCTTTTTAATATTTTAATAGTATTTCTAAAACATTATTAATTCCTTATATCTATTTTGTGAATTTTGGGATGTTACATAGAGGCTGTTGGGTGAGTATATACACTAGCAATTTGAACTGAAGTTTCTTATTCATGAAGATTAATATTTAATTAATGATTGTTGTAGTGACATCATTGATGGCTTTGTACTGAGTTAACCAGAAGTATAAATATGAAGTCTTATCCTACCAATCTATGATTTATGGCTATTTTGATGGATTAAGTTACTTGATAGAATTGTGAATTTGAGAAATAGAATTCTTCTGTGTTATGCCTGTTTTTGTGTGTACATAATAAAAGAGAAAGGTCAAGGTTGCATCTTCAAATAGAAGGAAACAAATGAATATGAGTGACCATCAAGCCTATGCCTGCTGTATACCAATATTTCCTGCACTAGATTGGCTTACAGTTGCATTATAGATTGTATTGACCCTAAAAAATCTCTTTATACTACTGATGTTGAGCTTGTTTCCCCTGTGTTTGGGAAAGTAGAGTGCAGATTTTGTCAGTTTGTATTTTTATAATTTCAATGTGAACTTTCAGGTTTATTTTACCATGTATCAGCACTTTAGGATGCCTCTTTTTTCATATGGTTAGTCCTTTAATTTTTACTTTTCATGTTGGAGTTAACAAGAGATTGTTTGAACGTTGTTTTTTTGTTGCTCATGATGAGGGCATTTGGGGTTTGTATAGTGGCTTTGTACCTGCTCTCCCTAGCATCAATCATGTTTGCCATTCAGTTTCCAACATATGAGAAAATAAAATGTTACTTAGCAGACCAAGGTAGTTTCTAGCCATTTGTTATCCTTTTGTGAACTCTTAAAAAGTATTGGCACTTACTTCATGGGATCATATTTTGGGTCAGAGAATACAGCCACAGATACTCTTGCAAGAATTTTAACTCTTAAAAAGTTTTGGCACTTACTTCAGTTTCCTATCATGATTAGAAAGTTCTTTTGCAGTCATGTTCTAATTTTATAGTCCTTTTTGGTGGTTAATTAATTTTTATTCAGATTCTTAGATTAAAAAATTTATGAAATAGTGATGACACTCACTTTTAATCTTAATCATTATCTACTTTAAAACAGATTAATGCCTCATTTGGTAGCCTAAATTTGTTTTCGGGGGTTGGAACTAACAATTTCTACCTTTCTCAACTTATTTTAAAATAATTACAATACACTATAAATTTAAAAGAGATAATACTAAAATTTGATATAAATGTAACAAAACATATATGTTGAAAAGTTAAATTATGACCAAAGAAGAATCATGATTATATGGCTATAAATTTATCTATGTATAGACCTTGCCTAGTATAGTAGTATTTGGTGTGATGGAGTAGAGTTCAATTTTTTCTTTAATTCTTGGAACTTAAGAATTGTCATTGATTGACAATGAATGAATTGTGTTGTGGTTAATAATGTTTGGAAGTCTATAGGCATCCGATAGCTCTTATAAAAATTTGCTTTAGAGTATCTTCTTTAACACACTTGCTCCGGTAGAACTTTGGGTTTTCCTATGCACTGTTTGAACGACGTATGTAATTCCAATTCTGTAACCACGTTAAAAAGGATTACTAAACAATAAGAAAGGTTTATATGCTCTAATTAGGATAGTTTCATTGGTTACTTAGATACATTTTACTTATTTTATTTCGATTGTTAGGTTGATCTAATTATGTTATTTATATGTTGTAGGAATTTGAACAAGAATTTTCCTGGTCCACATTTTCATCCTTCACCTAAAGACAAGTCAGAGAATTGAATCAGGTATATTATATGTTATGTTAGGTGCTAAGACTACTGTGTGGACGTTTAATATACTTTTATGAAATGATTGCATTGTGGAACTGGATTTGTGAGCTGTAATTGAGTTTTTCTGCCTGTGAATATATGTTCTATGATGAATTTTGTTGTGGTGGGTTATCCATATTTATATTAAAAGTGACGGCCTTAAGCCTGTGATCGTTCATTTTGTAGCCGTTATACTGCCAATTTTTTGTTAAAAAAAGGTAACATCATAAGGTGGTACCTAATGAGTAAATCATATAGATCGATCTTACCGTCACTTTCCTTTAGTAGGTTACCATGTTGAATCGGAAATGGATGTCTTGTGATCGGCGTTCAAGGGAATATATAGAGGGAGCAAAAGAGTTCATTGAATTTGCTGCTGAGCATGCAGAGAATGCTAATAGAATTGTATGTCCTTGTATGTCGTGTTTGTATGGAAAGCGTCTTCGTCCTCTTGACTTGTTGGGTCATTTAATTTGTCATGGAATCGATCCGTCTTATACATGATGGACAAAGCACGGTGAGACCTATGAAGATGAATGAGGAGACCGGGTACCTGATGTTAGTAGCGCTTCAAATGTGCTTGACACAGACATGTGTGATGAGAGTGATGATCTTGAAGTAATGTTGAACGTGGTGGGTGAGGAGAATCTTGAAATGTTTGAGACACTGAAGAGCAATGCAGAGACGCCTTTATATGTGGGATGCAGCAAATACACAAGGCTGAGTGCGGTGCTTAAATTGTATAACCTGAAGGCGCGATACGGTTGAAGTGATGCAAGTTTCACCGCGCTACTGTCCGCTCTGCGAGATATACTCCCAGAAGCGAATGTACTCCCCTCGAAAACATATGAGGCAAAGAAAATTTTTCAGTCGACCAGTATGAAATATGAGAAAATACATGCATGCCCTAACGACTGTATTTTATTCTGGAACCAGTATGCATCGTTGGAGAAGTGTCCTAAATGCAGCTCATCTCTGTATGGAAAGAAAAGTAAGAGTCCTTCTAAATTATTGTGGTACTTTCCGATCATTCCAAGATTCAAGCGCATGTACAGTAATGCCGATGTTGCAAGACTTTTGACATGGCACGTTGATGAGAGGATTATAGACATCAAGCTTAGGCACCCCGCAGATGCCCCCCAATAGAAAAAAATTGATTACGAGTACCCTGAGTTCGGTGAAGAACCAAGAAACCTACGGATTGCATTGGCAACCGATGGAATCAATCCGCATGGAGTTTAGAGTAGTACTCACAGCACATGACCGGTGATTCTGATAATATACAACCTCCCCCCAAATTTGACCATGAAACACAAGTTTATGATGCTTTCCATGCTTATTTCCGGGCCTAGACAGCCCAGCAACGATATAGACATATACTTGGATCCTTTGATTGAAGACCTGAAGCATATGTGAGATTCAGGTGAGACGGTTTTTTATGGCTGTAAGGAAGAAAATTTTAAATTGAGAGCCATGTTGTTTGGAACAATAAATGATTTCCCAGCATATGGTAATTTTTCTGGATACAGCATCAAAGGATATGGTGCATGTCCTATATGTGAAGATGATACCCATTCGATGCGACTGAATCATTACAGGAAAAATGTTTACATGGGACATCGGAGGTTCTTGCCGTTAAAACGTCGTTGGCGGATGTGGAAGAAGGCATTTAACGGGGGCTCAGAAGAAGGTAGGCCACCGAGAATATTGACCAGGGAAGACGTTTTTGAAAAGGTGAGCAAGTTAGAGAATGATTTTGGCAAGCCTTTTGCTAAAAATGTGTTGACAAGTGGTTGGAAGAAGAGATCCATATTCTTCGAACTCCCGTATTGGAAGTCCTTATATGTTAAGTACTTTCTGGATGTGATGCATATTGAAAAAAACATCTGTGATAACCTAATTGGCACGTTGCTAAATATGCAAGGAAAAACTAAGGATGGTGTCAATTCAAGGTTAGATATGCTCAAGTTGGCAATAAGACAAGAGTTGGCACCTGTCGAGAGAGGATACCGCACTTATTTACCTCCAGCAGCTTACACACTTTCGAAGAAAGAGAAAAGATCATTCTGTGAGTTCCTGAATGGGATCAAAGTTCCAGAAGGCTACTCTTCAAATGTAAAGAACCTTGTATCCATGAAAGAGTTGAAGTTGAATAACCTAAAATATCATGGTTGTCACGTCCTAATGCAAAATTTATTCCCGATCGGTATACGCAACATTTTTCCCAAGAAACTGCGGAGTACGATCACTAGACTGTGTATTTTCTTCATGAGACATGAGTACTATCACCTTAGCCTATTCAGTATGGTTTTTTGAGGAATTCTTAGGTACTCTGGGAGTACAAGCACATCTGAACACTGACCAATGACATCAACCCATGTGTAGCACTTTCATCCCACATGGCTGCTTACACGTCTCTCCCCACTCTTAATAACTAAATAGTGTTATTAAACTATATAAGTAATACACATCCCATTCTTGATATTACAGCTACTTGACTATAAAATAAAAACATGATATTACTAATTAAAATATGGAAGATTAATTATTGTAACTTTTACATGTAAAGATGTCTTGTATGTTTTAACATCTTTCTCAAATTAGATTCCTACAAAAAAAAATCAACTTTTCTTTTTTACATATTCATATGGATGGTAGAGTTGATACTAATGGCAATCTCCTTTATACACGCCATATGAAAGGGACAAAGGGTGATTTTGGTCTGAGAATTAATATAATCAAAGTCCTTAGGGGCCTCAATTAACTTAGTGATTTATTGTTGTGCTTACAATTTAAATTGATTTGTAATTTATTGTTGGTTTTGATATAATCAGAGATCTCAGTTTAATTAGAGGATTTATGAGATCAAACCTTAATTAAGTTTCATCCATAGGCCTTGTAATTATTCTTATTTTAATTAGTAATATCATGTTTTATTTTATAGTTAAAGAATTTATATAAATTCTTGATTTTATCCAATTTAGTTAAGTAACTGTTATATTTTTTTGGAATTGGATGTGTATTAACTATATGGTTTAATAACATTATTTAGCTGTTAATAACATGTTTTATTTTTGTATCTTCCTACTTTTCATTTTCAAGCAAGCCTAATTAATTTTTTTTACGTTTTTATTTAATTATTTAGATTACATATATAATTTCTTTAAATTTTTGGGAGGCAACAGACATTGGCCCAAAAAATGTTTACGGAGGCCAAACATGAGGGGGGGGTAGGAGAGAGAGAATCAGAGAAAGAAGAAGGGCGGTACGAAACTGACGGAATTGGTTTCGGTACTCGTCGCAAAGATAGGTAGAGGGCGCTCATCTACTCTGGACAGTCTAGATTGGATTTGGACGGTCCAGATTTAATATTTTTAAGTTTGTGATTTTAAAAAAAATTATTTTTATAGTTACAAAATCTAAAATGAAGACAATATCTTAACTATCATTTTGTCAAAAAAACATATTATTTATTTAAAAATCACACACTTAAAAACATTAAATCTGGACCGTCAAGATTTAAATCTAAACGGTCCAGAGTAGATGAGCGCCCTCTACCTATCTTTGCGACGAGCACTGAAACCGGTTCCGCAACTGACTTGGGGAGGAGGAGTGGGTCTGCAGTGGAGAGAGATTATGACAATGCACTGCTTTCCATATAAATGCCATTAAAATAATAGAAAGAGTCGGTAGAGACATGTAAGCAGCCCTGAGGGATGAAAGTGCTACACATAGGTTGATGTCATTGGTCAGTATTCAGATGTGCTGGTACTCCCAAAGTACCTAAGAATTCCTCTGGTTTTTATCTTTTCCCTCTTGGTATCAGCCTATCAGAGTGAGTAAACAGTGATGACATATGAACCATCTGCTTCGACTGGTCATTTCAAAATCTCATCACCAGTGTCCAAAAAGGCAAAACTTACTCTCTTTTTCAATCATATAGTCAAACTTCCTCAATCAAGCTGGATGGAGGAAATTACTTGGTGTGGGAGTTTGTAATTGATGGTACTTCTTCAGCCCCTCCTCGTCTTACTTCAACAGGAGTGAATCCAGCCTACAAAAAATGGTATGCATGTTGGTGGATGGGTTGGCTAAGGAACACCATGACGCAAGACATTGGTGCTCAACTCTTGCATTGTAAAACTGCTTATGAACTCTGGACGGGTGCTCGTGATCTCACATATGCTTCTACCAAGGGTCATATAATGGTGCATATATCTGGGTTACACTTCACCAGGAATAATGTGAAGATGGATGCCTCTGCCAACGGAGTCATAATTCCCCTCCCTATTCCATTCAATATTCCATGGATCTACACACCAAATTTAAACTCAAACTCCAATTCCACTTCAAGTCTTATTATTTATAAAATGAAAATAATATGTCTATTTATATGTATGTTTGTTACAGCAAGGAACCTTTATGTGACTATATACATACATGCAAATTAATTATTTCAGCCATATCACATCACGAGAGAAAGAGACTTGGGGGCATGTATGGTTTTGCTTTCAAAATAGTTTTGTTATGAGAATATAAAAATATATTTGAAAAAGCATTTTTATTATGCCTTCAAAAAACAAAAATCTAGTTAAAGTGCATTCTGAAAAAAAAAAACATTTTTATGTTGTATTTCATTTCCCACATTAAAAAATAGAGAAGAACATTATTATTTTATCAATTAATCGTGGCCATACCAATAAAATAAATATTTTCACCCTTCACCTTTTCATTTTAAATATTTTTTAAAAAAATAATAATTCAAACATATTTTCAAAAAAAATATTGCTTTAAAACTTTTTCTAAAAAATTACTCTACACATAATTATTTTGTAACATCTCAGGGTCACTCTCAAAATTGTCTATTTGAAGTTCTAAAGGGTGGATTGCGAAGTCTAAAATTAATTTTGGAGAGAGGTACAAATTATGACACATGTAAAGCCCAAAATGGATCGATATGGGACTTCACATATGTAAAAAAAAATGCAATTAAATACTTACTTTTTTAGTTGTAATCTTAGAGATTTGTATATTATGATCAGAAGCTTTTTTTTTTTTTTTTCCCTTATACAATATGATCAGAAACTCTACCAGTCAAAATCTATTTGGCTATTCAAAATTTATTTGACTAAAAGATTTGATGTTCTCTCCAAACAAGGCATGAGTTAAGACTACCATCATCAGAAATTAGACCGTCTCGTCAGACATGATTTGCCAATGTTATATTCCAAGGAAGCTAAAAGCTAGCATATAAGATCACCGTACCATTCTCAAAACTCGTAGAAACTTCATAAAGCTCAAAGCTCAAAGCTCAAAGCCTCAAACTCCCTTCCTCTAATGTCGTACTAGGGACGTGTGAGCTGACAATGTTTCGTCATGTTTCAATTTATTATATTATATTTAAGTTAAAGTATACTTTTGATCATTTATCTTTGCATCAAGTCCTTTTTTGATCATTTAACTTTGAAAAGCACACTTTTTATCCTTTTTCGCTAACGTCGTTAGTTTCATTTAAAGAAAATAATTTTTATATTTTAAAATTTGATCATTTTTATTAATATTTAATTATACAATTACTTTTTAGATTTACTGAGTCAGCATTTTCCATTAAATGAAACTAACGGCGTTAGCGAAAAAGGACCAAAAGTGCACTTTTCAAAGTTAAGGAACTAAAAAACTTGATGTAAAGATAAAGGACCAAAAGTATACTTTAACCTTATATTTATCATATTTTCAAAAGTTACCCAAAATAGCTCCACAAAATAATAAGAAATCTTTTTTCTCAAATGTTGATTATTTTCAAATGAAAAAAAAAAAAAGAATGAGACAAAAAGAAAAGATTGAGAGAAAATCACAAAAGGATGTATGGGTAAATCAATCGATTTAGAAATCTTTAGGGTTAATATAATTTTTGGTCCATGAACTTTCACTCAATTTTGGTTTTAGTCCCTGAACTTTAAAATTTTTGGTTTTGATCCCTAAACTTTCGGTCAATTTTGGTTTTGGTCCCTGAACTTTGAAATTTTTGGTTTTGGTCCCTGAACTTTGGGTCAATTTTGGTATTGGTCCTTGAACTTTCAATAATTTTGGTTTTGATCCCTCAGTTTAAAAAAAACTTCAAAAAAAAAATTAAAGTTGAGGGACCAAAACCAAAATTACTGAAAGTTCAGGGACCAAGACCAAAATTGACCCAAAGTTCAGGGACCAAAACCAAAAATTTCAAAGTTCAGGGACCAAAACCAAAATTGACCAAAAGTTCAGGGATCAAAACCAAAAATTTTAAAGTTCAGGGACCAAAACCACAATTGACTGAAAGTTCAGGGATCAAAAGTTATATTAACCCAAATCTTTAATAACATGTTTCGGCCTACTTAGGAATTTATTGAAAGGAAGGCCCTAATTTAAATTTGGCTATTTCATATGGATTTAAAAGTTTATATTGAATCATTACATATCGTCATTTGTCGGTGGTCAAAAAAATCTCGTCGCATCATATCTGTCTTACATCCCTCTTCCCGAAAAGGTCCAAGATAAAGTAAAAAGCCCGTATTTCAATTTGTATTCGGGCCCTTTTTCGCTCTCTAACAGAAATCTATAACCCTTTGTTCCCTTAATTTATTTAGTTATACAAACAAGGCCCACAACCCAGAAAACATAAAAATCGGACTATAAGACCTTAAGAGCCTGTTTATTTATGTTTTCTATTTTCTTTTTCTCAACACGGTTTTATAAAATTTTATTTTTACAAAATTTTTATAACAGATAGTTGTTTTGAAAAAATACATTCGGCACGCTTGTCTTTGCCTTCTCTCCTTACCGGTTACCATTGCCCAATAACACTCCCTCACTTGTGAGTACATACTTTTTCACTTTATATTGAACCATTTCATAACATAGTCATTTGTTGCCGATAAAAAACATTATTGGCAATTTGGCAATATATTGACAAGTAAAATAGCATTTATGAACAAGTGAGGAGTGTTGTTGACAATGGAAAGAGAAATTAATAATGTCAGTATTCAAGAGCCATATTGGTGGTGAAACAAGAGTTGCTCCCATATGGTTACATGTTTAAACAGACATAAGTTAAGAGAGAAGAAAGAGCAACTAATGTAATGATAAATGAATGAGAGCAATGGTAATAATGTCTTTTTGTGCATGAAATCTCCTACTCTTAGGTTTCTTAGGACTTCTTAATAATTTCGTGATTTCAAAGAATTTGATTGTAGAAAATTGTCTTGTTTGGGACTTGAAAGAACATTTCCCTAAAATTGGCTATGAACTGGTAAAACTGTAAAAGAGCTCCCTCTCGTTTTTTTTTTTTTTTTTTTACTGTATTTTCAATGTTATTTTACTTTTCTTCGTTTTTTTACTGTATTTTCATTGTTATTTTACTTTTCTTTCATTTCTCAGTATGGGTTATTGATGTTAACTAAGTATAAAAATATGACTTAGCTTCTTTTTTTTTTTTCCAAAATGAATTCTTTTGAAATACAGGAAAGAGTTATGTGTGTGTGTGTGTATAAGAAGGAAATATAGGAAAGAACTTTTAAGTTTCACTTTCAACCCGTGATGTATAAATTTTTTTGTTTAACTAAATACTCTACAATTTAAAGATTTTGTAAATGACCATGAGCAATTAACTCCTAATGTTTCGCCGGAGGAACTGGCTCTTATGCTCTTAATTGAATGGACAAAGTCATATTATATTCACAACATACTCACATCATGTTTTAGTTTGAAGATAAGCTCATCACACAATTATAATTTTTGTCGTCTAACTTGAATTTTATGTAATATTTAAAGTCTTTTAATTGTGACATTGTTAGTGGCCGATGATATTGTGTCAATAGTCATGGTTTATTTTAACTTCTTACACTCTCTAGGTTCTAAAATCATGGTAAAAATAAATACTAGATGATTATTCAAAAAAGCGAGCAATTTATCTACATCTATTTTATTGGCCAAAAAAAAATCTACGTCTATTTACATTGATTGCTTATGAACATTCTAACTTCTTACACTCTCTAGTTGTAAAGTTTTATAACCCCATTTCTTCAATTTTTTAAGATCAAACTTACAAAATTTTCCCTCCTTTCCCATCCCCCTTCAAATTCTTCATATCAAACAAACCCTCAAATAACACCATCTATATATATATATAGAATATAGGGTTAAGAGTAAAAAAAATACACTTGTTATTTTTGTCAAAAGTGTGTCCAACATCAAGTTTTTTTTTTTTTTTGTCAAAAGTGATAATGAGTTACTAAAATAAGATCAAAAGTCACACTTTCCATTAAAGTTATGAATGTTGACCGTAAGTTCTATATGTTTGACTAAAACCGGTGAATTGGCAGCTAATGTAGAAGTGTTTAATTAATGTGGGTCCAGTAATAATAAATTTTAAATTTTTAGTAAAAGCGTTATCTCCGGTTCTCTCTCCACCTCTTCTTTTTCTCCTTCTCTCCTCTTCTTCCTTCTCTTCCTCAACAATCACCACCATCTCCTAGTACTCCGACACCTCATCATCAAAAACTCTTAGTGCCTGTATGGGTGAAAAACCAAACATAGGTTTTGAGTCCAAACGTAGGCTTTAAAACCTAGGTTAGGCTTTAAAACCTAGGTTTGGAATGGTAGCCAAACACTTTTTTTTAATAAATCTAGGTTTGGACTCAAAACCTAGGTTTTAAAAAAGGTAAGCCAAACACTTGAAAAAATGTGAAAAACCCTTTTGGATTGGAAACCTAGGTTTTGGCCACCAAAACCTAGATTTTGAATAAGCTACAATTTTCCCCTTTTGTACAAAATACGAGGTAAAAAAATGCTATCATTACACATGTCATAATGATCTACCAAAAATACCTTTATCCTCTCTCTTTCCCAACACATTAAACTTATATCCTTTTTAGTAATTTACACAGAAAAAGTCATTCTCAAAACAATCATCCAAACACTCTCATTTTATCAAAAGCCATTTTTTCAGAAAAGCTGAAAAAAGTTATTCTCCAGAAGTTATTCTTTAAAATCTAATCCAAATAAGCTGCTACTTTTTTCAGTTTTTACGTGAAATACGAGGTAGAAATATACCATAATGCCCTTATCTTCTCTTTTTCCCAACACATTAAACTTATGTCATTTTTAGTAATTTACACATAGAAAAGTCATTCTCACAACAACCATCCAAACACTCTCATTTCATCAAAAGCCTTTTTTTTCAGCTTTTTTCTCAGAAACTATTCTCTATAAGCTAATCTAAACATGCCATTAATTGCAGATCCTTGATTCAGAAAAGATTATTGTCCAATGAATTAGAGAACAAAGTATATTATTTTTGCCGTTGGCTTTGACATTTTGAAGAGGCGCCGTGATCCCTGGTTCCCAGCACAAAAAAGCTTTTAGGTATTTACGTATCTACGCATATGTGTGTGTATATATATATACTTTTACAACACACACATATATAATGTTTGTATTTCGACGTGAATCGGTGAATGTATAATTAATATACTATTTTTCATGGACTGAACATGCATAACTTTTGCACACTCACATCACATGATTCAATGTAGAGTTGAAGGGTGCTACTGACTTTTCAATAATGCCATGTGGTACAAGGAGGCACACATTACCAGCCGTACATCAGTTGGCTGAGTATGCCCAGACTCACCAAAGGAGCGTCGTTTCTACGCGCACATTGTTCCCTTTTTTCTCTTTTTGTTCAGATAGAAATTAGAATACACTCATTATTAATAAAAAACCAAAGAAAGATGCATTCCAAAATATATATACTGGGAAAATTAATTTAAAATTTAAGAAACATAATTAAGATTAAGATGAGGTCCTACAGAGTTACAATGCCAAAAATTGTAATTTACAACTTCGTGTACTACTTCATCTTAATTATAATTTTCCCTTATGAACTCAAATTAACTTTTCCCATATATATATATATATATATATATATCTGATGGGTCTTGTAGCCACGGTAAACACCTCCTTAACGGGTTCAATTTTTTTATTGAGAAAAAGTAAAATCTATATACAAATCTAACATTGAAAGAGATTGGTCTCATCATCATATGCAAAATGGCTTGAGGATATGTAATTTGGTTGCAAGAGTTAGATTAGTCAATTGTTATTATTTTTTTCATTAGAAGATCTAAATCATGGTCGCCAATCCAATTTGGATTCATCTAATCCAACGCTTCATATATACTTGCCATATGTGTGTGTATAAATTCAAATAAAATAAACAAAATTAATAAATATTGACACTTGCCAGAAATGAAAGAGATAATAATTCAAAAAACGAAAAATAAACATATTGCATTCCCAATTTATGAAGAAAATAATACAAAAGTAATTCATCTATAAATTAAAATTGAGATAACCAGTTGGTAAAAAAAAAAAAAAAAAAAATTTGAGATAACCACAACTCAGTTCCCATTACATTAGTAAGGCTTCAAGTTACTCATTTTTATACTACTTCCTCAATTCTATTATATGTAAGACATGTTGGATTTCTTTAAGATTGATCATAAAAATTAAATAAATTATTTAATTATGATATATATTACATATCATTAGATTATATATAATCCATAAGTCAAATTAGTTAGTTTAGAGAAAAATGATAAATATAGATATTTTAAAGTTTGAAGTGATATATTTAACTTCCTTAATCTTCTGAAAAGCCAATGGCATCCTATATTAGCTATTAAAGGGAGTATTATTTATTATATACAACAAATAATCTGGGAAAAAAAATATATACAACAAGCAAAAGTAGAATCTATATACTCATCTAGTCCTATTTATAGGGCAGAGAGATAATGTTTTATTTGGTCCTATATATAAGTCACCTCATTAAATATTTAGTGTGCATGTACATGTTTACCCTTCATTTATTATGTGTTGACTTTATTTTAATGTGGTATAGTGGATATTAAATATAGGTAAAGTTGTAAATTTGTTATATTTTAGTGGAAAGTTAATGAATTTTAAGGCTTTCCTTGGTCTGTGTGAAATATGCTAAAAGTGCCTTTTAAATAAGATCATAGGAGTATTTTTTTTAGCAAAGAACCCTATATTACATTAACCCTAAAAAAAAAACAAAAATTCTCCAGACACAACGCAGGGTCACAAAAAGAAGGGAGGGGGAAAAAAAAGATGACGAGAGGAGTGAAATGGTGTCAAGCTGCATTTTCCTGTTGTATATATGTGTGTGAACTGTGAATTGTGACCACGTTCCTCACTCCCTCACTACGTACCATACTCTCTTACCTGTCTGCCTCTCTGTCTCCCTTCTCTCTTTCCTCTTCTTCTTATTTAATTCCCCTCGCTTTCTCTGCCTTATTGACCATTCTCATTCTCCATATTCTCCTCCCCCAACGTGCACTCTACTAATTCCACCATCTTCTTGACATACAGGAGAACAATGCCGGAGATGGCTTCTGCTAATTCCAACTACCCCAATAACAATCAGTTTGGTGACACCACTCTCACCAAAGTGTTTGTTGGTGGATTGGCTTGGGAGACTCCCAAGGACGCCATGAGAGAGCATTTTCAGAAATACGGTGAGATCCTCGAGGCCGTCATTATCTCCGATAAGGTCACCGGTAGATCCAAGGGCTATGGCTTCGTAAGTTCATCATCATATTTAATTCCATTCAACGAACTCGATCGTTTGTTTTTTCGATCCATTTCGAAATTCGTGGATCCTGATCATCAATCAATGTTAATTAGTCCTTATATTCCTAAATATAATACCTATTTAATTTATTAGATGAAAGATGTTAGTTGAGTTAGTTAAAATCATGTGATAATACTAAAACATCTTAACTAACTATCTTTATCTCATTATCTCAGCCTCCCTCTCTTTTGCTTGTTTATTTGTTAGAGTAAAATTGAGAAGAGGTCATATATTTAAGAATTAACTCACCTTTTAAAATAAGTCATCTACTTAGGAATGGATGAGGGAGTAGTTCGTAGGTTTCAATTTGGTTGTTGATTGATTTTCTTGATGAATCTGTGTTTGTTTGTGTGATCGATTTATTTAGGTGACATTTAAGGAAGCTGAAGCTGCGAAGAAGGCTTGTGAGGATGCAACGCCGATTATCAATGGACGGCGAGCCAATTGCAATCTGGCTTCGCTTGGAGCGCGACGGCCTAGGTCCACCAACAATTCACCGCCTCGTCAACAAGGTAAGCTTGCTTTTCTTGCTTATTATTCAATTCACTACTTACATCCAGAGAGTAACAGAGAAAGTCTGGAATAGGCATAAACGATGCTTTTAAAAAAAAAATTAAGAGAGAAATCTTTTGGACTGGACGGTCATTTCCTTATATCTCTGTTTTTTACTTTTTATCTACCAAATTGTTCCACTGTTCTGCAATTTTTATGTGAGAGAAAATGTGTTTATTTTGGTTTGAAGACTTTTAATTTGATTTATTATAACTTATTTTAATTTCATGCTTTTTATTAAAATGCAATGACAAACCATATAACTTGAAATTGTACGAGTCGTTATTAGTTATTACTCCTTCCCATCCTCGATATACATGTTTACTTAATTTTATTAAATTTAATATGTTAATTAAGTTAGTTAGTATAATACGTTTTTCTAAAATACTCTAAATATCTTTCTTAATTCCTTTTTATCGGTAATATATTGTCTATAAATATGAAATGTCATATATTTTGGACTGTTGTCAAAAAAAATATATCTTGTATTATAGTCAACTTTTTTAATATTTTTTACATGGACATGAGGGAGTAGTATTTATAATAGTATTAGTACTCAATACCCTTTAGCTAAACAAATTTGATTTTTTTTTCAATAACAAATACTATTAACAGAACCATTTCAAATACTAGTACAAAAGGTAAATTAAAAAAACATTATATCTGCTGAAGAATCAAATTGAAAAGTTTTGTCAACCATTTTAATTTATATTTTTGGCCGGTGGCTATAATCAAGAAAAGAAAATTTGAGAGTAGATGTGCTTGTTTTTCTTTCATTCAACAAAGATGGTATTTTTTGTAATTATGATCATCATGGAGGTCTGAAATTGTGATATTAACGACGAAGGATCTAACGGCGGAGGACCAAGGAACGCACAAAACGCACCACCCCCGCCAGCCAATCATGCCCCATGGTATTATCCTGTGGGGACCCCTGCTTCACATTTCCATCATCACCACCACCATCAACCTGTTCCTCTATATGGGTATATATTAATTTAATTATTTTTTTCTTTTCCTACAAAAATTAGACATAGAGTAATTAACTACTCCCTTCTGTCTTAAATATAAGATCATTTTAACTTTTTTTTAAGTTAAAGAAATAAATTAGACTACTAAATTATATTATATGTCACATATAATTAGATTATATGTTAGTTTATAAGTAGAATAAATTAGTTTTGAGAAAAAAATAACTATAGGCAATTTAAAGTGATTAATTTTGAATCCTTAATTTTTTTTAAAAAGGTCAAAGTGATCTTATAATTAAGATCAGAGGGAGTAATTATGTTATTATTGTATGTTTACCCAAAGAATTCATAGTTTACCCAATTTTATTTCCAGGTACACCCCAACGTACATTCCAACTGACATAAATTACAATCAGGTATGGGACATTTTTATATTAGATCACATCTTTGAAAACTTTTTATAGCTGGACAGGAATCAGATTAATATAAAATGTTTTCATGGGATTTTTTTAACGTAAAACCTTATTATGCAATTTGACAATTAAAAAATTATATGAGACCCCTCACACATGGATGTGGAGTACCATTTGGTGGTTTTGCAGTGTGGCCACATGGAGAGAGAATCCTTGAGTCAAGCTATTATAGTTAAACCATATTATCTGTACTTAGTTGTTCTAATTCTAAAGTGAACAATTTTTCTTAAAAAAATTAATAGTAGTAATAAGTAATTTTTGTATTTTATAGAATGTTTTGAATATTGAGATTTACTTGAGTACGGTGATGGTGTACAGAAGCTAAGCTACACTGGCAGTGGGCCGTACATGAATGGATACTACTCTCCAATGTATCCGAGCCAGGCTATGGTGGGTGGGAACACATTGATGCCGATGTACCCGCTTTATCAATACCATCAAACCCACACGATGGGCCTACCTGCACACATATTCCAGCCAACCACAGCGAGCCACGTGGCGATCATGTCGAAGCCAGCCTCCAGGACTCCAAACACAGGTGCGTCACATGGTAACATGCCCACACCCAACCCAAACCCCACAACCTCAGTCAAATATATGTCTGTAAACAGCAACACGAATCATTGTGGTCACGTGACACTGTGATCGTGATTGAGGCTCAACTTCGTTTGCATTGCACACCCCATGGGTCGGTTTTGTCACCCGCATTACCCCCCACGTGATATGAAATGACCATATTATCCCCCTCTCATGAAATCCCTTTGTGTCATATTTCTTCATGTTCTTCAATCCTCAACCTGAATTATTGCACATTAAAGAAATATTAATGGGCACACTACCACAGTTATAACCAACTAGTCGAACTCATGCATTTATGTAATGTAAAATTTTCAACAAACATTGATCGTTCATAGGTTATGATAAATAATGCAAAACATAAAATAATCTTATTAATTAAAGAAATAGGTTAAGGTTGATTCAACATCCATGAGTGTTTTGTCAATAGCATTTAGCACTCTAAAGTGTTTTATAGTTCATTCAACATCTTAAAATATTTTGTGGTTGATAACATCTTCAATATTTTTTTTAGGAGTATCTAACATCCTAGCTAGATTTTTAAGGGTGAAATTGCACCATAAAATATGAAGTTGCACACATCTAAAAAACTACTTTTGGTGTTAGGTGGACCACAAAATATTTGAGGGCTTTGGATGAACATGGGAAATTTTTTTTCAAAAGTGTAATATGAACTGAAAAATACTTTAAAGTATTGAGCAAATTTAGACAAATATTGCAAAGTATTGAATCAACTTAACCCTAACCATTAACAAAGTGATTTTTTTTAGAATATAAATACTACAAGTAGTGAACATGGGTGTATACATATATAATTGTAAAAAATTGTGGGCAAAAAATGGTAGAAAATTATAAATTTTAGTGTTGTTAATTGTTATGAATGGTTTATAGGATGAATAAATGAAATATTGGAAGAATAAAGGAAAAGAGAACGGTAGGAAGAGTAGTAAGAAAGTGAATAAGATTGAGTTGGCAAAGACTGATATTACAGAGACAGTTTGTTTGGGTGTGGAATAGGTGTGGTTGGGAGAGGTGAAGGCTTGAAAAAGGTTGGCTGAGGAAAGGAGCAGTGCATGCATAGTTGGCAAATAACTAAAGGGAGAGGAAGGTGGTGGGTGCACAGAGCAACATTATTATCTCATCTGTTGTGTCTCTAGCTACTCTCCAAATTCTTTTTTTTTCAATTATTATTAATATTTTCTTTTTTATTTGTTTATGTATTGGTTCAATTTTTAATTCTTAATCTTAAGCTTAATCTTAATTATATTAGGTGTTTTGATTGATGAGATTCTTTCATTCTCTCTCTCTCTAACATCTCAGCATGAGCTGTAAACTTTTAGACTGATCTGAATATTGTTGAGCTCAAGAAGTGAACATTCAACTCCTATTCGTTTGCTTTTACATTTCCCCCCCTTTAATTTCTTTGGTATAAATTTCCGGTAAAGATAGATCAAGAGAATGATGCATTTAATTATTACTCAAGATAATCCCATAAAATATACTACCTCTTGTTCTTAATATAGTTAAGATTGAATTTTTAGTGCATTTTTTTTTGTTACAAACTAAATCTTATGTTAAGGAAAAGTAGTATTTTATATGACATCATTTTCGTCTATTTGCTTAAATTTATTTATTCCAATTCTCTAATCAAATCTTGTTATGAAGGATTTCTTTAAATAATAGAAATTTACATTGATAAAATTCTAAACTTATGTTGGACAATTAATTATAAATAAAAAAATCACCCATGGTAATATTTGATTCGAGTATCCAACCTAATCGGTATAAATAAATGGATGGAAGTTTTGTTTTTATTTTATATCTACATTTATTTGAAAGTGTTAAAAAAATGAGGATGATGAAAATTTTCATGTTCTCATTTGTGTGCTTCAATCAGCCGGTCATTGTGGCTTTTTTGGCCCTCTTTTATTTGACTTTTGCTTAATTTCTTTTCTTCACTTGCGGTTTATACAAAACATTGGAACATGCGTGTGTGCGTTTGCTTATAAATATGTGATATATACAGTGTTTGAAGTTTGAGATTTCAATTCTCTCTCAACTATTAGAGTAAGAAGGGACAAAAACAGACTATATGTAGGGTTTATTTGTCAATATGACTCTCAAAGCGAGTCTAATTCTATTTTAATTGCTCTTTGTTAAACGTTAAGGCAATTGATCAATCTAGGGAATTAAAATTTGTGATGTGCTTATGTATATCTATGATTGCCTGACTGGTGAGTGATGACTGATGAGTACTAACAAAATAAATAGTTACATTATTATTAACATTGAACTTAAAATTATTTGTCATAAATTTTCAGTGTTCTATACTAATTAATTTAATATCATTTTCTAGCACATTACTTATCTTAAAAATAACTCGATGGTAATTACATATAAGAATTATTATGCTTATATATTATATATATCTTTATTTACTTTGACATAAGAATTTATTAGATGATTATTTAAAATCAAACAACTATATTTGTAAAAATTACATCCTTTAATAAGCAAATTGATATATATATATATATATATATATATATGTAAGAGTATTGAATTCTACAATTATAATAGTAAAACGAAATATTTAAGAAAACATCTCAAAAAATAAGGTCGATTTTCCCCTTCATAATTAAATTAAAAATAAACATAAGAGACAATTGTTTTAAAACTGAAAAAGGATATTTATATAATCTCTTTGTACGACCATAGCTTCAATACTCATGTCTAGGGCTGTTCAGGCTTGTCCCGTCCCGGTCCGTCCCGTCCTGTCCCGAAATTTTTCGGGACGGGACAAAATAGGGGTTCGGGAAGGGACGGGACTCAGGACGGGGTCGTCCCTATCCCGTCCCGTCCCGAATATATATTTTTATAATATATATATATTTTTCACAAAATATATAGAAAAATCTAATTGTTGAGACATGGTCTTGATGGGAATAATAGGAAAGTGAATAGGGTAGGGAATAGAGAATGAATAGAGTGAGAAAAGAGGTTGTGATTTTGATTGTGGTTCACTGGTTTTGTAGAAATTAAGAAGAATCTGTAAGTGAAGTTGTAGAGATAAGTTGGAAAATTGTGCTCTTCTCTATTTTATTTTTCCCTTTGTCTCTTCCTTCTTCTCCCTTTCCTTCTTGCTCATTTCTCTGCAGTAGCAACTCTTCAATTCTCAATTTGTTAAAAATAAAATAAAATAAACAACATTAAAAAAATAAAAAAAATAATTCGGGACAGTCCCATCCCGTCCCGATCGAGACAGGAACAAGTTCGGGACGGGACGGGACGGGATACGGGATGGAATTCTCGTCCCGAACACAATTTTTCGGGATGGGACGGGCTTGTCCCGGTCCCGTCCCGTGAACACCCCTACTCATGTCCTCCGTCCTCTGATTATGGCAGATATGCCCTTAGTACGAATTGTTTATGCCAGTTTAGTACAATCTTGAGTGGTCTCTCAAATTTGCTTTGATTTTAGTTTTGATCCATTTAGTCTCAAATTTGCAAAAGTAAGCGGATGGAAAATAATTTTGAGAGTGATCTAAAAATAGGTACAAAAATGTTCTTTAAGTTTTGAAGTAATTTTTGTTAGTCTATTATCTTACATCTTATCTTTATTAAAACTTTATAACCCCACTTCATCAAATTCAACAAATCCAACATACAAAAATTCTCCCTACCCTCTAAATCCCATATCAAACAAGCCATAACGGATAAAATGGTCAACTTTTTTATTTTATTATAAGGATAATTGTTATTAAAAGAATGAAATTTGAGATACCAAAGCCTATGGTTTAAAACTTAAGAGACCAAATATTGCATTAACACCTTTATATATCTTCTATTTTATTACAAGAAATTCATTAACATGATAAACCTAACCCATATTTCCGTCTCTTACAAATCACACCATTAGAGAATCTACAATTTTCTTAAAAACTTATATAAGAGTACCACTTTCCATTAATATATTGAGAGTGAGTTTCAAAGTAATTATACGACCTAACAGCCTTAATTACAACTTGGTGACATAAAAGTTTCTTTTATGAATGGGAAGTCACATATTTGATCTGACGTATAACCACATGCTGTTCCTGCTCATATTGCTGGTTTAGTGTGCCAAGAGAAGCCACGTGTTATAGGCTGAGTTTGTGCTTTCAGTGTAATAAAAAAAGCATGCTGTTAATAGTGCCTATTTAATTAAAAAAAAAAAGTAATTCAACACAATTATGGTCATATTTGGTACATCTATTTGTCACGAAGTCTAACGTTGTGCTTGTGGGAAAACATGGTGTTTTCCTCTAATGAAGTCCGTGGGCAATTTTAAAGGAAATCACGTTTTGGTGCTAGCAAGCTTTTCTTAAAATTTTTAAAATGTCGCCAATGCTGATCCAGGAAAAAAAAAATACATATTAGATCGACTCTTTTCATCTTTCTACATGACCTATTCCGCCTTAGATTGCTTTGGAGGCAACATGGTGTTGCAGAAAATTATTGCTTTGAAAGCAACAATTGAAGGAATGATTTCATTCCTTTAAAAGCCGTATGGTTTGTAGAGTAAAAATATATGAAAAAATAAAAATAAGAGTGATGTTTTTAGATGTAAAAAAAAATCCTATGTGCACAACTAAGAATAAAATAGGGAACATTTCATTAAAATATCCTGAAAATATTAAAATACACATCAGTAACTCCTATTTTAATAATCCTAAATCAATTCAATGTATAAAAATGAAATGTTGAAATATTTTTGTTTTTACAATATTGTCCCTTCGCAATTGTGAAATTTGCAAAATGTGTTGTTATTTGCTAATAATCAAGTGTAGTGAATAGATAAAGAAGTGTGTTACCGCCCCACCTTCATGAAGGCTTCTATATAGAGGTACGTTCCAAGGATGGTTGGAGGCTAACCTGACAACTAAGACGGATGCACGAAACCGAAGCTCTTTAGTCACGAGATCACCCATGCGCATAGACTAGTTAATGATGTATTAGCTTGGGGAGACCACATTCTAAATGTTAAAGAATTCTATAAGCCTCTCCAATCTAGCTGACCTAAATCTTGCTGTTTCTCATCTGTATACTCTCGCATGTGTAGTCACATTGTAAATTTTCTGTAAATAATAAAATTCCATTTTCACTCGAAAAAAAAAGGAGTGTGTTAAACAGCTAATGAAGTGTAAAATGGATACTTTCTGGAGCTGCAGTGACTGGCCTGGCCATCAGCAAGGTAACCACACCAAAACTCCGATAGATGGTCGATGAAGGTGATGAGGCGGTAACATTTTCTTTTGAAAAAAAAAAAAAGTGAATGGCAGTTACATATTTTTCCAACATTTCAAATTTTCAAATTACTTAGGAGGTCTGATTTCATATTTTATAAATTAAACACCATTTTGCTGTTTTGTATTTTTTTAAGTGTTTTTTGTCATTTTTTTAATAAACTATAAAAAAAAAAAGTTATTGTCAATAAGTCTTGGTTAATAGATATAATTATTAGATGTCTTACCTCTCTATTATTGTGTAATAGAAATATCATAGCACAAAACTGTAAATTTATTTATGACTAGTAGAAGATGATTGTGCAATAATGTGTTCTTTAACCGAGTTGTTTCTGGACATCACTCTTTGTAATTCAATTAATGATTCTCATCTAGTTGCATGATTTTCATTGATCGGATCAATGATTTGATAGCATTTCTAGTTGAAATGTTCAATGTCCTGATTGTTAAATTACAAGTTTCTGCACATTGATCTAAGGTTAGCATGATTTATGTGATACTCAGTCTTTAGTTAGGAATGTGATTATTTTAGAGATTGTGATTAAAATCAAGATAAACTCTAATATTTCACTGGCCAGGAAGGATTTAGGAAGAATCTCAAGAGAAATCTCCCACCATTGACACATCTCTATCATATTTTACTCACTCACCTCTGTCTTCATTTTTCATCACTTCTCATTTTATGTTTTGTTCATTAACTTTCATAGGAAAATTATAAAAAAAAATAGATTAGGATTAGTATAGTTTCTTGAATGAAAACTTGTGGTAATTTGTCAAAGCTTAGCAATTCAATTTCTCATCTAGTCAAGTGAGCGTGGATTTCAACTTATGGCGACTCACTATATTCTATAGAGAGTTATTTCTAGTTTATTTGAGGCCTATATGACAAGGTTAATCATAGAATTTAAAACAATCAACTTTACATTTTATAAGATCAAATTACTCAAACATATTTACATGCAAAATAATTCCCCACCGTTACTCTGAAGAGTCAACACACACACATATAAACATTTATATCGTATGCAGGTGTATGTTTATTTGTGTGTAAAAACTTGTTTGTGCAAACATCGGCTGAGATAGTTAGCTGCCCCCCAAATTGGGTGCCTCCTAAATATTATTTTTTGTGTTTCTCTATTAGAGTACTGAATTTTTGCAAAATTATAAAAGATTGAAAACGTAGTCATTTTTTCCTATAATATATCAAAATGTCATTATTTAATATAGAATCTAACGGTATAAAGAAACACAAAAAAATAATATTTAGGAAGTACCCCAAATTGAGGGGCAACAGATACCCCTGACCCCATAAAACCATCCTTGCTATCTTTTCATATTTTACTAATCACACTTGTATATTTTATCATATATAATCAGTTCTGCTCGATTCACTACAAAAAAGAGACAAATTTCCGACGGAAATCACCGACGGAACAAATTCCGTCGGTGATTTCCGACGGAATAGAGGCGGTAAATCCGTCGGAAATCACCGACGGAATTTGTTCCGTCGGTGATTTATAATATTACCGACGGAATATCCGTCGGTAATTATTACCGACGGAATATCCATCGGAAATCCGTCGGTAACCGTTTTTTTAAAAAAAAAACCCTGAACTTAAAGCGTTGAACAGATGACGAGGGAAAAGAAAAACGAAAATGAAAACGGCGGAAGGGAATTTCGAATCTGAAAACGAAGCCGACGCCGCACGGACGCTCACCACCTGTCACGGACGCCGGCGCTAGTTGCAGAGAGAGAGACGCCGCACGGACGCTCACCACCTGTCACACCACCGTGTTCGTCACCCGGTAATCTTCGCAATTTTTTCTTTCCCCTTTTTGATTTTCGGAATCTTCACCTCGTTCCAGAGGATACGCCGTCATTCGGCTCGCGAGTTCGTTTCGTCGAAGTCCAGATCGCGAGTGGTCTTTGCTCGCCGTCGTTTGATCACTCGCGAGTGGTCTTTGCTCGCCGTCGTTTGATCATTCGGCTCGCTGTCATTCGGCTGTTCACTCGCGAGTTGCTCTTTTCTGAAATTGGTCCTCTCTGCTTTCACAATCGAACACCATAATGTCCTTTCTTCTTCATTTGCTGATGATGTGAATCTTTTTTAAGCAATTTGAGCTGGACTCGTTGGATCAGAACCTTGCGAAGAATTTGGCTGGTGATGTGATTGGGACTCGAACTGAGTTTGTTGATTCATGGTCGTTGGGCCATGCTTGCTACTCTTGGTGCTCTTTCCGTTGAATGGCTCACTGGTATTACCTGGCAAGACGCTGGAAAGGTGTGATTTTCAGTTTATATTTTTGTTCACTCATTTTTTTATTGTGTTATCTTCGTTTGTTTTTATGCTTCTGTGTTGGAATCATAAGTGTAGTGTCTGCTTCATTATTAGTGAATGAGAAACTAGTTCCACACAGGTGACCAAACAAAGAAATTGGTTAGTTATTTGACTTATTACCTTCTTATCAAGAGTAATTGCCACACTCAATAAGCTTTCAGGAATAAAAAAGTTATATATAACGAATTCAGACCAAACTGGTCTATGAGGTTTAGTTGACTTTGTTTTTTATGATGATTATCTCTGAAACTTCGATTTGAGTTAATCTTAACTTGCTTGCTAGGATTGGACTTGAGATATAAATGTACAGAATAGGTAGCTCTCGCAAAGTTGCTGATATAAATTGAGATATCCTAGTTTACACTTTGTCATTCACATGTGCCAGGATGAGCCTCGGTTTTTAATTGATTTTGAATTCATGGTTGGGTGATTGTTCTGGCTGTAGAAAAAGTTTGTACGTGTAAAAAAAAACAAGTGCTAAATTTTGGTTTGAAGAAATGCTGAAGGAGAGGGAATTTAGTGGCTTGTGTTGCCCTAATTTTGTATTTAGGTCTAAAGGAAGGAACCCTAATTTGTAGCTATTGTTATGTGCAATTGTGATTCGTATTACACACTTGCTAAATTCTCTGCTCATCAATCGTTAAATAGAATGTAAATAATGAGTCGCGATTTGGAATTAGTGCATTCATCATCACTTCTTCAGTGTGTTCTGTGTCTAGCTGAGGGGATAGTTTCAATTAATTCAAGCGTTCGCAGAAATATTCAATTCATGAGCCAAATTATACCAGATATTCTTGGATTTTCAGTAATGTAGAATTTCTGTATTGCCTTTAAAATTTAACAAATTACTTGCAGACAAACTATTTCTAAGATTGTGACTTTGTGAGCAAATGATTTATTTGTTAGCTGTCATTAGTCTTGTGACTCTGTTGAATCTGATGAGAAGTGTTATGAGAAGGGTTAATTTGTGAGAGAGTACAATGTTCTTGTTGATGGAGTATGTATAAAGGGACATATATTTATATGTGTGTGGATTTACTTTTGGTGTTACTGGGCAGCTGCCCTTGGCTTATTTGTCCACGCCTTTTAGAAAACTGGTGAATTCTCGGACCATCGTGCAAAATCAGTTTATGTAAGTATATTAAGAATGTTTATGTAAAGAAAATATCTGTTGTTTGCATCAAAGTTTCCTATTTCTTAATGCTTTTATATTGTGTTTGAATGCAAAAAAAATGTTACTTGATTGTATATTGTCCAATATTTACTGTTAATTCTGGTCTGATTTCATTGGTATATGGATACTTTGTTTCAGTTAATCTGATATGGAATCTGGATTTTGTTCCTCTGATTAAAAATTTACTTAAACATAAAGTTGCAGAATACTTGGGTGCTTATAGGGTTTAAGAGAAAAGTGAGATCATTTACACTTATTGCTGTTAATTCTAGATGTATGTAAAAGATTAAATCATAAATTGGATTGTTGTTGTTATACTTATGCTGTTTTGATGGTTATAAGGTAAAAAAGGAATTGAATGGATGTGAAGGATGTAATATAATGGATAATGTTGCTGTTTTGATAGGCTTAAATGTTCAAAGTAGTATTGAAAATAAATTATTTTTGTTATAGTTACTGGTTAATAGTTTGTGACCTAAATACAGGAGGATTACATGATGCGGAAAGAATCTTTGACTGCTGAGGATGGTTCTGGAAGTGTGCAGTCTAATGAGGATGAACTGAACCTTTGGTTAGAGGTTACTGGAGGCAAAAATAAGAAGGGACGCATTTATGGGTTTGGGGCTGAGAATGAAAATATTAGCGATGACTTGCCTTCTGTCAACAATGCCAACGAAGATAATACCGTTGATCAACTGCGCAACAGGATAACAGAGCTATCACAGGAGAATGAAGTACTGAAACAAAACCAAGAAGTTAACAACCAGCGCGTTGAAGACCTGCAACAAAATTTTAACATGATGGCGACTGCCTTGCAAGGGCTGGGGATTCAATTACCACTTCCATATAATGCAAATGCAGGCAACAAGGGATGACGTAATTTGCTGCTGTGGTTTAGGTTCTTTTTTTGTAAGAATTGTTGTTTTCAGGATTAAACTTTATTAGTTATTTAATTTTGCTGCCTATTACTACATATCTAGATTATGGATTGACAGGATCTCGTTTGATTTATTTGCTGTTGTGTTTTATCTATTTGCTGTTGTGTTGGGAAACAAACCACATTTAATTGCATCTTTAAAAAAAAACCCTAAATTACTAAAAACAGAAAAACAAAAAAAAAATTAAATACATGCCATAATCAGCGACGGAAATTCCGTCGCTGAAATTACCACATAATCAGCGACGGAAATCCGTCGCTGATATTAAAACCAAATCAGCGACGGGATTCCGTCGGAGAAATCAGCGACGGGATTCCGTCGCTAAACTGTCGCAGATTCACCGACGGATTATTATTCCGTCGGTGATTTTTTAGCAACGGCTTTATCACCGACGGAATTTATTCCGTCGGTGATTGCGTCGCTAAATTATTTCCGACGGAATTCCGTCGGAAACATCCGTCGGTAATTGGCCTTTTTTCCGTAGTGATTCATCAGATTGTTTGAACAAACAATTCCTTAAACAGGTGGTAGACTTACCAGCCTGCACTTCAACTTTACAGCATATGAATGATATAGAGTATGGGGCACATTATAATGTTTTTGACGATTCCCGGAAAAAAAAAAAAGTATGTTCAGCATTATTCTTTCATGAGATTTTTTGTACTTCTTCTGTTCCTAAACATATGACCTATTTTGGGAGGTAGGTTTATTCTTAAATATAAGAAACGAAAAAGAGAAGGAGAGTGGGAATAAAGGTAAGTGGTTATGGTACTTTGCCAATATCATGTAATTTTAATTAATTTAACTAACATCTTTAATCTAATTAAAGTAGGTAAATATGTTTTACATTTAGGAATGGAGGGAGTAATATTCTTTAATTTATAATAAGTGAAAAAACGATATGCTTACCAGTTAAATTAACAATTTTCTATGCAAAATAAGACGACACCTTTTTCCTCCAAAAAGAAGTCGTTGGTATTTATTATGGGCTAAGTGACTTATCTGATTATTACAGTTTTATTTTTGTCTTCAACTACAAGTCATCCTTGCAATAATATTTATGTGGAATCACACTTGACCTCCTAAAAATCATCATTATATGCACAATAACTTCATAAAAGATATTTGCTTTAATCCATATATACATCGATGTATATTATCAAAATCATAAAAAAATTATGCTATTTAAGTAAACAGAGGAAATTTTTATAAACTTCATGCAAAGCATAGGCCTACAATAGAATACAGATTTAGTGTTTATCGTAGTAATAAGTATCACATGCTTATTATTGAGATGACATTTAAATCGTCAAAATTAATCACAGTGGCTTATGGTTTAAATTTTTTTAATTCTTAATAATTTCTATTTTTAAAAACATGTGCTAGTTAGAATTTTTTATTTTAAATTTTCTATCTACTACAATTAAGAATTTTAAATTGGACAGTTGTGATCAATATAATGATAAGAATTTAATTCATTTTTTTCCTATATCCTGGTTTTAAATAAAATCATGATTACTGTCTAGTAGAAGTTTGAAAGTTAGATGATGAATGTGGATTAGTATTATATGCATGATAGTTATCAACAATGCAGTTCAACATCAAAATTAACTGTAGGGAATTTGAACAGATTAAATTTAATTTGAAGAGTATGAATTTTACTATTATTTTTCCATTAAGTTTGAATATTATTTTTATTTTAAAGTGAAACAAAATAAATTCAGGTTTTATTTGTCTCTTGACCCATGAAGATGCAAGTTTTATGTTGGGAAAAATAGCTTGTACTGTTGTACATCAGTTTGGCCCAAACAGATTCCACTTCGTTGGGCCTTTCAACACTACAAAAATAAATGGCCTTAAAGTACCAATTTCAAGAGCCCAGTTAAAGAAGGCCCAATTTCAAGTAGCTGTTAAGAACCGCAACTAATTCCAGATTATAAATTAGTAACGGTTTAGATAACTGCTACTAGTACGGGCAATTTTGAGGCAATTTTTTTTATTTTTTTTCGTTTTAATGTCAAACCGCCACTAATGTGAGGAGGGCAAACTTTTGAATCTTTTATTTAGTTGTGGTTTTAGTAACTGCTACTAAATTAGTGGCGTCGTTGACCTTTTTACACGCGGTTGAAATAATTGCCAGTAAATGTTTGTCACGGGTGATTTAGTGACGGAAATGAAAACCACTAGTAACATGTTAGTGGCGGTTCTAACCGCTACTAATCAACCTTTATAACCACTACTAAAGCCCGCTTTTTTGTAATGTGTATGCAGATGTATATTTATATGTGTGCCTAAAAACTTGCTTGTGTAAACATGGGTGAGGGAGTTAGCTCCCCCATCAATTTGGGGTACTTCCTAACTATTATTTTTTGTATTTCTTTATTAGAGTACTGAATTTTTCAAAAATCATAAAAGATTGAAAATACAGTAGTTTTTTGCCCATAAAGAAACACAAAAAATAATATTTAGGAAGTGCCCCAAATTGAGGGGACAGCTGATACCCTGCTGGTGAAAACACCCTTGCTATCTTTTCAAATTTTACTAGTCACACTTGTATATTTTATCACATATACTTATCTGGTCCTATTTATAAGGCACTTCCAGCACATTTCACACAGACCAAGGAAAGTTTTAAAACTCATTAACTTTCCACTAAAATCTAACAAATTTACAAATTTACCCATATTTAATATCCACTCTGCCACATTAAAATAAAGTCAACATATAATAAATGAAGGGTAAACTTATACATGCACTCTAAATATTTAATGATGTGATTTATATATAGGACCAAATAAAATATTCTCTCTCTGCCTTATAAATAGGACCAGATGAGTAATCAGTTCTCGATTCATCAGATTGTTTGTTTTCAAAAACTAAATGCAACTTGTTCACTAACAAATCCTTAAACAGGTGGGAGACTTACCAGCCTGCACTTCAACTTTACAGCATATGAATGATATAGAGTATATGGGGCACATTATTATGTTTTAAACGAGACCGGGGGAAAAAGTATGTTCAGCATTATTTTTTTCATGCGATTTTTTGTACTACTATTCTTTAATTTTTAATAAGTGAAAAAATGATATGCTTACAAGTTAAATTAACAATTTCGTTGTAGTTAAGACAACACCTTTTTGGCTTTTTCCTCCAAATAGAAGTCGTTGGTATTAATTATGGAATAAGTGACTAAATCTGATTTATTACAGTTTTATTTTTGTCTTCAACTACAAGTCATCCTTGCAATAATACTTATGTGGAATCACACTTGACCTCGTAAAAATCATCATTATATGCACAATAACTTCATAAAAGATATTTGCTTTAATCCATACATCGATGTATATTATAAAATTCATAAAAAATTATGCCATTCAAGTAAACAGAGGAAATTTGTATAGCCACAAGGGAATACAAAATTAGTGTTTATCGTAGTGATAAGTACCGCATGCTTATTATTGAGATGACATTTAAATCGTCAAAATTAATCACAGTGGCTTATGGTTTAAATTTTTTTAATTCTTAATAATTTCTATTAAAAAAATTATGAATTAATTTTTTTTCAAAAAATGTGCTAGTTAGAATTTTTTATTTTAATTTTTCTATCTACTGCAATTAAGAATTTTAAATTGGACAGTTGTGATCAATATAATGATAAGAATTTAATTCATTTTTCCCTCTATCCTGGTTTTAAATAAAATCATGATTACTGTCTAGTAGAAGTTTGAAAGTTAGATGATGAACGTGTATTCGTATTATATGCATGATAGTTATCAACTTCAAAATAAGCTGTAGAGAATTTGGATAGATTAAGTGCCTGTTTGGGTGGAAGGAAAAAAGCAATTTTTTCACCCAAACCTAGGTTTTAAAAAATGACGGCCAAACACTTTTTTTTAATAAACCTAGGTTTGGACTCAAAACCTAGGTTTTAAAAAAGGTAAGCCAAACACTTGAAAAAAATGTGAAAAGCTATTTTAGATTGGAAACATAGGTTTTGGCCACCAAAATCTAGGTTTTGAATAAGCTACAATTTTCCCCTTCTGCACAAAGTACGAGGTAAAAAAAGCCATCATTACACATGTCATAATAATCTACCAAAAATACCATTATCCTCTCTCTTTCCCAACACATTAAACTTATGTCCTTTTTAGTAATTTACACAGAAAAAGCTATTCTCACAACAACCATCCAAACACTCTCATTTTTACAAAAGCTATTTTTTCTAAACATAAGCTTTTTTCAACTTTTTCCCCAGAAGCTATTCTCTAAAAGCTAATCCAAACAGGCAACTACTTTTTTCAGCTTTTACGCGAAGTACGAGACAGAAAATATATCATTACACATGTCATATTGAAATATCTAAAATGTCTTTATTCTCTCTCTTTCCCAACACATTAAACTTATGTCATTTTTAGTAATTTACACATAAAAAAACTATTCTCACAACAACCATCCAAACACTCTCATTCATCAAAAGCTATTTTTTCATCTTTTTTTTAGAAGCTATTCTAAATTTAATTTGAAGAGTATGAATTTTACTATTATTTTTCCATTAATTTTGTATATTATTTTTATTTTAAAGTGAAACAAAATAAATTCAGGTTTTATTTGTCTCTGGATCCATGAAGATGCAAGTTTTATGTTAGGAAAAATAGTTTGTACATCAGTTTGGCCCAAACAGATTCCACTTCGTTGGGCCTTTCAACACTACAAAAATAAATGGCCCTAAAGCACCAATTTCAAGAGCCCAATTATAGTAGGCCCAATATTCAAAAGCCCAATTAAAGCTTAACAAATCTCCAAATTACAATTTTGAATTTTCAGTGCGACTACAAGTGGAATGCATTCGTGTGATGAGGACACACTTTTCCAAGGAAACAATTTTTAAAGACAATTACAGTTGAAAGTTCATTATATGAAAGAATATATTTGTGGTTTTGATATCATATATTACAGTTGAAAGACAATTGCACTGAGTGTAGTAAATATATTTGATATCATATATTAATGGGTAAAGATACAACCAACACACCAAACTATTTTATGAGACTCAATTAACACTCTAAAGTAATTAAATTAGAGCAATTGTGCCCTTTGAATTATAGATCTTAACGTCATTTACAGAGAAAGGAAAAGTGTTGCATCTTCTTCATCACCATCTCCGATGAAACCAATCCTTGTACTCAGAATCCAAAAACCCATTGTCTAAATCCATCAAAGCTACCAACTTTTCAAGACTATAGATATGACTTGTGTGAGAGGTATGCTAAAAGGTTCAATATAGTTTTGAGGACTTTCTTTTTTTATCAAAGTTACAAGCTTTTCAAAATCATAGGCATGTCGCAGGTTTGTTGAAGACCCAATTGTTGAACACCTCCCATACTAAATCTAATATCAAAGTTCTTTATTTGGGTTTGTTGAGTGTTTGATTTGATTGTATAGATTGGGGGGTTTTTTCTTTCTTCCATATTAGTTAACTGGTGATTTAGATTTGGGTTTTTTAGATATAGGAAGAGATAAAGAGAACTATAACTTCTTTGGTGCTGATGGGGAAGAGGAAGCTCATGGGACGAGATGGAAGTAGAAAAAGAAAATGAAGGTGAATCAAGGAATACCATTGCATATAATTACTTGAGAATGTAATGTGATATTGATTGGAAAGAGAAAGAAGAGAGAGAAATACATGCATGGGGGAGAGAACAATGATGTAGAAGAAGTTGTCGTATTTTCCTTTTCTTTTTCTTTTAAACAGTGTTAAGGTTTGTTATGGAAGATGCACAATTGCTTTAATTTAATTACTTTACGGTGTTAGTTACACTTCCAAAAATAGTTCAGGGTGTTGATTACACTTACATCCTATATTAAAATATCTCTAAAATATTAAAAATTATGGCGATAATTATTTTAATGGTATTAAAACTCATTTCTTTAAAATTCATTAATAGAGTGTTTTGAAACAAGAAATGGGCATATCTTTAGGGCTACAAGATAATCATAATACATAACTATATATAGAATATAATAAAGAGATAATAATAGATAATGGGAGATATGGTTATCCACACAAATATTATATTCATAACAATATATATATATATATATATATTATCACCATGCAAATTGGCACTTGCTAGGTGGGAATTTAAAACTACAAACTACTTTTACACGATATTTGGATGGAGAGAAAATAAGTAGTAGAAAATGGAGGGAAAGGGAAAATGGGAGAAAAATTTGTGTTTGGGGAAAATAGCGAAAAGGAAGAGAGAAAATCTATCTCATTTACAAATTACAATCATAACAATACCCTCATTTAATTTTTAAACTCCTTTTTAAGTAATTCCATGAAAACCAAGTCAAATAAAAATTAATACAACTGAATTTATTTTAAAATCAAGATCTGGAGATAATAATAATTCCTTCTTTAAGTATAATAAAATATATTTATCAAAAAATAAAATAATAAATAAAAATAATAAATGTGTCAAAATAATAATAACATCTTTATATTCTGATTTATATAAATAATTCTAAAAAAAATTCTAATAAATATATGAGGTGAACTTGCATTTATAATAGTTACGTTTAGAGAGCCTATTGTTATATTTTTGGAAGCAAAACTAAAATTACATAATATATACACACATATATAATATAGAATTACAAGGAAAATCTTGTCAAATGAAAAAAAAAATTCGGTGTGATAAAACTCACAATTATAGCAAATACATTTTTGTGACCCTCCTCTGCTACTAGTTTAAACTTTTAGCATGAAAGTTAGCATTTCGTTTCTAAAATATAGTATCAGAGTCCATACATGTTCAATTGTCGCTTCCTTCAAAATAGGTTCGAGGACAAACGTTATTTAAGATTGAGTGAAATTTTTACCAATAGAGGGAGGGAATGAGATGCCCCATCTCTATTGGTGTATATTGAATTCGGTCATGGGGCCATAAAATTGAAAGAGATTGATGGATCAGTGTCTGATATTAACTTAACATTTTGGCATAATAGTTAGCATTTCATTATTAACTTTTTTTTTCTCATTTATATCCCACCCTGTTTTGGATCTCTACAATAGAATCGATTGCATACTAGAAGAATTGTCATCACCACTATAACGATACTCTTAGCAAATTTCATTTTGTAAGTAACACACAATGTTAGCAAAATTGTCATATTGTTATTTTGTCTAATCCATTCTTATTGGACATTTTGTCTTGTTCCGTCTCTTGTTGCCTCTTTTTCTTATTTACTGTTAGCGAAATTGAGGTAGAATTGGATGAAAATTTTGGAATATGTGGGAATGTAGTTTAATCCTTATGTTCTTTCATCATGTTTCATGAGACTAAACTAATTATTGTTTTATAGAGCTGCATGTGAGTAATTTATCACATGTGGCCTTCTTTTATTATGGTTACCTACTGACAATTTTCTTTCTTCTTCCTTACTATGAATTTATGATTATATTCTTGTTAAATAAAATAAGCATTGTTAAAAAACCATTAACAGTAATTATATATGACTAGGTGATGAAGATATGATATATTTGAGCTTCCATCTTTGAATAATGAACATGCTAATGTTACCTATGCTTTTGGTTCTCCTCCTCCATTTGTGCCTCCTAATGCCCTTGTGCTTATGGATTTCAATGGAGTTAATGAAAATTATGGTACCAAAGATAGTAATTTTAGTAATTATAGGATTATGATGAATCTTTTGTTACTATAGTACTATATATTATTTTTGATTTAATTTTGAATTTTACTTTTTTGAATCGTATTCACTATACACACAAAAATGTTGATTTGTCACGGTTAAAACCATGGGTTTGTCATAGTTCTAAATCCTACCATGACAAGCAGATTAGTAACAGCTTTTCAAACTATTACACACACATGACATATAACTTGTCACGGTTTAAACCGTGACAAATTTGTCACAAGTCTTCTATTAAATCATGACACACTTAGTCACGGTTTTTCTTCTAAATATTTGTCTCGGATTCATATAAATAAGCCAAGGTTTGTGCTACTGATTACTTATTTCATTTTTTGAAGAATTTATAGATTTAAGCTAAATTAAATGATTAATAATTTTTTTAGGTAAATAAATTGATATTTCATATTTTAATTTTCTTTTAAACTTTTCCTTAGAAATAATATTTACAGAAATAATTGATCGTATTTTTATTTAGAATAATATTACTCATTGCTCTAAAATAGACACCCAGCAACAAAAATAAAAAAATTATAACCAAATAAATAAAATAACTAGTTTGAAATGAAATTACCCAAAAAAAAAAATGAATCAGACTTGTATAAGTTAGATGAGAGGAAAAGGAGAAGAGAATGAAGAGGAGAAGAGTGTGTGAAAAGTAAGGGAAATGGGAGTTTATATAGGAGGCTTTATAAAAGTTTGTTACGGTTTCAAACGTGACAAACTTTGTCACAGTTTAAACTGTTACTAGCTACTTTATCACGGCTAGTGATGGTTTAAACCGTTACTAGCTTTTAGTAACGGTTTAAACTGTTACTGCTCTGAAACGGTTTAAACCGTTACTGAGTTTAGTAATGATTTAAACCGTTACAATATATTTTTGTTTAAAAGATTTGTCACAGTTTTTTGGTCTAGCAGTGATAAATTCCAAATATTTATCACGGTTGTGATAAACCATGACAAAATAACTTTTTTTTTGTAGTGATTGGTGTATATGAAAATTTCAATATTATATTTTAAATTGCCCCCATTTGACCTAGGGTCATCCCACTTACCTACTGACTTGACCGGTTAAGTGTTTGGTGCTTTTATTCTTCCTTGCTATGTGTGTGTATTGTACATAGCCTATAGATCAAAAGCATCATCGGACTTCACAAATTTGAAATGGTCTATAAATGTTGTAATGTTTTAATTAACATGCCCTAAGATATATTCAAAATGTAGGATTATCTATATCTCATAGCCTAGGCCCTAAGGAAAGAAAAGCATTACTCCATTATGAGATTTTTGTTTTTTTTCTTAATGAAACCCTTTATGAGGTTTTAAGAATTTGAGTTTTTGAGTTAATTAATAATTGAACTCTTGTTTTTGAGTTGGCTATTTCTTTTTGTTTACCCCACAATTGTATTTTCATTTGTAACTTGTTAAAAGTCCTTAAATATTCAGCTTAATTAAATGATTTTAAAAGGGAATTCTGATAAATATTAAGGTAACTCTTGTAGGTTAAGAAATACCTAAATTTATGTAAGTTAAGAAAGTTTTCAAAGACATGGTTTCTCTTAGTCAACCCAAGTGATGGGTAGAAGTAACTTTGTTACTGAGACTGTCAATATGTCCTTTCAGTTATATAGTATTCCCTTCGGTCCTAATTATAAGATCACTTTGACTTTTTTGACTTTTTTTTTCAGTAAAAATAAAAAGTGGTTTCAGTCCAAAAAAAAATCTTGTTTCCTCAAAACTAATTTATTCTACTTATAAACTAACTTATAATCTAATTTTATGTGACATATGTTATAATTTATTGGTCTAATTTGTTTCCTTAACTTTCACAAAAAAAGTCAAAGTGGTCTTATATTTAGGACCGGAGGGAGTACATTGTTTGATCCCCATTTTTCTCAGATGATAATTAAATCTTCGTCTTTAAATTTATACTAATTTGCCTTTGGTAGGCAATTAGAACAATGCCCTAATTGGGCTGATCCCCACTTTTCTCCTTAACTTCTGCCATTCCCTATTTTCTCAAATTCTATGGTATGAAGATCACACATGAAGGCATGTCAAATTAAAGTATCCTTTCTTTCGTTCATATGTTTCATTCCCTATGCGTTGGATTGTCCATCATTCAAAAACACTTGAAATTTATATCTATTCGCGGTTACTCCCTCCATTTCAAAACATAAGACTTTTATGGTTATTAGCACACAAATTAAGAAATACGTGCCATTTACACATTACACCATTGGCCTTTGACCTCATTGCCAAATTTTCCCTTGATTTAGGGCATCGGAATATTTTCACATTACTCATATAAGTGGGAAAAGTAACAAAAAGCTCTGTATGGAACTTTTAAAGGATAGGATTAAGGGTAAAAAATACACTTATGATTTTGTCAAAAGTTCATCCAGCACCAAATGTTTTTTTTTTTTTACCAAAAATACACATGAGTTTTCAAATTGGATTAAAAGTCATATTTACAGTTATATTATTTAAAAAAACGCTTGGTGCTGGGTGAGCCTTTTTACAAAATCACATGTGTATTTTTTACCCTAATTTAACTGTAGATATGTATTTTTTTTATCCAATTTGAAAGATCATGTGTATTTTTGGTCCAAAAAAAATTTGGTGCTTGAACTTTTGACAAAATTACATGTGTATTTTTTACCCTTAACCCTAAAGGATATATATATGAAATGAAATAAAGATCTTTCTCTTAAAAGACCAATATTTTAAAAGGCCGGAAGTACAAGTGATCCAACATGATTGAAATAAGCTAATTTGGTTAAAAAAAATTATAGCTTGGAACAAGTTTTACAAATTTTCCCCGCTTAATTTAGTGCATTGGAATATTTTCACATTACTCATAGTGGGAAAAGTAACAAAAAGTTCTGCATGGAACTTTTAAAGGATATATGAAATGAAATTAAAATCTTTCTCTTAAAAGACCTATATTTTAGAACGTGGGAAGTACAATGGATACATGGTTGAAATCAGCTAATTTGGTAAGAAACTTGTAGCTTGGTTGAGAACAAGTTTTACATATTCGATGATAGTGTTAAAAAACATGGGAGCAAGTGAAACACCACATCTTCCTTCACTAAAAAAACAACTAATTTTCGAGGGATGAGAGAATGAATTGAATTTCTGAAGGAAACTTTTTGTCGCTACTTTCTTCGTGGCTAAAGAATTAATGATGTCTGGGGTTTTAGGAATGATAGTAAAAGGATGCATATGTTGAATTGGAATAAAATTTGCTGTCCAAAGCAAGAAGGTGGTTGGGGAATCAGAAAAACTGAGTTTTTTTTAATGATACTTTATTGGCCAAGAACATATGGAGAATTCTTTCAGCTCAAGATGATTCTTTACTTCACTTGGTTTTATGGCCCAAATATGTTTCAACAAAGCTTGATGGTGTTCTTATCCCAAGGTCTATTCAATCTTCATTGGATAGAATAGTTTTGGAGTTCAAGGTTTGGTTATAAATCGAATTGCCTGGTTACCTGGCGATGGTTATAGGATAAACCTCTTTAGCCATTAATGGTGGCCTTTGCATTGTAATCGTCCACTGTCAATTGCTACAATTGGTGATTTATTGTTGCATCATAGATGGTGTTGGAATATTCCATTAGTTTGAATGCTTTATTCTCCTCAGGTGGGAGCAAATATCATATCCACTCCTTTCTCCATTCGAATTCGAAATTCAAAGGATTCTCTTCATTGGATGGGAAATTGTATTGGTAAATACACTATATATAGTTGATGTCGTCTGACATTGTTTTTATGGAGGTTCATTTCGGATTCACTACTTGTTAGAGCAAATTTAATCATCGCCTCCAGCAACCCCTACCCTCTGCAGCCCTCGTCAGCCCCGTATCCCTCATTGTGGCTATCATGTGTCTCTCCTACACGTTGCCACGTGTCACATTTACAATCTACAATTTGTTTGAAATTTTAATGAAGTGGGGACTTGAACCTATGACTTCCTGCACGCGTGTTGATACCTTGACATTATATTTAAACTATTATGATATTTAAACTCCCACAATTTTAATGAATCTACAATCTGTAAACTATTATATTTATAATATTTAAACTCCCACAATTATAATTATATTTCATCGTATATATACTTTACATTATATTTATATTAATATATTATGAAATATTTGTTAATTTACATATTAATAATTACATTATTTTTATATAAATTATTTTTTATATTAATATATTTACATTGTATTTAGTATTTGAATTTTATATTTATAATAGGTATTTTTTATTAATTTGGTTATATTTAAACAATGTAGGGCAACAGTGGAAATCGACAGCGAAAACGAAGAGAGCTAACCTTTCGAAAACAAAGAACAAAGAAAGGGACAAAGAGAAAGGCGCGAATAGGGCAATATGAAGAATTAGAATATTGTCTTTTAAAAAATTTATATACGGTGTCTAGCCTAATTTGAACAAATGCCATAGCTCCTACATATGGTGACTGGTCTAATGTTTACTAGACATCATAGCATGATAGAGACCTACGATGGCTGGTTCAATTTAAATAGATGCCATAGCATTGGACCTATGGTGGATGGCCCAATTTAAACAGACGTCATAACATGTTAGGTAAACAATAATAGTATAGATTTAAATTGTATTATTAAAAAATCTTTTGAACATAGTATTTTTGTGATATAGCCAAAAAAATTAAAAACATTGACATATAGAAATTATTAACACCTATCCTCATAAGAAAACAATCTAAAAACTTAAAACTATAAAATAATATAAAACTTAAAGAAAAACATTTAAAAAAAGTAAAAAAAAAAGGTAAATATTTATGGCAGTTGTTTCATCTTATTGTTGACATCATACGATATCATAAATTATTAACAGTGTCTTGCCATTAAGTTTCTTACGACATCTATTAGAAATCAAGAGACACCATAAAGTTACTTACGACGTTTGTTATAAAACAACATACGTCATAAATTACTTACGCAGTCAATTACAAATAAAACAAAAGCAAAAACATGACAAATTATTTACTGCTTTTGTTCTTCAAATAACATAAGCAAATTTGAGTAGTAGAATTAGCATTTTACACTAGTGCAAGCATCATTTATAGGTGAAGTCTGGTTGTTTATTTTATTCTTATGATCATGAGACCAGTTATCATCTTTTTTTTCAATGTTCTTGGGCTAGGGCTGTATGGGTTGCATTACCAATTAGTTTATTGTTTGATCGAATTCCTTAGTCTCAAATCTTTGATTGGCTATTGAATATTTTGGAAAATAATACAGAAGTATGGCAGAGATGGTTTTTTGGTCTTTGTACTTCATCTGGTTCTTCAGGAATAGGAGAGAGGCTAAGAATGAAGTTATTCCGCCTCATCAAGTTGCGAAGGCAATTCTTTCTCAAATCAATCTTTATCACTCAAGTTATTGATTCTCCTTCTTTAGTATTACCTAATCAATCTTCTGAAGTAGGTAATGATGATTACTTTCAATCTCATTTGGTTACTAATTAGGTAATAGCGGTTCCCAAGATTATAAGATCTATATAATTTGGTGATGGTATAATGCTTGCAAGGCTTGATTTTCAGAAGGAATGGATAACTGATTTTTCTGTTACCAGGAGGAAGAGGCTTTAGGATAAATGCACTGTTATAATAACTCAATTAAGGAAAATATTGATGTTCATATGTAATCAGCAATTCATTTCCAGTCCATTCAATTATGTTCTTGCTATTTAGGTTGAGGATCACAAATTCAAGCGGGTCTTACAAAGCAAAATTCTTTGTCGGTGTCTACTCATGTAATTTTAGAGGATTGTTTTAGTATTCTGCATAGGTTTCCTAGGTTTATGGTTCTTTAGACTTATTACACTATAAAGTTGTTACTTATCTTTTTTATATGTAATATAATTATAAAAAAAGAATTTAATGATGGAATTTCTATTCCACCTCAAATTATGAATGGAATTTTATCAATAAATTCCATCAAAAATTTCAAATGGAAATATTTATGTATACTTAACATATTATTCATTCAAAAATTTAAAATAAAATTTATAGTGTATATATATTACTCCCTCCGTTCCTAAATATAAAATATATTTACTTAATTTGATTAAATTAGGGATGCTAGTTAAATTAGTTAAAATCACATGATATTATCAATTCACCCTAATCATTTACTTTTATTCCCACCCTCCCTCTCTTACTTGTCTATTATTATAGAGCATTAATAAAGATAATTTGGGAAAAGTTGGAAACAAATAGAAATATGTCTTATATTTTTTACCAAAAAAAAAAAAGAAAGAGGTCCTATATTTAGAACCAAACTCATTTCTTCAAATAGGTCATATATCCATAGGACCAGAGTGAGTGCTTTTTATTTTTATTTTGATGGTATTTTTGGAATTGATATAGAATATTTTATTGAGAAGTTAAATTTTATAAGAGTAGTTTTAATAAAAAAATATAATTGTTCTAATTTTTTTCATGATTATTTTATTTTATATATTTTTAATTTAAATAATTTATGATTTTATTATATTATGTAAATTTTTATAATAAAGAAATTACTGACATAATTTCGTCAAGTAATTTATGACTGAAAATTTTGTTAGAAATCCATAAGAAATTTCAGACAATATTATTCTGTTAGAAAAATCAGTCACTAATCTATCAAAATTCCGTTGGCAATTTAACCGACATAATTTCTGACGCTAATCTATCTGAAATTACTTATTCAAAAAATTTCATCGGCAAATAGAACTTTTTACAGAATTAGTGACAGAAATTACAGAAAAAATTTTCCATCGGTAATCTATCATAAATTCCATCGGTAAAAATATAAAAATGTAAATACGATTTGAGAAATTATATTGATTTTATTTTAGTTACTTTAAATCAAATTTAATCAATTTTAATTAATTTAAGATTTTAATGTAGTTGAATTTGGAGGTTTTAGGCTTGAAAATACTAAGATTGACTATTAGAAGTCATATCTCTAGACCATTTTCAATCTTACAAATTAAGTGTTTGAGGGTCAAATGATAATATTTTTTTAATGCTTTTTCTATATTGGAAAAAAGACATTCCAAGTTTCTTAAGGAGCCTATGTTTGTAAATATCTATACATTTGGAATTCGTAATGAATTTTTAAGTTAGATCTTTTTGTTGTGTGACATTCACTGCAACAAACACCACAATGAACGTCATTTTAGAACAGTAGCATTCGTCGTGGCAAATGCCACATTGAACTGATTAGGTCTTTGTCTCACATTAGAACATGATTTTTCTAAAGGAAAATGAATGAGGGACCGCTTATGCTTTGATAGGGCTCTGATTTTTGTCCATTTGAAAGTAGAATTAAGCTTCTTCACACTCAAGTAAGCTTCTAAACCCTGTGGGATGTTTGATTGAATCCTTTGAGCTTAAATGTATATAAGATGTTAAATTAGTTTAGTTTTATAAGATTTGATATTATATGAAGTTTTGAGGTGGGGTTTGATTTTAAGTTAGTTTTTGAGTTGATATTATGATTTTTTTTTTTGCCAAGATATTATGATAATTGTAAAGGAAGTTGGTTGTTGTGATATTATGACTTATATTTAAAGTTCAATGAGTTTAGATTGTTGTATTAGCTTGATTTATGAAGATGGGTATTTTAACGTTTCATATATACCTAAGTGTGAAATTTGAGCGTTTGATTGAATTGAGTCATTTGATTTTGATGGATAATTTAGATAGGTTGATCGAGCTGGATTCTAAGTATATATCAACATTATTGGATTGTGATTACGGTAAGAGTTGGGATTTGGGAGAACTTTAAATCTTTTATGTTTGTTGTTAACTTCTCTGTTATTTGTGAATTAATACGTTGTTATACTTGTGATTGTTGTAGGTTCATTGTGAATTGTTGGATTGAGCACTAGAGTTGTTTTGATTGTTGCATTATTTATGAAATATCAATGTTGTGTTTTCATTGCTAAACCGATCAATCAAACTATGTCCAACTACAAATGTAATACAATGACAACTTAGGTCATTCTCCCAAAGAACAATATGTGGGTTTTTCTTTTCTTCATAATTGAATTTAGGCGATGTAAAATATAGTATGATGGACCTAAGTTAGAATGCAAATCTAAATTCTAAATAAGAATAAAATTAATCTATATGTATGCAAATATAAATTTTTGGGGGATATTTTATACAACGAAAAATTAAAATTCTAAACAAAGGAATTAACTAACGGATAAGTAAAACAAACCAAATAAGATATCCAATTCACTTACGAGATGAAGACAACATATGAATTACATGGAATTGACTTTCTAAATAAATTAATTAAGCCAAAGGGATACTAAAAGAGAGTCAAACTAAAATATCTAATTACCTAAATGTTGCATGAGAATCCCTCAAACACAACATCACTTAATATATTAGAGAACTTATAATGAAATAAGAGTTAATTAATTAAACTCATTAAAACCAATACAACTTATTTTAATTAATTATGAAAATTATGCTTTGAATGATCTAATTAAACAATTAGATAACCTATAAACTCAATTAAACAATCAAGTGGGAAAAAACATATTTGCAATATAAATCACACTGACAATTAAATTAACAACAAAAACTCGATTATAAATTCAATTGACCATGCAAAGTTGTAAGCACAAAATCCAACAGCTGTTTGAGCACATACATAATTGAAATATCAATCCAATCCAAAAACGAATATGTCCACAATCTAAAATAAGATTTCTCTCAAGCAAAACAACTTAAAATTATTTAAAACGAAATATTCCTAAGTCTTGGATAGAACAATAAAAAGAAAATCGCTCCCTTGTAGTGTGTAAGTTCCATACTCCTCCTACTTGTTTCCCAAGGCTCAAGCTTTCATGAAGTTTTCCTCTCTCATCTCCTTGAAGAAATGCCAAAGGAGATATAAGTGTGTGTGCAGGAACTGCTTCCAAAAGTGGCAGCTAGATATTTTATAGAAAGGTGTGATAGCTTAAAGTACAAGATTTATACCCATTAAAACTCAACCATTAGATTATTCTTAAGTTCCAAGATTAATTTTACACCCTATGATCTTCTAATCTTCTTCTACTTGTCTTACAAAAATTAAATGAAATTGTGATTGTTCAGATTTGGACACATGAACTCAATCACAAAATAGGCAACTAGAATATTGGCAAATGGCAATTGTAAACCCAATAATCTCATAATTAATTCATATTTACATTATTACTTAAAATTGGCTAATGATTCAAATATTTTCTAATTCCTCCAAGATAGCCTAAAATTATGTCCAAAATAAATGAATAAGGTGGGATAAATTATATAAAAATATAGATTTATCAAATATCATTTCTTATCATATAAAACACTTAACCTTCATTAATTACTACTTAATTACATGGTAGAAAATGAAGAAAATCATTTGAAATACCAGCATAGTTGAAAAGAATAAACTTGAATTTAAAAGTTTAACCATGGTAGAAAAGAATTCATCTTCAATTCAAAAACCCTAACATGGTTAAAAGGAAGCACTTACACCTTTAAAAGATTAATCATGATAGAAGAGACTTAAATTGTACTTACGACATTATCATGGTTAGAAAGAGATAAACCTTTGTTCAAATGATAACCATGCTAGAAAAAGATATAATTATTATAAAAGCACTATTATAGTTATACAAGGATCTAACCTCTAAACACAATATATCACAAAATTTTTATCTGAAACCAACAAACATCATAGGGCATGTTTGGATGCCACTTCTGGCACCCAGAAGTGGATCCTAGAAGTAAAAGCAAAATTTCAAGAATTAAACATGTTTGGTTTGCCTTATTTTCAGAATGACTTTTGGTCCAAAATGACTTCTGCAACTTGAAAAGTCAGAAGTAAAAAAAAGTTAGTTCTGGCTTCTGACTTCTGACTTCTGGTGGGTCCCACACCTTTTGTTATGTATTATTTAATAAAATGGGTAGGAAAATTAGACTGTTAGACCCCTAAAATTCTCAAATAAGATAATTTCTTTTAATATAAAATTTTCTTTTTATCTCCAAAAATTTACCATAACAATTTCTAACTACTTTCTCCCACAATATACTCCATTGAGCGAAAAATATTATTTTTTAAAATTATTTTCCTGAAGATAAGGGAGAAACTAAGCATTTAATAAGAATATATGCATATTATATATGTATTATTTAATGAAAATAATGCCATTTTTAGTAATTTTTCATCTAAACGTGCTTTTCAATATTATCATCCAAACATGTTTCTAAAAGTCATATTGAAAAAAAGTCACTTCTATCATCACAAATCCAAACATAAATCACTTCACACAAATGACTTTTATCCAAAAGTCACTTCTAAAAAAAGTCATTCTAAAAAAAGTCACTTCTCCAACGGTAATCCAAACACACCCATAATAGGACTCAAAGCGTAAGAGACTACCTACAAGTCCAATAATAATTAGCACATTAACCCAAAAAATGTAATTTTATGCGTGTTTAAAGGTACAACACTTAACGGGCTCTCAAACCTAGAAAGATCAAGTATAAAAGCCGCTTACCCTAAAATCATATTTTCTCAAAAGCTTGTCCCTTCAATTTAAATGGGTTTGAATGGGCCAACCCGATATGGGATGGTCTAGTTTTAAGGACTCTACTAACACAAGGTTCATGAATTTTCATATTTAAAGACGAATGTATTAAATAATTAATTATATAAAGGTATTAACTTGGCCGACATTTTTTATAAAACAAATTTTGTGTCGTTAGGTTATAAGATCATTGTTTTAACACCATGAACAAAATATTCTTTTAAAGATACCTTGAACTAAATATAGAATCCTCCTATGTAGAGTTGAAAAAATGGACCAGTCTTTCATGGATTTAAGCCTAAACAGGCTGAATTGAATCCACCTATATACAGCTGGGAAAATAGGCCAGCCCTTAACGGGTTCTAGGGCTCCAAATAATTCCCAAATGTTCAAAGGCTAACCTGTTTGGGGCTATGGGCTCGGCCAACATGCCTCAAATATATTTAATTAGAAATTATTTTTTTATCTTTTTTAATAAATTAAATTGGAACGATAAATTTTTTAATTTGAAACATAGGTACTATCAAATAATTAATTTTTTTATCATTTTTTGGCAAATAAAATAAATGGTTGTTTGCCTTTAAAAAGCAGTCACTACTACTTCAGAAAATGCCTATAACAACGTTTATTTTGGCTTAAAAGTGCCACAATAGCCAGTGCTGCGATAAGTCTAAGGAGAAATCGTGGCGCTTTGTAAGCGCCGTGTGAGACATGCCCAACGTGGCACTTATTTTCAAAAGCACTGGGTTAGGCCAAACCTATCCTGGCGCTTACTAACCTTAAGAGCCGAGATAAGCCATTAAATTTTAAAAAAAATTAAATGGAAGGACTAAAGCGATGCTTATTTTCAAAAGCGCCGGGTTAGGCCAATACTAATCTCGGCGCTTACTAACCTTAAGCGCCAGGATGGGTCATTTAATTTTTTAAAAAAATTAAATGAAAGGCCTAACATGGCGCTTATATTAAAAAGAGCCGCATTAGGCAACCTATAGCGGCGCTTATTTTCAAAAGTGCCGCCATGGTTTCTTTTTTGGGTTAAGTAGCAAATCCGCCCTGAAAGTATACCTCCAGTCTCAATTTTGCCCCGAAAGTTTTTTTTATTCAAAATTGCCCCGGAAGTTTCAAAATGTAGCAATTTTGTCCTTTTCCGTCAAAATATTAACAATCAACGTCAATTTTTTAACGGTCAAAATTGAAAATTTAATGAAAAAGGGCAAAATTGCTATGTTTTGAAACTTCCAGGGCAATTTTGAACCAAAAAAACTTCCGAGGCGAAATTGAGACTGTGGGTACACTTCCGGGGCAGATTTGCTACTTAACCCTTCTTCTTTTTTAAAAAAATAAATCATTTATTTTTTATATAGACTCACCTGCATCAGTGCTAAAATGCCAGCCATTATATACAATTCCAACAAATCCATATACACCAGTAACTCATCCAGAGAACAATGTACAATTAAACCAACCATTCTAATTAGGAAACAAAAACAAAAACAAAAACATGCTACTGAATTATCTACCTATGTACAATTTGAGAGAAAAGAGGGTGTACATAATTGCACAATTCTTCAATTAGCGCATTCATTTTTTCTCTTGACAACATGGAGCAACGTGCATCTGCGTAACACTGCACAAAAATATTTAGATGACAATTAAAATAACTTGAAACCTAACATGAACAAACACAATTAGAACTGGAAAAATATAAAACTTACTTTCAATGGAATGTCATGTTGGTCATGTGTTATAACATCCCTCATAAACTGCATGACGTAGTACTCACAGTTGTTATTATTGAGTTGGAAGGGGCACTGTAACATAAAACACCGAATATCATATAAGAAACATTTATGTTATAGTTTAACTAGATTGTTTTAAAAACTTGAATAACTTATATAACCTGGTCAGCGACTCTGGAATGACTCAACCCAATAGAGGCCCAAAAACTAGTCAATGGGTTGAAAACGAAACAAATTAAATTAATTTTATTAGTTCACATTCTAATAATGTTGACATTCACTTATGTATTGAAGAGGAACATCAAATCTCCGTGATTATATAGTTCAGCAGATTCCACATGATCCAAATAGTAAATTGTGGGACTCGATGGTGCTGCCAGATTGATCACAAGCAAAAGCCAATGTGCCCTAAAATGTTTTAGAACGTTATGTCAGTATATATATATCTATAGTTGGTAAAAATACAATGAAATCTATAATGCTTATAGACTTGCCCTGTACTAATTGGAGTTAAGTCTAATCCGGCGCTTATTTTCTTAAGCGCCGGGATTAGAGTGCCGCGATAGACATTTTCTTTAGTAGTGATTAAAGACACAAAAACTCCTCAAAATATAAAATAAATGGTTGTTTCCCTGGCCCTGGCTCTGGCTCTACCCCTATAGTCTTTAGTATTGAGTTACATATATAAATATGTATATATAAATATATATATATATATATATATATATGTGATTTAGGTACATCAATGAAATGAAATAAATTAGAGAATTATAATAAATGTAATTTGATCTCTATATAATATTTACTTATACTATTAGCTGTTTATGAATATATAAGTTAAGTAAATTAGTTTAGGAAAAATTATCAATATGGTAGATAAAATATACTGAAATATAATATTTTGGACCAAATCCAATCTCAATTAGCTTTGATTTATTAGTTATAAAAGGTAATAATTTTTAATTTAATAGTACGTAAGAAATCTTCGCAAATACGAGTTGTACAAAACTACAAACTCATATTATACATATTGACATATTTTCATAATCTTTTGAAACAAAGTGCACGAAAAAAATACGTAAGATCGCAAATTCGAGTTGTACAAAACTACAAAATCATATCATACATATTGACATATTTTCATAAACTGCAATGTCATTACCAATTAAACAAAGAAAATTTTAAAGTAATTAAAATGTCCACACGGACCGATATTAAATATATATGTGTGTGTGTGTGTGTGTGTGTGTGAAAGCACCTTGCATATTAGTGAAGTTACGTATGTAATAAAAAAAAAAGTTACGTACTGGTAGTGAAATTAGACATGGGAGAATAGAAGAAGAGAATGACAAAAGCACAGAGAGCAACATAATTTTTTCCCCTCTTAAACTACATTAGTACAATGTGTCATTCAATATTTGGACAATTAGCCTTCAGAAATCGAAGTGCCACAATCTTCCCTCTCATGTCATTAATTAAAACAATAATAGAGCCTTTTACCAAAAAAGAATCATCATGAAGAGTATTGATGTGGCTTTTAGCCATCCAATCAACAAATAGAGAATAACAAGACTTAAAACCCGCGCATTGCGCGGTAAGTGAAGATTAAAGCATTTCACACTAACAATGTCCTAACTCAAACTTGATAATTATAAGGGAAAATTCTAAAAAAAAAACCCTTAAATTACCAAAAGGACACTTTGCTACAACGAATTTCAGAAAGGTCAGTTCAGTACAATGACAGAATTGTCCAACCCTAAATTAAAAGGAAATGTCTAAAATGCCTTTGGTTCAAATTATTTTTTTTATCGAAACGTGTTGGTAATTCCTTATCCCAAGTTAGTGATCCCCCCATCCGGTTTTGGTAATCCTCTATACAATTCTGGGAACAAACAAAGAAAGTTGGTAATAATGTTGTTGGTAATCCCCTATCCCAAGTTGGTAATCCCCATATCCGGTTTGGTAATCTCCTATACAATTTTGGGAACGAACAAAGGAAGTTGGTAATAATAATTTAAACCAAGGGCATTTTAGACATTTCACTTAAATTTGGTCCGAACAATTCAGTCAATTGTACTTAACTGTCCTTTCTGAAATTCGTTGTAGCAAACTATTCTTTAACTATTTTAAGGGTTTTTTTTAGATTTTTCCCTAATTATAATGCATGTAACAACAGTCGTAACTGCAACAAAATATTACTTATGCATCAATATCATTTAAACTACTTAGTTCAACTGAAAATAATTAGGATCCAATGGATAACAATGCAATTCGTAGGGAAACAATTACTTTAAATTAGTGAAAAAAAAATTTATATCCAAGGATGGAGAACATTAAGATTGCTCTGTTTGATGTACATTAATAAGATTGTTTTGGCATGGGAATACTGCAATTTCATCATGGTCAATGCTTTGACAGAACGCAATATTATCATCATTCTGTTTATTATGATATACTGCATAATCCAAATTGAATGACTCATTGGCAGAAAGCTAATGAACATAGGATTGGGACGTAGGAATCAGGAAAGTTAAGCCTCTTTCTCACTCCGTGGATGCTATAGGAAGCTGTACAAAGGATGAAGCTAGGCAGCATGAATATAAGTCTATGATAAATGAATGTAATCACCAGTTTTTGCACAGGGACTGGGAGATAAAGATGGAATGGATATGCAGAGAGAGAAACAATGAAACGGACTTCCTAGCTAAATATGCTTTGACAAGCGGTGTGAGGATTCAAATATTAGCAGGAGACACTGCCACATCTTTGTTGGAGGCTAATGGCATCACTTGATGGATGCTCAATGATTAGTTAGTAGTTGTTTTGTTGCATTTTGTATTTCTGATCTATCAATAAAAAAAGAAGAAGAAGAAGAAGAAAGAAAGCTAATGAACATATAATTTCCACCGGGAAAAAGACAAATAAATACCCTCCAATTTGCAAAATCCCATTAAGAACTTCATGATAGGTTGTTGTGTTGTTAATACCTATCATGAAGTTGTTAATGGGATTTTACAAATTGGAGGGTATTTATTTGTCTTTTTCCCATTTCCATATATAATATAAGCATGCAATAGTTAATAACAACTTTCATTGATGCAGGTGCTGGACGAAGCACCAGACATCAATAACTGAAGCAAGACAAAAGGCATGATCCTAAGGCATTGCATCTGGTCACAGAATAATTGAAACATTAAAACAGACAACCCTCACACATTAAAACATCAAAAGGCATGAGGAAAGTCTCAAAAAGAAGCCACTACCCTCACACATATAACTTAGAAGTCATTGGTATCATTGACTTCTTCGACAGAAGAAACGTCCCAGGAAACCATAAAACCAAATGATGTCTGTATGCAATCTTCACGTCAGGAATGCGCCCAAATGGTCAGTGATGGAGGTAGATAGGAGTATTTGATTAACCCACCATGTGCTTGAGCTATTTATACAGTGTAATCTAGGGTTAACCATATTTTGTTTTCCAACAATTGCCATTAATGCTGATCCAATCAACACCGACTGTGGCTGTTCGGAACTATCACCACCACATGGTACGAAAATATAGCACCGACTGATGCGTGAGACATTGGAAACTGACGATGGTAGTGAGACATTGGGTGAAGCAATGGTAGTTGGTAAAGGAGGCTGCCGTTTATACATTCGGTGTTGATAATATTGAATCTTATATTTATGATATTGGTAGGGCATATAGCTGACGTGGTATATTAGATGCTGCCGTTTTGTTAGTCCATTAGTTGAAAGAAATTGTTCCACGTAAGCTACATGTTGGACCAATTAGAGATGGGCTAGGAGGTTTAGAGGTAGATATTTGATATGGCCGCTAGCCATTTGACATCATAGCGGTTTTTATTAATAAAAAGTGGTGTGGCTTCTGGCCATCTAATCGATAGATTGACAGTATTATAGTTACTGGACATTTAACGAAAAATAAGTATATACTATAAAATTAGGAGAAAAGATAAATTCGTGTACCTTGCATGATGAAGATGAATCACCAATTAACAAAATATATACTTTGTTTACAATTGCAGGGCCATATTGGCTCTCCACAAAATAATTGGAAGAACATTACCACGTGATCTGAAGGATTGAGTCTAGAATGAGAGAGGCAGTGTACCAACCACATATTGCTTAGGAATCAAAACTGGAAGGCAGAAGCTGCGTTGCCAAATAAGAAAACCCAAGCTTCATATCGCGCTATGCATCCTGGAGTTAAAGCAAATTTTCTGGATTAAACTATTTTTATGTTACGAACAAAAATCGACAAATATAAACTCATCTGGTAGAGTTTTGTGTTGATAATGTATTATAAATTAAAGGGAAAAATGAGGAGAGAATATGAGAGTCATTTTTATTAACTATTCAATTATTTAAAATATATAATGCAAGCCATCTATTTTTTGGCATATCTTTAGAGTTATAAGATAATCGGAATACATAACAATATAATGTAATAAAAAGATAATAATAGATAATAAGAGATATGAATATCCGGACAAATATTATATTCATAACACCAACATAATTTTTAAGTTTTTTTCAAACTTGTTTTTTAAAACAATTTTATAGAACTGTTTTGGAAACAAGAATAAAAGAAACGAAATGCCCTCAATTTCCATAAAAGTGTAAAACTGGACATTGGCACAGTAGCTCCTCAACTCTTCAAAACATACTTGGAAAAAATAATTAACAAATCATACTATTTATTAGATATAATTATTGTTTATGTTAAACGTGGTAGCCTATTAATACTTCACTTCAAGAATATATTTCCAAACATGTTTTATTACCTCTTGTTCAACATATATAGTCCGTACCTCATTCTTCCCTCCAAGAACCAATCATATGATTATCTTTGTTCCCTTGCATGAGTTTTTTGAATCAATCGCTAGCATGACTTCCATGCCTCTTAAAAAATCTAAATTGTTACAAATATTTAAGAGTTAAAGGGCATTTTTACTTCAAAAGTTTTCGAGTTTAGGCATTAGATACTGAGAAATTTTTGAGGGGTCAAATGTGTCCCTAAGTTTAGAAATAGGGGGCAGTAGTTTGACCATCTCCGTTAACTAATCATATCGGTCTACATTGTTGACTAAAAAAGACTGAATAGACTATGACATATATATGTCATCCAACTCATGCCACCTTACTAGGGAAAAATTTATTCTCTTCCGCTTCAACTTCATCTTCTTCTTCATCTTCTTCGGCCCATGATGAGTTCCTTCCACAGAAATTTGACCAAATGAACTTTTTTCCCTTTGCGTTTTAGAGACGCATAATGTGTAGGGTTGTTGAAAATTGAAAATAACAGCAGCGGCAAAGTTAGTTGATCGGAGACGACGGTGAAGTTGGTGCAAGAAGCGGTGGCGGAATGATTTAAACGAGGCCTGGTGGAGAATTAACGGCGGAAAGGCAATGAACTGTGTGACACATCTCACTTCATGCGACCCATCTCAAATTGTTCAACTAAACTTGAAGTGTGCGTTGTTGTTGTTGTTGTTGTTGTTGTTATTTTTTGTTAATTATTGCATTTGTTTTGACTTTTTGGACAAGGATAGTAATAGAGACTTCAGTGGGGGTTGTGAATTTCTGTTAGGCTCGAAGATAATTCATTTTGCTCTCACATTGGGCATATATAGGTAGTCGTCTAGAGTTTAATCAATTCATAAATTCAAGAGCAAAATCTGGAGGTTTTTATGCACGGGCTGCAATCTTCTTACAATATGTCGTCATTCTTCTTCGCAGAGCAGTGTACTATAGCACTACAAAGACACAAGACACATTGCAGGAAATCACCAACATTCTCAATATTGACAATTGATTGGCACCTTCATAGGTTCCCCAGGCATCGTCTCCAAGCTAAATCCATGTTCAATCGATCTGTCATACATCAAAATCGTACACATGACCATCGGTGTCATCTCAGCTTCTTCCATTATTGGTCCGAAGAAGATGAAACAGAAGGGGAAGAGAAGGAATTTTTCCCGCCATTGTCAATCACTGAATCGAAGAAGAGAGAGAGGATCTTTTTCGTTTTTATTTTTTTTAGAAAATTTGATGCGTAAATAAAGTGAGGGCCATGAATTGGATAATATGTGACATAGCCATCTCAACATTTTTTGTACAATGTTAATGTTAGTTAATGGAAGGGTTAAACTGCCCCTTTTTTTAAGCTTGTGAGACACATTTGGTCCCTCAACTTTTTGTTACCCATTGCTAGCTCAAAAACTTCAGGGGCAAAATATCTTTTAGCCCAATATTTAAATACAATATCAAAGTTGTTTTTTAAAATAAAAACTCACTTATCCTCCTCTTTTTACCAATTAATGTAAAACAAACCTCATAAAATTATTAATATTACAGCATCCTTTAGAAAGAAATGAAATAATATGTTAAGGGTGAAAAGACTTTATTGCCATCTCTTTTAAAGACAAACACTTGTTATTTGCAAGATATATACGTGAATTTTCACACAAAAAAGTATTCTGATTTCAAACATACATCAAGGCATTTCAAAGACAAAGATGTGTCAATCAAAATTCTCATACTTGTTTTGTAAATGTCACTGTTTGTTTTGGAAAAACCTTTATGTGCGTTTGAAATAAACATACTTATCTTGTAAATTCTCATATTTGTCTTCAGTCCAAAAAAATAAATTCTCATATTTGTCTTGGAAATGATATGTTTTCTTTCTTGTAAATGTTTTTCTTTTCTCAAGTATTGTTGCGGATTCACTTATTGTCTTACAAATACTTTGTATGTCATAAATAAGTATGTTGTTTTTAAAATTCCCATATTTATTTTGCAAATGACACAAAAGTAGTAAAGTCATTTTACACTCACAGTGAGTTTGGGCAATGAGATTAGAAGAGCTAGAGCTAGCCTCCAGGATCTAAATATGCTTACAAAAATCCTTGTAAATCACTTACTCACAAAATACTCCCATCGCTGTGATTATGGTTATCAGTTAAAAAATTTATCAAGTGGATAAGTATTAAGTTACCTGATAGGTTGTTTTCAAAAATAAGAAAACTAAAGCAATCTTTATTCTTCGAAACACAGAAAACTTTTTCTCGCTTGAAAGCTTTGAAATTGCCACCTATTACTATGGACACCATGTACATGTTGACCACTGTCACACGTCGTCGATGACCGTCACAAGTGGCGACGATTGTAAAAATCCTCTCACTAATCCCATTTTAAACCATGTTTATATCCGATAAATCAATTTGAAATCAAAATAAGATACTAACTATGATAGAAAAGAGAAATACTTAAAAAAATATCTATCATGTTTAGAAAATAGTTAAGACTAAAATTCGAAATCATAACTATTATGGCAAGAATCTGTCATAGTTATTGAAGATTCAACCAACTTAATTGATGCTAAATTGCTAACTACGATAGGAAAGGAAAATACTAAGCACAAAGCCTATCGTAGTTATAAAAGGATTTAGTCATTTTAAAAATCATAACTATGATGGAAAACGGGTTGGGTTTCCCTCATCATCATTTTCTCTCATCATCCCTCATCATCACATCACCAACATTAGATTAACTAATGAATTGTTAAGATTTAATGATTTTGAAGACTATCATTTTTATTATTTTATTAGATCATTCTGTGGTAAACTATTCAGATTAAATCTTAGTAGTTTAAATTTATTTATTTATTTTATATAGTATTTATCCTACTTATTATTAAATCTGAACCGTTAATTATGTCTATCAAACGGTGGTGATTTGATGATGAGGGATGATGAGAGAAAATGATGATGAGGGAAACCCAACCCGATGGAAAACGGTCTATCTTAGTTATTTAAAGACAAACTTATAAATTTGAAAGTTAAGTCACCCATGATAAAAAGGGCACATGTTAGAAAATAATTAAAGTCTATCATAGATATAAGAAAATTGTGAATAATTGCAAAATAAACTATGTTAGAAAAAGCATGAGGCTTTACGTGATTGAAAGATCTTTTCTAAAACCCAAAAGATTCATAAATTTGCTTCATAACACCTAATATGGTCATTAAAAGCTTACTTAAACATTGTAATAATTATGTTATAAACGCTACAACTAACAGTTATTTTTCAAAACCAACATTTTCTAAAACAAGTTAGGTAACTATGTTAGAAAAGAAAATTCCTTACTAACATAGTTATAAAAGAATTATCTAATAACCCTTTCGAAAACCATAAGATAACTATGTTAGAAATGGTTTACCTACTAATATAGTTATAAAAATTTCACTCGATAAGACAAGTTTGCCATGTTAAAAAATGCTCATCTATCATGGTAATTTGAAGTCAAATCATAAAACCAAACATTGGCTTTCTTTGAAAACCAACCAACCACTAACTCAACAAAACACCCAAATCAACACACTTAATAAAATCATAACAACAATTCTTTAAAACATCCCATGTTTCATAAAATTTAAGATTTCATCATAAAAGTATCAACACGTGGTGAAAGTCAACTTTCTAAATATTGTAACCAAATCTAAGCATGCTAATGAAGCCACATAACAACATCCAGTGGAACCACAACCAATGAAACCAAAGTCACCTGCCAAGCGAAGCGAGGCTACCTGCATGTATTACCAAAAACATAAAAACCATGATTTGCTGGAAAAGGACTAGTCTCATAAAATACTAATAATACATTAATCCAAAATATCAAATGAAAATGTGGAAGCATGCCTAGTCTATAGTGTACGGCAATATACATATCACTAAATAAACCAAACGGAAACCCTACTGATTAGCGAGTATCTGCCTCCTCCCCCTCGCGTCTAGCACCAGAATTAGATTCTGAAAATAATGAGCAACCATATGAGATAAGGTCTCAGCAATACTTATGCTTTCCATTTCCCCCTAGATGGTCATGTGTGTGTGCTAGTACAAGTTATGTGATTCCAATAAAATATACAAATATCAATGCAATAGATATGCCATATGTCAATGTGTGGTGAAACCAAATCATATCAATGGAACCAAAGTAGCATAGCTTTATAACCATTTTAAAAACATACTAGCAAACACATCTGAAGAGGGCAAACCGCACATTGTGCCCAACATGAAGCCAACAAAACTAGATTTCACCACCATCACACCCGATCTCATCTAACCATGAGCCAATAAACCAAGTTCAACAACCCGATATGAAACCAACGGAACCTGATTTCACTGTCGGTAAGTCCCCACTGGACAAATAAACCCAAAAGTTCACTCGATGGTCGTTGGGGACCTCAACACGTAAAGGGTGTGGAATCAATATCAACAGTGCACCAGAATCAACTAATCCAGCCAAATACAATCAATATGCACACAAATCATGCTATTTAAAAAGGTTGGCAATTAACCACAACACATTTTTTAAAATCCAGAATAATTGCTCAAGTTTGACGTAGTATGCATGTTCTTTCAAACCATTCTTAATTACCATGATCAATCACAACATATTTATCCCACATAATATAGGTAAAAAAAAATAAGCACGCCAATTTCCAAAATACAACCATTTAAAAGCTTACCAACAACATCCACACAAAACACTCATAGGATAAGAAAGTGGTTACCTCTTAAATCAAATGAGTGTTACCACAAAGAACTAGCCTAGTGCTCAACGAAGGAAAATCACAACTCTAAAACAACCAACAAAACAACCAAACCACATTAATCATTTGATTGGGTATAAATAAAGATAAAAAAAATAACACAAACCTAAGACTCACATCCCAAGATTTATAAGATCAAAATTCCTAACCACAAGCCCCAATACCCACAATTAATCCCAATGTTCCATATTCACACCTACACACCAATTGACGCATTTTATTTGCAAAGCAATAACCATTATAATATACAACAACCAATAAATTCCTCGAGGGAAAATGTGCAAATTTACCAATGGACAACTAATTGAAGAACCTCTGGCACAAAAAAGAGTTTTGTGGTGCTGAAATACCAATTCTTTTTTTTAAATGGTGCAAATTTAACAAAATTGTTATCTATAACCTAACTTTCCTTACTTTTTCCCTTGGTCTCACCTGATTTCTTCCTCAAAAAGTAACGACTATTTGCTTATATATAACGATTTTATTAAATTCGCACCATTTTAAAACTTTTTTTATATTTAAGTACCACAAAAATCTTTTTTGTGCTAGACTCTCATGGTGATAAATGTCATTGGTAAATTTGCACCTTTGCCCATTTCTCAATAACCATCAACCCTCTTATCTAATCCTCAAACACTTCTTTAATCAAAATCCACCTCTAGGCCAAACATATAAATCCTACTTTAACCCAAAATACCATACATCCAATCACCCAAACATCATCCACCATCACAAATGCACTTACTACAACCATTAGACCGCTCAAAACAAGATTATAATTTAAAAAACCCTTTATAAAATCAAATTTTTAAAACTTTATAAGACCAAAATTTGAATTAAGCCACCATTCAAGAAGTTAAAGCATTAGAAATCATCTTCCTACTTCAATAAGCTCATTCAAATCATCAAAACTCTTTTACAACACATTGAAATACATCCCAAAACCACAAAATTTTTGAACTTTTGTTGTGTTGAAATTTCAATCAAGCCAAGACCCAAGGAATTTTAAGTTTAGAAACCATTAATCATCATCAATAAGCTTCTTGAAAAACATAAAACCCCAATTATCAACATGGATTTTCGAAATCAATAGCAAACCCTAAGATTTTCCAAACTTTGTCTTGCCAAAACTCATTTTAGAACAAAAACCAAGTTCCCATAGCATTTAAAACTTTTCTTAGGTAGAAATAAGATCAAGGAAACAAGAAAACCAATTGACAAATGTCAAATTTTTGGGTTCCCATAGAACCCTAGGTAAAACAAGCTTAAAACAAGTCCTAATCAAGGTTTAAATGTTCCCCAACCAAAATAAATCATAAACATAGCTTAAGAAGGATTAAAAGAAGCTTAGAGATAAAAGAAATCATCACATAAACTCAGATTTTCGGACTGCCAAAGAACCCCAAAAAATTTCAACAAGAAGCTTGAAGAAAACAATAAGGAATGGAGGAGAAGAGCTTAGAGTCAGTTACCCAAGGAGAATCCCACTTGATTTGGGCTTAGAACCTCCAAACTTGCAAACCTTAGTAGAGCCGTTATCTGTCTCTCTTGGTCCCTCACTCAAAAGTACGCAAATGAACCATAATTTTTTAGCTGATACCTATTTATAGGCATAAGCTTTTCAGGCTTTCGCCGTGGGCTAGCTACGGCCATGCCACTGTGAATGGCCAAAATAAGGGGCTTCTCCACGGCAAATAGGAAAAATTTGCTTGTTCAACGTGGTGAGGCCACATTGAACAGTTTAAATTTAGGCCTCTAATTTAGCCCAAACCTATCTAAAACCCAATCATTTAAGATCTACAACTTAACTCTAACCTCTAAGCCTCAAATATCATCCTTAAACCTCAATAACCATAAAACTAACTCAAATCAAGAATTACTAATAATTCTCTAAACCAATGAGTAAAAGTCAATCACAATCCCACAATTAATCCACTAAAATCATCTTAAATCCTCTAAAATCCATTTAAATTACAATTAATAATTACCTAAAACTCGGGATGTTACAACACCATTGCCATGTCCCTTCTGACGTTGACCAACTCCACGTCACTATTGACATGTTTGACAGTCTTTGCCATATCACCATAGGTGATGGTCGCTGCTACTGCCACGCTATCAACGATGATGAAATTTTTATCTAAATTGATATTACAAGAACAAATATTTTAAACAAATATTTATATTATTTATTTTCGAATGTAAATTTTTATAACAATTAGTCAACACATTTTTAATTCTTCTCTTTAAAAACTTGATTTTAAAAAATAATTTTATAAAACTGTTTCAAAAACAAAAACAAAAAAACAAACGATTCCACAATTTCTTTTATTTTATCCATAGTAAAAGAAAATACAAAAAAACCTTAGTTAAATAGAAAATGCTAAGTTATACATTTTCTTCACAAATTTTTTTCCTGAAAATCCCTACTTTTTAGGATTGTAGGAGGACTAAATTCTTTTAATCTTGGACTAAGGGTAAAAAATACGCATGTAATTTTTTCAAAAATTCATCCAACACTAAATGTTATTTTTTTTTAAAAAAAAAAGTGACCATAAGCTTCCAAATTAGGTTCAAAAGTCACAGTTTCCGTTAAGTATGGTAAAAAAAATGTAAAAAGTACACATGTTTGTAACACTCAATTTTTAGGACTCATTTCCAAACTAGATTAGTAATGAAAAACTTATTCAAGCTTGTATAAGATTTAGAATATCAAAACCATTCTAAAACGCGGAAAAATTTTCCAATAATTTTGAAAAATCATAACTAATTGCACAAAAACCTCTTGGTCCCATCTGGCCCCTACGTCAAAGAAAGCTTAGATTTTTCCTCCAAGCTTAGGTTTGTGGCCCAATTGTCCCTAACATGCTGAGGGAAGGAAGAGTGGGTAGTCAAGGTTGCCAAAAAGGTAAAGTTTTGTGTATTGGTTTTAACTAATATAATTAACATCTTTAATCTCATCAAATTAGGTAAATATGTCTTATATTTAGGAAGTGAGGGAGTAATTAATAATGATTAAAGGTTATATACAAAAAGTTATAAATGGTTTATTTGTAAATGAGTCAAGATACCTGATTGTGATTTTCCCAAGGAAAATCCCACAAAAGTGCCCTTAAAAATGAAAAAAAGTTAAAACAATCATTTAATTTGAGAAATACCGACTCAAACCCCAAGAATGAATATGTGATTTTCATATATTATCAAAAGAAACAAATTAATGTTTTCAACACTCGGAGTTGGAAATTATTAATATCAACTCAAAAATCATTATGATCATATTGAAAAGTCCTATGTTAAATTGTGAATATTTATGATGTATTTGACAATTATAAGGATATTTAGGTCTGGTTGTAAGATATGAAAATCCAAAATTCCTCACTGAAGTCTAATTTAAAATTTATTTAAATTTTAAGTGATTAATTTATCTTTCTTTTTTTTTCATTTTGAAAGGCAATTTTTTGAACGTTTGTTCCTTTGGTCGTGGGCCAAGTGTCCAGTTAAGGTCAATCCCCATAAATTTTACAACCTTTACCTTGTTTCTTTTATTTACATTATTTATCTTTATATATAATAAAAATAACGAAAACCTTCTGAGCCCTGACACGGATCACAAAAGAAGGGAAAAGGACAAAAGCGCATTATATTCGGATGTGAAAATTACGTTTTTATTACTGTAATTTTTTTATTTTGCGTTTTTCGCATCCCCACCTTATGACTCTACACGCGCGCACATACTTTCTTCTTCGTTCGTAGTCTTCTCTCTTTCTCTCTTTTCCCAAAACTTCAAACAAAGAAGTTCTCAGCTTTCACTACCTGAAGATCTAAGCTGGTACTCTACTCTTCTTTTTTCTTTGAATCTTTTCGTTCTTCTTTTTCTTTTTTAAATGGTTGTGTTTGACTTCTAGGTTTCCTTCCACCTCCTTCTCTTTGAATCCTATTTAGGGCACATTAAAACTTTCTCAGTTTTCTGATTTAGGTTTTTGCAACTTTCTTATGAAAATTGGCTAAAAGAAGGGTTCTTTTTTGTTTTCGTTCTTGCAAAACGGATTTTCGCTTTATTCAGATACGCTTTTTATGGAAAAATCGAAGGAGGAGGTCTCTGTATGTAGAATTTCAGAATCCACTGTGACCCTTAATGCGAACGGTGCTAATGAAACCCTAGAGGAGTCTGTGAACTGTGCTAGTGAGGTTCATGTTGAGGGGTTGAGTGGTGAAGATGCTGGAGGGGGTAGTGAGAAGGATATAATGGTGGAGGTATTGGGTTCTGATTTGTACATAGATGGTGTTTGCACTCGTGCTAATGAAGCAGAGTTGCATGATGAAGTGGCTTGTGGCGGATCGTTAGACGGTCGTAGTGATGCGAAACCTTCAGGTGGAGAGTCTGGGTTGGGTAATGAGGCTTCCCAGTTGCAATACTCAGAAGCTAAGAGTGAGAATCCCACAGCCCAGCTTGATGGTGATGTGTTGAATAGGGAGGAGGGTTCAAGGGAAACATCGAAGGATGGAAATGTAGAGAGAGGTGAAGATGTGGCAAATGTGCAGGGACCACCAGTTTTGAACAATGGAGCTGAGAAAGAAGAATTGGGAAGTGGAGTTAGTGACGCTTCGGCGGCTGTTGATTCCACACTTGAAGAAACAGAATTTACCATGGTGAAGGATGTCAGGCTTGAGCACAAGGATGCTCAGGAAGCTGTTAGTTCATTAAATGGGGAAAGTGTGCATAGTGAGTCAGTCGAAAAGGATGATGAGCAGCTGAGGAACTTAGTAGATCAAGGAGCAAGAGAAGGGGGAAATGATACGACCTTGAAATCATGCGACCAACAGAAGAAAATTGCTAATGGGGAGGGTGACGAAATATTAAAGAAAGAAGCTTGTATCAGTGGCGAAGATGGAAACACGAAGATTAGTGCTACTGATGAAAAGTTACAGTCAACTGGAGAGCAGCCAATTGATATTGATAATGTTGGTGAAAACTCTAGAAGTCCGCCAAAAGTGGTTGCTGGAGTTGAAGTAGCTGTAGACCAGAATTCATTGAATTCCGGAGAAAAGTGTGTAACGATTGAAAATTGCATGGAAAAGAAAATGATTCCTGATATTTCTCATGTTAGCTCTGATACCGGGCAGGGGATGGAGATTGACAAACACTCTCATACAGAAAGTCTTACATCACTTGGTGGAGGACAAAATTCAGAAACTTATGAGACAGCTGTTTCAAGGACGAATAGAAATGTTGGAGAAATTTGTTCGGTAAGGAGTGATGATGGAGTTACAGGGAGTGTTTTATCTGAATCAAGTGAACAAGTGAAATTGGATGGAAATGTTTCTGATGTTAAACCTGTTAGTTCGCATAGAGGGAAAGAAGAGGATGCTGAAGATCAATCAGCAATGACAAACAAGGGGAGTGGCACTGCAAGTATTCAAGGTAAAATCACTAGTGGTTTTGTAGCTAGTGACTTGGCTTGACCCTGCTCACATTTTGGGTGTAGGTTACAATTTCTTCAACCCATGGCATGGGGGTTGGGTTTAGCAATTGCAGCCTAATTTAACCCTCCTCCCAAAGAAATGTTTTCCTTAATAAGTTAAACATTGTGACATTTTAAATCCGTTCCCTTTTACCTCCATCTATAGAATTACTCAATTATTTCTAATTACATTGTGTTTGTGTTATGTGTTGGAGACTATGTTGTGATTTGAGAATGATACTTTTATTAAAAAATAGAATATTAGTTCTTTATATGATGTTAACTATATTATTTGTGTGATATTCATTTTTTATAAAAGATTAAATTTTTATTTTGAAGGCTATATTTCTGTTGGCGTGAATATTTGTAGAAATTTGTTTAGAAATGATCTCAAATAGTTCTAACACATGCCTGACCTGCAATCAGTGAGCCTTTTATGTTGATAACCCCCTCCTTCATGAAACAAACCACGCATGGACATCCCTGGCTGTAACTGCAAATATTTCATCTTAATTAGTAGTTGAGACTGAGGTTTCAGCTATAAAAGAAATATTTTTGAGCGAAGATAATGAAGTTATAATTCTGTTAATGCGAGCTCATTGGTATCTTTGGTGTGGTTGAGAATAATTTAGTGATTAATACAGACTTTAGGAGTTTAAAAGATATCTAATGCTGATGTTTTTTTAATTGATAGGTACTGCAGAGGAGAAATCCAATGATGAGGTACCACTGTCTGCAGATGATCAGAAGTTATTGTCCTTGAAGCATGTCGACCAGAATATGACAAGTAACGATCAGGTTGAATTAAATGTTAGGGAGACCAATGAAGCACAACGAGGTGATAGTTGTGAGCAAGCAGATTCACATGAAAGGCAAGAGATGGAATTTAAAGAATATAATAGTGATGACCCACACAATTCAATGGATGAGAAAACCATAAAGCACATAGCTATGAAACCTGGAAGTTCAGGAGGGTTTTATCAGGCTAAATATATATTGCCACCTGAAAAGGAAGGCGACTTTTCTGTGTCAGATATGGTTTGGGGTAAAGTGAGAAGCCATCCATGGTGGCCTGGACAGATATTTGATCCATCAGATGCATCTGAAAAGGCTATGAAGCATTACAAAAAGGACTGCTTTTTGGTCGCATATTTTGGGGATAGAACATTTGCTTGGAATGAAGCATCTCAGCTGAAGCCCTTTAAGACACATTTCTCCAGTATTATAAAGCAGAGCAATTCAGAAACTTTCCACAATGCTGTAGATTGTGCTATAGATGAAGTCTCAAGACGAGTAGAATTTGGGCTGGCATGTTCCTGCATACCAAAGGATATTTATGACGGTATCAAATTCCAGAATGTTGAAAATGCTGGGATTCGTGAAGAAACAAGTTTAAGTTATGGACTGGATGAATCTTTGAATGCAAACTCCTTTTCACCTGATAAACTACTAGATTATTTGGCAAATTTATCTCAGTGCCCATCTGGTGGCTTTGATAGGTTGGAGCTTGGGATTGCTAAGGCTCAGCTGCTTGCATTCTATCGTTTAAAGGGTTACTCGTGCTTGCCTGAATTTCAATATTGTGGAGGTCTGGACTGTGATATGGACAGCTCAATTCAAGATATTGAGAATAATGCTAATGAGGGTATTCAGCATGAAACTCCAAGTAAGAATGCTGATCAAGCTTCTTCTGGTCATAGAGTTTCTAAAGGCCACAACAGCTCTTACCACAAACGGAAACATAATTTGAAGGATGGTATGTATCCTAAAAAGAAAGAAAAAAGCTTGTCAGAACTGGTTGGTGGGACTTTGGATTCTCCAGATGATTATTGGTTGGATGAAAAAGACATTGATAGTCTAGTTTCCCCGACTGTTTCCAAGAGAAGGAAGACTGTTGATCCATATTCGGATGACTCTGGGATGCAAGATGGGAAGAAAACAAGATCCCTTGCAAAAGTTTCCAGTTCTGCAAAACCATCATTTAAAATTGGTGAATGTATTCGTAGGGTTGCTAGTCAACTTACTGGGTCTCCTACTGTGAAGAGTTCTGGTGAAAGGTCTCAGAAGCCAGATGAAAACACTGATGAACTTTCTGGGGATGTATCTGAGGATGTTGCTGTTCAAGATTTTGAGGAGGATAAAAAGTCGAGCCCCATTGACCCAACAGAATATTCATCCCTTAATGATTTGTTATCTTTACTTCAGTGGGCAGCACAAGATCCATTAAAACATTGTAATTTCATGAGTGTTATTGTGAGTTTTTTCTCTGATTTCAGGAACTCCATAGTTGTAGGAAATTATTCTGAAAGAGAGATCACCCCTACAAATAAAGTTGGAGCTAAAAGGAAGAAACAGCCCATTGCTGGAGCACCTGAAACATTTGAATTTGAGGATATGAGTGATACTTATTGGACAGATAGGGTCATTCAAAATGGTTCTGAAGAGCAGCCTTCAAAACGAAGCAGAAAAAAAGAAAATCAATCAGTGCTTGCTGATCCAGAGAAACCTGTCCAAGTGAGTCGTAGGCCCTACAACAGGAAACGTTATTCAGATAACAGTAATGTCAGTAATGTTGAGACTTCTGAAAAACCTTCTGGTTATATAGATGATAAGTCTCCAGCTGAACTTGTTATGAACTTTGCTGAGTTGGATTCTGTTCCCTCAGAGACAAACCTTAATAAGATGTTTAGGCGTTTTGGACCTCTTAAGGAATCTGAAACAGAAGTTGATACAGTGGGCAGCCGGGCCAGAGTTGTTTTCAAAAAATGTGCTGATGCAGAGGTCGCTTTCAATAGTGCTAAAAAGTTCAACATATTTGGAGCAATACTTGTAAACTACCAGCTTAACTATACTCCAAGTGCACTGTTTAAGGCTTCGACTGTTGCCACGACACATGACCAAGAGATGCATCTTGATCTCTCCAACTTCGATGTTAATATGGTCTAAATTCTTTGGTGAGTGCCTTTGATCTGTCGTATTCTATGCAATATCTGTAATGATTGCTAAATTTCTGTCCTTGCACAAATGGTTGATGATGTGGTAACTAAACTCAGTTCACTTAATTGATTTTGTAGCATAATGATTTTGAAATTATACCAACTTGGTAGGATAAGGCTTCTTGTTTTATAAATTGAAGCTATCATCGAGGACATGATGGTTATTTAAAACATTGGATTGGTATAACCTGTCTTTCAATTGCATATTGACTTAAAAATGTCAAGTAATATAGTTTTTTTGGGTATGAAGATATAGGATTTTTTATTTCTTAATTTGTCTATCTTGTTTGGATGTTTAACTGCTCTTGTTGTGACCATCAAGATGTGATGATTATTGTATTTTCCTGGTTAAAATGAAAATTGTTTTTGCCTTTTTGAAGTTCATTTTTCGCAGTACTGTGTACATTACGCAATTTATATTTGGTCTGACTTTTCTAATTACAGTGTTCTATTAGAAATAAATGACATTTTCCATTTGCCATTCTCATATTAGGGATGAAGTCGTATATAAGCTGAAAAGGATCTGGCAGAGAATGCATTTAACTGAGTGAACCTCTGAATGAGGCTGTTAATTCCATCTGGTTTGTCCCGAAAGGCTGCTGGAGGTAACCGGAGTGTTAATACATCTGGTCATCCATTATTATACTCAGAATATTACATTTGTTGGTAGCTAGCCAGGATGTACCATTTTGTTGTTCCTAAATTTTTCTCTTTCGCCCAGTTTTCTGTATGCTTTTTCAATAGCTGCCATCTCTCTAACTCGGGATTCGTTATGGAACTCTGCAGTCTTAGTTAGATTACTTGTCATGTATGATTTTATATGTTAAATATATAGTAGTCTTCGGTAGGTATGCTTCTATGTCGGAAGAATAGAGATTGATGTTGCGCATACAAGTCTCTAAAAGCCTCCGTAATCTAATTTGTTTAACTATTCCTTCCATTTTTTTTGCCCTTGTAATTCAGTCATTGCTAGAGGATTTATATAGTAAAAGGCCTAAACATACTTTTAGACCTCAGTTTTATGAGTTTTTTTTTTTGCCAGAACAGTTTTATAACAGTTATAGTATGGTCACTCTGGTTTATTAGGTGACAAGTGTTGCTTTCATGCAATTTTAATTATCCCATTTTCCGAAATTTAACAGTTAACAGTCTGATGACTTGGATGCTGAACATAGCTGAGTGAATTATGCTGGTAAGTAAAGTAACGTTCTATTATCGACACTGTTGAGTTTTATGTGAAAAATGTGACGGAGAAAACTTGGATCATTTTAAAGAAATGGGAGGGAAACACTGCATGCGAATAGAGAAGCCGAAAGTTTATTTAATCCTTATATATGGAATGTTTTATTTGGTACTAATGGCTACAAAATGACTAAATTGTATGCTATATAGCTCGTATTATCCCATGTCATTTGATCTTACAGCTTTGCTTTGTAATTTGGTGTCACTCTTTCGCTTTAATATTGTGTGCCTTTTTCTTGTCCTGCCAGGTAGTCTTATATCCAACGGTCGCTTCATGTGCTCATGAATTTTCACTATCTTAATTCTTAATAAACTCTTTATAGGCTGTGTTTGGACTTGTAGCTGCCAATAATCAGGTCCAAAAAAAAAAAAAAGAAGAAAGAAAGGAAGAGTAACCAACTGGGGTGACAAAATATCCTCTGGCCCAAAAAAGTTGTATATTAAAATGGTCGAAATTATGAGGTGGTCTTGGACATTTTTCATCTTCGCATCTTTTTTTTGTTTTGCACATCAAGGATCATATCAGACAAGATCCGGCTTTCCCAAAACAAAACCAGACTTTGCCAAACATGGTGAAGGCAGGCAGAAATTGGCTGGCGAGTGAAACTGAAATGGTCAATGAATTCTGTGATAGCCAGAGGAAAGAAAAAGATTTTCTATAATAACAAATGAATATAGAAAATGATACAAATAACAAAGGGAGATAATTTGTATGTAATGAAAATTTGAAAACGCAATATTAAGATATGATTAGAAAATCTCTTCATACAACGTGTGGTTGTTGGAAAATCTTATCATAACAAGGCAATTAGTAAGTAATGAGTAAATCTTTAGACGATAATTTATCCTATTTAAATACCTACATTTTAACTTTGTTTATAAAAAAAAAAAAAAAAAAAGGTTTAGGCCTCGTCAGCCTTTTTAAAGGCTTAGGCTGAAAAAAAAAAAAAAGTCCATGTATAGATTCAGTTTTAAGCTTTAAACTCTACATTCCTATACTGGGGTAAGTCCTATTTAGCTAAAATATAACTCAACAACTCAACGAAACGTAGGAACTGTATTATTTATATGTAATGTTTTCTACCTTTAAATATTAATGTAAAAAATTTGAATTGCATTCATCTTAATTAGAATTGGGAAAATGGGCTGGCCCGACCCTATACCCTTTTAAGCCCGGCATAAGAAAAACCCTATTTTCAAAGTTTGGCTTGATTACTCTTGAACTCGGGCCCCACTGACATGCCTAAAAAAATTTAATGAAAAATATTACTCCCTTCGTCCCTAATTAAAAGCTTTCAATTTGTTAATGTGTTTGTCCCAAAATATAAGCTTATTTTTATGTTTGTCTAGACATTTATTGAATTTTTTTTTAATTCTACCAATTGTTTATCTTTTCCCCATACATTCCATTGTTTATCTTTTCCCCATACATTCTCTTTCATCTTTAATAAGAAGGGCATAATAAGAAAATAAATTACCTTTCTTACATAATGATTGCTTTTAACTATTTTTATTAGTTTTTTTAATAAACACAAAGTAATTATTTGAAACTTATAAAAATGAACGGAGGGAGTATTTTTTTTTTATCTTTTAAAAAGAAACTAAGCTAAAATAGCAACATTCTTCTTGATTTAATGCAAAGATATTATTAAAGAATTATTTTTTTTTACCATTTTTCTATAATAGAATAAATTATTGTTCGACATATGTGTGTATTGGCTTCTATTTTTTATGATCTACATAATGCATTCGAACATTGTCAAACACAATTGATAAATGTATTTCTTTTTTTATTTTACATAAATCAAAAAATAATGTGTCAATATTTTGTTTACTTATATTACTATATACTTGAAAAAAAATGTAAATTACAACTTCTCATATATTAAAAAAATTAGAAAATAAGTCAAAAAGATAAAAAAAAATCCTAAAACAAATTGCCGAGCTTGAATGAGTAAGCACGCGCTCTTATAGAGTTGGCCTTTTTAGGCTCGACACTCTTTTTATACCATATTTCACAAGACCGACCCCCCACTTAAACGGATTTAAATGTGTCGGTGCGAAGAACTCGGCTTGTTTTCACAGTTATAATCTTAATTCATTTGGAGTTAAGTTTGTTGTAAATAGAGTGCTATTTTTACGGCTGGAATCTTAATTTACTAGGGGTGAGCTTGTTGTAATTGGAATGCGGTAAAACTTTTCAATTTCACTTCTTACAAAAACATTTTATTTGATCAATGTTCAATGCTATCCCCAAGTTATTTTTGGAATTGAGACTTATCTCTTGCAAGACTAAGACCACCAAATGTTTTCACTTCTCTCAACAAGTAAGTTTCTCGAGACAACTTAAAAAATGTTTTCACCGTGTATTCTTTTCTTTACACGGTGAGACCACTTACACTTTAGTCAATAGCTTGCTATTAAAAAAAAATTCAATTTTACTCTATGATTGTGAGAGAAAGTCTAATATAATTATGATTTTGAACTAAAAAAGGTATTTCTCACCACATGTTACAAGCAATGTTGTAAAATCCGGACCACAAGGCAAACCAAAGTGGTCAATGGGTCACAGTTCACACGGTCGAATCGGTCGGACCGATGGTCAGACCGATGACGTAGTAATTAAGGAAAAAAATATGTGACTTTTTAATATACCTTACAAATAAACATATTCAAAAGTTTTGATGCACATTTCTCATCAAATACTAATTCCTTTCATGTTGAAATCATTAAAACAATACTCCCTCAAGTCCTAAATATAAGACCACTTTAACTTTTTTTTTGTAGAAGTTAAGGAAGCAAATTAGACCACTAAATTATAACATATATCACATGAAATTAGATTATAGGTTAGTTTATAAGTAGAATAAATTAGTTTTGAGGAAAAAAAGATTTTTTTTGGGACTGAAACTACTTTGTTTTTGGACTGGAAAAAAAAGTCAAAAAAATCAAAATGGTCTTATAATTAGGACCGGAGGGAGTACATAATAATAAGTAAAGAATATCTAATTATCAATAATAACATGTTAAGTCAACAACCTAACAAGTAACAAAAACAAGCATGACTTCATGGCTCGTCAGCCGTGGGTGTATCTCGGTCATTTTGGGGGGATAAACCTAATGAGTTTGGGATTTGGGAATATAAATTGGGTTTTTCTTTAAGGATTTTGGGATTTTTTGGCCTAGATTATATTTTTTTTCAGTTTTTCATGTGCTTCAAATTGGACCGTTCGGTTTTCAGAAACCCGCCCCGGTTCCCGGTTTAACTTCGGCTCCCGATCCAATGGCTGGTTGAAAGTGGTCCAATATGGCCTGACTTACTAAACGGCCAAAACATGAAGTCCGGACCAATTTGTGTGCAGGGCGACAGTTGGACTGGTCCGATAGCCCGGTCTGGTCCGGTTCTTTCAACACTGTTTACAAGCCTATGAAATACTTAAAAATTAATAACTTTTTATCCGTTTTTTTAAAAGTTTTATAAGCAACTTTTTATCGGTTCTTATAAGCCTTTTGAATGACAAACCTTCCCACATAAAAGGCATAAAAATTTTGAACACACGCGTCTTTATCCTTGAAATAAATGTGGAGGGGTGAGCCAACAATTTTTGTTCCCAATGATTCTTTGAAATAAAGGAATTCAAGGAATGGCTATTAATATTTCCGGTCTAGGCAGAAATAATATTTCCTAATATTTCACTTAATATCCAATGCATATTAATTATTATTGCTGATAAATTTGCACTCCACGCAAGAAAATATGATGGCTTATCAAATACTCCCTCCATTTCCAGATATAAGACCTAATGTATATTTTTAAAAAATCTTAAGAAGGTTAAATAAGTTACTTATCTTAATATTTTTTTTCAATAAACTAGTTTATTTGACTTGTAAACTAACATATAATCTAATAATGCATAAAATATATTTTGATTAAGTGGCTTAATTAGCTTCCTTAGTCTCTAAAAAATCAACTATATCTTATCTTAAACAACGTGCGGAGTATTTAATATTGGCCATTAGGCCATATGGAGCTAGCTCATGTGATGGGAATTGCATGATGTGGATGAATATCGTAACTTCAAACTTTTTTTTGGTTTCAAATTATACTTCATTCCATCTTTTGTATAAGCGATATCTACTCAAATAAGTAAATCAAGTTATTGATTAAAATAGTTAAAAGAATTAAATATGTAAAAGATATAATATTTTCCAAGTATACCCTTATTTAGAGAGAGGATGAGATATATATATATATATTTAGAGAGAGTGAGTGTGGGTAAAGAAAAAGGAAATATATATAAAAGTGATTGGACAATTAAAAATTAAATGAATTTCAATACATTCCTAAGAAAACACAACTTGTCGTATCTATAAGAACACTTATATGTGAGAGAATGTAATTATTAAAAGTAACGGATGGAGTAGAAGTTAGGAAAATTGTTCATTTAGGGCTCGTTAGGTTTAAGGAAACTGAAGGTAGGAAAGGGAAAATGTGTTGATTCCTGCGTGGTGTGCATGTTTGGCGCACTAAATTCGAATTTTTCACGTTCCCGCTGGAACCAATTCTCCTTTATACACATGAAAATAGCTTCCCACCAAAAACAGTAAGAAGCCACTTTCTGGCCTCTAATGGAAACAGAAGTGGACGAAAATGTCCCTCATTTTTTAGATGAAAAGACGACAATGACATCTGTTTTGAACTTGTGAAATACATGTGAGGAATCATTTTCATCGAGCTTCCAGTTTGATCTTGAGAGGATTTTATTGAGAGAGCTATAGTTGAGGAGATCTCTGGTAGAGCTTATGTGGTTGAAGGGTGTGTTGGAGCTATGGGTTTGAGCTGGGAGTTGGAGCAGAGTGTTGTAGCTATTGGTTCACAGAAAACGAAGGTTCTCACAGTGAAGGTGAGTTTGTGAGAAGATAATAGAGGTTTTTTTTATAGCTTTCAATGGTTATGTGGGTGTTGTTCGATTGTTGTGTTTATGTGAAGGCATGCTTTTTGATGAAGCAATATGAAATAATGAAGTAATTTTTGGCAATTTTCTCTGTCTAATCCCATTGTAAGCCATGTTGTCTGAACTATTGTGCACCTTTGTTTTTACAATCATTGTTATATTTGAATAATAGAAAATGTATATATTTACATTCGAATGTTAATATAGGAAATGGAATTTGGCTGGTAGTATAAGCATGGATTATGTAATGTGTGAAGTATATATTGATATACTGAGGATATGGCTGTGACTACATTTTGTAGGTGATGAATCAAGGGTTGGATGAAATGTATTTTGAAATTTTGATTGCTTGTTTGAGCTTGCTTCTTGCAGTAAGAAAGATGATTGTGACAATTTGTCGCTCAGGTCCTTCACTACTTAGTATCTTTTCCTTTGCTTTTTTGTTCAAACATGGAGTGATTATATACTCCTCTTGTCCTAACTATAATATATATTTATCTCATTTGATTAAATTAATGATGTTAGTTAAAATCACATAACATCACCAAAATACCCTAACTATCTAGATTTATTCACACTTTCCTTCTCTTGTTTATTATTGAGAAGAATTGGAAAAATGTTTTATATTTACGAACAATCTCTTTTCCCCAAATAGGTATTATCATTAGGACCAGGAGTAATTAAAAAAAAACTCCAATTTTTCATACACAATCATCTTGTTTGTTGAGAAGGATGACATAGAAACAACAAATTTAATTTGGTTAACAAATGCTGACACGTAAGCATGGTCCAATATAATAAATTATTAATGAGAATAAAATTATTAAATGAACTAAAATTCAAGAACCGTATTGCCATGAGTCAAATTTGAGGAATTTACTCATAAACTAACTAAAAATTAAAGGATTAAATATTTAATTTTCCTGTGAATTTTCTAAAAATTTCTTCATTTCATTTATCCTTTTAACACTCATACATTTCTGAGGGCAAAAAAAAAAAAAAAAAACCAATCATACATTTCTATGATTGAAATAAATTTCATAAAATATACTCCATAAAATTTAAAGTTATTGGATGAAACAATAAAGACTGGATTCTTTTTTTTTTTTTTTCCCCCACAGTAAAGACTGGATTCTAATCAAACTATAAGAACACTTGAATGATTTTTTTTTAAAAAAAAAAAGGCCTATCAAGAAATGTGGCCCCCAGAATCATGCTCAACTATACTTTCAAGGCCCAATGTAAACGAAATAGAAACTTCCATGGAATGCGGCAATGCTATACCGTGTTTCTGTAATTTTGCTGCAGAGAAGCCCAACAAAATTTTCTATAACTATCTGGAATTTAATTATAACTACAAGCTATATATGATTTTTTAAATTTAAATTAAACAAGACATGTAAAATCATTTTTTTAAAATTACGATGAATTAACTATTATATTGTTTAAACTTTAGACCTTTGGACCAATGATCTAGCTGACACTTTTACTAGATTCTATTATCATCTAATCTGAATTGAGGCTGCTACCAAGATGCCTCTCTCCAAAAGTCATTTTTTGAATATGGTGAGATCCAAATATAGTCCATATTCTTTATAATTTAGGCGACCTATTCCATGGATCAGACAGTAAAGTTTTTGACACAATTCACTAATTTTTGCTTACTAATATTCAGTAAATTAAATTTTTAAAATGTAAAATATAAGGTTAATTATCATTTGTTCAAGCATTATTCAGCTATGATCAAAGATCAAACTAACAATCGAAAAACTAATATCATTAGAGATTCAATGAATAAAAATTTAACCATGGAGGCTAGCTAGGTTCTTGCTTCTCAGGGGGGAATCCCAACATCCTAGCCTTGTGTTTTTTTTTTTTTTCTACGTCCAATTTGACCAAATCAACAGTCAAAAGCTATTATTCACCCCTGCCTTAACCTTTTATGAGCTTCTGTTATGAGTATAAATAAGAGTTAGTTAGGATTAGTTAGCCTATGGGGTTAGTTAGCGCCTCTCACTTAAATTTCATATTTTTCATACTATGGAACCAAACATTTTCTAAGCTGGTTTCAACTAACAAGTACAACCTCTAGAGTTTGGACATTGGAATTAATATTCAGGTAATCAAAAGAGGCTATTACTAATAGATATATACACGAAGCACTGAAGCGCAGATAATGTGCCATATCTTTCACTTCTTCTGGCGTTTCATCTTTCCCCAGGAAATTGGAGTTTTCGAACACTTGAGAACCTTCCACAACATTTTCTTTCTCTTCTTCCTCCTATTCTCCACTTTGGTGTGTTTCCATGTTCGGTATTTCTCTCGGTTCTTCAACAAGAGATTATAGTCTTTGCCTCTCTTACACTCAATGAAGTCCACTAGATCAGCATAATCAGATTTGCTGGATTCGTCAAAAATGCATTCAAGAAACATCTCACCATTACATGTTTCCTCTTCTACGTCATAGCAAAACGGATTTAGAATTGGCACTGTCCTTGGACTATCTGCTTTATCATCTAGAATTACTTGTTCGAAGGTTGATGGGGTATTCATCCTGTGGGAATTAAAAGGAATAATATTACTCGGGGAGTCAAGAAAGCAATTAAAGGATTATGGAATTAAGGTTAAACAGTCATCAACTTGTGCATTTTTTTAATTACTAATAAACCAAATATCCATCCATAACATGTTTTTTTCAGAGGTAAAAAAAAATTAGCATATCAGTTCCAGAAGGTTTATAATTATTTCACTGAATGATTTTATTCAGTATATGGCATATGTTTCACTTGCTATTTGCTTCATTAGAAGTCTTAAGACTTGTGCTTCAACCACATTGACAACTTGCCAAAAACTAATGGGATTAATTTCATTCCAATTAGAGGATAATAGTTGTCACAAGAATTGTGTCTTGAGAGAAAATGTAATGAAATAACAGACTTTCAAGCTAATAATAGAATAAACTGTGCACCTTAACAATCACTTCTCACCTTACCCAGAAGTATGTTACAACATTCTAATTATAAACCATTTCCTAACAATTTCACCCTAATCAGTTTTCACAATAATAATGCAACAGCATCATGGAAACTTCAACAATATATAAGTTGATCATGAAAATCAAATGATGGGTACTGTCTTCATATCTTGAGGATTAAAACACATCAGCATGATATAGGTAGAATTGGAAAAGAATGAATCAATCGAATACCATTAATTTGAGGGAATCCATGTAATTGTCGAAACATGAGGAAATTGAATGTAAATGATATGATGGATTTTACCGGGAGTATGAGCATTAATATTCAGCACATATTCATTACTGAAATGAATTTGTTAATTGTCGCATGACTAAATGGAAGATAAAAATCTGGTTACTGCAATAGAAAAATTGAATTTGTTTCATTTAGTAATAGCATTATGCACCTGAAATGAAGTGCCCAAATTTTATGAAACTCTGATGCAACTTTGTAGCTAGTTTTATTTCCAGCAGCCTGCAACAGAAACAATGATTTTAAGCTTGAAATACAAACTCTATATCGAGTGTAAGAAAACTGAAGGCAAACTTCACCTCTCTAGCTTTAGCCAATGGAACTTCAGAGGGCAAATCTTGCAAGGGTAGATCCTTCAATGATCCTAATGCAGTTAAATCCCCCTCTTCAAATATGTATAGATACATCAGTGCCATAATTACAGATATGCATGCCTTTGCCAAGATATCAAATCCATGAATAAAACTTGAAGATAGCAAGCCTGAAAAATGAATAAGTATTGGCTTGGAGTGTTTCTGCCTTGCACGGTGACTCTTCATCACATCAGACAACATGTTTTGAATGGGTAAACATGTATTACACTGCTGGAAACAGCTAACAGTGCTGATCAAGAAATCGTATCTTTTAGACAATGAGGCATTTTGCAACGTTTTCAGGCAACCTGAGTTATCACCATTACTTAGACACCCTGTGGCTTGAATTAATGATATGCTCATTAACTTCAATATTGATGTCAGAAGGCATATATCCTCAGCACTCGTATGTTTCATTGCAGAGAATTCATCTCCAGCAGTATTTTCAGTGAAAATTCTACAAATAATGCATTCAACGATGGAGAAAATTGTTTTCCTGCATGAATCAGGAAATATGTGTTGGCTTTCTTTCATAAAAGTAATACAATCTGTCAAAAGGTTGGATTCTGTTATGGATGATATCTTGCAGTGATGAGAATCCCATGAACCATCCAGTTTTGATACAAGATGATCTAGTTTGTTCTTTGTAACTTGCTGAATGTAGGTTTCAAATGTTGTCTGACTTCTTCCAAGTAGGTAAGAATGATCGGAACTTTGGAATATTTTCTGAGAACCATCTGTTTGCAAACTAGAAGCGTGCATAGAGTACAGAATGACTGATTTTTCAAATGCTGTAAGGCAGCAGTCCATAAGGCTATCTGAAACCAAGTTCTGTGAAGATAAACGGCAACCAATGGCTTCAGAAACTAAAGAAATTACATGTGCCTGGAACATCTTTGGTGCAGAATGCAAAATAGGATTCAGCAGCAATGATATGGAAGATTCCAAACTTAGTTCAAAATCTCTTGAGTCCTTGCCACAAGGCAGAAGTAATCTACTAATGAAATTCTCAAGCACTTGCTCATCAGAAACTGATAGCATAAAATGGGTAGATATTATCTCCAGGACACTTGCAATATAGCCATTGTTCAAGTGAAATGTTGAATTCTTATCACTTATAGAGCAAGAAGATTCCACATACATAATATACTTCCTTAAAGATGGATGCTTTAAACACTCATCTGCAAATGCCTAAAATGACATAATCACATTTAGTTGTTTTCCAACTGCTTTAACCAAAATTCATCAAGCTACTAAATTATACTAATTAATAACAGAAACAGACATAAATCATGGGTAAGCCTTGTTATGCTCCCAGAAGAGAGAATGAAAACCCAAAAAAGGGAGGGAAAACATAGAGGAATAGTTTACACATTTACCACCTTCAGCTACAAATAAAATTAAAGAGCAACGAAGAACCGACATAACTTTTGGTTCCTTCTTTTATTTTTCCAACAAAAAAAGAGAGATTATTACAAGGAGCACTTTGGATGATGACATTCCAAATTGTTCTAGTTGGTAAAAATATTGATTATGTAAAAAATCTTCAACGCATAAGTTCACAGTTCAAACCTTAGTAAGACAAGATATTTTAGCATCTAGAGCAAAGCTGGTACATTTCACAAACAAGAAAGAAGATAATGAGCAGCTTACTAAATTGGTTCCCAATGAAAAACGTGAGCAGAATAAATAAAATCTAATTGCACTTGCACATCAAACATCATAAATGTTACGTTATCAAAATGATCACCAACTAACAAATTACAGCAGAAGGCGTAATCGCAAGAACAACCGGGGAAAAAAAACAAGAAAATTGCTGACTAGAATTACCTCCAGCACTGAAGATAGAAATGGACGGATAGGATCACATAGTTCGAAAGAAACAGTTAGGGATTGTTTAGCATTGCCAGAACTGAATTCACAGGAGACCAAATTCTCAACTAAAATTCGGGTTCTTCCATTTCTCCCATTCACATCAATGGAACCAAAAATCTTCAAAATCTGACAAATATATCGACATTTCCTAAGCAGGGATTTTTGTTCAGACTCAAGCAATGTCAAAATAATCAGACAAGACCTGAGAACCAAAGTTAGGTCTTTAACAATTTTCCACAATTTCGAATGCAATTCAGGCACTTGACGAGAACCACTTTCAGAAAGATCCCTCAAACAAGAGAAAAATAGTTCAAATCTGACATGAAGAAGCTTGAAGAGATCATCAGAGAGAAGACAAATGTCTTTGAATTTCACTTTCAGACCACAAAGATCGAAGTCGTTGCGAGTAGTGGCTCCGTCTCCATGGGAACGACGGAGATGAAGAAGTAAATCGGGAAGTTTTGCCATGGATTCAAGCTTTACATTTTCTGAGAAGAGGATTAAAGATTGTGGTTTGAGGATTCTTCGTTTCAGAGAGAGGAAGTGAAGAACTGAACCGCCAATATTGAAACTACACGAAATCCCTCCCACGCGCCTTCGTTCATTTTTGAAAGATTATATCACAGTTGGGTTTGGATTCAGTTAAAAAAGTTGGAGTCAAGCCCAGTTTTAAATTCTTTTTGGGCCTAGGCCCAGTCTTAATTTACTGACTTTGTTTTTATAAGCACAATTATTCTTTTAATTAGACAACCTCAATCTACCGGAAAATATGAGAAATTCGTGGGCGAACCCAGTTTGCCGCATCATTTGTGGTTTCATCAATAGCAAGCAAATATATAATGTTTGACGTGGAGATTTTACTCTGACTGGATGCCCTAACAAAATTATTTGACAGACAAATGATTTATTTCCTATTTTCAATGCTTTCTGAATTTTGCACGTTGAAAAAAAAAATAAACTTATCTTTTTTTTAGGGTGTCTAATGTAGGTGGGGAGCAAAATAAAATCGAAACTAAAAACTGAACCAAACTGAAGGCATTTTTGGTTTTTTAGTTTGATTTTTAAAATCTCATTAGGCTCCAATGAGATTAAAATATCCATGTCATATATTATGTGTTTTTCGGTTTTCGTTATGTGTTTTTCCTCCATCAAGATCCCCACAAAATTGGGGATAACTACTTAAATTTGATTTGAGAAGTTACCAATAAAATTGTTGAGAAGTTGAACTGCTTACATGGCGCAAGGAAGACCGCTAGAACCTCTTCTTTTAGATAGTAGAAGAAAGATGTAATTATTTTTAAGTTAGTTAATTTTTCTATGAATGTGATAAAAGATTGAGTAGAATAGAGGAAAATGTATTTTACTCGCTTACTAAAGAAAAAATAACCATTATATATATAAAAAATAAACATCATTATCATAAATGCCAATATCAGCATTCAAGATTAGAATATAAAATATAAAATACGTAATAAGTCAATTTTCATAGATCGTGTAAAGTACGATTTCTTTTTTTAAGGACAAATTTTGGTCCATTTGCTTATATACGTTAGATTCAATTTTTCAATCAAATCTTCGCATATGGATTTGTTTAATAATAAAAATTCACATAAATAAAATTTGAAAACTCTATTAAACCACTATAAACGATGAGTCATATATTGCAATATTTGATTGAAGCATTGAACTTCACCGATATAAGCAAATGCACTAAAGTCTCTATTTTTCAAAAAAAAAAAATGAATGAATAAAAAAATTGAACAACTGCTGGACAAATCACAACCAAATCAAAACGATTCAACCACCTATAACCATTAACCGATAATAAATGACGATTATTCTCTTTACCAACTCATCTTGCGTTATTACTACCATTTTACAGACTATCAGAAGTTTAATTACACTTCATCATTAAGCTCTCTGTGAGCTTCCCACTTTCTATGGACACTGATGAGCCTCATATAGCATAAGATGCAGCGTTTTTTCCCCCTTATATATATATATATATATATATATATTCTCATTCCTTACAAAAGTTCCTGCTTGCATACCCTTCTTGTACTGCTTTCTCCATGATCAGTTCCTGGCCAAAATAATAATAAAAAACTTGATTTTGTATCACTGCTGCTGGTAAATATAATTCAGAAAAAGGAAGGCAAGGATATGATCATATCCTATGTCTTTCTGTAGATGCGTGCACCACAAATTAATAACATGATACAGTCAAAGCATAACAAAGATCGCGCAAAAGTGCATAGGTACATCATTCTGAGGAAGAAAGATGTTTTGCTTTTAGTTATTGAACAAATAAAGTTACCTGGATTATAGCAGTGATCTTCCCAGGTCCCCCCTGCAGTTACTAGAAATGTAAGAATCTTTCTAGAAGGTGATTCCATGCACGAGATGAATGGAATAAAGAAACGAGTGATTTTGGGGACAAAAATACAAACATCTAAACCCTTCGCATAAAAAAAAGAAATGAAATTAAACAAATCCTGTTTAATGATGATAACAAGAGTATAATTATCCAAGTATGTATTATTCTTCACAAATGAAATCGGTTATGCATGCCTTGCCAGATAAGACCTATGAAAGGGCAGCCCAATGCACTAGGCCCCCACAAAATGAGGTTAGAGAGGGGTGAGATATATACAGCCTTACCCCTCAAGTAGAGAGGTTGTATTCAGGATTTGAACCCAAGACCTCTTGGTCACATAACAACTTTTACCAAAGCTCCAAGGCTCACTCTCTCATACTAGTCACATAACAACTTTTATCAAAGCTCCAAGGCTCACTCTCTCATACCATACAAGAGCTATAAGTGTACATAATTTTGGTATCACAAAGAAGTTACCACCTGAAACCGCTTCTCTTCCCATGAAATATCCTTCCACGTTTTAGAATGGACTGAATGCCAATCAGTTGGAACCTGAACACTATCCACATGCTGCAAGATCCTCAAGCTATCTGCAATATTATTTGGTCCAAAAGTGAGGTTGTTTGCAAATAGAGTCCAGAGTCTTAAGTTTTACATTAATTTGTAAAGAAATACAAGATAAATATTCAAAACCAACAAAAAAAAATGTGTCATTGATTGGGATTCATCACCAAAATATAGAATTATTAAGAGAAAAATACATACTTGTGATGAATGCTTCCTCCCACTGTTCATGTTCTGACCATGATGGTGCAACTTCACGAAATGGGATTTCTTTGCTTCTACAAACTCTGCATACATAGAAGACCAGTTCTAAGGTAACATAAGTAAATAGACAGTGCTTCTTCATCTCTTTGCTATACAAACATGGTATCTTTCATGGCCTAATGGCACTACCAGATCTTAGACAAAGCAATCTCTCTAGGTACATATAACCCTGAAATCATCACTCACAATTGTATCAATGAGGTCAGGTTTCCTTTTGTCTCTAACTGGGTTTAAGATTTACAAGCTCCAGGAGAATGCTTTGCCTTAAGCATTCTTATGATAACCACTAAGAGAGAAAGCCCCAAAATCTAGTATGTCATGTGAATTCTTGAGCAAAAGAAATTGAAAGCAAATGCATAATCTACTTATAGTGGGAAGAGGCAAGGAAGATCCATTCGTAAATAAATTTGAAGGCTCATGAAACAACATCATACTCAATCACTACTTGACGTATAATTCCAGGAAGGACACCGTCACTGATAGGAGCTGTCTGTACTTCAAAAGAGTTGTCATTTCCATAACTGCCATTGCCTGCATTTTTATCCTATTAACAATAACACAGCATGGTCTCATGAATTGAGATAATGAATATCAGAAATCACGCTTGTAAATTATCAGCCATCATATTTTCAGAGCCACTAACCTTTCGGCAAACAACAAAGAAGTTTGTTAGGCAACCTTCAAGCACTCGATCACCATCATTTGATAGCAACAATTCTGTCACTAAAGGAGGCCTAAGCTTTTCCAGACTCTGTCTCAACCTGCAACATAGACAAATATCCAGGAAACAATTTCAATAGACAACTCCAACTAAAGCAATATCCATCAAATGATTAAATACAGACAAGAACTTCAGCATTACATGTATATTCATAGTTTCTCAACAAGATTTATAACTTGATATTTATAAGTTATAACCCTTTCAATTCCAAGAGGAAGAAGTCTAGAAAGCTTGGACACAAACATGATTATGGTATCAACATTTACATTCACACAGACATGCTGAACTACAAAATTGGAAGCATGTACATGTAATATGAAGTGTTGTGTCATGTCCAATATGATTGTTTGGCATGGACTGGAAATGGACAATACTCCTTTTTATGGTGTCCAAATTTTATAACCATAAACTCACCTTACCCAATCTGAATACTTTGCCGATGCGAGATTCCTCCCATGGCCAACCAAAGCCAAATTTACACCATCTTCCCTTCTACCAAATGATGGAGGAATATAAGTCTCAACATGCACATGCATCTCAAGAGTCTTACTTAATATGTCTTCACATTCCACAGCCTCCGGTGAATTCAGTGCATCCAAATTACCACAAACAAGAGTTGTAATAGCCAGTTCTTCACCGTCATTTCTCTCTTTCAATGCAATTGGTAAGACCTTGCCGACAGAATCATTGACAAGCATCTGAACTGTGGGTTGCCATATTGGTAAATTTACTGATGATGGTGGCAAACTTGCAGATTTATCAGATTTAAATAGAAGTTGTGGAGCTAAGTTTGCTAAAGTTTGTAAGGATTCTGAGAGTCTTTTCATGTGTCTTTCCCAAAACAATAAGCAAGAACCAGAGTCATGAGTACGCGAGGTTGTGTAAGCACCTGGGTTATAAGTAAGCTATAAGATAAATGGTAATTAAAATAAATCAAAGGAGTGAAAAATAAGTGTCTATACTCATTTGCATCGACCTGGATGAACTTCAAGGAGGACTTTGACAGGAGGAGCATCTGGGGTGTGCAAGAGGATACCATTACTGAAGAGAAACCTTGAAGCTGACATCTGTTTACTGCCAAGAAAGTAAAAGAGAAAATCACACAAAGCAATTTGCTGAAGATTAAATCCTCGAATCTCCTTGTACTTGATGGCAACAAAAATCCATGTGCACGGCACCTAACAATTATGTGCATTCCATGAGATGCTGTAGTGGAGAAACTAATGCATATAATTGTCATGCACCTATGGAAATATAATATTATGCATCCAGCTGTGACGTAAGAGTGCAACCGTAGACTCAAAAACAATCCTAGTCATACAGATAGAGATGCACAATAAAAAAAAAATTATCAGAGTGAAACATGGAGGGCAAAAAGGTCATCCAAATTATCCACCCTGCTTGGCTCATACAGAGTGAATTGAAAATTAATTCCACGCTTGGAAAATGTTGAAGAAACAAAAATTAGAATCAGGTAAAAAATCTATACCACGTCAGCTCACATTTATGAATTGGATTTTCATTTCGATACTTAGTAGTCGTTAATCTAAATCTTTTTCTCTGGGAGGTCATATAATATAATAATCTAAAGTGGTCAAATGGCGGTAAATTATGCATCTGAAGAATGTTCAAGAAACAACAACTAATACAAGAATAAATATACTTTACCACGTGAGCCCATTGAAATTCATGGAACGATCTCATTGACATTACTAGGGAAATACGGCTTAGCACTCGGTATTACTCCCACAGACATAATGTCATACAATCAAATTTGTTTGTTTTGTCAAATAACCATGACAGAGTAAGATTTCAACGGGAAAAAAATTACCGTTGCCTAATTTTCAATGTACTAGTGTTCAATTTCAGCAATGTACAATAAGCATTTCCCATCTAAACAATCGGCTCTGCACTAAAAGAACTCAAAAACAGAGAATCCAAAAACACAAAAAAGAAAACACCTCCGTTCTCAGAACGAGTCTTCTACTTCCTTGAATTCGCCAGCTTCTGACGAGAGAAAGCTCAGTGTCCAGGCTCTGGAGCTCAACGACGACGATGATTGCAAGCAAAGATTATAAAATCAACCAATGGCGAGAGGAAAAAAAATAGCTATGGCGAAGGTATTGATAGCGAGGTATAAAGAGTGATGAGTTTGGGCCTTGGGGGGTCGATTTTTGAAAAGTGTGAAAAATTTATTGACATTGTGACTGCACACAGAAGCAAATTCTTCGGCTGTGTCTGAATTTCAGATTTTCACTTCTTCAATAAGCTTTTAACCATTTTAACCAAACGAGATCTTAGCCGTTAGATTGATTGGATTCATCTGAAGTTGCCACGTGTGTGAGGTTCACAAAATGAGATCTTAGCCGTAGAACTACGAGAATCCAAACCGTCCCTTTTGCCTGGGAGGGAAAAAGGCAGGGTTCTTCCCTTTAATTAAAGGGAATAAATAAATTTCAATAAATATAATACCCTCTGTGTTGATTTATTCGTACCTAAATTTGCCTCAATTTTTGTTTTGTCCCTCAAGGTTCATTTTTCTTAAAATATTGGTAGCTATATGTCAATAAAAATTTGGATCAGTGTGCCCATAATAAGACCATAACTTCTTGTTCGAAAATTGAGGGGTTTTGTGAAGACACAGGTCCCAAAAAAAACGAAAGCAACAAAGAGAACATAGCCTGTTTCGAAAAAGGGTCAAAATCAGAAAAGAAAACGGCAACAAGCCTACTCTGTCAAGGTACACAGTAATAGCAGACCTAGAAGGATGAGGAGGCAATATTCAATTTGACCCAGAGATCAAATGTGGGGATAGGGTCCCTAACAATAGAGATATGGCTCTAATCATTTATGAAGAAAAAAAAATAAAATCAGAAAATGAGAACCAATAAGCATAAAGGATAGGGGAAACAAAAGATAAAAGAAGTTAAAAGGCCAAAAGCAATCTGGGCTGCTGTAAGGAAGGAGAACCGTAGGCCCATGCATATGGGAGAAACTTTAAAAGCCCAATCAGATGGGGCCGAGTTGCTAAGTACAGGACAAAAGCCTATAGGGGGAAGGAAAATTACGCCACATAAACAATTGGGCCACGAGTCCACAAAGTGATTTGTGGAATCTTAGGAGACATTGGAACTGTAACATTTCAGCAGCGTCGAAGTCACGAAGAAGAGAACCATAGCAACACTATCCCATCCCAAGCAGCAAGCCCAATCACACTCTTGAACCTGTGGAACCCCTCAGACAATGAGCCACAAACGCCAACCTGATGCTCCCACTATCATCGTCCAGAGTTGAAACCATGGTAGAGACATTAAAGAGTCCATGCCAAAACTGGACGAATAAAAAAAACAACGCCAATGAGAATTGAAGGCAAACCGCCAGACATGTAGTTGCGATTAGCCCCCTTCAATCTATTAAAAGTTTTCCAATGATTGCGGGAGGAATTTGAGTTCTTTGGAATGAATATGAGTCAATAGTTGATTACTTATTCTCTACCAGCCAACTGATTCGCTGTAGGGAAATTAACAAATCATCAGGGGAAATCTCGTTCGTAACTTTTGTATATGGCGACACAACCCATATAAAAAGAAAAAGCCTTTAGGAATCTCTGTGGAGTCTAGCCAATGTTACTAATGAACCGTAGTTGATCCTTGGTGACTTCAATGCCTTTTGTAGCCCATTGGATAAAATTGGAGGTGCTAAACCACTAAGTCAGGCCATGGAGTCATTCAAAGACTGTATAAATGCATGTAACCTTCTAGAACAACCTGTAGTATGAGAACATTTCACTTGGGGAAAAGTGGGGGTCAAGAAAAGATTGGATTGGGCTTTGAGCAATTTCTAATGGGAGGCATCCAACCCTCTTGCTAAAGCCTTCCATCGCCTAAAGTTCAAATTAGACCAATGAGTACTGGTTGTAGGGAATGCAGCTAGGCCTCCAACAAAAACTAAAAAACCTTTCCGATATCAAGCGGGCTGGGTTATGGAAGATGGCTTTGCTGAGTTAGTCAGGACCTCTTAAGAAGGTAAAGAATGGATTGAAGGGCAGAAAAACTTCGAACAAAAGGCTACATCTTGGAATGACAAAATAATAGACAGTATTCCAAGGAAAAAAAGAGATCCTAAGGTGATTAGAGAGCAATGAACATGTTCGTAGCTCCAACACCAGGTCTAGCCTCTTTAAGGTAGAGGACAAATTGTCGAAGGAATATAGTCTACTATCTTATCGAGAGGAAATGCTTTGGTTCCAAAAATCTCAATGAAAATGGATCCAAAGTGGAGACAAAAACACAAAAATCTTCCATGCCTCAACCATGCTAAGCAAAAAAGAAACAAAATAGAATCTCTCCAAAATGATGATGGTGAATGGCAAACAAATCAAGGTAAGATGAAAGATATGGTACTTGATTTTTACTAAAAGCTCTTCACTTGAGATGAATTCATAAGGGAAACCATGGATTGTCTAGGTTCATTTCCTAACTGAACCCTCAACAGCTCGCCTTCATATAGAGGCCCGTAAGCCAAATCGAGATAAAAAATTCAGCATTTGAGATGGGTGCCTTCAAAGGCCCCTGGCCTAGATGGCCTACATGCCCACTTCTTCCAAAGTCAATGGGAGAAAGTGGGCTCAAGAGTTTGCAAACTTATAAATGATATATTCAAAAATCTAGTGGGATTAGAAGAAATCAACAAAACCAACATTGTTTTGGTCCCCAAAATTAATCATCCAACATCCCTTAAAGATTTCAGGCCAATCTCTTTGTAACCTCAGCTTCTAGATAATCACAAAGCTCCTTGCAAATAGGATGAAAAGTGTAACACCTAAAATTTTCTACTATATTATAGCAAATTTAATTGAATTATAACCACTTTTCAGTGTTCGAAGCCCAAATATACAGAAAATTTAAAACTTTTTTCTTTAAAACATTAAATCAACCTTTAGTCAATTGAAATGGGCTTTTAAGACAAATTGAATCAATTTAAAACTCTTTATAAAAATAAGCGGTTAATAAAACAATTAAAAGTACACTAACCCTCTTAGGATATCTATTTTTAATTCATAGAGCTTGGGACATTTAAATCCCTTTTTAAAATTATATAATTCTATTTTCTATACTTTCCACTATTAATAATTTAAATTTACATCATATACAGATAACCTTACTTTCTTAAAACATAAACTTAATTTCTTCATCTAGTCATATTCCAGTACTCCTGCCTTATCTCACCCATCTCACTATATTCCAGCTTCTCTGAAAAACAGCAGTTCAACGCAGTTTATGTCATTAACTGTAATTTTTATGCATGCATTGTCATGTGTATATTTCATAAACCTGAACAAATATCACAATTATACATATTTCCTGCGCTACATATTCTACCAGCCACTAATAACAATATGTTTGTTAACTAGTGGAGGTTCTACTTGCAGGACTTCTCGTTATAACATTTAAAGCTATAACTAACTGGTTTGGCAAAGGGGTAGCGAGCCACCTAAGCCTGGAGTACTCCATAAATTTCTATGCATGAATTAACAAGGTTTATCACCTTCATACATAATGTAAATTTGAAGCAGATATTACAAAATTATACATACAATTTGAGTGTAATGAGATAAACTGTTACCTGAATTCCAAGCTTAGAACTTATCTGCTCCTTTCCTTTCCACTGACCTTCTTAATCTATGTTACTATCAAGACCTATTAACATTTATTATAAACAATAAATTAATATCTAAACTTCTATATAATTATTCAGCGTCTCTCTCTCGGGTCCTAATATACTTTATACTACCCTTTTCTTGATATTAATGAAAGATTACAGTTTACTATAATTATCTTAACTCCCTTTTAAAATTAAAAGGTCAATTATAAATAATTTATTTCAATTAATTCTGATTCTTATTATCATCTTTTCCGAAATTAAATATAAAGAAAAATCCCAATGACTTAATCATAATTAATCTATTAAACATTACCATCTTCTACTATATATGTTAATTCTTTATTTTTGTAAAGTATAACTTTAATCTTATTAAAATCACAGCTTACAATTGATTCACTGTTGTCACTGAAAATGTTGTTTAAGAGAACGGAAATAGAATAGAGGTTTTAATTTATTAAATCCAGTCCGACAACCAAGTTATAGTTAAATTTAATTTCTAACTCTATCATTACTTCCTACCATTAAAAATACAGAGCAATCAGACATGGAACCAGGCACAGAAATAAATTCAAACTTCTAGGAATTTATAACTTCCAACTTAACAGCCCATGTCTAAACTTTAAGATCCTCAATCAAGGTATCATCATTAATACTAAATCCTTAGTTGTTATCACTAATAGTCTCCTAAAATCACAACTCTATTTCCAGTTCTAGAAATGATATTACGCCTAATCAAGCCGATTAAATCCTTTAACTTTCCATCGTCATAACGTTTAATATATAATCATCCTATCTCACCTCTACCATCCCTAAGATGGTTACTACAAACTAAATCACCACTTCAAGAATCAACTCTCCTCCTTTGAACTTAAAGTTAATACTTCACATGTCCGTATTCTCAAGCCATCTTTATCAATCAATTCACGCCTGATACATTAAACTAATCCATAATCCATAAACATTTTAAAACCATTAGATTACCTACTAATATTTAAGGACTTTAAACAAGAAACAATTCAAATTCATCACCCTCTTTAACCCAGAATTCATTTACAATTCAAATTTGTCCTTAACAACCTTAATTCACATTTAATCAAAATTCTAAGCCATATACAATCAAACAACGGTTAAGCCTTCATCTTATCCTTGTCCAAGAACCATCAACAAGTACCTTCAACATGATTCATTTCAATTTCCAAAGTCAACCACATTCGAATTTAACCTTAACAATCTTTCCTCCATCGATGATTCAATTTCCTAACTTCTTCCTTAAAAGCAATTATTTCTATCAATGATGTCCTATTTTAATCCTCAAATATTTCAACTAAACCTTTAATAACATCTTCTTCACCAACAATCTTTAATACACCCACCATAGATTCAACTTCAATCCTTATTAGACCGAGCAATTACCAACACTTGAGAAAACCATATAAAAGTCTTCAAAAATAATGAGACTTTTCTTTTATACCATCCATTATATTTTATACTTCAATATACAACTCCCAAAGATTTATAAACCCATATCATCTCATACCATATAGTATTGTATTTAAATTTCCATTTCCAGCTATAAATTACAAACCTAACATCTTAATACGCAACACTTGTTAATAGTTAAAACATTCTCTTGCAACTAGTTCGAGTTTACATGGTCACTTAATCATCTTTTAAATGCCTTTGACCAAAGCTTGATCATATATTCATTTATAACATTTGGAAGTATTCAAACACTAAACTTAAATCATCATCATTTATTAGTTCTGTTTTTACCTCAGGACCATCAATTAAAGCAAACTCAAGTCAGTTCCTTGGTTTTTAAAGTATCCTTATTCAATCAACTGAAATACTTAAAATCTTTCATAATATGGAATCATTTGTTCTAAATTCCTAACCTTGGTTAGAGCACCCTTACTCTGGATATCATCACTTGCAAATCTCTAAGTATATCTAATTACATCATCACCTTTAAATAATCAAAATACTTTAAAGTTACTTCCCATCGTTAACTCTCTATAGTCCATTAATTCTCCTACTTTAAAACACTAATTCATATCCTTAGAAACACTTTCTTCTCCTCAAGTTGTACCCCAACCGACCATACATCATATCAGAAACTTTAGGTTCAAAGTTCAGTCTTTAAAATAAGGATAACTTATTGCAATTCATTTTTCTTTAATTCAAATGGAAACTGAACAGAGAAACAGTAAATGCATTCAAAAATCTCCACAGCACACTTGTTTTGATTCATAATATTATTTGGTTAATATTTATTTCAAAGTCTCCAAGTTTAATTAGAGTTAAACATCAAAATCTCCCTTTTAAAATCATTTACTTCTCTTTAGAATTTAAAGAAGACTAATACGAATTCAAGATTTCCAAATCAATCATTTTAATCTATTTCACCTCTCAACTTTCTAAACTTTTGTAAGAGTAGAGCCTTTGCTTCCTATTTACCTTAATTTCAACTCTCTACTTTAATCACAACACCACACAGAACAATCACTATCCACATGAACCACAAAATCATCTCCTTTTTTCTTTAAGCATAATGATCAAACCAGCAAAACAATAGAACACCAAATCAATTCCACTTTCAAATCCCAACTTGAACCAATCAGAAGAAATAATTCTACCATTAACATCTCCATATCCAAATTAATATGCTAATTCAATTTGATAAAGCCTCAATCATTAAAATTCCCAAATTAACTGCATTATTCATAAATCCTTTTTTTTTTCTTTCTACAACCAGAACGCACACACCCAGGGAAAAACCAGAATTTTCAATCATCAACATGGTATTCAGTTACAAAGCAAATTAAGCTCCCTATCAATTAAACTTCCTCCCTTTATCCCCTGTACATCGCCGAACAGAACCAGCCAAGAGGAAGAAAAATTCAAACAATTTCATGCATCCAATTAAACATCAATCTTGCACCATTGAAGATCAATTTCATCCTTCTATTCATGTTAAAAAAACGAAATCACAGAGAGGAAGAAGAGCAAGAATTCGGCCAAACTGAACAGAGCAGAGAAGAGAAGAATTGAACAATTTCAAATTCACATATCATCAACCAGATACAATCAACCTCATAATCTTGTACCAGAAATCAGTGGTCTGAAGAGGAACAAAATTCGAATGAACATGGATGAAGAACAAGGATTCGACGGAACAGGGAAAGAAGAACAAAATCCCAAACCTCAAAATCAGACATCCAAGACACACTATAGACTTAAGCGTACTCCTATTGATATATAATCAAGGTTTTGTTCAATTCTTGCCCAGAAACCACAAGAACACCGTCGGATGAACAGTGACTTCGGCCAGAAAATTCGAATCCGACCAAATAACTCAAAGGAAGCACAAATTTATTTAGGAAAAACAAAAATATATACTTAATCTTTGACTTAAACAGTTCAATCACCCAAACCCCAACTCGAACACTCTCTCAAACGACACTAATCGAAGAAATAGAGGGTAGAATGAAAAGAGGACACTCACCCACGCTAGAATCTTATCTTGCATGAACAATCGGAACTCCGTCGCAGGAAAACGACCTCCATCGACGCTGGTGGTCACTGTGATCGCAGAGAGCAGAGGGAGATCGAGAAAGGAAGCAGAAAAAGTGAGGAACAGAGAGATATCGTGAGTGAGAGAGAGAAAACGGGAATGGAAGGGAAATAGAGAGAGAGGGAGTGTGTATAGCAAGGACACGTGGTATGTATATATTAAAAAGGAGAGAGTGATATTTTTACTAGGTGTTTTACCATCTTGCCCTTCCTTTTATAATTGAAGATATTTTCAACTAGGGGCAGATATTGTCATTTTCTATTTCTCCCTTAAATCATAATTTTATTTACCATTCACATTTACAAATAAGCCTGAATTTGTCCCAAAATAATTTCTCTAGATATACTTTAATTTTCAAATTTATTTTAAGACTTTTTAAATATCAAACAACTTCCCAAGGTTCTAAATGTTCCCTTATTCAAATTTATCTCCTAACTATTTTGCCTTAGCTAGTAAAGAAAATAAACCTTAAAAATTATTAAAAATACACCTGGCCTCATAAATTTATTTATAAGGCTTTTTAATTTCTAAATACCTTTCTAAGACCTCAAATAAATCCTTATTATCTCCTTTCTCCAAATTAAATTTTATCTCCTAATTATTTCTCTTTATTTCTTAAAGAAAATAAGCCTTAAAATTACTAAAAATGTCTAAATATCATAAATTTATTTTTCAAGTCTTTTTAATGTTTTAGTAATATTCCAAAACCTTAAATAATTCCTTGTTTCTTATTTTCTAAAATTTGGAGTGTTACCAAAAGGGTTATGGACTTCTAGGTGAAACCCGATCAATGCAGCTTCATTGCCGGCCGACAAAATTATGACAACATTATCATAGCCCTGTTAGTTCAAGAGTAAAATTACTCCTCAAGGAAAACTTCCAGGGGAAAATGGTTCTTGGTCATCCTGATGTGGACCATGACGTGGCTTCCATTAACAGTTCTGTTAGTTCAAGGTGACATTACTACAATTTTCATACTTCTAGGGCAACATTGTCCTACAAAACTTTTGGAACAAAATTGATATTTATCCCCTTTATAATCTTTATAATTCTCATGTTGAAAAAAACTATTGTACGCAACGTATGGTACATAATGTTTGATAACCATTGTAACCATTAGTGGGTGAGCATGGTGTCCTACTACCTATTATGTACCAAAGACAACTAACCCAAAAAAATGGCACTAAAATTTTGGGCTAGTAGGGCTAGGTAAATTATTGCGCAAGGTTGAGCATCGGGTAAGGGTATTGTCCTTCCCATTTGGCTTAACCCGAAAAGTTATGTAACATTTATTTATAATATATATTATTCATTATATATTATTTATTTAAAATATACATATCATAGTCGTAAAAACCCCTACCAAATAACATTATCAAGTCCTAATTATGTACAAATCCGGATACGATCCCTTCTTAGCTAGTTTGAAACCATTGTAATCCTCCTACTAATCAATTTCAAGTCCCATTACCATCACAACTACTCCTTTTAAACTAGATTCAACTACTCCTTTTAAACTAGATTCTAAGGCTAACTGTGATAGAAAAAAGAATCCGCTAGCAACGACAAGCTATTATAGTTAGAAAAAGGGTTCAACTGCAATTGGTAAACTAACCATGATAGAAAGGAGACTATCATAGTTATTTAAAAATTTAGTCAAATAATTACATCTTATGTAACATTACCTCCAAATTCCACTTTTAACTACTAACAATAATATATTAAAACGTTTATAGTACTAACTATGTTAGGAAAAAGAATTAAATTACCAAAAATTCGCTAACATAGTTAGAAAAAGATCTTTCCATAATATTTATATATATTTCAACCTCAACTCCAATCTCTGTCATCACAATATAACTTCCTTCCCAGTACAATAACAGAGAATTTCATTATGCATGATTAAACTCCACACATCATTCTTAAAATACCATACCATAATAGGTATTATACAATAATTTTCCCCCAAAGTAGGAACAAAGTTCAGCGGAAGCATCATACAAAATATGATCCTAAATGTGGCAATACCTCATGTCCTTCTGGTCCAGAGTATCTCACGATATCAGTGAGAAGTTCCCGGATCCTTCCCTTGACCTCCTACTTCGCTCCTAGGACCTGCAAAAGTGAGATCAACGGGGGTAGCCCCAAAACGCAACCACTAACTACTCATCTAAGTGCGGTGTGTGCTAGCAAGGTGTCCAGTGGAATACATATATATATATACATTATTTCAAACAGCATGCTCAGGTATTCACATATAATGCATATCTTGATCCCAAATATCTTTTCTCATCGTTTATAATTATGGAATAACCCATCACAATTCATCCCCAATAATAGTATATATATCATGGATAATTACAGACAACCCAAACAAATCTTACTAGAAATGTTGGGAAAACATGTGGGACCAGTCGGGACCTTCCACCCACCCCTGAATCACCACGGTACAGTTCACGAGGGACTCTCTACCCTCCCTGAATAGTACCACAGATTAGAAGGATCTCTGTCCTTTCTGAATCCGTAAGGGGCGATATCCCCTCTTTCGTCTTTCTCTCCTTTATTTCTCATAATATATCAATTAGTCCCTGTGGCGCAACAGGGTACCTCATCACGTGATGGCACAATTTCCAATTCACCGGTGTCACATACACAAATAATTTCTCACAAACAACACATACATATGCAACACCACTATCAGGCACCAGGCCTTCCAGTATTTCCATGATATACATATATTAAACAATTTCCAAAACCACATATATTTCAGTTTCAAATATTTCACATCACAAATTTATGCCATTTCAAAATAATACTCCACAGGACATTTATTATAAAAATATTAATATTCCAAAATCTCATTTCCATATCTCATCAATCATCAATTGATAATCATATCTCAATTGTGATCCAATATCTCATCTCCATATAGCATCATAATTGTCAAATAATAATATTTCAAATTACTTACTAACACTGCACACACACATAAACAAGCAGAAAGCGGTTACCTGATAGCTGGCACCAATCTCACAATAGTGCAGCTCCCCCGTGCTAACTCAGTGCAATTCAAGCACTACACAATCATACATACTACCACAATTAATTATTTATCCAACAATTTCATATGTTGGAAATTAAATTACTAACTACCCTTTCTTTGCCCTTACTTATTTTAAATTTCTATTTAACATTTATTCTCCCTTTTTATCTCTAAAATTTATCTCTACTCCATTTAAATAATCTCTCCCAAAATTATTATTGTCCAAATAAGGAAGAAACTAGGCCTTTAAAATCCTGTAAAATACCTCAAAATCCTTCAAATATTCTCATAATCCATCATTTCTCATTAATAAATTCCTATTTACCTTCACAAATCCTCAATTAATTTTTAGGATGTTACATCTTAACTACTATGAAATAGAGCAAATCAAATCACAAGTGTCTATCAGAGTTAAGAAAAATGATAGTCATTTGTCAAAACCCAACTATGATAAAAAGCGATTTGTCATAGCTATTAGAGAACGAGATAATATTAAAACCGTCTATCCATGATAGAAAAAGATATTTTTAAAATATTTCAAATACCTTATCATGGATAATAAAGGCGAAGCAATCTTTTAGAAGAGTAAACCATGTTAGGAAATGGTGACTTCTAACATGGTTATCGAAATTTGCTGTATAGAATAGTTTAGCCTATCAATTTTAGAAAATGCTCTAACATAGTTAAGCAAAGAAAGACCTTAAATAATTTAAGGAATACACCATATTAGAAAAGCCTTAGTAATTTAAAATTCACAAATTAATTTACAACATGCCTTTCCATTTTCAAATTCGTTCATCAACACACGAACACATAACCCAACCATAATCTCACAATATATCTCAACAGTTTAAAATAAAAAAAAAAGCTTCCCAAGGCTTATACGACGTTATGAGGGAAATAACTTCACCATTAAGAGACATTTATCAAAGCCATAATATTGTGTGTGACTGTGTGTGAAGGTTTTCGGGCGTATCTGGAATCCTGTAGACTCGCTTGGTACCCACATGGAATCGGAGCACCGATTTGGACTCCAATCACATTATACGACAGATGCACAATGGAGGAAGAGAAGAGAAGAGATCCTGGAAGTTTTTATCGAGAGTTTCTTTCTTTGTTCTTATTGTTACTCTGGAAAGACAGAAACTTCTCCCGTATATAAAGATATGAAAAGTCATATCTTTTCAATTCAAATTATTAAAGGAAAAATTACTCATTTTATCCCAAGTCTTTCCATAATTACATGTTAGCCCCAATTCTCATTGGGCATTACATATTAGCCCTAATTCTCATTGGGCTTAGGCTCTAACCCACCAAGGGTGGATTAGGTATTTCCCTACATCTCCCACTCACACTTGGTGGGTTAGATGTTAAGGGTCAAGTCTCTTTCTCTTTTTTCCTTCTTTCATACTAAGTGCTCTGTCGTAACCGCGTGGGCACGATGTCTCCTTATAAGTGTCTTGTACTATAAATCCCTTTTACAGAGACCAGCACAAAACAACCTTGTAGTGCAGCTCGATCATTTTGATATATTGCCTCAGATATCCTAGATTTACACAAATACACTTCTCTCATGGCCAATCTAATCCCTTTAGAGCCAAGATAAAGCTCAGATTGCCTTTCTCATATGCAGTGTCCACACTTATGAAATTAGCACACTAATATCATAATGGACCGGTCTCAAACACTAGCATAAGTGTGTGTATTGCAGGTAATCTTCTTTTCGCCCAAATATCACTTCAATATGAATCAACCGCTTTCCTAATGTAACACCTTTAGATCGCATTTATCATGACCATAGGAATATACGCTAAGGTAGCAGACACTAAAACATATTTCCATGACATTGTCAAAGTCAAAGGACATCAAGAAAGTATGGAACCTTTCTTGGACTCACACAGCAATGAAATAGGGATCCATTCATTGCTTCCAGTTTGCGGTAATCTTAGCACATGCGGTATGAATCGCATGCTACGGTGTTACTCTTTTTCTATAAGAGCGTACGTCGATTTAATTTTATCATTAACACCATACAAACTTCAGTTTAGACACACACAATATCTAAACCCAAATTCTTCAACTCTTCTCACCTTGTATGACTTCAATTTTGAAGAATCTGCTATCTGGCTACAGGTATTACGGACGTGGGTATCCATAATTCGATCCATATGTGTGTAACCACGGATCTCATCTCGACTTGCTGCACTTTTAAGTCAAGGCGACATATGGATTGTGTTTCTTCTCTACCATATCAGTACTTTCACTGCTTTACTGGTGAACACATTGTCTCATCTTTGCACACTTCTCCTGAGTGTCAAAGGCAGTCGCTCGTGTGAGAGAGCCGACCTCATCAACCTGTACGACATACTAGACATTGTATACTATCACATACACATGTAAAGCCTTAATGAAGTATCCATTACTTCATATCCTATGCTTGCCGAAGGACTTATCATGCCTCTCATATATATCCTTGGCCACAGGCTCAATTAGGGGACTTTGCATAGGAACTTGTTGTTTAGTAACAACCTTATGTGCTACAACACATCTCACATATTTTATCTTTGTATTTTACTCATGCTATGATACTTAGAGTCTTTTATTTAGGCAATGGTTATAGTGTTTTCACAATGCATTAACACTAGGTTTGAATTCTCATTTCAAATCCAAGATGTACCTCTAGACATCATCGACCATATAGCCATATGTACTACCACGGTGAGTACTTTTAAATGCGCATAACTATCGTGCCCTTTAAAGTATCTATGAGCATTTTTGTGGAGCCATCATATGCCTCTCACAATGGTTGGACTAGTATCGACTTACAAAGTCCTACCACAATGGATATCTGATACTTTACACACCACTGTGTACATCAAACTACCAACAACGTTTACATGGAAACCCTTTTTCATTTGGAGTTTAAAGTTGATTCAGTTTAGGGATATATATAATCAAGAACCAAACTCACTCTAGAAGTCACTAGGGTATCTATGGGATCACAATCGTTTACCTTGGACCGCTCAAGAATTTCTATAATATAACTCTTGTGACAAAGAATGGAGTCTACTTGAGCTATATCTTTAGATCTTAGGCTGTGTTTGGTACGTGGGAATGGGGGTGTGGGATTGGGAATGGGTTAGGGAATGTGTATTTTTTATTGTTTGGTAGGTGGTATTGGGAATACCTTGGGATTGAACATTCCCACATATGTAGGAATGAGCAAACCCACCTCCCCCCCTGGTATTGCAATTTCAATGCTGGGAATGAAATTTTTGAGGACAAAAATACCCTTAGTTATAATAATTTCAGACAACATTACCCTTATTAATGTTGACCTAATTAGGTTAGGATGATCTTCTCATTGCCTCTCATCTCTCTTAGTCACCTTTCCCAAACTAACGAAAACATGGTTCTTCTCCACCGGTAAATTACTCACCACTCATGTGTCGCCTCTCACTGTTGCTTTATTTTGTTCTTTGTTATAATTTGATTTTGCCTTTTTTTGGGAACAAAAGACTTATATTAAAAAAAACTTTGTATGTACAATGAGCTATTCTGGGTGCTAGGTTCTATACAGTGTAATCTAAAGGCAGAGGAAAGACAAAAAATCTCGTCACCCTATGCTTTACATGTTTATGAGAAAATTTCCTCTATATTTGGTTTCTTTGTTATTGGACTATTATTATTATAGTTTGTCTAAAAAAACTGTCTATTTCAACTTTATATAAATAAAATTTTTTCTATAGAATAAAACAATGACGGGGTGACATTTTTAATTCCGTTGGTATTTTTTTAAGAGGGGTATTATAGTATTTTTATGATTTGTATATGGTTATAAAATAAATTTAATGCACTCATTCCCTCCCAATATTGTCATGTACCAAACGTGATTTTAAAGCCTCTTTCCCAATCCCACTCCCACTCCCATTCCTTCAAATCCATTGCTTCGTACCAAACATGGCCTTAACTCCAAAAATACACAATGATGTACCCATGTTCTTAGTACCTTTCCTTAATAGGCACTATCAAAATCAAACTATATTTGGTCAATAGTATATTATCCACTTAAAGGATAATATCACAAACTGCTTGGTTATGATTTCTTCAACCATAAGAAAATATATTAGGTTACCACTCATATGGAACCTTAAATACCATTGTTTGGATGATTGTTTCAGTCCATGAATTGACTTATGCAAAAATATGTAATATGAGGTCATCACTTTATAAACCTCAAATATCTATTGTAGTGAAATCTAATAGTCAAAGCATATAGATTTCTTAATCCAAATCACAACTCAAAATGCAAGTTTCACATCCACTTGATGTAAACCTAAAACCAAACAGTCAGCTATTTCCAAAATAAGTATGATTTTAAGCACATAATATATGAGAAGGTATTCTCACAATATATGCCTATGTATACCCTTCTGTAACCAAAAGAGTCTTGTGTTGTTAATTGATCTAACCAACTTGTTTTTAATCTTAAGAATTCATTTGCTTACAAATGATCCCTCATCCTTGTGGTGGATCAACCAACTCTCAGACTTGATTCTTTCTCAAAGAATATACGTTCTTTAATATTGCTTTCTTCCATTCCTTCTAATAAATAGGTAAGGCCTCTTATACAGAACACTTTTAGGTCTCTTTAATGACCTTTCACAAGCTCCCACTTACATAGGCAATTGAGGATTGTAGAGTTTGTTCTGTATTGCCTTGTCACTGTGCCTCATATATAAATACAAAGAAACACAATGTGATAAGTTTCACCATTATTTGGAAAAAACTCACCCATAATATATATGGTTCCTTTCAATTCTTTTCAGACACAAATCCATCTTCATTTTCACTTATGAAAATGTCATCAATAAGCTCCCACTTACAACAACTATGAGATCGTGTAACTGACCTTGATTTGCTCTTTGACTATAATTCATGTGGTTCAGAAAATACCACTTAAGAGGACACATGGTTAAGTATAAAGTTTGTATCTCCCTTAAAGAGAAAACCATACTTGATCAATCAAATATGTGTACTAATCCACCAAAGGTGGACTAGATAACACTCTCCCACTCACTTTTGGTGGGTTAGCTTGAAACATTTTATACATGACCATGTTTAGTAACATTTCATTACGCCTCCTAACAACTCCATCTGGTGACAGAGTACGAAGGATCATTTAGCTAAATAAATATCCCTTTTCTTCATGAGACTCATTGAAACTGGTCAAGAACAACCTCTATTAGTGCGTAGAATTCTTAAATTCTTTGTGCACTTTATTTTCAACTTTATTCACTTGTCGTCTAAAGCGCTTGAGCTTCAAACTTGTGTGAAATAAAGTAATGATAATTACGTGAGTAATCATCAACTAAGGTAATATAACCTCCGTATCATGCCCTCACATTCATTGAACCATATATAGTCAGATGGAAGAAATGCAATCTTTTCTCAATCTCAATTCCCTTACTGAAAAAACTTTTCTTATTGCTTTACCTACTAGACACTTCCCTATTGGGTAATGAACATAACATTCTTGAAAATGCTAATTCAAATTATGTGTCCTAGTCCACCATGACATGTATTCAAGTCAACACTTGAATTAGGGTGGTAAAGCAGTCACGCACATGAAGATTACCAACAATGTTGGAAAAAAAACAAAGAAATGTCAAGGAAGATTGTATCACAAACAGCTAATTTTGTCATGAAAGTCAAGATGGTTCATTTAAAACCCATGAGCCTAGTGTATGAAACAATGAACTTGTAGGCTCAAATGCCTTTCACCTCAATCCTCACGTCATTACCAATTTAAAGCCTTATGCTTGAATTTGATAAATGACAACATTTAATAAAGGATCTTTGATCCTTATTCTTTTAGTATATGGAGCTTGAGTCTTTTACTGCTCACTATTGACAGAAAAGAAAATCCATCTCAAAATGGTTTATCCTTTAGTAGGAAAAGAATTTAACCTTACTTAGGTCATTCCTCCTTAAAGAGTTTATTACTCCTGTGATGTCAGGGTAGTCCTCACATTCCCTTTTGTAGAACCTCTTACCCTTGTCTCATTTGGGTTTAGAGTGTAGAGAACGTGCTACCTCTGTGGTATGCTAGCCTAAAGGGTTTGCATACTTCTTGGCATCCATATTCAAGCTCCAAGTACTTTGATAAATTATTGAAAAAAGTAACAAAGTTTTCACTTTGGTTTAACCTGACTTTCATGTGCTCCCATCAGGAAAGGAGCGCCCTTATGAACAATTTGCACTCATTGTTCATTTGACAATATACAATCAACTTTCTTCAATCTCCTTGTCTTATTGGTTATCTAATGTAGATGTTGTCTCATAAAAGGCGTTAAGCCTCAAGTTATATGTGTCAAACTTAATTGACAACATTTTTCATCTTGTGTAATGAAAGTTTTGCGAAAAAATTTTCTTTTACACAATTCTCATGGCTCTTTGTTGTTGGATTTCTATCATGTTGACATTCTAAGGGTAGTTTATACTACATTGTTTCCTTTTTCGAGCCATGCAGGTCTCATGTCCTCTCATAAGTTTAGTCGAGATGACTTTTCAACTTTAACTTCATCATAACTCTTGGTCAATGACATGACAACATCTTCTATTAAATCATGAGACCTTTCAATATCAGATATCACATTTGTCCCCATTAAGTTTATAGTTGTGTTGTTGTTCTTGGCAGCATTTCTTGGCTTAATTATTTCAAATCATCCCACTTATTTGGCTATTCACAATCTGATTTGATCCAAGAACTTATTTGTAGCACATTGAAGTATACAATGTCATGCACTTGTATTATTCTTGACTAGAAAAATAATAATACTATTGGGTCTATGATCAGGAGAATACGTTTAAACCTCCCATCACACATATTCCAGTAATAATATTATCATCTATAAAAAATTTTATACAAGTACTTTCCAGAATATGCTCGATTATGCCTTTCAGAAAACAATTTCTGAAAACTCCCACTTAGATAGAGCAATGTCATTAGCTCCCACTTAGATATAGTATTTGACATTGGCTCACACTTAGATAAAGCATAAAAAACTCTAAGAAAACTTATTTTCTAAGAGCTCCACCTTAGATAGAGCATATAACACTCTTAGAATACACATTTTCCAAGAGCTCCCACTCAGACGGAGCATTTGACATTTTGCTCCCACTCACAAAATGTACTTGACATTTACTTCTTCATGTCTCTCCTTACATTATTTTCATAATGTCTTATTAACTTCTTATTTGAGTGACTTAACAGTTTTCTTGATTTCTACTATGTTCCTATGATTTTGTGAAGTTAATTTTAGCTGAATATAACATCAAAAAAATGGAAGAGTGAAGTCTCTCTACTTCCCTAAACCAAATTTGATAGGTTCACAGTAACCCTTATTCAGCAAGGCTTTAGGAATCTCATATTCTTAAGTGACATGATAGAAGTTGCGTTATGTTTCTTTGGTGATTTCTAAGAGGTTCTCTATTTTCTCAAAGAAATATTCCAAATGTCTTATGCAATTTATATATATGCTTTTTCACAGAAACATTTAGTCTTTGCTCTTAAGTCTTTATTGGTTCAATCATTGGTGATTGGACTGGGTTTAGAATTCTCTTTTCTCCTAAGGTGGGTTTTCAAGAGATATTTTAGGGTATTTTATTCCTAAATTTTACCATAATCCGGAGTTAAGATGTGGAAATTTCTCCATTTGAAAATTTCCTCTTGCATTGATCTGATATTATTTCTTTAATATATGATCGTCATTTTAACCTCCCTGAGGTTTATCCAGATCCCAATCCTAAACTTTAGGATTTTGGTTATTCAGGTTCCTCCTCTCATGCATCATCAAAATTTTCTTCATGTTACACCTCTTGTTTCATTTCAAGTTCAAATGAACCTTACTTTGAATTATCTCTCTCTTGATCCTCTTAAGAATCTTCTCCTTCTAGGTTTTTATTCTAGAGTCTCATACTCTAATACACAAATCCCTACTTCATACATCACTTAGAGGCTCACATTTCTCTAAGTAATTTAGGTTTGGATAATCATTTAGAGGCAATAACTAATAACTTATTCCTTTTCTGATTTACCACTATGTAAATCATACTTAGGATTAAGCTTTTCTACTTAAGTGTCATCCAAAAGAGTGAAATTATTTTGTTTTGGTGCTCTTAGAACTCTCTAGGTTCATATTTGACTCAACTAAAATTTTTATGAATTATTATAAATATTTTAGGATTTTTAAACTCATAAAAATCACAAAAATGACACCCAAAAAACCTCTATATATATCCAAAAAAATGCCTCAAAAATAGATAAACAATATGTCTAAATGTAGGTCTTAAATTTAGGGATTTTTAGAAACAAACCGCGTTTTAATCGGAGCTAAAATGCCCCTTTAATCACCCTTAGAAGAAGGAGGGGAAAAAATGGAATTTTTTTAAATGACTTGGTGTGGGCCATTCAGATTAGGCCCATTATGTTGAGCCCAGAATGTTAGGTCTCCCTCTTATTGTACGTGTTGGGCTCTTCTATTTCAAGCCCGTGCAGTTTTTTTTTATATCTTTAAACTATAGTAATGGATCAGCCTAATCCATTAGCCTCCAACCACCATTAAATGAAACGCATGGCTTCAAGTTTTTTTTTAATGAACAGCATGATGCGACGTCGTTTCAAGGGAGAGGAGGTTGTCTTCAACCCCCAGCCGGGTCGACCCAGACCCGGCTGGACAAACGGGCGGGTCCGTCTTCTCTCCTCCCTAACTTCGCCGTCCACGTCCATTTTTCGTGTTCTACTAGTCGATTTTCATCGTTTTTTCGTGTTCTACACAATGGGATAATTTTCATGGCCTAAAAATTTCGTTTTCTAATGACCCAATCCCAAAAAACAAAAAACTGTACGGTTTCGGTATGTTGATGGTTTGTTCTTTAGGTTTCTTGGTTCTGGGGTTCCTACATCTTCTTTCTATTTCTTAAAAATACATATGAAGAGATAGGAAAAAATCCAGAATTATAAACATACCCAATGAATCCATAAATACCAAAACTAGATAGAAAAAAAAAATATATATATATATACACACACACACGCACGCCACACTGCCTTGTTCATGATGCTTGGTTTAAATTGAATTTATATATAAACATCACATGAGCGATAACACAGTAAAGGCATATGACTATATATATACATGTCCTCATCAGTGAATGAAGTTTTCGAAAAAAAAAGACATTCAGTGAGGCGTTTATGTATATATGGCATAGAAGCAAAATTTCAATGGAATAATCACAGATTGATGCCATAGGAAAAAAAACTGGTTGCATCGCATGAGAATTCTGATAACCCGTGCGGAAGCAAAGTTACTCCTATAACCCAGATTCTCCGATTTAATCATACTTATGATTTAATCACACATAAAATCAAACTCATAATTCAAGATTTGCTGAATTGATAAAGCAAATCATCATCAAACAGATTTCAGATCAAACCTAAATCACAAATCTAAAATTTTGCAGCAGAAATCAAAGACTCATGTTTGATCAGAAAGGAAAAATAAATAACACAGAATAATCATATTCCACACAGCCATAGAAACTAAAAAGTTCTGATGCCACTGAAGGATTTCGAGCGTACTTGGAATCCTATAGATTCGCTTGGTACCCACACGGAATCGGAGCACCGATTTGGACTCCAATCACGTTATACCACAGATGCACAATGGAGGAAGAGAATAGAAGAGATCTTGGAAGTTTTTATCGGGAGTTTCTTTCTTTGTTCTTATTGTTACTCTGGAAAGACAGAAACTTCTCCCGTATATAAAGATATGAAAAGTCATATCTTTTCAATTCAAATTATTACAGGAAAAATTACTCATTTTATCCCAAATCTTTCCATAATTACATGTTAGCCCCGATTCTCATTGAGCATTAATTCTCATTGGGCTTGGGCTCTAACCCACCAAGGGTGGATTAGGTATTTCCCTACAGTGTGTGTATAACAATATCAATGGCGCAGTATATAACTAGTTAGAGGAAGAAAGCAAAGAAATATAAGCACATATATATATAATCGAATAATATCAACAATAGAAGAAAAATAGAATAATTTGAGAACATAATAAAAATAGAATAAAGCATTAAAAGGTACAATTAAAGGTAGCATAAAATAACAATAAGATATAAATATTTAAGAACATAATAAATAGTATAAAGAATAATACAATAGCAAACGCATAATTGGACCATGGAATGATAGGGTAAAAGAAGGTATGATATGATACCATCATACCATAAGAATATATTAGTCCATAAGATTATAACTTAAATTTTCTGAGCAAATTCGTGTTTATAATGTATTATAAAAATAAGAAAAATATAAGAGATAAAGAAGAGGAAAATAAAGAAAGAAGATAGAAAGGTAGAGATAAATAGTGAAGGAAAAATATTCATTCACATAGGGTTTTTTTAGGAACAAATCTTTTGTATTAAGCCTTTATTTATAGGCATCTAACAATTCCAAGAGATACAATATCATAAATATAAGAATTAATCTACAATATGATATAAGATGTAACCATTGGCTGTTATAATCATTAATCACTAAAAGAAATCCTAGAAGACTAAGGAGAAATGAAAATCCACGTGCCACAATATATTTATAACACATTTTTTTTTTTGTAAAATACAATTAATAACATATCTCTTTTTTTGGAAGAGTATGCCAATAAAATTTTAACAAGGCGTGAGATCTCATGTAGGGTCAAGAGTAGCATTTAGTAGTTTTTTATTATTATAATGTTAGATTAAACACTTCTTCCACTTCTAACTATAAGATTAAGTTGATTTTTTTAAGAAATTAATGAAATCAAATAGACCACTTAATTATAACATATATCACATATAATTATATTATTTTATAAGGCAAATTTGTTTTGAGAAAAAAAATTATTAATATAAATACTTTAAAATTATTTATTTTACATCCTTAATTTCTTAAAAAAATCAATTTGATCTTATATTTAGCCCATCATCCCGAAAAACTCACTCCATTATCAATAATCCCAACCAACTTCGGTTGCTACATCATCACAGTCACACTTTATTTTTATCCTCACAATGGAATAAATACCTCAAACGCTTCCTTAAAAATATGGACATCAAAGAATAAATAGAATCTCACTTGCTAAAACTGAATGTAATCATCTTAGATAGGTCAAACACGCAATACACACACACACATTTACTTAATCTTAAAAAAAAAAAAGCTAAACTTTTGTGCGATTACATACCTTATAATAAATGACAGTTCTCCAAAACCAAATAATCAAACAATGTGCAACAAACAAACGGGAAAGAATACCTACCCTAGTACAAAAAAGGGATTTTAAACCTCATAAAAAGTGCTTTTAAAACCTCATCTATATGGGGTTTTGTTTCAAGGGGTTTAAAAAGTCCACAACTTTTTAGACGTCTAAAAAAGAAATAATTTAAACCTAATATATGACTATGAGGTCTAAAATCCTGACATTTTAGACCTCATATCACTCATGTAAGGTCTAGAATTTCATACATTTTAGACCTTATATTAAAAAATAAGGTCTAAAAGGTTGACATTCAAGACCTCATATATCTAAAATAAGGTCTAAAAATTTTATACTTTGAGATCCAAAAGACTACCCTTATAAAAGGTTTTTTTCCCCATTTTTTAAATATAACCCACCGTTCGGCAATAGAAATACAAAGCTAAAAGACTTCACCAAAAAAAGAAGAAGAAGAAGAAGAAGAAGAAAGAAAGAAAGAAAGAAATACAAAGCTAGCTAAAATATTAAAGAATTCAATATATAGCTTCATCAACATCCTCATTTTTCAACAACTCAATGAGTTATAAATAAAAGTTCTACCATTCAATAAATAATACATAGTGTTCCCATATCTAATCGAAATAACTAAGTCATTATACAAAGGTTCTAACATGAGCCATACAAAATACATACAAATGAAATAAAATAAAATAATATGTGAATTAACTACCAAAGAGTCAAACCCATTCTTGTTGTAAAAGCTCAAAATGAATTCAGCACATCCCTCACAAAAATAATCAGTAGCTTCTTCAAGGCAGGGAATGGCAATATCAAACATCTGTAACGTTATACAGCCTAAAAAACATTAGCTTGCACACTCGGGAAAACAAAAATGGTACAAGGTTTTTCAAAAAATACATTTAGAACTCAATCTTGCCTATGGTGATAATAACCTTTTGTGTGATCCATTTAGAGTCCTTCAACGTAGAATGGATACAACAAAATGAGGAAATGGAGATTCACAATAATCATATGACAACAAGGCATTCATATATATATATATATTCAATAAGTATGAAAATAAAAATAGCTATGATATCATTGAAGCAGAGGAAAGACAGAGGAGGGAAATAGAAAAAGAAAAAAGAAACATAACACATGCACGCTTAAAAACATGACATCGTCGGCAATTACTCATGTACTTATCGAAATAAAAAAAAATTGAATGAAGGGAATTTTATTCGATCAAAATGTTCCCATACAGGTAACTCTCATGTAGCTACACCTAAACTTAACAATAACACTACAAGTTCCATAGTGAAAAAAATTTAAGCGGGACATGCAACTAATTTATTGTAGAACATGCATAACATATAAATGTATTACAAAGATGTTTGATATCATTAAGTGTTTGTATATTCAATTATTCATAGCTTCATGGATGCTTAAACTTGTATAACCGATTGTTAGAGTTGCGTCATTTCAAGGCGGAAACAGCTTCATCAAATGACATAATTCACCGATCAACCAATATTCAGCACTTACATTTTTTGCTACAAAGATGAAAACAAATAGAGCAGCAATAAAACCACCGGAAATTATTCTTACAATAAGAAGATTAGTTGCTTCAAGCTATCAAGATCATGCTCCAGAAGGCTGAACCAAGATCTGAATTGCCAATAAATAAACCCAAACAGTTACAAACATAAATTAGCTACTGTAAAGAATGGAAGGCAACGAAAATACCACAATCGAGAAACTGGCCGGTGAGAACCACAAATACAATTAACATGAAATGCTAATTATAAATCCATATAAAGGCATTAAATCCCTTCTAGCTGCAGATAACATAGCTTCACCATCTGAAGTAGAAATTCAGGTATCGAAGTATTAAAAGAACATAAATGCGAAACTAACGTGGGTCTTATTCGGCACACACATATAGTGATGACATATAAAATATTAGTATCTCACTTGACGAGATGTGATATAAGGGCAAAGATATGCTCACATGACTGCATGCAAGTGTATAGTTTATTGCATGGCTTGCTTCGTGAAGAAATACAATAACAAGCTTAAAAGGTGAGTAGGACAGTTACCTCTCCTCTCTAGATGACGATGCGGAAAAGGGAGACTATGGGCGGCAACGAAGAGGACCTGAGGGGGGATACCGGCGACAAGTGAGGAATATGGGAATAAGGGAGAATAAGGGAATGGTGCAGAGACTATATGCAAAAACAACCACCATCTATCAAAAACAGGGGATTTGGATTGGCAAAATCATATAATGTTGCTTTTAAGAATAGCAAAATCTTGGCATTGTAGAGTTTTGAAAGTACATTACAATGAAGAATTGGCCAAAGATTTTCATGAATTCTTCATTGGTTTTATTATTCCTGTGAACTGTCCAAACCAAAGAAGAAGAATAAAAAAATTCATAGATGAAAGTTCAAGTGTTATTTTGGAGGTGGAATTAGGTTCTGATTAAATCTACGAGAAGACATTTGATTAAAGAGATTCCTAAGGCTATTCTTATTCTCCTTCCTACGCCTCCTAAGGAATCGACTCAAACTGGAAACAGAAAAGGGGTCATCAGAATCTAAACCTAATCCAATCTCTAACCTTCTGGAGACAGAGATAAGCTCGTATGAGTCCCAAAGCGACTAATTGAAATCCCAAATCAGAGCAACTTCGGATTCCCCCATAACCGAAGATCTCGAATTCATCGATTGGGGCTTAAATCTTGAGGGCTTGCATTTGAAGTTACGGCGATGAGTGTCGAATTCGCTGATTGATCGAGAATTGTCGGAGTGACTGTAACTAGCTGAGCGACGGCTTTTAGGATTTCTAGGTCTCGCATATCATCTTGTTCATGGTGGGTTAAAAGAGGAGGAAGCATCATGTAAATGAATAGGTCATGTTGCTTTCACAGAGAAAAATTAGGAGCCCATGAGAAGTGAAGAAAGGAAAAGACGAAGCAGTTGTGGCCTTCGACGCAATGGAGAGAAACGGTTTAAGAATGGAGCAAGAAAAGAACGACAAATGCTTCATCTAGATTCGATTATAGGGCTTTTGTTTTCGCAACTGCTATTTTGAAAATAATAGCTCTAAGTTTAAATGATTCTTAACATTACTTTTAATTCGTTTTAGAGTTGCTTTCAAGAAATAAGGTATAGAAAATATCTTTTAGACCTGATATTTAATAAACAGGTTTTAGCAATTTGTATATATTTACGAGGTTGCCACCCATCTACTTTTAAGACATTATTATCCTCTATATCAGGTCTAAAATAGGTGGTCTCTAGAAAGATGATTTTCTAGTATTGCTAGTTCTATGCAATGGAACGTTTCCAACATAAAATAGTACAAATTGATTCCAGCCGTGTAAGGCCTTTCCCTCCTAGTTTAGAAAAAAATATTAATTTGGTTGGTTTATATTAATTAGATCAAATTTTATAATTAAATATTGATAGGATTTAAATAAATTCTGATGGATGAATTAGATCATTACTTAAAATCACTTTTATTTCTAAATATAAATATAAGACATAGTTGACATTTTTTTTTTTAGAAATTAAGAACGTTATATGTTAGCTTATAAGTCAAATAAACTAGTTTAGAGAAAATTTCAGGTAAACTAATTTATAAGTAACTTATTTAGCTTTTTTAATACTCCCTCCATCCCTTAGTATAAGGTCCATTTTTTTTAATGACTTTGTCCCAAAATATAAGATCATATTTGACTCTGTTTGAGTAATAAGTGTGTTTTTTTCTCATTTTACCTTTGCATTAATTTTTTCACACATTCTCTTTCATCTTCTTTTCATAATTACCATCTCTCTTACTCATTCATAAATAAGGGCACTTTTTGAAAAAATGATATATTTCCTACATATTTATTGTTTTTTACTAACTTTAACTAATTTTTTTGAAACCCGCAATTCGGTTAAAAAGACCTTATATGTTGGGACGGAGGGAGTATATGATAAGACTTTATTAAAGAAATTTAAATGTAAAAGATATAAGCAAAAGAGCTAAATTTGGGTTAAAGGTCTTAAATACTCTGGAAGTTTCCTCGAAGGAGTTTCCAGCATCCAGAAGTTTTTTTGGATCTTAAATGCCCTTGGAGTATTATTTCGTAGCTTTTATGGCCCAAGTTAACGGACAGACAAACAGACATTTGCTATATCAGACTGAACGCCACGTCAAGTCAGTACTTCCAAGACATTTAAGATCCAAGGGATAAGGGCACCCCGAAAGTTTCCACCAAAGGGCACTGAGTGTGTGAAAGTATTTTTAAGGCTAAATCTACTCCAGAAGTCGTAAAAAAAAGGGGGGCAATTTAGCCCCTCCTTAACACCTCTTAACAGTTAATGACGTTGACCGAAAATTGCAAATGTGGTATACCTACGTGGCATCCACGTCATCTTCATTATTCCATGTTAGATTTTTTAAAAAAATAACAAAATATTTGGCAACTAAGTTTCTCTTCTTCTTTTTAAATATGTTTTAAAAAAACTATTTTTTTAATTAATATATGACATGGAAAAAATGATGATGATGTCTGCACGCCACATAGGGTGACGCGAACGCTACATATGCATGGCACGTCTGCATATAACGGTCAAAGACATTGACCAATATAGTCTGTTAATGGAGGGGCAGTTTTGCCCTATTTTTGTAACTTCCAAGGCAATTTTGCCCCTTAAAAAACTTTTAGAGGTCCAGTGCCCTATTGTAAAAATTTTTGGGGTATTTTAGGCCCTTATCCCAAGATCCAAAATAAAACTTTCGGGAACTGGGTGCTCATTCGAAAAAAAGTTCCATGGCATTTAAGAGCTTTAACCTGATCCATATCATCACCCATTCAACAAGGATTTAATCTGACATGGTTTATTCTGATGTGGCAAACGTCTGTTTGTCTTTCCGTCAGCTTGTAGTATAAAAGCTACGAAATAATACTTCCACAGCATTTAAGATAGAAAAAAAACTTCCGGATGCTGAAAACTCTTTCGAGAAAACTTTCAAAGTACTCAAGACCCTTAACTGCTAAATTTTGTTGTCTTATATACTAATATATAGGCATACAGTGATACAGCCAAGATATGACTCCAATTGATTCCTCATTATCATGTATAAATCTCCCGGGTCAGCTGTCCTACCCTTTGAGGTATCTATAATTCAACGGAGGATTAGTCTCCACCTATCGGGTGGGAATACCTTAAAGTTTCATAAAAAAAATCATACACATCATTCATTTCAAAAAGCTTAATTACAATGAATCTGTTAGCTTTTTATTAGATTCATTATAATTAATCTTTCATTCATAGCCATATATAGTATTCTCATATATAGAATTGTCAGAAGCTCTGACAAAAATGTTATATCATGCTTTCCTTTTTTGATTCTTCTATTATTTTCCTAATCAACGCTAATTATTGTAATATACGATTTATATATATATATATATATATTCCCTTTTCTGTCACAAAAGTACGAAATATATAATATATCATCATAATATAATTTTTATTCTTTTCATATTATAGTTTTTTTGACTTCAAGATACAAAGAGTATTCTTACAGTATATTTTTTTAATCTTCATCGAAAAAAAGAGTATATTTTTTAATTAAAAATATGATGGAATAAATATGATTTAGCCCTTATTATACGAAATTCTTAATTTATCTTTTAACAGTAGTATTTATAAAACGATCTATTTAATATTCTTGCTAAATTTTTAAAAATTAAATATTTTTATATGAAAAATATTAACAACTTGATAGAAAGTTTGAGTGATTTTTTAACAAACATATGTTTGAAGAAATACATTTACTTTTTTTTTAATTATAATAATATTAGGATTTCAAATTTATATCATTTTATAATTTAATTAAATAGAAGTACACACATATATATATATATATAAATATTGATGATTTTAAATAATTTTAGCCAACATATGTATTTACAAAATTATATCGTAATCAAATTTTAATATTTGTTATATAAATTATAAGCCGTAGGTGTTAACATTTTTTAATTCAATGAACTAAGACTTAATATATATATATATATATATATATATATATATGAGATATTTCTTAAGAGACATTAATTTTTTTCTTTCAGTTGAATCCAGCTATTTTTTAATCTCTTACATAACATATTAACATCCATTGTTTTTTAAAACAAGACAAAACTATGATTAAATAGCATACCATTATAGAAAGGAAAATACACCTCCGGGCTTTAACATATGACTTATTTATCTAATTTGATTAAATTAAATATATTACTTAAGTTAGTTAATATGACATGATTTTTCTAAAATACACAAATTATCTTCCTTACAATTCCCTCTATTTCTCTTATTTGATTATTGTTGAAGAAAAATCAATATGGGTAATTTTGAAAAATATCAATAAAAATTAGAAGTATGTCATACATTTAGGATTAAGATGAATTACCCAAATAGATCTCACATTAATTACAAGAGGAAGTATCATTTATAATATTTTAATTCCATGTAAGAGTGTAAATATAAGAACTTAGAGACATAAAAATACCAAATTTGCCTTAGAAATATTCGCTAAGTAAATATTTTGTTCTAGAAGTTTTTTTTTTTTACCAATATTGTCCTTAAAGTATGAAAAGTGTAGCAATTTGTCATGAACTCACAAAGGTGTCAACAAAGGTTGGACACATAATATTCAATTTCACGTCATGGTCTATGTCAGAATAAAAACCATTTTTTTGTCCTAGAAGTTTTCCTCAATGAACAATTTTTCCTCGAATTTTTTTGAGGTGCAATGCTGACACGGGAGTTTTGAAAATATCTAGAGCATAATCGCTTATCGGGGAAAACTTTCAGGGCAAAACAAGTCATCTTTATTTTGACGTGGATCATAACGTGGTGTTGCATAATGTCCATTTCTACCTCCGTAACTTCAACACGATATTGCCGCATTTTTCATATTTCTGGGGTGACATTAATCCGAAAAGAACTTTCAAAGAAAAATCCTTACCTAGCAAATTCCAAAACAAAATTGTTATTTATTCTTAATTTATAATTTTTAACATAATTTGACATACATGGAAAGGATGAAAACTCATTAATTGCTTTCCTTCTAAAGCTTCCCACTAGCAACTCCAATCACTCATATAAATGTGTACAACAGAGTCACATCTACCTACCCTCTTATAACAACAATGGCTTCTTCATACCCTTTCTCTTCTTCTTCCATCTTTATAGACTCAAGTTATAATAATGTGACAATCACAGATGAAGACTTTAAAACCTTCCACAGCATCGACCGCGAGCTCTTCCTCCGGTTGGTCGGTGATATCGGCCACGAACCGAGGCGAGCAACACATTTCATGGCCTTATTCTTATGGTTTGAGAAGACGGCCAAAGATCTCACAATTGTCTCCAAGTTGCTTCAATGGCCTCACTCTTTACTCTCTGATTTCACAAATGAAGCTTCTTTGGTCTTCACTTGCATTGATAGTACTAATTGTTTGACCAAAAATAACGTCAACTTCAAATACTTTGACTTGCCTTTGACCCAAAAAATCACTAATAGTGGCATTTCCCTCCCTTTTGTGCACCAAAATCGTGTTGGAATAAAGCAAGCGATTATGGAACTAATGAACAATGTTTGTGAGAGAGCTTTTGATGACATTATTGTGCAATATTTGTTGTTGCAGAAAAAGGCTTTTAGTGATAATGCAGGGTTATTACTACCACCAAATGTTGTGGCGCCACCACAAGCACGGCCACTAAACCTAGTGGTGGATGGAGGTTTAGGTGGTGATGCGTTTGATGTTAGGGCTTTGGAGAGAAAGGACAACTTCGTGGCAGTTGATGATAGGACAATATTCTTAACATTCTCCAAAGGATACCCCATTTCTGAACCTGAAATTCGTGAATTCTTTTGCGGGTAATCTCTCATTACTTATTTTTAATCATTTTTTATGTCAAATCATTAGTCAATGTGAACTCCCAAAGTTTTTCTTACAACACATAATTATTGGAATAATCTGAATTAGTTGGATTCAAAGAATATTCTAATTTAAATAAAGGGTTAAAGATCAAATTTGCCCTGGAAGTATGCACGGCGGATCATATCTGCCCCTGAAATTTTTTTTGGGTCCAATTTTGCCCCTGAGGTGTGTAAAATGTATCAAATTCGCCCTTTACCGTTAAAAAACTCATGTTGACAGTTAAATAGTTGACGTTGACCGTTAATATTTTAACGGTAAAGGGTGAATATGATCTACTTTGCACACTTTCGGGGTAAAATTGGACCAAAAAATACTTCCGGGGCAGATGTGATCCACCGTGCATACTTCCGGAGCAAATATGACCTTAACTTTTAAATAAAAAAAGTTTTGTGTGTGTATATTGAAATTGAAATTTTTTTAAGGTTATTGGATTCGTAATTTTTTGGTCTCTTATATTATATATTAATATATTCATTTTTTGTGTTGTATTGTGACTCTATTTTGTTGTTGAAAAAAAAAAAGAACAATTCATATATATGAGCCTATTCTCGTAGGGAAAAAGAAAATACAGTAATGCAATTCGGATGAACAATATTTACTCAAATGAGAAAAGCTTCTTCATTATTTCAAACACTCTTTCATTTGATCTAAATATTTTTTAACCTATATTTTTTAAATTCGATATATGTGATTTTTAATAGTTAATATATTGCAAATAAAAACTGCCATAAACTCCAGAAGTGTTTTTTTTTTCCTCCCTTTTTATCGGGTCTTGATGATATTTCCCTATTTGTACAAATTTTACCTATTTTTAATCACGTTCCAATAATTTCAAATGATTGTTATTAAAAGAAAAGAAGTTAAGGTGAAACTATAATAACTTGTTGAAAAAGCATAGAGACATAATTAAAACAGATGCAACTATAAGCACATAATGAAAAACTAAAAAGATAAAATCAAAATTCACTTGATACTGAAGGAACTTATCGACTAATGTTTGCTTTTAAAAATTAAACAGGAGGTATGGAGATGTGGTAGAAGCAGTGATAATGCAAGAGGTGACAAGTGTGGGGGAGCAGCCACTGTATGCTCGTATGGTTCTTCGTCCTCAGTTCATTCATATAATGGAAGCCATTCTTGAAGGAACTACAAGCAAATCCAAATTCTGCATCAATGGCAAGCATCTTTGGGCCAGAAAATATGTCCGCAAGACCTCCAAGTCACCACCAACCACATCTCCTGCCACTTCTCTACCAAATGATCCATTTGAATGATCCATCTGTTTCTTAAATTGATGATCACTTTCATTTCATATTTATTTCTTAAGAAGGCTCGTAAACTTGGGGATGAATTTGAGTTTCGTCGCATGGCGCTATATTTATGGACCCCGAAAAGATTCCTAGATTCTAGTTGGTGGGGTAGGGGATAATTGAAGTCGCACAATAAAGATGTCTTCTTTTGTGTTCCAAAGTATTAAATTTTTTTTGGGTTAATATAACTTTTGGTCCCTGAACTTTCACTCAATTTTGGTTTTGGTCCCTGAATTTTAAAATTTTTTGTTTTGGTCCCTGAACTTTCGGTCAATTTTGGTTTTGGTCCCTGAACTTAGAAATTTTTGGTTTTGGTCCCTGAACTTTGGGTCAATTTTGGTCTTGGTCTCTGAATTTTCAGTAATTTTGGTTTTGGTCCCTCAGTTTAAAAAAAAACTTCAAAAAAAGAAATTAAAGTTGAGGGACCAAAACCAAAATTATTGAAAGTTCAGGGACTAAAACCAAAATTGACCCAAAGTTTAGGGACCAAAACCAAAAATTTCAAAGTTCAGGGACTAAAACCAAAATTGACCGAAAGTTCAGGGACCAAAACAAAAAATTTTAAAGTTCAAGGACTAAAACCAAAATTGAGTGAAAGTTCAGGGACCAAAAGTTATATTAACCCTATTTTTTTTCCCTTGGATAGCGTAACTAGCATTCGCTCCCTTACGTGATGCGTGAAGAGAATTTTCTTATGGGAAAAAACATAATTTACAAATAAATTGATTTATCAAACTAATATTAATTAATGATATTCAAGGTCACATTATCTCACTAATAGACTCACATTTAAAATTAAAATAAGAACATCGAAAATGAATTTATTTAAACATCGCGACAAGGTTGAATCGATTACCCCTCTCAAATTAATCTCGATCCCTTGTAAGCAACATTTGTTATAGTCCTACTTCTCTCATGTCCATTATTAGGGATATGTACCTTTGATAAAACATTGGTTTTTGTTTTCTTAGTTCTACTTCCATTGTTAGGCACAATTCTTTTCAATCCATCTATTTGTTTCACTCTTGATGATGTAACATGTGTAATAATAGATCATATTTAAACCAAGGTTTAATATGTATAACTTACTATGAAGAGAATAATTGCTCTTTACTTTTATTGATTTTCATAATGGAAAATAGAGTGATGTACCATTGGTTTAAGCTCAAATTAATGTAAGTTCGGCCAGACGAAAGATGGTGTGGCAATCCCATAAATATAAAAAGCTTAACAATATTTCCTCTAGAATATTTGGAGATTACATGAATTAATTATAAAAATGAGACGAATTTATGTAGTTAGTAAAGAAGAAGAGAAAATGCTTGTAAAGAGAAAGAGTATAAAATGATTTAAATTAGGGGTGTTCATAGGACGAGACGAGATCGAGACGACCCCGCCTCGTCTCAAAACCAAGGTTCAAAAAATCAGACCGGACATTGAACCGGCTGAGTCACTGGTTTAAGGGTTATTGGTCCAACCGGGGGTCAACTCGGGTCGAACCGGTTACATTAAAATAATATAATTTAATTGACAACAACAAAATACATCAATAATGATTTTCACTAGTAACAAAATATAAAAAAAAAATACAACAAGAATTTGCATGTAAGTATATAACAATACCTAAATTCATAAAAAATAACTAAAATATAGGAGATATGATTAGATTAAGAAAGATAGATTAGTTGAGATTATATCACATTGGTTGATTTTCTTTTTTCACCAAAAATATCGTATTGGTTGATATGTGATTATAGAATATTATATTTTAAAATGTTATCTCAATTCCAATCTATTAAATTCTATTAAATATCTAAAAACTATTTATACAATTGTTTATTTATTTTCTCAAATTTTTCGGTCCTTATGAATTTTTTATTAAGTATATTATATATTTATATGTTAAAAATGTAACAGAGCAAAGATAATTAATATATATATATATGGTTGACAAATAAAGAAACTTGGAAAAAAAATTGAATTGGTGATTGGTGACAGCTGCCAATATCGATGCCTATGAAATAGGGAAAATAAAAGCAGAGAAATCCAAAAGTCAGATTCATTATCTAAAGCACGTGATTTCAAATTCATTTGTTTCCTTTATTTTCTCTCTCTTCTCAGTCGTCTTCTTCCTCTTTCAAGTCTCAACTTTCAATCTTTCACCACCGCTCGCCATCTCTCTTTCCCAGCATCTGGTATTTGCGATCTTTGTCCTTCAGTTGGTGGCAAAAAAAGACAACAACTTTTTTCATTATCCTCATACTCCCAGGTTATCGTTTTATTTGTAAATAAGAATGCTTTCTTGTTCTTTTTTCCGACTTCAAAACCGTTGCATCTTTCTTCTTTGATTGTGGTTCTTGTATGGCCCGTGCAACCCGCCCCACCCGCCGGTTCTGCCGAGTCGAAGCCGAATCAGCCGAGCCAACCCGGATTACATCGGGCTGATGCTCCCCCCGGCTTAACGTGCGGATCGGACCGGATAGAGGGACGGTTCGCCGGGTTTCCGGTCGAACCGTCCGGTCCGATCCGGGTTTTCAAACGTTGCTCAAAACAAGGGGTTCGGGACTGGAATCCCGTCTATCCTGTCTCATCTCAAGATTGTCCCGGTACCAATCGGGACGGGATGCATGGGACCATGACATGACGAGATTGTCCTATTTTTGTAGCAAAAAATGCTGTTAAAAAAGATAGGGATCTTTTTGGAAAAAAAAGAAGTATCTCTAATATCAAATTCAAAGTTTCAGTTTGCAAAAGGATTAAAGCATGATATACATTTTCTTTCATCAAATCAACAGAGCCCTCATCTGCAAACATTAAATAACTATCACTTGTAGTAAAAATCATTTTTCATTCACAATTAGCTTCATGACAGTGCACCTTGACAGCAACTCTGCAAGGAAAAAAACTTAAGCTTCCAAGTTCTTTCAAGCAGATCAAGATAAAATAACACTATTTGGACAAAAGCACAAGGAATATGAAGTTTAACTTCCATGTCCGCAAGATGGGTTATTTCACACATGCATTTTTTAAAAAAATATATATACATATATTATATCGGGACAAGACCAGGACAAGATTACCCTCCCCCCGAGTCCCGTCCCAAAATAACAAGGACCGTGGTGGGACCATTAGGACAAAACACTTTGAACACCCCTAATAAACCCTTGTCTCTTGCCATTTGCCTCTTGCTTGTTATTGTCTCTAGCTTCTTTCCTCTACAGGATTTGAAGGCTATCGCTAAAATGGAAAAAGTTGAAGGTTTCAGCAGGTGAGAGTGAATGCCATGTGTCAATTTTTTTTACATTATTTTTTTTGGATTTATCAACTGGTGTTTGGCACTACTATAGCAACCGATTGATCAGGTTCATGGGAATATAATGTACACTACAAAAAAAAACGGGTTGTAGTAGCGGTTATAAAGGTTGATTAGTAGCGGTTCTAACCACCACTAACATGTTACTCGTGGTTCTCTATTCCGCCACTAAATCACCCGTGACAAACATTTACTGGCGGTTATCAAAACCGCGGGTAACAAGGTCAACGATGCCACTAATTCAGTAGCGGTTACAAAAACAGCTACTAAATATTAAAAAACCGCCACTAATGAAAAGGAAAAAAAAATAAAAAATAGCTACTAAATATTAAAAAACCACCACTAATGTCAAAAAATTTTCCCTCCTCACATTAGTGGCGGTTTGAACCGCTGGTCAAACCGCCACTAATGAAAACAAAAAAAAATTAAAAAAATTGCCTCAATTTTATTAGTGGTGGTTTGAACCGCTGTTCAAACCTCCCGTACTAGTAGCGGTTTCATAAACCGCTACAAATTTATTTAAAATAATAGAAAAAATGTTGGAATTAGTAGCAGTTCTTAACCGCTACTAGATGTTGAAGATTTGAAAAAAAAAAACAAACACATTTTAGATATTGAAGAATTAATTTTACATGATCAAATGTATTGAAAATATAATGATAATAAATTTGACTAATTCCAAATTTCATTATTGTTAAAATACAAAATTTTTCAACTATATTAACAATCATCATCATATGTATAAGAAAACCATATATCAAACCATAAAATAAGTATTAGTTTTTTAAGTATGTTGTAACAGTATTATGAATAATAAATCAAAAAAAATTTATTAGTAACAATGACAAAAAATTAAATACTGTAACCTGAAAAAAAAATATTAGCAAACAAATAAGTTCAGAAAATAAAATCCAACTCTCAAAATAAAAATAAAAATTTAAGTTAAATTGCTAACAAAACAAAAAAGAAAGGGGTAATTAATTACAGGTCCCGTGTAAGAGACTTAATTAAGATGAGGTCCCATGAAATCACTTAATTAATCTGAGGTCCCTACCAGAAAGTTGTTATGGCAGGCCGAAAAGTTGTTATTGCAGGCCAAAAGGTTGTTAGTGACTAAGCCTTCACTAACAACTTTTTGGCCTGCAATAACAACTTTTGGGCCTGTAATAACAACTTTTTGGCCTGTCATAACAACTTGTGGCCTGAAAATCACTCTTAGTCTGTAACAACTTGTGACCTTGCGATAACAACTTTTGACCTGCAATAACAACTTCGTGGGACCTCATATTAATTAGGTGATTTCATGGGACCTCATCTTAATTAAGTCTCTTACACGGGACCTGTAATTAATTACCCCAAAAAGAAAACATTGCTGGTCAGTTTGGGGACAAATTGGAAGGAAAGGGAGAAGGAATTATATGAATGTGTGAAGAAAAATGAGGGGAGGGGTGGATATTTATAGTGCCCTAAGCGGGATGTAGTGGCGGTTTGGGCAGCGGTTATAAACCGCTACAAAAAGCGTCCGCTGCATCAGTAGCGGTTCTTGAACCGCCACTAAATTTATTGAACCACAGCATCAGTAGCGGTTCTATAACCTCTACTAAGTTTTACTAATTTAAAAAAATATATACTCAAGCTACATTAAAAAAACATGATATATGAATGTTTGATACACATTGTTATGAAAATTTTACAAAGTTAAAAATAATTATGGCTGGCTGCTTCAATCATCTTCTTCTTGCTCCCGCCTAAAAAGAAAATAAACAAATATATAAATTTTTATTGCTAATGGTGTTGAAATTTTTTTAAATTACTTGTAGCGAAAATCCTCACCTAACTACTGGTAAATGACCGTCTTCTTCCGAAATGAGGCTCTCGAAGTTGTCAGGTTCAAAATGCTGGCTGCCTAGTTCTAGATCATCTTCATCACCCATGTCGTAGAGGTTACGCGGCTTCATATGAATCACCATGTGCCAATCCTTGTGTTTCCGATCTTCCACATAATAAACCTGCTGCGCCTGTGAGGCAAGAATATACGACTCATCATCTGCCACTTCCCCTATGTGAATAAGCCTCGAGAAATTGACGGACGTGATGCCCAAGCTGTCCACGATAATGCCTCGAGAAGTTCTGGTGTCTGCCCACATGCAGTTGAAGAGAGACATGATGAAATGACCTTAATAGTTAAGCTCGATGATGTCCACGAGCTTCCCATAGTATGATACGCCTCCAAATTGCATGTCTGTATCCCATGAGCTGGCATAACTCCTTGTCCTGAATGTGCCAAAAACTCTAAAATTCTGGGTGAGAGAACCTTCATCCCTTGCAACGGTGGAGAACTTGAAACCGTTGCCGTTGTATGCCGTATATCTCTTGACATGATCGAGTGGACCGGTTGCTAGATTTATCCCCCTGAGACTCGCCGATCTCTCTCTCCGCTTCTTCAATCCTAGCCTGCACACAGAAACATATTTACAATTTTAGTTTAATGTCGTTTTTATTAAAAATAAAAAAAATTAAAAAAAAATTTACAATTTGCTCCTCAGCCTCCCTCGATGTTGGGCTCTCGTCCATGTGTCTGTGCTTTATTTGGTAGAAATGACCGTAGGTAGCCTTCTGCCCTTCTTCGCAGCTTCAACTGCCTGAAAATTATGATACAACTAAATATTATTATATAAAATGAAATTATTTTTAAATTAAACAACAAAGATTCGTTCTTTCATACCATCTCTTTGTAGCCAACCGAAAACGTATGATGAACCTTCTGATGCGCCTTGGCGGCAAGACCTTGTTGCGACCTCTTCTATTGACGTAAAATAAAATTGAATAATCATCAGTAATTCAAAAATATTTCTCCAATATGATATTTCCATATCAAATCAATATCAATAATATTATTCATTATACCTTCCCTATGTCTCCCATCCTCCAATGCACATATCTCTCACACGCATCCGCAAGGAGGCCACCAGGGACATCATCGATCAACTCCTGAAGTGGCATACTCCCCATTTGATCTCTTGCTTTGAACAGGTCCAACCGCTTGTTCTTCCAACCGTCCCCCATATTTGATTATGTCCAATTCTTGCGAATCTCTCTCACATCAAATTTCCTCTATAAAATATAAAATTTAACAATGGTTAAATAGTATTATGATGATAATAATTAAAATCATATTCCAAACATAACAAATAACAAATAACAAATCATAAATACATTTCCTAAAACTAATATTAAAATCAAATTCCAAACATAACAAAAAAGAAATAACAAATCATAAATACATTTCCTAAAACTAATATTAAAATCAAATTCCAAACATAACAAATAAGAAATAACAAATCATAAATACATTTCCTAAAACTAATATTAAAATCAAATTCCAAACATAACAAATAAGAAATAACAAATCATAAATACATTTCCTAAAACTAATATTAAAATAAAATTCCAAACATAACAAATAAGAAATAACAAATCATAAATACATTTCTATAATATTTATTAAAATCAAATTCCAATGATAACAAAAAAGAAATAATAAATAATAAATACAATTTATAAAACTAATATTAAAATCAAATTCCAATAATAATAAATAAATATTAAATAACACATAATAAGAATATTTCCTATAGTATTAATTAAAATCACATTCTAATAATAATAAACAATAAATAAGCTTAAAGTTAGTTCAACCAACCTTCACAATTTCGTTCCACGCGAACTTTTTACTATCCTTATCAATCTTTCTCCAGTCTAAAGCATCTATCAGGAATCACTGGTAATTCTGGCATACACCCCGCAGAACCTGCCGTACAGTTGACCCCCTTGTCCTACCGGTAGTTTGGTCAACTCGTCGTCCTACTCAACTTTAACTTGGTGCCCGCTCGGAAGGTTCATCCATCTTGCACTGTCAACCTCCTATTGCACATGCTACCAGAAGGGTCTGTAAAATTTAGGCAACAATTTTACGAGCGATAAAAAATTATAATTATCTAATAAAAAGGGTAACAATTGAATTTCTTTACCCTGAACTTGTACTTCATAACCGGTGGACCTTCCGGCGGATCGTTCAGGGCGCCCTACATCTTCATCTTCCTCCTCGTCCAACCAACGTGATATATCTTCGAAATCTGCTCCTCCAGTCTCGTCCAAGTTTTCTCCCCCACTCCAGAATGCATTGATTACATTTTCTGGAATCGGCTCGTTCTGTATAAGGATGCGCTCTTGTTCTATACAATCCCTCTCGGCCTGCTCAGCCACACTACTACAAAATAAGCATTTAACGTCACCAATTCACGTCTGTTATAAGAAAATGACATTAAAAAAAACGCAGTGGCAATTTTGTAAATAATCTCAAAACATAAAAGAAATAACGTCCCTTATTTCAAATAAGTGACATTGTTTCTGAGAAACAACGTCTCTTATTTGAAATAACTGACGTTAAAAAAATTCAGTGACAATTTTGTAAATAAAGTCAAAGCAAAAAAGAAACAAAGTCCCTTATTTTGAAACAAGTGACGGTTTTTCTAATAGAAACAACGACCCTCCTTACAAACATGTGACGTTGTTTCTACTTGTTTTTTAATATTTCTCATATTTTTTCGTTTTTCCTTGTGCCAGATTCTGTGCTCCTTTCTCTGCCTTTGATCCCTTCGACCCAAACCTAAAACCCTAGTGAGCTTCTTCTTCCTCCACTCCCTGCAACCCGACCCTCCATTCCTAACCCTATCACCATCGCATCCTTCTGCTTCCTTGATGAACAGGCGAGAGCGAGAGCGAGAGAGAAGGGGGTAGATCTCCGGCGTGAGGGTGCCAGCGTCGTCGCCGGGGAAGGAGAGACCCATCCCAACCACCATTGTGTTTTCTTCTTCTTTTCGAGAGCAAGCACGCGAGAGGGAGAGGCCATCGGAGAATCGCGCGCCGCGGTTCGTCCGCCACCACCCCTTGGAACAGCAAGCCCTGATTCGAGCTCCCTTCCAGTTCGAACATCACTTGCTCCTCAATTCTTCGCAACGAGGCAGAGAGAGTTTCAGAACGACTGAGGCTTTTCTTGTATGTAAATCTCGAATTTACGTTTGATTTTTTCATGATAGTTTGGTTTTTTTTCTAGCGATTTAGATTGTTTCTCTCTCTAAAATCTAATTCATGTCTTGCAATTGTTGCTCATTTTTGAATCAGAAGCCACGGAATCGGAAGTTTTCCTTGGACTTGTTTGAACTTCAAATGAAATTAAATGTTCAGATTTACACTAGAAAATGTATGTATATGTTTGTGTGAGATTTAGTTCAGCCCAAACTCAATGTTGATTGTTTGTTTGAGACTGAAGATGAGGAGATTGATTTGCAGGTATTAATTAAGGTTTGCTCCCTCACACCATCTCAGATTTCTCCTCAGTCTTTCTGGTATGACCCACCATTATCTATTTCTTTCACTCTGTTCATCTCTATTAGCATCTCTTTTTCATCCATTATTTCTTTAAGTCTACTATGACTGTGATTTTTAAGACCGTATTCTTGTGGGAATGTTCTGAGAATGTGAGTTCTTGCCTTGTTTTTCTTCCTTCATTTCTCTTGTCTTTCTCGTGAGGCTTGGTCTGTGCTTTTTCCATATGCATGATATGTTATATATTTTTGTTTAACTTAATGTCTTGATACGAAGAGAAGTCAAGCTTAGGATTTGAAGCATGAGCATTGCAATATTGTTTCTCTTGTCTTTCTGCATTGATGGTGCTATGCTGCCTCTTAAACTCTGATACAATACAAGGAAAGAAATTATTCTTTACGAAAATTAGATGCATAGAAATAAGCCACGACTCTTTGGTTCTGTGTTTTCTTAAGTAGTTTTGAATGAATTGGGATTGCATACTCTATTGTGAATCTTGTTCATTAATTGCCTTCCATTGCTGTCATTCTTGGAAGTAATCTTGTTTTTCTGTCACTAATGTGAATTGCTGTGAGACATGGAAATGCTGATTTCATTCTTCTAACTTTTATTTCTTTTGAGGTGGTGCTTGAGTTAAAGAATTTTGGAAATTGTTGAATTATTTATTTTTCTTTTCATAACCATATACCTAAAGTTCCTACTTCCTTTAACATATCAGGATTATGTTGTACTCATTTTCATCTATGTGATTGTGCTGTACTCTTTTCGCAGGTAATTTATTGTTTCTTTTGGAGAGATCACAGCCAAGATCGTTAATCATAGATGATCATTGACATTGAATACATCAAATGGCAAAAGTAGGTAGATATTCCACATATTTGGACCCCAAAGTTGTTTCTCTAGGTTATCTTCTTTGTTTTGAACTTGTGGGTGTGCTTAGAAATTGTTTGTAAGTTAGATTGCTCAAAAGTGATTTTCAAGCTTCTATTCTTGAATTGTGCTTCTGTGAGCTGCTGCAACTGTGGAAAATTACCTTTCATTTGCTGGGGGGTTGACTTTATTTTAAGGTCACTAACTTGCCATTCTAAAAATGGTGCCTTTGTTGGAATTAGATTTGTGGTTCTGCATAAGTTGACAATCTGTGTTTAGTGTCTCATTAGTATTGACAGTGAATCTGTGATATTGATGAGTTCAGAGCTGTGATAATTGCCTTTCTTGCTCTTATGACTTAAGATGTTCTAGTTTGAATATCTGACGTTGAGAATTACAGGTGTTGTCCTTATGAGATTTGTTTTGATCAAGTATTGAGCCATTTTTGCAGCTGGAATTGTTGTGTTTCGTATCTCAGATGGTAACCTTGTTGTGATTATTGTTGTTACTTTGCTTCTACCACACTAGTTGTCATTGAGAATCTATTCATGCTAAAGCTTGTTGTCATTGAGGTTTCCCATTGTGTTAAATATGCTGATAAAAAATCAGCTTTCTAAATACGCAACATTGCTTTCAAGTTTTCAAGAAGTAAACTAATTTGGCCTCTTTTGAATTTGTCTACTTCTTGCTGTAGCAACTTGCATTTTGCTTTTCATTGCTACTATACTTGGTTACATACAGATTTGGGGCTAAATTGTATGAATTTTCACCTCATATGGTCATTTTTTGAACCAGAGCTCAATTTGCCACCAAAACTGTTTTCCCAAGTCATTTTCATGGTTTTGGACTTGTTTGAGTGGTGAGATCCCATTTATTGACTTGAATGCATGGATTTGAGCTCTAGAGGTTTGCTATGGTTCTTTAACTCATTTCTAGTCCAATCTCACTTGTGAATCTTGGTTGGAGGTGCTTTACTCACTGGCTCTTTGTTTTTGGCTTAACTATAAGTTGCTATAAGTTGCTTTTCTTTGAGACATAATTGCTGTCAGGTGGAGTCTACATTGCCGTTATGTACCAGATTTGTGTGTTTTTCCTCTGATTTAAGCTTGTTCAGTGTCTTGAAGTGTTTTTTTGCTGAGATTTTGTGAAATCTGAACTTTTGTAGGATTTTGAATAAATCACGCTTATTTCACAATCTTCTCTGAGATTTACTACTGTCATAATTTTGCAGTTGGTTTTGAGCATATTAGAATTACACTTGAAGTTGTGCGAATATGACTACTGAGATTTACTGTTGTTTGGTGTCACTCTTGGAGAGGGAATTTGTTTCTGGTTTGATAGAATTACTTGTTGGACAGATTTTTAAATTTTTTACTTTATTTAAATTTAATTTGTATAAATTACTTGGTATTTTTGCTTTGTTAATGTTATTATATGTTGCAATGACAGTTGTAATGGACATATATGAGATGTTGCTTTTGTATTGCTCTATCACTCTTTTAATGGACATATATTTCTTATGTTGTAGTTTCATAGTTGTAACTGGTAAAGATCCTATTTTACTTCAAATGTTCATATAGGGGCATTTTTTTTGGATTATGGGTGATTCCAATCTAAAGTTGCCCATATTTTATAATTCAAATGTTCATGTAGGGGGCATTTTTTGGATTGTGAGTGATTCCAATAAAAAAAAATGCCCCTATTTTTTTTAAAAAAAAATTTGGAGTTTCCATGTCCCTTATTAGGCTAATAAGTGACGTGAAAAGTACGACATGGACTTTTCATGTCCCTTATTAGATAAGAAGTGACGTGGAAAGCCCAGGCAGGAGATTTTGACATAAATCCTTTGTGGGACTATTGACGTCCCTTTTTTCATAATTTGTGACATGGAAACTTTGACATTTCACGTCTGTTATTTTTAGTGACGTAAAAAGTCCATTTTTTCTAAGTCACTTGTTTTAATATCACATAAAAAAGTGACGTCAAAACCCCAATATAACGGACTTAGAAACCCCTTTATGTAGTAGTGCCAGCTCCTTACGAAGTCATTCCTCTTCCTCCTGTTGTTCAGCGGTAATGGGCCTCTTGTCTCTACTGCGATCACTCTTTCTGACCATGATTTTTAGTGAATATAGGACAAAACACGCCTACTATTCCTTGTTGGTCGAAGTCACATCACGTCGCTTTCTCTCTAAAAAGGAGAAAAGGCACGAGCCTTTAAACAAATGTATTTAGTGGCGGTTTTGTAAGAATCGCCACTAATAGTCGCTGGACGTAATCCGGGACGTGAAGAATAAAAAATGATATTCTTTATTCTTTTGTTTTCTGTGTTTTCCTTGCTTGTGCTTGATTTTGAAATATTCTTATTATCTATTTTGAATCTTTCAATAAATATTAAATATATAATAAATATATAAATTATATAAATATAAATTAGAAATCAAAATAAAAAATGAAATATCAATCAATTAGAAATCAATATTTATATTGAATTTTAACATTCAATATTCAATATTAAAAAAACAATAAATATAATATATAATAATAAATAATATTGTTAATAGATAAATTCAAACAAACAAAGAAAAGAAACAAAAGTGACTCTGTTCTATAAATTCAAAAAGGGTAAATAAAATACCAAATCATTGATGGAAACGGAAAGAGAGGGATTCAAACCCTCGGTATGAAAAATTCGTACAACAGATTAGCAATCCGAGTGGCTCAAACCGCGACTAAATGCAACGTCATAAATGCAGTTGCATTTATTTCGCGAGAAATTAGTGGCAAAGAACCGCCACTAATGTCTCTGAACCGCCACTAATTCAGCGGCCATTTGTTTTCTCGCGGTTTTTTTCCTTAAACCGCGACTAAATTTACGCGACTAAATGTCCCGCCAAAGGGCGCCACTTTAGTTGCGGTTTTTCCCCTCAAATTGCCACTAAATTCCGCCACTAAAAACTTCTTTGGTCAAAGTGTCATATTTACTTGCGGTTTCCACTTGTAACTGCTACTAGTTCATCATTACTGGCGGTTCAGGTGTTCCGCTACTAATGTAACCGCTACTAAAACCCGCTTTTTCTGTAGAGGTAGGCCCACAATGGGGGGAATCTCGCTACCTCCAAGTATCGCAGCTATGTACATAGAGTTCGAACGCTCGATCACTAGTTAAGTTAAAACAACCCACAGCAAGTTGATCTAAGCGTTTAGTGGTTTTTCTAGCTTTTGTAATTATATAATCCAAAATCACTCACTTTAAACCACAACAACAAATTTTATAGGCATATTAGTTTATAGTAAGAAAATCTAGAAAATAATTATATGTTTCATAATAATTCATGCTATTTATTTGTAAAAGAAAAGATAAAAATTATTTGTAACAAAATAAAAAGATAAAAAATATTTTTTGACTTTAAAAATCATTTATTTAAAATATGATTGATGTTATTTTCTAATAATTATCACTTATTTTTTAATTGTATATTTAAGCAACATATAAAATTCAGAATGATATATTTAAGAAATTATAATATATCTAAAAGAATAATATACTCCATTCGAAGACTTTGTATTTACAAAAGTGATATTTTATCATTTCATTTTATTCTTACCCCATCCGAAGTTATTAATTATTTTTAGAAAGCCATTCCAAGCTTATTAGTTGTTGCACGCACTCATTTGTGCAAGCCAATTGTAAAGAAGCCCAATAATCCTAAAGGGAAGCCACAATTCCTTATAGAGAATAGAATGAGTCTAAAGCCATGACATAAGTGGTTTGAGCTGTGGCTCGGTAGAAGAAAATTATATTTAAATAATTATAACTCGTCCAAGAGGATAATACATCTTTAAAGATTTTTTATTTATGAAAGATATTTTTTATCATTTCATTTTATTACTATCCGTCTACCTATCCAACATTCCTTTTTTAGGAAATCATTCCAAGATTTTTAATTGTCTCGCACAGCCATGTGTGCAATCCAATTGTCACGAAACCCAAAAATTCTATCTTCAAGGCTCGATATATACACAGTAAAATGAATCTAAAGTCGTGAGAAGAGCCGTTTGAGCCGTAATTTGCTGGAAGAGTATTATAAGCGAGGAATAAAAAATCGGACCGGATAGTGAACCGGTTGAGGTAGAGGGTCAAGGGTCAGTGGGTCAGACCGAGGGTCAACCCGTAGGTTAGACCGGGGCTAATAAAAATATATATTCCATACTGCAAGCATTTTGAATGGGTCTATGTAACTGATCCCATAATTGTGGATCATTTTTGTATGTGTGTTAGTGCTGAATAGTTGTAATCAATTATATGTACAGTATCTTTATAAATAAATCAAAACAATATGATGCAAATATTAAGCTATCATAATTAAAATTTCTAGATCCCATCATAATTACAATATGATGAGTCTGTGATTGTGAGACACTATAAATGAAGTTCAGAACAGCAAAAAGGGAAGCAAAATGGCATCAGTTTATAAGAAAAATATTTTTTTATAAGTGACCCGGGTTGAGCCGGTTCAAGCCGGGTTTTGCCGGTTCAGACCGGGTTAATCTGGTTCGCTACGGGTTGGACGGTTCACGGTCTGCACTACTTATCCTACTAACTCGGACCGGTCACCGGGCCGGGTCACCGGTTCACGGGTCAACCCGGCCGGTCCGGTCTGGTTTTTAATACACTGGTTATAAGTTACATTAATATTGATTTAAATTATTTTACGCTGGATAAATATATAAGAAAAAATTTATTTAGCGTTTGATATATCCAAAAGAACATATTGGCTTTTAGGGGTATTCACGGGACGGGACGGGACCGGGACGACCCTGTCCCGAAGAAAAGTGTTCGGGACGGGGTTTACGTCCCGTGTCCCGTCCCGTCCCGAACTTGTCCCGGTCTCGATTGGGATGGGACGGGACAGGCCTTGTCCCGAAATTTTTTCCCAATTAAAAAAAATTGACCCAAAAATCTTTTTTTTTTTTTTTGCAGAGCAACACACTTGGTGGGTGATTTTGTAGCATAGTTAAATCTCCTCCAGTGCCATGAACACTCCATATTAATACATTATAAACCAAAAACATAATAATTAAAGCAAAAAAAGTAGCAACAACTACACATTTTAATAGAGTTTGAAAAAAACTTTAAATGTAATGTGTTACACATAGAGCATAGTGGCAGTTGACAAGAAATTTAAGATCAATGAATGGTTGGAACTTAGTTTAGAAGTTAGAGTTATATTTTTTTTAAAAAAAGTCATATATACTTACACATAAGAGAGATGACACATGTATTTTTTTTAAAAACATATATAAACATACATATATATATTTGGGACGGGATCGGGACGACCCAGTCCCGTCCCGAAGCTGCACTCTGTCCCGTCCCGAAAATTTTCGGGACGGGACGGGACGGGACAATGTTGAACAGCCCTATTGGTTTTAGAAACCTCGCTAGATAGTAGTTTAACGAGGCTAAGGCCTTGTTCAATTTTACTTTAGTTTTATGAAATTGTTAAAACGGCAAAGTGATGAATTTAAGTATAAGAGGTGAGAGATCAAGAAGAAAGAGTTCCATGCTTACTACACATTTTACAAAACAGAAGAACACAGTTTAAAAGGGACAAAATACCAATTTTGTCATGGAATTTTTTTTCATAGAGTAATATTGCCCCTAGAAGTTTAAAAATTAGAGCAATGTTGACCCATTTTAATAACACAATCGGTTAATTGTTAGTTGACCCAATAATGCAGAGTAACCCTGCCATGGAGAATATAATCCTAGAAGTTTAAAAATTAGAGCAATGTTGGCCTATTTTAACAACACAATCAGTTAATTGTTAGTTGACCCAATAATGCAGAGTAACCCTGCCATGGAGAATATAATGTCACATACTAATTAATTAGTTATGCAATCCTCATTCCTTCCTTCCATCTCGAAATCTTTCTATTACAACGAGATTAAACTACATCATTTCATTTAAAAAAATATAAACCCTTGAGGGAACAGATTTTCCGAATCAATGCCTTCTATATTGGAGGTAAAAGTAAAATGATTTCCCATGTATTTAAAACAATTTGACCAAATTTAGAGTATTGAATAAAAAACTGTTCAATTAATTTTATACTGCCTTCATTTTTTAAATGAAATAATATTGTTTTATCTCAATTGAAGCTAAATGGAGGGGAACATCAATAAAGAAATTTCGAGCCACCTTCCTTCACCTTTGTTTCATTTGAATCTAACAGGATCACCTTCTTGTTCAGAAACTTCCCCTCACACATTCACCCACTCCCTTAACCAAGATCTCATTAGTAGCTTAATGCATTATTTACCTGAATGGCTTTGTTGTGTGCATCAAATATCAGAGTTTGTTTCCATACAGGTTGATGAATTATGATGAGAGGCAACCCAATTCTGTTATGAACTCTCTGCCATGAAATACACCATTATCAGAATCCTTTCATCTCCTCCTCCTCTTTGCTTTTGATCCTGAATCTACTAAAATTGCATTTTAGTTTGCTTAAACCTATATTAATTGTAAACTACTCAACGGAACTCAAAAGTTTATAATATGGAGTTCAGCGTTTCCACGTTTCTACCTAATAAAATAATTTTTCAACTTGTTCTTAATTTTATGGTATCATTTTTTTATTTGACCATATTCAATGATTTTGTAATAAACTTCAAAAAAAATTTTATTGAATTTGATAAATTATGAACTTTGATATATTAAATATCAACTATTCAGATTTAAAATATATTTAAATCAAAATATTTTATTTTTTGTATTTCCTATTAATTTACATCTGAATTTACATTCTTGTGACATATTTATTTAAACTCTATACTTTGACAATCTTGCTTAGCTCACCACCGTCCACCGCCACTCATGGGACAAGCAGAGAGACTTCCTTGAGTGGTGATGAAATCAACGGTTTTAAAACTTACCCAATGACATCTTTCTTTCTTTTGAAATTTGTTACTGTCATAAACTCACAAGATTGGTTTGTTTAGAGATTCATAAAGATGATGACCAAAAAAACAAAAAAAGAGATTCATAAAGATGAAGTCAGATTTATATCACTGACCGATTAAGATTCCGGTAACTTATGGGTCTGTTTCCTATTTGGCTCGTGTGTAGCAAGGAATTTTTCAATCCTTTACCATGGCCTTGCTCTGAGTTCTGGTGGTCAACAATTTTTTGGGTTGTGTCGAAGTCATGGGAGTTACGATCGATGTAGATAGAGAAGATGATGAACTTGGTGGTAAATACGTATACCACCTATTTAACTAATTTGATAAATTAAGGATGTTGGCTATTTTAATTAGTATGTTGTATTTTTTTCTATAACACCCCAATCATCTTCCCTATTCCTTCCCCCATCTCTTACTTGATTATTGTTAGAAGAGCACTAATAGAGGTAATTTGGGAAGAAGTTGACAATAATTATAATTATCTTATATTTTAGAGCAAAACAAATTCCTCAAATAAGTCATATACTCCCTCCGGTCCTAAATATATTATCACTTTGACATTTTTTGTAGAAGTTAAGGAAGCAAATTAGACCACTAAATTATAACATATGTCACATTTAATTAGATTATAGGTTAGTATATAAGTAGAATAAATTAGTTTTGAAGAAAAAAGATGACCATAGACAATTTCAAGTGATTAATTTTACATCCTTAATTTCTCCAAAAAAAATCAAAGTGATATTATAATTAGGAGCGGAGGGTGTATTTGGAAACAAGGGAGCAAAAGTTAAGTTGGGAGTAAGGTAAGTGTGACTAAGTGTTACATTCATATTAAAGTTTTTTTTTTAATAAAAATGCCACATAGACTGCCACATGTATCATTTGAGTCACCCTTACGTTAAAAATCACTTTGTTAACTGTGAACAACATTGCTTCGATTTTTAAACTTTTAGTGCAATATTACTCCTAAAAAGCTTTCAAGGCAATATTGCTTTTTGGGGTAATTTTCCAGAGAAAATGGTAATCAATCCAAAAAAAACCATGTTAAAGTCATTTTTTATTTTTTTTAAAATAAAAATTATGGTATATTTACAAAACACTTAGTTGAAATGCAATTAGTATTTAGTTTTTTTGTTTTTTAAAAATATGAAATTATACCAGGCTTAAATTTCAAACATTTCAGAATTTAAAATTCCATAAACCATTATTCATTAAAAAAAAAAAATTCAGTGAACCATCAACCGAGCTTTTAATCATTTCCCCGTTATCCTTTTTGAACTACCTAATTACAAACACCATTGATGAAAATTAAAAAAAAAAAATAGTGAAATTGAAATGTCCTAATCTCAGAAGATCATTGACCAAGTGGGGATTAACTAATTCATAAGTTGAGTCTTCCTCTTGTTACAAAATTACAACACCGAAATTAAAAAAAAAATCACCTTTTTTGGTGCTAATTACTCATTATTATTAAAAAAAATCATTCTGAAATTAGATAGCCTAACAGCTACAAGCCCTCCAGTAAGCTAGTGTAAATTAAAAAAAAAAAATTGTCACCTACAAACATAACACGTATCATAAAAATCCAATTACATTTAGCAGGAAGAGTTCAAAAGAAATTTTTTTACACATTAGAGAACGTTATGTTACATAATAAATGGTACAAGCTGAAGCAAATATAAAGACTTAAAACGATATAGATATATACACAGGATACAAAAATCGTATTGGTACAGTATGCCATCAGTGTGTAAACAAAATGGAAAACAGCTACTAGCTACATCTCTCTTGGAAGCATGTCTTTTTTCCATGTCAATTTTTAAAGAACAGAGGCTAGAGATTCTGGGTGGAGCGTTGGAAAATATCGTAGAGAGAGAGAAGAATTTCCACACCTATCAATGCAATGATGAGCCACTCTAGAAAATCTGATTTCCTATTTTGAAGAATTTCTTGAAGAAAACGAATATTGTGCTGCACAATAAAAAAAAGGAATGGGATTTAATTTGCAAATCTAATTAATAGAAAGACCAGACATGCAAATCGCATGATAGAAAATCTCACCTCCACAAACTTCAACTTAAAATCAAGACTTGCAAATCTCTGTGTTAGTTCAAATTCATCCCTGAGGTACTCCCATATCTGTGCATATTTGGCATCCTTCCAAGCAATATCTGATCTGTTGAAATTATTCAAATAATTCTAGGTTGAAGTGACACATATGACAATTTACTGTGTTGCAAAGCATTCCCAGAATTTTGGACTAAAATGCTCTAAAAATATATAGCCTTGAACAATGACACAATCATAGGAAGACCGACACAAGTAAATAAGATTGAATATATAGCAGATAGTATTTTTATTTCTGGCAAGAAAAATCTATTTTTGTTTACCCTAGGCATAAACATAGGCATCTAAAAGCAATTGTTTAATTTTTATCATATCCATAGGCAAGTATATCATGATTGAAGAATGGGAGGCCTATGTATTGTACCGCCCTTTAACATATTTGAGGAATGAGATCAACCACCAAAACGTGTAAAAACAACACGCTCCACATCATCTAAAAGTTTTCTTTAAGCTGAATACCAAATAAACATAAATGAAACATAGCCACTCAATTGGTTGACCAACAGGTGCTTTAATTTAAGGTTCTCTCACAGGAGACAATGATCATTTAGGATTTCATAAGGGGATTGCTTTTCTGAGTGTAGCTTTTCATCTAAATGACTAAATCTGACACAAAGAAACCACTAGTGATTGAAGGTTTAGACAGTTTAAAATAATCACAATAACTGATGTATGCGCATAACTCCAAACAACCCAGAATCAATTGTTGGTTTGCCCATCTTTCTATCATGCTGTCCTAATTACCTTTCATTTTCCTCAATCTTTTCTTTTTCAGTTTCTCCCCTCCCTCCCATCCTGCATCAATTTAGTTTGATTCTTTTGGTCCTATATTGCCACAATGGAAGGGAGAATGTTGCTGTGTATCCCGACTTTCAGTATTGATTTCCATCTCACATCAATTAAAAATTCATGATATAATCAGAGTACATCCAAAAGTTCCCAAAATTAAGCAAGAAAGTCCAATAAATTGCATGATGGAAATGTATATATAATACAAAGAGTCAAATGATTAGAGTTGAATTAGTAAATAAAGCAATTGATGTAATATACTACAGATAAGGAGACGTTAATCGATGTATGACTGAAATGCAGCAAGATAAAATTGGGATTTGCTTTTCTGTTTTGGGACAAATTAAATACTAAGAATAGCAAAGATTAAAATGTCAACTCATTTTATGCATCACGGAAAAAGCAATCAAGCACTACCATGAACTAAGCTCCTAAACTATTTACTTTCAGCATACTTATAAGAAAACTATAGAATCCGACTAAAACAACCCTAAATCCAAGGAAGAAGCAACTTAATGAAATGAAGCGAGAATATGTATATAATAAATGAATAACGTGATTCTAAGGAAAAAGATTTCCTTGTATCAGTATGTTGACAATTTTCCTTTGATAAAGTGCTTGTTTGGTGTCACTTTAAGAGATTTTACACAAGGTTAATACATGAGAACAACAAAGCCTTCTCCCACTTGGTGGAGTTGGCTTACAACACCATTATACTCTATCAGCAAATAAATCTCTAGATAAATTATTAATCAAGAGGTCCCACTCAATAACTTCATCGAGTGAAAACAATATTGCAATGTAATTATGATTTGACTGAATATGCATTAAAAATATTAGAAAAACTGGCAATTTTTTTCATGCAATGAATGGATTCTAACAAATGAGTGGCATTGTGCATGGCTTCTAAAAGATGCAACTCATTATATATTCTATATTGAAATTGGCATGTTGGTAGTTCAGAACTGAAGAGAACCAGAGTAAGATACGTCTGACTACACAATCATTCACGGCAGGAGAGACAAAAAGGAAACCACTGCTACAAGCAACATAAGTTGGCATTGAAAAGCAACGAAAACCATGAAGCAAAATCAAACAAAGATGTCAAAAATAAATACAAGTAAATCAGCCCCGATCTCATTCCAAGACAGGGAACAGTATCACAAGATTTTCAGCAAGAACTGTAAGTTTTTGTTATATAATTGATCGACTTTGCAATGCAGGTCCCATTAGTTTATTCGAGGAAATGGGGTCCTTGTATTGAAGGCTTGGAGAGTAGGTTATGGTTCAGGTTAACTAATATGTTTGCATTATTATAATGAAGTAAAGAACTAGAATTATATTGGGTTCTCGTATTAAAATGTGGCTCATTTCAATAAATTGAATGGCCTCACCAACCCTTGGTTACTGAGATGCTATTAGCATGTTCAGATTTCTTGTACTCCCTTAGTAACTCCAATGCTGTCTCCTCATCATTTCTATTTACCCTTTTAAAGTATTTCTATTCTTTTCATATTCTGAATCCTATAACCCGATGATAACCTAAACAGTGCAGCAATAGTACTTTTCTGTGAAATCAATTCACTCCCAAAAGTTACTTACAACTTAGGAATTATATGTCTAGCGTTTACTATTTGAAAATTGTAAACAAGTGTTGTTACTCTTTCAAACTTCCAAATCTATTGCCCATGAACAAAAGAATTACCTCTCGAATAGTCCGAGCTTGAGAATTACATCAGCGAGATTTGAATTTGCCTTTCCCACCAGTTGGAATAGCTTTTTCCTCTGCATTTTAAATTTTCCTGTCATTTCCATCTCACGGTTTATGTCAGTGAATTCTGCAACCATCCCATCAACCTATCATAAAAGTTTTTGCGCTGGGGTTAGAGGAAAGCCAACAGCATATCCATGTCAGATAATTTTAACATAAGGTGAGCATACCTGTCGTCCATAATAGTCAAGTGCAATACTTTGACCAAGAACGCTACCAATAGTACGGATTCCATCAATATTCAAGTACTGTAATGTTATGTAATCCAGTCCACCTTGCATCCATGTACTCAAAGCAGGTTTTTCTCTTACTTCATACTCTACATTTTTTTTTTTTTGGAAAAGCAAAATTAAAAATAATGTTAATCCTAGGCTCATAGCAATAAACCTGTAAAATGTCCAACAAAATGGATTTTTAAAATTTATATTAGAGTCAACAAACATTCTTACATCAAAATGGAGTATCAATAAAAATTTAAAGAAAATGCTATTATTTTTCTCTGCAGAAATATGTTAGGATATAAGAGATATTCCTTGTTCAAACTTCATAACTTAATGTTCTTATGCTCCCCACAAAAGTGTCATTAGACATAAGTCATTTGTAATTGAATTAGCCAAGTACATTAATGCAGCCAGTAACAATTGTAATATTTGAGGGAGCAAACCGCTTGTCCTATCATTAAGGTTTATGATAAGAAATTGAAATTTTAAATGATAAAAATTATGGATGGTTGAATCAGGCAGATAACCAAATCAAAAGAGACAAGATTGTGATTCAAAGGACTCAGGGAAAGATATTTCCACTCTAAACCATCACCCAATTTCAAAGAGACTAGGGCCTAAAAGACAAATATGCTCATGACATAAATTTCCGACAACTTGCCAGAATATTCTTTGCTGCATCGACATTGCATGACCCATCTATTACAATGTAAGCAGTACTACAGTTAATCTAGGGCCTAAAATGTCCCAGAAGTATAAACAAATAGGCATAAGACATCTGGAAGTTTTTAAAGGGACAATATTGCCCTGGAAGTTCAAAAAATGGGGCAAAACTGCCTCTCCGTTAGAAAACTCTAATATGCATACGTGGCATCCATATCACCCTTTTTCTAGATCAGTTTTTTAAAGGAATTATTTTTGGGAAATTCCTTAAAAAAATAAGATTTCATTGTGATATATCATCTGTGTTGACAAAGAGAGAAATTAATTTTCCCGAAAAAAAAAATCCTTAAAAAATCTGATATGGAAAAGGGTGAAATGGATGCCATGCACACATGCCACATATGCGTGTTAAGATATTAACAGTCAACTGTGTTGACCATTAGAATTTGCAAATGGAGGGGGCGATTTTGCCCTGTTTTAGTAACTTCCAAGGTAATATTGCCTCCTAAAAAACTTTCAAACACCCAGTACCCATTCGTTGATATTTTAGACCCTTATCCCATTAATCTAATCTAAAAGTCACAGTCTTTTTTCATATATTTGAAAACCATTTCAAAGGATAGTCTTGTAAAATAGACGAATGACATAACACAGATTTTTTAAAACAATCAAATAAATATTTGTTGATATAATAGCTCACCGTCCTTTCTCGTTTCAGGGAGTAAGCCAGAAGCATGTCTTTCTACAATTTTAAGATAGCCATCAACCTCATTCTCAGGAACATTAAACAAGACAATGGAGCCATACTGGAAAACAACCATGTAACAGAAGTTGCTTCCGCTCAAGCAGGAAGCACCTGGAACCTGAAACAAAATGAAGTTGCTATTTATCGTTGCACATTATGACTTCAAAATATTCACAGAAAATTCTAGCTGGCCAAAATCAGAGCAGTACAAGGGATACAATTCTCCAAATCATCCCAAGGAAAATATAATAATATAAATATTCTATCACTATATTTTTCACAGGCAGATGAAACACTCTTTCACATCCAATAAACTATGAAGATAAGGAAATTGAAAATATAAAAGAAAATTATGAGCAACACTAGAGCATTGGTTCCTATTTTTTTAAAAAAAAAATTATATTGAACTTATTAACCAAATCCTGCTATTTAAGAACTGGAATTCAGATTCTCAAACCCAGAGTTAAATTAATCGCACTAAATATTTCTGTGTATACATGCATATATCTATATATAAATATTATTTTTTTTTAACACAACTGACTAATGTTTCATACGCTACACCAGTTCAGTCAAAGATGCCACTAGCATTAGTCCTCAAGCTAACAGAATAACCAACGTAGAATTAAAATGGTGCAAGGGAAAACCACAAACATAATCCAAAAGCTCCAACAAGTGAACTGCAATTAAACAAATGCATTGCTTAAATTCCTCAGTAAATAGAAACCAAATTTGCCCTATGAACGCATAAAGGAACTTCTTGAAAAAGTCACCAGGTGAGACAAATCAAACTACTTGCATTCATAAATTCATGCAAATAAAGCGTCATAATCCACCAATTTCTTAAGCAATTCTGAGCTTAAGGCAACTAAAACCAATATTTCTAACAAGCTATGCAACATGCGTCCCTGCAATATAGAACAATTACAAAAACGAGACTTATTAAGTATGGGATAGAATACTTGTGTATTAAAAATAGTTGACTTGTCATACTTTGAGCCTTTGTCCTGTACCAACAAAAGTAACAAAAAAAGTTATTTCTTTTACTTCTACTATATACTAAACCCAACCCACTCCAATGTAGGAAATTATTGAATAATTATTCAAAAAGTCAACAAATTTGTTCAAGTGCTGAGAATACAAAAGACCTAAAGAACCATGCACAAGTGACCATATATAACAAAATCTTCCCACATAAGAAATTTAACCATCTGCCTAAATATAATCAATGATACAAGACAACAACAACAACGACAACAAGAAAAGCCTCGCCCCACTAAATGGGGTCAGTTATAAGGATTGCATGACGTTATTATAATCTGCTCATACCAATTATTCTGATAAGTCATAAATAGAAAGATGATGAGAATTCAGTTCAAGGAAGTTGGGTAGGTACACAAGAGAAGTCATTTAACTAAACATTTCTTATACAAAATGAGAAGCATGTACTATTTCAAATTCTTTATCTCACATAACATATTAAGTTACAGTAAATAGAAAAATCTTTACCAACTAAACAAACTCCAGGAGCATAGCTGGAGTGATACATACCCTGGAATCCAAAAGATTGCCAAACTTGAGAACAACATAGTTAGTCATCCGTGATGATGGCGGGACAAAATTTGGTTTGTTCTTTTCCACCAAGCTTTTTAAATCAACACTACATCCGTAGAAAGGCAAGTGAGATATAATATACATCAACGTGCAATTATAAAGTACAATCAACTGATCAATTGACAACATGAATGGTCTATTTCTCAAAAAAGTTCGCTTTTTGTTTTTTTGAAAAAATCATTTCAGATTAACATCCAACAAATGTCCTACAATTTATTCACATAAAATCAAATTAAATAAAATTAACAAACATAAGGAAAAACAAAGAAAACAAAACAAAACCAGTTTCATTCAATTCGAAGGCATAATTCCAGACCTGGTTGAAAAGAAATAAGCCTTGACAGGAATATGAAGTTTAGCATCTTCCTCAACGGTACCATCATCATCGCCGTCGGCAACCTCAGAGCAAGAGACGGAGTCATTCCATGTCAAATTATCAAAGGAAGTGACCGAAGAAAAGCACCGAACAACCAGAAAACCAAAATTCGACCCGAAATCGTGGGTCCCTCTAATAGACGAAACAGAGTAGTCAGCGAAGGGTACGCGGGTTTTAAGAAAAGAGAGAGAAGGTTGAGGTTTAGGAGGAATGAGAGTTTGAGGCTTGAGGCAGCGAGATTGAGAGAGAATTGTACAGGAGGAAGAAGAAGAAGAAGAATATGGAGAGGTCAGTTTTGGGGAAGAAGAGAGGGAAGAAGGAAGACGCAGAGTCCTGAGGTGTGCGTCTAACGTGCGCCACATCTTCTTTGGCTTCTCGCAGAGTGGTGTGAGTGATGTGAGTTCGCCATTTTTGTTCTCCCTCAAGGTTTTAGGTATACGGTGCCGTTTTAGGGATTTAGATTATCTGCAGTCACGCCCATGATTACATAGGCGCAATTTAGGGTTGCACAAATGTTAGGACTGGATTAGACATATGTCCGAAGTCTTGCACTAAATATCTTTGGGGTAGCCTTTTTGGCCTGATGTCGTGTCCTGTATTGTTTGGCATGGTGTAACATCCTAAAAATCTAATTGAGGATTAGTGGGTTAAGTAGGAATTGATTTATAAGAGATTATAGAATTATGAGAATATTTGAGGAATTTTTGAGGTATTTTGATGATTTGAAAGACTTTATTTCTCCCTTATTTTAAGGAAAATAAATTTGGGAAAAATTATTCTTAGGTTCAAAGGAGGTTATTGTGGGAGAGAATAATTAAGAGGTTTGGTAGGTAAAATTTTTGGAAATAAATGGAATTTTTGTGGCTCAAAATAAATTTTAAAAATTTTGGGCATAATAGTGCAATTTTTCCTATTCTCTCACTATGCTTCCCGTGAACTTCCTTCTTCGCCCGTGAATTTCAAACTTTTTTCTATTCATCAATTATATTATTATTATATTATTATTATTACTATTGAGTTACTATTTATTACTATTGAGTTACTGTGCATCAAATATATATATACTCCCTCTCCGTCTCACCCTCCGTCTTACTCTCTCTCTCTTTTCTCTTGTCTCTCTTGCTCTCTCTTTCCACTATATGTATTCCTATAACTAGACTTATTAGAGTCTGTTAGTATAGGAATAGTAAGCTTTTCGGCCAACTAAGCACATTTTTGGAACCCCGTAAGTCTCCTCTACCTTTCTATGTCATTAGCTTTTCGATTTGTTATACTTGAAAAATTAGACCTTGTCTAAATTGGTAATTTTTGGGAGTCCTAAAATTAATAAATTGAAGCTTAGGCCTCGATTATGAGTTTTTCTAAGTATATTTTTCATTGTGGGAGGTTTTTCTTAATTATTGGAAATTTTTGGATTTTTAAATATATTGAAAATTAGGACTTTTGATGATCTGCGGTACTAATAATTAAATTGATAATTTTAAATGTTTATTAAGGTCATATGAGAAGATTTAATTGAATGATTTGACTGGAATTTGCACCCAAGAAAATATTGACGGATTAAAAGTGGGATATTGTGTAGGTAATTGTGTAATTATGAATTTAAGGGGATAGTTTATGCCCAACAAAAATATTAATGAGGATAATTAAATTAGATTTGGTGTAGGCCTTGATTTGGAAAAGGGGATTATTGGATATTAAGGTTTAAAATAAATGGGTGTTGGAAAGATTAATAATTTTGGATATAAGTATAAATGGAGTAGAGATAAATTTTAGAGATGGAAAGGGAGAATAAATGTTAAATAGAAATTTAAAATAAGTAAGGGCAAAGAAATGGTAGTAAATAATTTATTTTCCAACATGTGAAATTGTTGGATAAATAATTAATTGTGATTGTATGTATGGTTGTGTAGTGCTTGAATTGCACTAAGTTAGCACGGGGGAGCTGCACTATTGTGAGATTGGTGCCAGCTATCAGGTAACCGCTTTCTGCCTGTTTATGTGTATGTGTAGTGTTAGTAAGAAATTTGAAATATTATTATTTGAAAATTATGATGTTATATGGAGATGAGATTTTGAAATCACAAATTGAGATTTGATTATCAATTGATGATTGATGAGATATGGAAATGAGATCTTGGAATATTAATATTTTTATAATAAATCTCCTGTGGAGTATTATTTTGAAATGGCATAAATTTGTGATGTGAAATATTTGAAACGGAAATATATGTGGTTTTGGAAATTATTTAATATATGTATATCATGAAAATACTGGAAGGCCTGGTGCCTGATTGTGGTGTTGCATATCTATGTGTTGTATGTGAGAAATTATTTGGGTATGTGACACTGGTGAATTGGAAATTGTGCCATCACGTGATGAGGTACCCTGTTGCGCCACAGGGACTAATTGATATATTATGGGAAATAAAGGAGAAAAAGACGAAAGAGGGGATATCGCCCCTCACGGATTCAGAAAGGACTGGGATCCTTCTAATCTATGGTACTATTCAGGGAGGGTAGAAAGTCCCTCGTGAATTGTACCGTGGTGATCAGGGGCGGGTAGAAGGTCCCGACTGGTCCCACGTGTTTTTCCAACGTTTCTAGTAAGATTCGTTTGGGTTGATTGTAATTATCAATGATATATATATACTATTCTTGAGGATGAATTGTGATGGGTTATTCCACAATTATAAACGATGAAAAGAGATTTTTGGAATAAGACGTGCATTATATGTGAATACCTGAGCATGTTTATGAATTGATATATATATATATGTATTCCACTGGACACCTTGCTAGCACACACCACACGTAGATGAGTAGTCAGTGGTTGCGTTTTGGGGCTACCCCCCGTTGATCTCACTTTTGCAGGTCCTAGGAGCGGTACGGTATAGACGGTCAAGGGAAGGATCCGGGAACTTCTCACTGATATCGTGAGATATTCTGGACCAGAAGGACAGGAGGTATTGCCACATTTAGGATCATATTTTGTATAATGCTTCCGCTGAACCTTGCTATTATTCTGGGGAAAAATTATTGAATAATACCTATTATGGTATGGTATTTTGTGGATGATGGGTGGAGATTAATCATGGATATGGAAATTTTCTGTGATTGTACGGGGGAGAAAATTATATTGTGATGACGGAGATTGAAGTTGAGGTTTGAATTAAAAAGATAATATCTAAATATTATGGAAATTCTTTTTCTAACTATGTTAGTTATTTTACTGAGCTAATTCCTTTTCCTAACATAGTTAGCTATATAAACGTTTTAATGTTTAATTGTGAGTGGTTAAAAGTGGGATTGGAGAAAATGTTACACATGGGATCAAAATCGAACATGACATGTCCTATAGGCCACATGACTGGTCATGTTGGCCCTTGAGTTTGATATAACAGTTGGGAGATGATTATGACTCAGAAAGTGAAAGAAGTTAAAAAAGAAGAGAAATCGGGGGAAAATAATTGAAAAAAATCAATTTATCAAATATTTATGTATGGTTTATTAAAAATAAATTATTTTTTGCACAAAAAAAAAATATTTTCGAGACTGGTCAATCCTCTGGTTCTAATGCATATGCCGATGTCTCATATTGTCAAGTGGTCCGATTAGTTTTGTCCTTTTTATTATTGTTCCAGGCTTATCTTTCTAAGACCGAATTGAGTCACTGGCGGGTCACCAGGTTCTGAATTGAGTATGTAACCCTAATTGCCAACAACAATCTCAGCCATTGAATTGACTCCATGATTTCTTCTTCTTTTTGTACCAAACTGACCTCACCATTGAAAGCATGAGTGCATAACACATTGCCATATTTTATTATTAGTTCTTGACATTAGTGTGTTTGGTTTAGCCTGTAGATGATATCCTCTAGCAAAACAAAAAAATTGACAATAGTAATTTTTTTGGATCCTTCTGATCCAATATTACTAGCAATCTACTAGTTTAGTTCACAGGAATGTAGGGCGCGATAAAGTAATTTTAAAAATAGTAGACTTTAAAGATTAGATTTAAGAGAAAAACTCAAAGGTTGAAAATTTTTGCTTATGTGACACCATGTTTCAGCCTTTTTAAACCATAGGTTTGTAAACATAATCATTTTTTTCCATTATAACAAGTGTTTGAGTATATTTTATGGATATTCTGGATTGTTGGAGGCACCTATAAAAATAATTCAATGTATTGAATGTACCACAAAATATTTTAGGATGTTGGTAAAACATAAAAAAAAATATTTTATGGTGTTGGATACATATTGATTCAAATGTTTTAGGTTTATTTTTGGTCATTTAAATTTATATGAGGTTTCATTTTGATCCTTTAAATTTTATAATTTTAATGTCATCAATATGGTTAACGGAAAATCTTGTCTTAACAACCTTAAATGATGACAATATAATTAAATATGTGAAACATTAGTTTTAAAAGTAAAATAAGTGTAAATTGAATAAAAAATTAAAAACCCAATTTACATATCTCTAAATCATTAATCATCCAAGTCAAAATTATCTGGGCTTCATACTATATGTAGCGTTATTTAGTTTCAAGGACTAGTAGCAACATAATTTTTTGCTCAACAAGTGTGTGTGTGTGTGTGTGGACAGGACAAGTGGATTTTCGTGCTGTTTTTTTTTTTTTTGTCAATTTCTCATGCAATTTATTAATGTATTATATTTATAATAAAAAAGTAAAAACCCAATTAACTTTCAATATTTGATAAAAAAAAAATTAACTTTCAATGTGCGGTCAAATACTTAAAACCTTTGTGTTCTATTGTTTGTAATCTTGACAACTCTCATCTTATACCGATTGTTCCACTAATTCAACAACTCTCCTTTACAATAATCATAAGGATGGTAAGTAAATCACCACTAATTCGACAACTCTTCTCTACAATCCAAAATATGGTAAGCAAATCGAATATTTTATACCCCAGTTTTCCTCCTAAATAAAAAATATATCAAATTGTCCTTTTATTGTTTCCGAGTTTTCTCCACTCAATTTTGTTTCTTCTTTGCCGAATTCTATCCCTTTTCATAACTTCTCTACTATCTTTGATGCCGCTCTTTTGCATATGCTCAGGGTTATATTAACAAACACAGCGCTTCAGCTACGTAGAAAGGTAAGAAGATCATGATTTATGGGTACCCCCTTCTCAAACCCGTATTTCGTTTTAGTTTGGAAACAAAGACAATAGATTTAGAATATGAAGTGCAATTTCAATCCGAATATTTCCTATCTAGGAACATGATGAAGCGTTGATATTTTTTTATGGGAAAATTACAACTATGCCCTAAATGAGAGAATAATCATGATCAAATCCCAAAATATTATTAAATTACATTAAAGTTTATAGGAACCTTTGTAATATTAAATGGCTTGTTATTAGTGATAACTAAAAAATTGTCAATTGCATATCAATATCGATAATTTAAAGAGTCGCTAAAAACAAGCCATTTAATATCACATATGTTTCTAAAGATTTGAATGTAATTTGATTATTTTTTTGTTATGATTTATTTCTTTATTTGGGACCTAATCGTAATTATCCATTTTTTTTTTAATTTGTTGCTATAGATGAAGGTGTGGAATAATGGGGTGAATGGCTCACCACAGAATTTTGAATTTTGTTAGGAGAACACTTCCATTTGGCGTTATTAGCTGAAGCTTTATTTTAGTATTAAAATCTAAAAATTTTGTATTAAAAATTAAAATTAAGGTAGAATGTTGTTGAGAGTGGGATTTGAACCCACGCCCTTTCGGACCAGAACCTTAATCTGGCGCCTTAGACCAACTCGGCCATCTCAACATGATTGCGATGGAGTTTTTTGGTAACAATTTATCCGTTTTTATTTGTTTTGGGCAATCATTGTGAAAATTTACAGGCCACCTGACCACAAGCATATTTTGTCCCATTAGTCGAATGGGCCTTACGTAGTATGGGCCTTTTCCGAAAAGTCCAGACCTACCAATACTTTTTGGCACAATATTCAATAATCCTTATATATATATATACATTATAAATAAAATATAATAAAATCTATAATATTATGTTTTGGATTAGTTTTCTGTTGAGGCTTGGTAGTGGGTAGGGGTGGAAATATGCTAGGCTTATGTAGGTTTCAACTAAATAGGCTTGGATCTGATTACAAATGTAAAACTTAAACCTGGGCCTGAGTCTGTATATATATTTATTTTTAGGCCTGAGCTTGAGCCTTCAAAAGGCCTGATTAGGCCTGAAAGCCTACTTAAAATGTAGACTCTTAAATGGGTTTAAAATTTTATACTTATAATTCCATATATTAACCTTTAAATGTATTAAAACACATATGTATATCTCAAAAGATTTTATGATTATAAAACTAGATAAGTTGGTCATGTCATAATTAATTTATATAATTTATTTTATATTATATATCATAATAGAATTTACAAAATAGTTAAATAGGCCAAGCCTGCAGACTTGTAGGCTAGGCCTTACGAAAAATAGATCTGACATGTTTACCTAAATAGGCCTAACAATAGGCCTGATTATGAGTTTGACATACTAAATAAGTTAGTATAGACTGTAGGTCCCTGATAAGGGCCTGACCTATTTCCACCCCTAATAGTTGGTTCATGACTTGTAAGTATCGTGAGGTCATGAACTGAAAAGAGCATATCCTAATGGCATCGCATTGCTTAATTATTTTGTAACATTAATAATTGAATCATTTAAGAATTAAAAAGATAACATTCCATGATATGTTAAAAGAAAGATAAAACTAAATTAATAATATGTACTATATTTTTTAAAAAAAGATGTACTATAATGACTCCTAAAATTCTTGGGTACAAATCCACCGGCCACCATAAATATCTCCGATTGACATGGAGATAAGAAAATCAAGTGATTCAATCATGTAAAAATTACTCCCTCCCTCCTTAAATATAAATTTCCAATAACTATTTTGTTTTATTAGAAAAAACTACTTAAATTAATTAAAAACAAAAATTATGTCTGATATCTAATTTATTTTTCAACTTTATCCTTATTATTAAAGATGAAAGAGAATGACAAATAAGAGATAATAAACATGAAAAAGAGTATATAGAGAAAAGATAACAATGGGTAAAATTAAAAAAAATGCAATAAACTTTTAAACAACTCTAAAATAAAGCTTATATTCTGGGATAAACACATTAATAAATATAAAGCTTATAATTAGAGACAGAGGGAGTACTACTATTTAATGAACCATCTCTCTTTCCTTGTATATATCTCCTTCATCAAGCACTTCGCCATAATGGTTATATACTATTGCTAGTGGAGTTGCCCAGAAGGGGTCAGTCGATATTATTAATAATTTACTACAGAATCAGTTTGAATAATTAAAACTTGATCCAATTTTATGTGTGGTTCATTTTTAGCTGCTTTTTTCCCCAATGTGGTTCATTTTTAGCTATACATACATTTTTACAAAGAATTGCCCATGGTTAATTATTGTACATTTTTTAACAACACTTATGATAATTATTATAGAAAACAAGTCAATTGAACCGGAACAAACTTTTTTTTGTCAGAAAAAATGAGATAGATTCAAAATGATGTTACTGCATAGATGAAGCTTTTGCCGGCTAATGTTTATTGAAGGTGCCCGATCAGATCAAAATGTCAACCTGCGCTACAGCAAATTACCCAAAGAAGAGTATATAGCCTTAAGAAAACATTTTGTATGAATATGATCTGTCACATTATTTGAATTTGACCAATCACAAATAAACATCTCAAAAATATTTTAATCTAATTGAAAGGATTTAAATACGACGAGACACTATAGAACGTTGATTTTTTCCCGGGTTAAGAGTTGATTTTGCCTTGGAAGCTATAACTCATGATTTAGCCCCGAAAGTATTTTTAAGTCTACTTATGTCTTGAAAGTATTAAAATAAAGCAATTTTGCCCTTTACCTTTAAAATATTAGTGGTCATGTAAACTTTTTAACAGTAAATGTTATTTTTTAACGGGATAGGGAGATATTGCTATGTTTTGAAACTCCCACAGAAAGCTTGAACAGAAAAAAACTTTCTGAATAAAATTGGTCGTGAGTGAAAACTTCCGAAGTAAAATTGACTATAACCCATTTTTCCCTCTAGCTAGGAAAAGAGAAAACAAAAGAGGTCTTGTGTTTTTTTCATAACACATGTCCCACAACATATTAAAATTTTTCAAATCAAATTAAAATATCCTTGAAGTACATATATATTATTGGTAAGATCACAGCTGACATGATAAATCATGTTAATACAAGAATTTATCTAGCCTCTATTATGTGTGATGCTGTGAATGACGTCTATACTTGATATAAAACTTCTGGACCTGGTCCTAAATACATGTGCTATTTGTGGTTGACTTTTGGTCCTAATAATATGTTGTTTTTCATTTTATCTCATATTTATCATTTTTTCTTCAAAATAATTTGTATGATTTATAAAGTAATATATAATCTAATCATAAGTTTCTTCATAAATATCATGTACATATATTACAATTAAACAATTTATTTAGTTTCGTTAATCTACTCAAATTAGTTAACTAAGATTTACTTTAAGGATAACCTTCGAACCTTAATATAGGGCTAATTTAAAGAGTTTATCTTGGTCCTAAATATATTTTAATTCTAGAAGTGATCCTCCACATATAACCTAATTTTCCTAAATTACCCCTATTTATGCCTCATCAACAATAATTGAAAGAGGGAAAGAGAGAATTTAAAGAAGATGATAAGGGTGTTTTAGATTAAACATATCATACTAATTAACTTCATCCTTCATTTCATCAAATTTGATAAATATGACAAAAAAATATGATTTATGAACTAACAATTATGCAAGGTTCAAAAACCCGGACCGGGGATCGACTCGGCCAATGCACTGGGTTAAGGGTCAGAGGTTCAACTGAGGGTCGACTCGGGGTCAAACTAGCCATATTAAAATAATATAATTTAATAATAAATTACATAACATATCAACATTCATGTCAAAATATAAGAAAATTCAACAAAAATCTCACTGTTTCAAAAACACAATACATCAAAATTAAGAATGTTCATCACTAGTTCCTTGCAATCCTTTAATTAATACTATCAAAATCATTCAAAAACTAAGTAGAAACTCTTTTAGTAATGTAATATTTAGGAAATTATTGAGGATTTACGGAGGTGATTAGGAATTAATTAATATGAATTTATAAATTATTAGAATATTTGGGGAATTTGATGTGTTCTGGAGATTTTTTAAAGGCTTAGTTATTTCCTTAGTTTAAGTAAAATAACTTCAGGAAATTATTTTGGGTTCAAAAGAGGTTATTATGGGAGAAAATAAATAGATGATATTATTTTGGGCAAAAGATTTTTTTTAAAAAAAAAAATTTAACCTGGCCAACCCAGTCCAACCGCCAGGTTAGCCTGGTTTTGAGGGTCAGCCCGGAATATTCTCGGGTGCACTATGAATTGATCCTCTCCACCCACCGGGTCATCGGATTTCCGGTCCGACCTACCGAGTTGGTCCGGGTTTTTTAGCCATGCAATTATGTTTCAAATTCTAATCAGCTTACAAAAGTTATGCCTTATACAAAATACAAAATGACGATGAAAAGTATGGGTACACTACCTGACCACATAAATGATTAAAAGTAGTACCCTAACTTATTTTAATGTAAAAAACTGGGGCACTTAAAGTTTGTCCTTACTTTCGTTTTAGTACCTCAAGTTTGAAACAAGAAGTTAAAAAATCCAATCCGTGGAAATGTAAACGTAGAATTAAGGTAATTCGATACCTTCAAGTAATTATCATGTCTACATGCTCAAAATTTAATACAAGGCCACTTATTAAAGTATAATGACTCATAATTAGTCTACCTAAACACTTGGTGACATTTATTATATTTCCTATTTCGTTTTATTTTGTAATATAAACAAGCTCTCAATTAAACACTTGGTGGCATTTATTATATTTCCTATTTCGTTTTATTATTATAAACAAGCTCTCAATCATGTAGAGTAAGAGCCATGCTGTTGAGTGCGGTTTTCAAATTGGAGGTCCAAAATCTAGTGTATTTTCTATAAGTCTTTTATTCTTCGCCTTCCTCAAAAATCGGACTTTAAGTTAATTCCAAACCAGAATTTGGACAACTTAAATTTGCACGCACGGAAAAAAAAGTTTGAACTCTGAACAATATATTAAATTCACGAGAATTCAGCTAGAATTTGAAAGATTGTGTCCATATCCGTTTTAAAAAATGATCAACTCATTCCTATCACCATGAATCAAAGGCTTCCTACCAACAACAATCACAAATTCAGAGTGCCCTTTTTCTATAAACCCAGGTGTAAAAAAAAAAAAAAAACCCGCACACACATTGGAATATAATGTTTTATACCACTAGTGTAAAGTTCGGAAGTTGATGCTGCAATTAATGCTAAATACTGTTCATTACAATTACAAATTTTTCTTTTTCTTTCTTTTTTTTTCCCATAATCATTACAACCACAACTTGCTACTAGTATTTATAGTGAAGCTTTTAATTGCTCACCAAATCATTGATAGATCTATTGATGATAAAGAGGACAAACTGAGTTCGTTGGATCTTAATTCAGCTGCTAAGACTTTGGCAACTTGGGGAGTTATTAAGTGTGGATGTTGGGGTTGAACTGAAGCACAAATTGAAGATAGAATTGTTATTATGAGGGTTGTTGATTGGATGTGGGGTTGATCCACCATTGTTGTTGCCAGAAGAAATGAATTTTGATGATGCTGCATTTGTAAACACCGGCACCGACGCGATGCTGCCGTTGCTGTGAAGTTGCCAAGCCAAATTTGGGAACCTTGATGAAGGAACAACTTCAGTTCTCTTCTCTATGGCCTTCTCCTGGCATTTATGCACTGTTTAGAATAACAATATGAAAATCCAAACAAAATACTAATGTTCAAGTAATGTCATCATCAAACATAGAATGATAGTAGTACTATTATATGCAAAACGGATCTTTTATGCTATATGATGTCAGAGGAAAAGTCTGGTACAGAAGAGTTTGATTATAAATTAAGTTCAAGTCCTGTTTGCTTTGACTCCCTAGAAATAGTTTCTCATAGTAACAATCATATATTCCAATTTGATTTTATACCAATGTAATTAGTGTTTGGTTGCCCATAACCATGAGAATAATCTCTCCCATAGTAATCTCATTCCTTAAAAATTAAGAATCTAGATTTATAACCTTATACATATCGATCCTTATTCCCGCATCACTATTCCCGCCTTCCTATCACAAAAATCTATCTTTGGTCCATTATCACTATAGCCATTATATTCTTTATCACCCCACCAATTCCGTTCAGATCTTTTCCAACAACCAAATAAGCCATTCACTACTCCCTCCCTCCCTCCCTCCCTCTTTCTCTCTCTCTCTCTCTCTCTCTCTCTCTCTCTCTCTCTCTCTCTCTCTCTCTCTCATTTTCTCTTTGAACACATTAGATACAACTACTTTGTTACCATAAAGGAAGTTAATGTTCAATGATACTATCCTGATGTATTTTATAGGCCAGTATTCTGTATCATCGCAGTGTCAAGCAGGTCCGTAGTATTATGTTTAATGCATTGCTAAGAGAAGGAATGCCAATTAAGAAAATTTACTAAATCAAAATATTATAATGTTATTATCATGCCTTTCAAACTGAGTAAATAGGTAATTTGCAATTTAAAAGCAAATACTACTAAGAATATTTTTAAGACAGTGACTTGAAATCAGTGCAAAGAGTCAAGAATAAAGCATCATGAACTCTAAATTAGTAAACAAGGCTAGATATAAACCTCATAATCCTGTACATAACCAGGATATAAGCCAGAGCATATTTGGTCATATTTAGATGGCATTGCCACACCATAAATGGCTTGTCCCCTTATTAATGCAGCTCCAGAGCTGTCAGCCTGTAAAAGAGGTTAAGAATTATTAACTGCAGCATCCTTCTCCGTAACTCCCATAAATGTATACATCTATGTAGATATAAATGTAGATTTAGATATAGATATATATTGAAGAGAGAGTTTTAACAGATTAAATCCAAGCATGATACCATTGGCGCTCCTTTGTTGGGTGTCTCCAAAGCGGTGTAACGAAAAGAAAAGCCTCTCGCAGCATCGTTCTTCTTGGATTCATTACAAGGGGGAGAAATTCCAAGGCTAAGATCAAGGTTTTGATAATTCCCTGAATTGATTGGCAGCATCAAGTTTTAAATGAGATGCAGGGTTTTCACCTGTGATATAGGAAACAAATGAGGGAGGCAAACATTACGATATCTTCATAGTTCATACCTCCTCTGCTTGACTCAATAGTTCTCTCTCCCTTGTTAGGCTCAAAGCTACTCACCAATCCTTTTCCATCACTCTTGATGGGTAACTTGTCATAAAGCCTACACATAGATCAATGAAAAATACCCATTTGGGTAGAATTAAACTACATAAAATTATCACCTAAAGGAATTAGCTTGGTAAGAAGAGACAAAATCTCTCTAAAATTTGAGGTTGATTTCCCTACAAAACACTTGCAACTAAAATTCTAAGTGTCCAGGTCAACAAAAGATAACACTTCCTTAATATCGCCAAGCACCCAAAAAAGCTAAGGCTTAAAAACACCTTACTCAAAATGGTAAATGGAAGTTGAAGAGTGAGTTTGTTTGAAGGAGGGTTTCTCACTTTTTGCCAAGGAAAGGGCTGGTTTGTGCTTCCCATTGACCCCATTTGTTGAGAGACAGACCTCTATATTTTGAGCTCCCTCTTGGGATACCAGAGCATTGGCGGCGAAGGACTTGCACAAACTCCTCTTTACTCAAACCTTTCATCTGCATCCCCATCAAGATTTGTTCAGGAAGTCAGGAAGACATAAAAATAACATGATGGCCTCAAAAAAGAAATAGAGCAATAATTTGTTTATTTAACCCATTTTATTAGTACCATCTTCATATCTTCCTCATAATCACTCAGAGTGAAATTTATATCAGCATCGACTCCTCTGAACTTAATTGCAGCCCTATCATATGCTCTACATAGACAAACATCAACTTTACATTAAAATGGATAACTAAAAATCACATTATTCACTCACAACAGAGGAATACACAATTCTCACCTTGCTGCAGTTTGCGCAGTGTCAAATCCACCTAACCAAAACCCAATATGCTAAATCAGTAGAAGAAAAAAATAAAAGAACCAAATGAAATCTCCTCTGAACTAAAACATAGCACCAAGTAATTATCCACTTACCTAAATAGACCTGCTTCCCACAATCCCTGCGTTCACAGAAAGAATAAACTAAGTAAACATAACATCAAACAAGGTATAACACCTACACACCAAATTTGGCATTAAAATTTTTCACCCCCTCTAGTTTCATTAAATTGTCCAACCTCATCCTCTTTTTTCACATATTTATTCAAAATAAGGACAAACCTAACTATAAGTTGTTACAGATATTATATCTTTACTTGGCAGTACTGTTGAGCCATCCAAATTTAGCATACAAAGTCAGCAGAATTGGACTATTCATTGATGGAGCCGTGTTGACTAAATCAAAACTACTTGGAAGGAATCAAAATTCAAAAGGCTATCTATCTCAGGTGTGTAACTTCCAATTCAAATAATTTCACAAATATGGAAAAAAATTATCCAGTAATAGAAAGAACCTCATGTTCCCAAAACTTAAAATTGTATACCATATATGGGATTCCCATCGACCAGTCCTGCGATAGAAAGTAACACCTCTGTACTGTGAGCTGCGAGACCTGGGCCCTCTTCTGCTTTTCCTGATTTGGGGTTGCTTTTGCTGCAAAACTCTTAATTCACCTTGCGTGCCGCCACCACCACCACCACCACCAACAACACCACTCTCAGAGAAAGACAAGTTCAGCCATTGATTACTTCTCGAACATGAAAATCCCAATCTGAAATCACAATCTCTTCTGGGTCCCTTCTCTTCGTCACTATTCACCGGAAAAAGTGGCTTCGTCGTGATTTCCTGCGTCTCCTTAAAGTTTGTTTCTTTCTTCATTATGTCGAAAACGAAGGCGGAAGAATCTTCATCTCGAGATTCTTCGAAATTCACCACAGAGGAGTTGGAAGTGCCAGAGTCTTCTTCCTTTTGAAGCTGAGAACTTTCCATGTCGACATTGAGATCCAACATAGCTTGAGCTTACAAAGTTCCCTCTTTTCTACCTTCAGCTCCTGATCTTCTTCACAGAAAAACTCTGTATCAAGTACGAGCAAAGAACTATGAAGTACAATGACCCATTAAACCAAAAAACAAGAATAATCTCCTTCAAGAAAACTAAGCTGAAGGAGAAACTCAACCCAGAGGAGGGAAATTGAAAAAGGGGTGTCTCTTAAACAAACGATTTGGGGTAGCAAAGAAGAAGAAAAAAAAGATAGTGTGATGATCAGTTCATGAGGGAAGATTGAGAAAACAGAAAAGGGAATAAGTGTGCGAGAGTGATAAATTGATGGGTATATGGAGAATGAGAGGGGAAGAGAGAGATTTCAGGTACTATTGGTGAATTGCAAGAGAGAATTGTACAGAGAGAGAGAGAGAGAGAGAGACGTGAAAACTGTGAGGGAGGACTGTGGAAAGAGGAATCGTAGACTTGGCCTCTTTATCTACGGATATGGGTCAGATAACATTTTGCATATGATTCACTCTTTTAAATTAATATTATATATACACACACAAATATATGTATGCGTATGTATCTATATATAAATAAATTAATCATATATGATCTCCAGGGCTTCTATGCTGTTCTGCCTGCAAATCTTTCATCAACCAACCAATTGAGGACACGTTTGGGGTCATGAAAAATGTGATCAAAGAGGAAGGGAAAGGGAGGTCTCCTTTTTGGTTTTTTGATGACCCATTTTATTCAATTTGATGCATTATATGCGTTCAGTTCAGATGTACTGGAATAAAGTGATTCAATGTAGTAACTTTTGTTACATTAGATAGATTATACAACAAATCAACTAATTTTTATGGCATAATTTTTGCTTTATTCTTACATTATTAAAATCTCAATATCATTGATGAATCAACATTTAAACTCTGATTTTATTTTATTTTTTTGGATACAAAAGGGAGAGAAAGCCCCTCATATAACACTAGCCCGCATCAATGGGCAAAATACAATCTTGTTGAACTAACAAATGCAACTCAGGTGGTGAGTTCTTCACAATATGAAGTCCTGGTCACATGTCTAATGCCTTCTTGACAAGGTAATCTGCAACTTTATTTGCATTACGAGGGATCTTCACTAGATCAACGTCCCAGTTTCTATTCATCAAAGCTTGAATTTCTGTTATGATTCCTCCATCCGGGATTTAGATAGGGTTGAGAAGATCATTTCATGTTTATTTTATATTTTTATATAAAATATAACTCTTACACAAGTTCTTAATATTATACTGAACAAATACTTTGTAATTATCATTCCACCATTACATTTTTTTGGGTTAAAGGTCATCGTTGCCCCGGAAGTATGCAAGGTGGATCACATCTGCCCCGGAAGTTTTTTTGGGTCCAATTTTGCCCCGGAAGTATGTAAAGTGAATCATATTCGCCCTTTACCGTTAAAAAATTTTTACCGGTAAAGGGCGAATATGATCCACTTTGCACACTTTCCGTGGTAAAACTGGACCAAAACAAAAAGGTAAAGGGCGAATATGATCCACTTTACACACTTTCGGGGCAAAATTGGACCAAAAAAAACTTCCGGGGCAGATGTGATCCATCGTGCATACTTCCAGGGTAACGGTTATCCTTAACCCCATTTTTTTCACCATAGATTCTTTGAAGTTATTTTCCCGACAAAAATGAAGTAGGCACAAGGTACTAATACTAGTTTATAACATAGTGATATGAAAGTTCTTATTTAAAAGGGAGTTTATGGATTTGATCTCATTTTATTATTTATAATATCTAGCAGCTGATTGTGTTTACCCTTCTAATGAAAAACGGTAGCACTAGTTTGTTACAAAGATATTAAAAAAAAAAACGTGAAGCATAATGGAGTATTCCATCTTTAGGACTACTAAGAATGTATATCCTCACCATGTATTATGGGGTGGCATGAAAAAAGTTAAGTTGTCCTTGACCCAGGGCTATTTGGCATGATTGAAAGATTTTTTTCAAAAAAGAAAAATAAGTATTCGGGTACGAAAGGAAAAAAGAAATTGGAAGTGGGAATGAAACTTGTTAGACTCAATTATATTTGGAATTTATAAATAAATAAATGGATATTCCATTTATTTTTTGAAAAAAATCTTTCTATCATGCCAAATAGCCCTGGGTCAAGGACAACTTAATTTTGTTTGATATGAATATTAATTGAATATATGAAAATGAACGCTTAGGATGTGAAAAGAGAAGAATGTCCCCCAAAAAAATTATTGAGAATGAACTATAAGATAATATTGAGGAAGGGGGGCAGAAAGCACACAGAGGAGAGCGAGAGGTGGGACTACAAAGAGGAGATTGGTGAGCGATGGAGAGAGAGTCTAACAAAAATAAGCCTGAAGGTTTGATGAACTTTGGGAGAATTGTAGCTATATGTTTCGTGGAAGAAAATTACCCACAATAAAATCCCTTCAAATAGTCAAATTACATTGAAATTTTTAAAAATATTAGTATTGTTAAATCAAATTATCAAATTGTATCAAAAATTATCAAAGTGATTAATTAAGTTATCAATAACAACTAGATTACCAAAAAGTTATCAATCACAACTTATTGAGCTATATTGACAATTATCGTAACAATTTGATTTAATATCACCAAACTCTCTATAGACTTCAAAGTAATTTGATGATTTTAAAAAACTTAGTTGTGTTAATTTTGTTCTGTACGATTTAGTTGTAATTCTGTCTTTTTCGTTTTTCTCTTTCTCTTCTCAAAGTCTAACATCCACATTTAGATACAAAAATGGGAGTCACTAAAGGTTAGTCGAGTCGGCAAGCAGGTTTGTACTATAATCATAAGGTTGCAAGTCCAAATTTCACTTATATAAAGATTGTTATTGGACGACGATTTATAAGTAGCTCTGTAAGTGTTTTTTTATCCTAAAAGCATACTATGACGTTGGTAAGCAATCAAAACCCAACTCATGAAAAAAAATTTTGCACCAAAAAGGATACAAAATGGATGTTTTAGATTTAAACTTTTATAAATTTACTATTATAAGACCTTTTTTTTCATATTTCTCTTATATTTATTATTCTTCTCTAAATTAATTTTTATGATTTATAAACTAATATATAATATAATAATACACATTATTATTTCAAAAAGATCATGTCACATATATTATAATTAAATATCATCTCTATTTAGCTTCATCAACTTCCTTAAGCTATATAATACATATTTCAGACTGCTAGGACTAAAAGAATCGAGCTCAAGGCAAAAATGTCTGGCCAAAAAAAGAAAGAAAATGCTTTTGTCAGACTGATTTCACCTACTCTTTTACATTAATCAATGAAAGAGATTAAAGCATGATTAAATTTGTTGGAAAAGATGATGTTGGGACCGAGTATTCCAGTTTAACTCGATATTAGTAATGCTCAAATATAATATGATTTAATTTGTACATAATTTATCTTAAAAAGAGTAAATCATTTTATTGCTTTCAGAACACTATCAAAATATAATTGTGATTCGAGACAAATTTTAGAAGTCATTTAACTTCTTTTGACATATCTTTTTAATATTTTTAAGATAGCTCAATGTAACTTTTTGCGTTTGTGGATATATGTATTTAAATGTAAAATTTGAGGTGTTAAGTCCAATTTAAGTTGTCCTAAGTTTTATTATAGAAATTACGAATATATGGAAGTAATTGTAGACTCTATATCGCATAAATGTTTTAAAGAATGAGCAATGTCGCCCTTATCTAACGGTAGTTGAACATATGTCTATCACTTTAAAAGTAGACATGATTATGGTTTTTTTAGAACATTTTTTCTTGAAAGTTTTCACAATAATGTGATATCACATTTGAAATGTTAAGTAAGGAGCACTAACATTCAAATTTTATACAAGACGAAAGATCATCTGAAGGAACTCCCAAGACGTTTGGAATGAAATACATGACAGAGATGATCAATGACTCACCATACCCTTGGCATTAGTTCATTTCCTTTTCCTTTCAGCATCACAACAAACAAGTTGAATTGATGAAAGTCAAACATAAATCTCCTACTCTTACAATTTTGGTTCATTTAATAAAATTTTGTATGCAATTCTAATTTAATAATTTTTTGGTATTACAGAGGTTAGTATACCATGAGAGTTGACTAACGCAAAAGCATGTGAAACATGCCCAAAACAATCCCAATATGCTTATCGAAGATATGGATCGAGGGTAACACCATCTTGTTTACTATATATGAATATGTCCTCATAATTCTTTTATGTTTGCTTACCATATGCTTTACGATCTCTGTCATTTACTGTGCGTTCATCGTCTTCATTTATCTTTTATATGTTTTTCTTCATTTCGCTGTTAAATTTAAGCAATATTACTCCTTTCTTGACAATTCAAAAGCAACATTTATTTTTGGTGAAAATTTTCAATTAAAAAAATGACCAAACAAAAAAGCATAATTATATCCATACAGAATAATAGTGGCATAAAATCCAACGTGCTAGACTTTGTTTGGCTATAATAGTGGCATAGCCAGGGCCGGGAATACGGCGGCTCCAATTCTTAAAAACACCCATATTCCTCAAGCTCAGCCTTTGATTGAACGGGTTTCAGGTCGGACCGCATGCATCATGTTTTTTGGAACACTTTTTCACTTCCAAACATGCTTTCATTAACTAACACTGAAATATCTATAATAAAAACATAAATATGATCCAAATTAAATTTAAATACCAAGCATTATCAAGTCAACGATCCAATATTAAACACACACATATAAAGACAATTAGGTGAACACAAAGTTTAAATACTAAGTCCACTAGTTCACTATCCACACACCACAATATTAAATAAATTATTACATAAAATCTGCATACCACAATTAAATAAATTGCTTCAATTAGACATGGTTTTCCTATTTTTTGTTTTATTTTTTATAAGTATTAAGTAACTGAATATTTGACACAGGAAAAAGCAAAAATAAATAAGTAAATAACAGATGGGCTTAAATGGGTCAATCCGTTTAAACATGCTGCTCGCCTCCTTCTGGGAGTTAAAATCAAAGCCCGGCTATCCACTTAAATAGATCAGCCCAATAGGCGCAACCCAAATTCCCGGCTCTAGATATAGCTTCTAATTTAACTTATAGCTACTTGGGTGACATTGAACCAATTTTTATTTTATTTTTTTGGAAAATTCACGGCTCCCAGCTACATGGAAAACTTGTAGGATATATTTGACATAAACCCAAAATTTCACTTTATACTAATGACAGATTCGAAACTACAAAACACTGTACCTTATGTAGAAGACCAGAAACAGTAAGATCATGCTAAAATGTTTATAATAAATTAATAATACCTAGCAATATGTAATTTTAATTTTTTCTTGATGAATATATTACATGAAAAAAGATGAGTATCATACAAACATATTTGACTACAGTATAATACAACCAGAAAATCTATTCAAAATAGTTAGACAATCTTGTGAAATCAAATGAGCACCCATTACTAAAGAAATTTTTCCATTCAACACCCTCCTTAGCTTTTAGTCTTCTTCTTCTTCTTCTTCTTCTTTATCAATTTTGGACCAAAGGCTGAAGGGAAAATACGAATGATAATACGTTATCTGCATGGATTGGAAATGTACTGCTGATTATATATATAAAGTATTATTTGTCTCATATGAGATAATATAACAGTCCATTTATCAGGACATCGTTTTTTAGCAAAAGAGAAATCCTTGACCCATTGCTTCTGAAAATAAACAGAAACACGAAACAATATGTAATTTTTATTGAAGATAAAGTAAAAGAGTATAAAAACAATATACCACACTAAAAAATCGTATTATTCATCAATAAATACAGACTTTATTTTTAAATTGTATTAATATTGATATTGATACATACACTCCTCTTGTCTTTATCTATAAGCCACCTTTTAATTACCCCATCACTTAATGACTGAAATAAAAAATTCGTTAAGTCATTAAATTTGTTAAAATATTAAAAATTGGACCTCATGAATATTTTTTTAAAAATGAATTAATTACATTTTGAAAAGTAAAAACGACAATGTTTTTAAAAACTATAATTAATACTTCACCCAATAAGTTTACAAATAATAAGAGTATTCATTTCTTTCAGATTTTGTCAAATAAATTACTTTATCAATCCTTTTTATTAGAATTAGAGATTTCGAATTGACTTGATTCTTTTTGTAAAACTATAATAATTAGGGTTGTTTGAGTATTCAATGTGCTTTACCCATTTTTGTGCATAATGATTTCTATTTTCTCTCATAATCTTTTTTCATAACACTATCTTTCATAGTTTCTCTCATTGGCCGCTTATAAATTAAGCGCATACTTAAAAAATAATTCATTTCTTACATATATATTAATTTCAACTACATATTTATTAATTTCAACCAACTTTAATTACTTTTTTCAATCACATAATTCAATTATCAAGCTATTGAAAAAATTGAATGGAGTGAGACAGGGAGAATACAAGTTCCCTCCTTTTTTAATGAGAAAGCTCCCTCCACACTTTCTAAATATGGGTGAATGGTCTTTATTATCCACTCACTAAGTGGGGTATTACTCATGTCCTAAATATATGATTTATTTGCAGAGTTGGTTTTGGTCTTAAATATATGACCTAATTCTAATGTTTGTCAACTTCTTCTCAAATTATCCCTATATTGATCATCCTCCAACAATAATTGAGTTAAGAGATGGGGAAGGGAATAAGGAAAGATGATTGAGGTATTTTAGAAAAAATACAATATACTAACTAATATAACTAACACTCTTAATTTAATCAAATTAGTTAAATAAATCTTATATTTGAACAAAATGAGCACATTTCTCCAAGATTATTATACAAACTATCACTCCTTATAGTACTATATATCTTATACATTATACTTAATACTTTTATGATCTTACTTATAAGTCACTTGCAATATATTACACAGAAATAAAAAAAAATTTTAACCAAAATAACTCTTCCTTTTTTTTTTCTTTTCAATTTTACCCTTATTTAACATACATTTTAGTTCATGGGAACAAAATCCACATAATAATACAGTGTGTTTGGCTCGACTTTTTTCAAGAAAATAAGTGCTTATTTTGGGGTAAAAGTAACTTATTTTGTTGGTAGCTTATTTTGCATGTTTGTCTTGGCTTATTGTCAATCTGACTTATAAATAACTTATAGCTTATAAGTCAAAATAAGCATAAGCTGTTTAAAACAGCTTATTTCTGATTTATAAGTCACTTATAAGGTGTGGCCCACAAATTCTGAGTTATTTTTCACATCTAATCACAACTTATCCAAACATACACAATCTGACTTATGGAAAATAAGTCACTTATAAGTCATTTTTCACACAGCCCATCCAAACATAAAAGTCATTACATAATTTGACTTATTTTCAATCGAACTTATATATAAGTCACTTTTCCATAAGTCGATCCAAACATATCCATAGATTATGGGTACATAAAATTATACATCCGTATAAAAAACTTAATCTTGTGATTTATAAATATGATAAGAAAAATTATCTCGCTCCATCTTACAAATAAGACCAGAGGATGAGTAGGTATACACATTCGTTAAAAAAAGGGGGAATGGAAGGTTGAGAAGGAAGAAAACGCAATGAATGATGCTTTTTTTTTTTTTTTTTTGGGGGGGGGGGGTGTGGTCGATAAGGTGGTGGTGCGGAGACGTAACTGGAGCTGGACAACGTTGACGATTCCATAAATAAGGCATCTCCCTTCGTTTCCTTCCAAAATGCAATCAACGCATTCACACTAGGGCATGACCCTTTTCATTATTAACATTTGGATTCTTGTTAGAATTTAGAAACTAAGAGAGAATTCATTCTTGTCTTATTTAATATTTTAAGAGAAAATGCATGTAGAGGACCTCAAATTTATAAAATTGCATGTTTTTAAAATGAACTGACAAAAATATCTTTACATAAAGATAGGGCAATTAAGCTTTTTTGGAAGTTTATAGTTGTAGATCATTAAAGCTTATTTTCATTATATTATCATATAACATTTAACGTTTTTTAATCATATTACTTTGTATTCAAGCAACCAACTAATGTAGTTTGGAGTTTATAAATGCTCTTCTCAATATAAATGTTTCTTGTAGAACTCAAACCATGGGACCTATAGGATTTAGAGTGGTTTTATATCACTACAGTATGTGCTGGTATGAAAGTTTTATATGAAAAGTGAGAAGATTACTCGCAAAATCAATTATAAATGATCAATGTTTTATAAATTTATCAATTGAAACTTTCCAAAATTCAATTATATCATATTGACTATCTATTTGTTTGATTTTGCCATTAATTAATGTCTCTTGTTCTCTAGTTTCTAAAGAAGTTATAAGATTCGGTTATACCCAAAGGATGTAAATGATCATATGATATGTTCGAGTATTATTTACGGGCCTTCTCTGTTTGTTTCTGTTTTATGGTTTTTTTTTTAAGTAATGTACTGTTCTTTTATTCATAGGTTTCATCTTTATGTTTGTAATTAAGCTCTTGTGTGCATGGATACATCTTATGTTCCCTGCAGATTTCAATAGTGAATGATCTAATTTCTTGGATGTTTGGATCTTCAATCAATTTTAACACAAACTTTAACAATTGACAATTATGGTTTTCACATTTTTCAACTACTATTTTATGTTTTTGGAACTGGTTTTTATTCTGAAAAAAGAACAGAAATTTTTGTTCTTAGCTACGTGTTTTAGAATTATAAAAATTAAAAATTTGTTATAGAAAACAAAAAAAGGACATCATTTTATATTTTGTTCTACAAAATTAAAGAATTGGAGGGCATTATATTTTCAGTAGGGACAATTATGCAAATTACAAGCTCATTCTTTCACTATTTTATAAATGTGTTTAAAAATATATAATGATTCAAACAGATTTTTAAAATTTTTCAAAGCTTGTTCTAAAAAAAAAATACTATAGAATTGTTTTCGAGACATGAAAACAAAGGATAGAATCAAATGAGCCCTAGGTTTTTAAGATTTACAATCATTTCATCATTTCATTTGCAATTGACTTATAGCTAATTTTTCAACTTTTACAACTAAGGCCCCATTTTGGTTCATGATGGAAACCAAAATAGAAATAGAGATGAAATCCTTTACCCAAAAAAAGGAAAGAAATGGAAATAATATTGGTGTCGTAAAAAAGTGAAACAAAAACAGTTGCACATAGTTAAAAATATGTTGCACATTGCCGAGGCTATTTGCACATTGTTGAAAATATATTGTACACCGATGGATAAGAGTTACATCCACTCAAAAACTTAACGTTTAGGTACCTTTTGACTAGTGATAAAAATAGGTTAAGCCCTTTTTGAGAGGCCCCCTATTTATGCATGATAAAGCCTAACTTATTTAGTAAAGAGGTCAAAAGCTAATTCAGATGCTCCTTCCTTAAACATGCTAGAATTTAATTTTTAAGGTCTAACTTATAAGCCTACAGATGTGACTTGTTCAATGTATAAATTTATCTTATATATATATATAAATAGATATTATATAGTTATAATATTTATACTTTAAACCATAGTAAAAGCTTATATTTATGTAAGTGGCTAAAAGCCTACTTATGGCCTTCAACGCTTACAACATGAGGCTTTTTTAAATCTCTACATTGTAAATATGCCATTAAAAAAAAGCTTCACACCTGGTCAAACCTTCTTAAAATATAAGCATGAACCTAAAAAACGCTTGCATATAGGCTTATACTCAAGTTCAGGTTTTAAACTTCTGTTACAACCTTAAAAATATTTAGCCAAAGCTTAGTCTGACTTGGATTATTTTCAGGTATCTTTTAGAAAAACAAATTTTTTAATAAGAGATTTTAGTATGTGATTTTATTATTAAATATTTAAAATAAATATGTATAGCTTTGTGATTTTAGCGAAGTATGTTCTTGTGACTTAGAAAATGGTAGTTAAAGTAATTCTGAAATTAACTACAAACATCTAGATCCTTAAATTTTGTAGGTTTTTTTGTGGTAAATTAAAATTTGTAAATTGAAAATTGTTTAAAATAAAAACGTAATAAAGATGTCTTCAGATCGATCTAATCTTCAACATCAAAAACTCATTTTAAAATAAAAAAAAATTATATTAATTAAAAGATTAAATTTTTAAGTAAACTCTATCAACATTTAATTGTAAAGTTATCATTTAAATTCATTGAATCAACATTTCTGTGAAACTAATGGTCTAATGCGTAATGATGTTAGCACTAAAGGATTGAAAATGCACTTGTCAACTTAAATAACTAACCTACAATTTGATAAATAAAATAACCAACGAGTGGATAGTCCAGCTGGTAAGTGGGCTCGCCGTAAGGATGAGAATGTGTGTTTGAATATTGAGTAGCTCTATCATTGGGAGATGGAACAATCTTGTCTATATAAACAGCACTCATAACCCTTGAGTCTGAATTAGTCGATTGTTATTAGGCACTGGATTACCGGCTAGTGTTTAACTAAAATTTGATAATAAAAAAATAAAATGACTAAATATACACTTTAACCTATTTGAATTATAGTCAGAAACCAACTATTTTCTTTCAGTTTTTGTTAATAGATATTACAATTTCTTCTGTTGAAGGAACATTTAATATCATAATTTAGTTGTACCTACTTTTCAACAACAAAATCGTGGTATATATATATATATATATATCTCCCTCTTGTGAGAAAAGAAAGTATGAATACATTAATTTCTTTTAAATTTCTCCAAATTATTATATTTTCTTTTAAAATTTTGCCCTGGTATATTGTAATTTGTTTTTTCTAACGAAACTACTTTGTATATAGCATTACTTCACTACTTCATTAAGATCTAATTAGTTAATGCAATGAACGAGCTATTGATTAATTAAAGTTGAAACAACTATCAGCTTATGTTTTTTTTTTATATGTTTAGGTTAATGCCAGCAAAAAAGCTCCTCTCTTATGGAGGAAATTTGAATTGGTATGGTTAGTTTTGTGAAAAATTGTTTGACATTATCGAGTTTAACGTGATCATTTTTGTTCCTAATTAATTAAAGTGCATCCAATAATTTGAAATATTTTCTTATATAATCCAATGCCCAAAAGTAATTTATGTTGCATTCAACAACTTAAAATAATTTTTAGATGCTTCTAACACCCTAAAGTATCTTCTATAACTTGGTGAAGAATACACCAAAAAAAAAAATATCTTAAGGTTATGGACACAAATAAATAAATGTTTTATGATACTAGATGCTTCAAAAAAAAAAATATTTAATTGTTTGATGTACTAAGAAAATACTTTAGAGTATTGTGTGCACCACAAATTATTTTGATATATTGGATATATCTGTAAAAATATTCTAGAGTACTAGATACAATTCAACCCTTAATATTATTCCCGCTTATCATTTTTTTGATGTTACAATCTCTTTTTAATATCTCTCATTAATATTATATTCCTCTCTTTTGCTTGTCCCATTTGAGTAAGGATATGTTTTAAAAAAAGTTTTCTAATAATATATATTTCTTAATTTTAACTAATTTTAATTGGTTTTTTATACTATGTAATATAAAAAATAACTAGAAGGAGTATGAAATATACTAGAGTCGTTGAGGGGTTAGTTTAATGGTTTTTCAATCTAACATTGTAGGTCGAGTTTATGCATATTTATGGTTATGTCAACCAATTTAGTTCATTTTCTATAAATATCATTTTAAAAAACGAAAATTGAATAATTGCGCGTGGAATTGAATGATATAAAATGTGAAAGTGTGGGAATGGCTATACGATCAAACATCAAAAACCACATATTTATTATATTTTAAATTAATAAATGCTTGGCCCACTTTCCATATTGAATCTTTCACTAGGCCCCTACCATTCATTCTCTTGCCCTAAAGCACCCTTCCCCCTTTTACTTATTTACAACTCTGTCCTTCATTCTCTAACATAAGAAAATACCTTTTCAATTTTTCAAATATAATTTTTAAAATTATATTTGATATTAAATTTGTGATATATATGATCACTTTTCTTAAAAAAAAATTATTCATTTTTCGGAAATCCATTTAGAAAATATTGATTCTATTACACAAATCAATAATTTCGATTTGTTTGCAAGAGAAACGAGCTTATTATTTGGTTGATTAAATTAATATTTTGTTAAACTGTTTTTAAAAAGGAGACATTTTCTCTATGTTCACAACTTTTATAATTATGAATATTTATGAAGAGTATAGTAGTATAGTAGTTCGTACGTATCTGTATTATTCAAAAATGATTTAGTCCTTGGTCTTACTTTTATCATAGCCATAGGTCCCAAATCATACTCGACAAAACCTTATAAAATGACACATATAAAGTGACATGTATTGCTTATGTAACTACATATCAGATTCCACATCAAACCATCATGTTAACATGAAAATAATAATAATATTAATATTAATATTAATATTAATATTAATACTAAGTTAACACATGTAACTAGCAAATACATAACACTTGACAAGTTCTTTGGAATAGTAATTAAATTATGGGCAATATGGCATCCTAATATGATTTTATATGAGAAATTAATATATTGATTACAAAACATACACTTAGTAATACTTGATGAAAATTTAATTTAAGAAGAAAAAAAAGCTATCTTTGTAGTAGAATTATTTCTTTATGTAGATAGCTAGGTAAATGCCTGACTCATCAGTCTAATCTAGTAAATAAAACTCTGATTGCCTATGAGATCTATTTTTTTTATTCAGGCTTTTAGCATACACTTAGTAATACTTGATGAAAATTTAATTTAAGAAGTTTATAAATTTAAGAATTAGTTTATTTCGTTAAATACATTAAGAAAAATATCACATGAGATAATACCTATAGTAAATTACATATTAGTGTCTATTGGCACAAATAATTTCAAAATATTTTATAAATTGCCATAAAAATTTATAAAAAAAAAACATCAACATGAACAATAATTTTACAAAATGACAAAATATAATATGGAAATTATAAAATTTCAAGTCGGGTTTGTTGTCTAAATTATATAAGAAATTCACTACGCTTCATAAACAATTCACAGCTTATTTTATGAAAAAAAAATTGATTTGAAACTTTGTAATTTCCAGGTTCTTTTTATGTTGTTTTCTCATTATCTTATATAGTGCTAATATGTTTTATTTTATTAATATAATGACATCCAAAAAATTTAGAAAACAAATGAACAGTGCCACTATCTTATATTGATTTAAGGGCTTTTTGATCGATTATTGATTTAGGAATTACAGTCCTTGGGTTTGTTGGGAGAAGACCCATTTTCAGAACAAAACTTAATATTATATATATATATGGGCGAAAGGTCAAATATATCCATCTACATTTATGAAAAATTCATCTGGTACCATATTAAAAAATGTGGTTCAAAAGTACCTATATATATATTTATATTACAAAAGAGTTCTTAAATGCCAGGGGCAGTTCAAATGTGGTTCACCTGGCACCATACTACTATAGACAACAAAATTGATGGAGGGAATGGAGATACCAGAATAAGTGAAATTAGGGGTGTTCACGGGACGGGACGGGACCGGGACGACCCCGTCCCGTCCCGTCCCGAAGAAAAGTGTTCGGGACGGGGTTTCCGTCCCGTGTCCCGTCCCGTCCCGAACTTGTCCCGGTCTCGATCGGGACGGGACGGGACCGGGACGGGACAGGCCTTGTCCCGAAACTTTTTCCCAATTAAAAAAATTGACCCAAAAATCTTTTTTTTTTTGCAGAGCAACACATTTAGTGGGTGATTTTATAGCATAATTAAATCTCCTCCAGTGCCATGAGCACTCCATATTAATACATAATAAACCAAAAACATAATAATTAGAGTAAAAAAAGTAGCAATAACTACACATTTAAATAGAGTTTAAAAAAACTTCAAATGTGATGTGTTACACAAAGAGCATAGTGGCAGCGGACAAGAAATTTGAGATCAATGAATGGTTGGAACTTAGTTTAGAAGTTAGAGTTATATATTTTTTAAAAAAAATTCATATATACTCACATATGAGACAGATGACACATGTATTTTTTTAAAAAAATTATGAACATACATATATATATATTCGGGACGGGACGGGATCGGGACGACCCCGTCCCGAGTCCCGTCCCGTCCCGAAGCGGTACTCTGTCCCGTCCCGGTTCGTCCCGTCCCGAAAATTTTCGGGACGGGACAATCCCGTCCCGAAATGGCCGGGACGGGACGGGACGGACCGGGACGGGACAGAGTTGAACAGCCCTAAGTGAAATTGAGGGGAAGGATAAATTATCACTTTAAAACAAATTAATTCTTACCTAATAGTAAAATCGACAACCATAAAACCTACGTCCAAGTTTTCCTTTTGTCTATGCTGTCCAATAAGAAGCAACTAAGTTGTGATAGTATAACCTCACCAAATCTTCACACTCATCCTCTCTACTGGGTACTGTTGAGTGGGCCCGTTTAGTAGGACCCACAACTGATAGTTAACGCAGTTAGTAGGAACAAACAGCCCTGACATTTAATATGGTGACATGTGAACTTTTTTGTAATATATATAAGTACTTTTGAACCACATTTTTTAATATGGTGCCAGTTGAACTTTTTGTAAATTTACATGGGTATAATTGACCCTTTGCCACACACATATATATATATACTATGAACATTTTGTTCTAGTTATTATAGACTCCCTGCTCCAATGACCAATGTCTATTGATGGCGTTTGTGCAGTCTTTATGAAATTTGTGAAATAAGTTTTATTTTTTATATATTAATTATTTAAAAATACTTCATTTTTATATGTAAAAATATTCCATTTTAATTATACTTAGCTTATTCTTTTACCTATTATAAGGCACTTTCTAGAATTAAATTGGAGGAATGTGGTGATAGAAATGGTTTGCTAAGAAGATATTGGATGTGATTTTAGGTGAATAGGAATGTGGACCATATGCAGAGGAGGCTATTTGAAGGGGTTCAAGAGCTATTGGTGATAGAGTGGGATGCTAGTTTGAATTGGTGTAGTCGGGATGTAAAAGTTGTAGTTTATAAGTTGGCTATGAAAACTATAAAAGAATTTAAAGGAATTGTTTGATTTAGCTCACCGTTGTTTGCAAGATATGCTGATGGACAATGGTTTAGGCTAGTTGTTTTACTCTTACAAAAAAAGTGGTTCTTATAATATAGGTCATTATAACAGGCATATGGAAGTACTTTTAAAAGTGTTCTTGAGTTAAAAAAAAGTTTGAAGGCATGTCTTCATCCTGATGAGACCAATGATCTAATAATTGTAACAAAAATATAAGTCACATTAGATAATATGCTTTTTACCTTCAATTTCGATTTGTAAAAAGTCAATTGAGATATAAATTACTTTTGCCAACGTTAATAAATAACAAGCCTTTAGCTTCCTTCTTGTGTTCTTTTCCTTTATATTAAAAGAAAGACTTAAAGTAGTCTTATAGTCTATTGGTGTGCCGATGACCTTTTAAATTACATGTTGGATCCTACTCATAAACCTAGTAAAAACTACTTGCTCCCTCAATCCATAATATAAGTAATATGAGAGTTTTTTTGTCCACTTTATAAAAAGTAACATTTCAAAGTCAAGATAATAAATATCTGATTTTCATTCTGTCCTTGCATATTAAATGTAAAGAGGGGAGAGAGAGAGTGTATGTATGATAAATGATACTCTCCTTGTCTTTATTATAAGGCACCAACTACCAATTCTTACAAATTAAGGAAATGGTAGTTAGGTAATGAAATTTATGCTAAATTGATCATTTTTCCAACTTCATCCCTCTATTAATCCATCTTTTCAATTTTGAACCTCTATTAATAACAAGGGTAGGGTGGGAAAATAACAATTAATGCGGCGGTTGATACTTTATATTTAGGACAAAACTTTTTTTTTTCTAGTAGGTGCCTTATAATAAGGATCAGAGGGAGTATAAGAGTAAAATTGGAAAACGACATTAAATTTACCTATATTAAATGACCCATTATATTTTATTGTTTTATGTAAAATAGTTTACTACTTCTTATAATATAGATAAGGAGGAGAACAATATACAGAGAGCATATGTATGTTGGTTGATGATTGTGAGCATGCTTGGAATGGCTTTTTCCCCCAGAAGATCGAACTGTTAGCCATAAGTCAGTTTTTGATTTTTTATGATGTTTGAGTTGGCCTTTTTGGAGAAGAGCTTATGGTTTCTAATGTGCTTTTAAGAAAAAGCTGGAAATTAGAGCTTTTGGCTTATGACTTTTGGCTTCTGTGGGCTGGAATGATGAGTCCAACGCCTTTTGTTATGTATTATTTAATAAAGTGGGTGAAAAATAAGACTATTAGACCTCTAAAATTCTAAAATAAGATATGTTCTTTTAATCTAAAATTTCCTTTTTATCTCCAAAAATTTACCATAATAATCTCTAACTATTTTCTCCCACAATATCTTCCTTTGAGTTAAAAATATAATTGTTTCAAATTATTTTCTTTAAAATAAGAGAGAAACTAAGCCTTTAAAATCTTCAAAAAGCCCCAAATTTCACTTTTTCTTTCTAAACTACTCATTTCGTCCCATAATATAAAGTCCATTTTTGAATGATTTTGTCCCATAATATAAGGTCCTATTTGTAACACCTAACTTTTTCTACTATATTATAGCGTTTTAATTGAATTACAACCACTTTTCATTGTCAGTAGCCCAAAAATACGAAAAATTTAAAAAAATTTCTTTTGAAACATTAACCTAATCTTCTTTTTGTTGTAATGGGCTTTTCTGACAAATTGGACAATTTAAAACCTTTTTCTAAACACAGTAGTTCATAAAACAATTAAAAGTACATTTACTCTCCTGTGGTACCTATTCTTTATTCGTAGTACTTAGAGAATTTGAATGATTTAATAAATTTATACAATTCTATTTTTTAGGCTTTCTGCTGTTAACTTAATAATTTAATTTTATATCATATACAAATAACCCTACTAAAATATTCAACTTCTCAAATCATCATCTTATTCTCTTCATCTCATCTTCGTTCAGCCTTCCTGCCTTATCTCAACCATCTTACCATCTACCAGCTTCTCTGAAAACAGCAGTTCAACATAGTTTATGTCATTAACTGTAAATTTCATGCATGCATTGTCATGTATACATTTTATAAACCTTTACAAATAATGATAGCATTTATCCTATTAATCTGGGTGCGATCTGCACCTACCAACCACCGATAACGATATTTTCGTTAACTAATGGAGGTTCTACCTACAGGACTTCTCATTATAACATTTAAAGCTATAACGTAACTGATCTGGCAAAGGGGTGGCGAACCATTTAAGCCTTGGAGTACTCCAAACCAATGTTGTAAAAGCTGAACCGGAAGACGAACTGAAAAGGGCAGCTGGTCACGGTTTACACTGTCGAATCGGTCGGATCGACGATCAGACCGATGACGTAATAATTAAGGAAATAAATATATGACTTTTTAATAAACCTTACAAATAAACATATTCAAAAGTTTTGATGCATATTTCTCAAATACTAATTCCCAACATTTTGAAATAATTAAAAATTACATAATAATAAGTAAAGAATACCTAATACCAAATTACCAATAATAATGATATATCAAGTCAACAGCCTAACAAGTAACAAAAACAAGCATGACTTCATGGCTTATCAAACATTGGTGGACCTCGATCAATTTGGGAGATAAACCTAATAAGTTTGGGATTTGGGAATATAATTTGGGTTTTTCTTTTAATTATTTTGAGCTTTTTTGGCCTTGATTATATTTTTTTAAGCATTTTGTGTACTTCAAATTGAGTCGTCCGATTTTCAGAAACCCGCCCCGGTTTCTGATTTAACTCTTGCTTCCGGTTCAATGTCCGGCTGAAAGCGATCCGATCCGGCCTGACCTACTAAACGGCCAAACCATGAAGTCCGGACCGATTGGTGTGCCTGACGACGGTTGGACCGGTCCGACCGCCAGGTCCGGTTCTTACAACCATGCTCCAAACATGAAAGGAATAAAAGACATACCATTTATATGCAACATGTATTACAAAATTATACATGCAATTGAGTGTAATGAGATAAACTGCTACGTGGCTTTAAACCTTATTCTTATACAGCCTCCCTTCCTTCGTGATGCTTCGAAGAACCAACCCCATTATCTTTTCCTATAATTACATATAATGGATAATACATTAATATCTTGACTTATTTATAGTTGTTCAACGTCTCTCACGATCCTATGTAATTATTTCTACCCTTCTTATTTCTAATATATGTTTATATCATTCCTTTTGGTAAGACTAACTCCAAATACTCATCAACACAGTTTATAGCACAAAGATTCAATTTAAATTAATAGAAATTGCGTTTCTTGTTCTCATAACTTAATTCAGTCACCCTGAGCTATTAATCAACATTAATCCTATGATATCTTTATTACAGAAATCCCAAACACAATAATAACAACAACAATAACGGCAGTGACAATGCATCAAAACAGTAATCAAATCCTTATAGAAGTCTTCGAAATTCCAGTCTAATTTATCATAGCAACATTAATGCTTTAATGACAGCCAGTAAAAGCAACCAGAATTGTATTATGACCGAATCTAATTCAATTTTAACTCACACTTGACAAGATGCTACTAACAAAAGTTGTATGCTAACCAAAAGTACAAGAATCCCAAGGACCAGCCTCCAAAAGTCCTTAAAACAGTCGCCTATAATCGTATTTAATAACTTATTTTGTCTAATTAAATCGACCTTAAAGACTATAATTTTCTCTTAATTCAAATCAGTTTCCAATGGTCACATCATTTCTCCCAAATTCATAATAACTACTACACTCTATCTTATCCAAGCTTCAAAATCAAACCCATAATACCCTATTCTTACTTTCTAACTAAATTTAAACATCAACACTAAAATCTGGTTCAATCTTTAATAATCAATCAACTCCCAACCTTTCCAACTTCACTTGAATTAATTATTCGTCTAAAATATCATATTTTATAAAATTCCAACATACACTATCAAAACCAAGTACATACCTCAAAGATCAACTCCATTACTTAAACAAATGTCTTCTGTGATCCATTTAAAGTTTCACAGTCACATATATACCTATTTAAATCCATTTTCCCAATCCCAAAACAGAATATAAAATCAATCATATTTCTTATTCTCAATGTTTGACCAATAATTTTTATAAAAATCTTTTCGTAAAGACCCTAGTCATTCACACATCTACATATATATACTCACTCCTACTTAATACAAAATTTCAATAATAAATCAATCAACAACGTAAATCAAGCCGATTAAATCTCCTAACATTCCAACATCATGGTGCACAACATATAATTATCTTATTTTACCTCTACAACCCTTGAAATAGTTACCATATTCTAAATCATCACTTTAAGAGTCAACTCCCTCCCTTTGAGTCTAGAATTAATACTTCACATGTCCAAATTCTCAAGCCATCTTCATAAATCAATTCCTCATTGCTACTTTCTCTTTATACATAATGAATAACCCCAATTGTCCAAGCATAATCACTTTTCCAGGCCAATTTATCAAACTTTCCATCAATTTCACCATAAAATTCCATGTCAAAACCACTCTTAATCTGAGAATAAAATTCAACCTTTAACCTACTTCAAAAATCATCGACAGAACAGAGCAAAGAAGAATCAGTTTTAAGCCTTTAATTATTATCAAATTAATCCTTTAAATATCTTGAACAATTTGTTTAATATTTGAAGACTCCAAACATCAACTATATTTTTGAGTCACCATTATTTTAAATCATCAAATACCTCAAACTCATAGTCCTAGCCTTCCACTTTCTCATGCTTAAATAACAATCACTACTATGTATTCTAAATACTATGTATTCTAAAAGGCTTGCTTCTCTTCTTATATTTCCAATTAATATCTAAAAACCTCAAATCAGACTTCTTTGAACACTACCCATACTACAAGAAATGTTTCAGATTCAAGATGAGCAGATAAATCATCTTTATTAGTTCCCTAATCTTTGGCTCCATCATTAACTAAATATATCCAACTGTTCACTATAAAATCCCCTTAATCCTTGAGAAATCATAGCTCAGATTCAGATATGATCAATCAGATATCCTAACAGGGAACCTTCAAATCCAAAACCACCAAGAAGAAAATCCATCATTAGATTACCAACCAAACTTTAATTCTACTAAACCAACAACTAACAGTAGCTTAAATAAATTCTAATTCAAGTTTAATAGTATCCAAATTTCTCCCTCTATAAATTGGAATGATTGTTGCCTCCACCGACATGAAAAGCCATCATCCTAAAGTCTTCTTCAACACCAAACACAACTAAACACCATATTAATCCCATCCCCAATTACCCTTTACTTCTCTTCCTTTTTATCACACACATTCCCAACTTAATTTTCTCTATATACCTCAAGATCACCTTCCATCTCAAATTACTAACTTCCATTGAGAACTAAACTATCCCTTACCTTAAAGCAACTTCCATTTCAACTTAACATCACATAGAATAAAACTTCAATTTCAAGCTCAATATTAACTAATTTCCTTCCTCTTTTCCCCTTCTAACAGCCACACAAAACAACTAAAAAGGAAGAAAATTTTACCAACACAGAACTTCAGTCATCCATAATAAAATTTCAATTTCAACCTACCACCAACGAATCCCCTCTATCACTGTTACAACCAAATAGAACAAGGAAAGAAAAGGAGAAAATAAACATAGTTTCATCTGCAAAATGGAAATCAACCATATACAATCAATACCACTTCCTTTATTCCTTCATCATGCTCGGAAACGAAATCATAGAGGGAAAAGAACACAATTTCACTCCCTCCCCTGTCATTATTCCCGCCGGCAGAACAAGCAGAGAAGGAAAATAATTGAACAATTAACATCCCATAATTAACTAACATCAATCCCCTCTTTCCCTCATCATCATTCTCAAAAGCAAAGTCACAGGGAACAACAATTCAATGAGCAAAGAAGTCGGCGGAACAGAGAAAGGAGGAACAGAAATGACGAACCAAAAATTTCAGCATACAAAGCATTCTATGACCCTAAACTCACTCCTAATCACGTTTAATTAAGCTTTCAACCGATTTCCACCCAAATTCATCAAAGAGGGCGACGGTGAACAGTGAAGAAATTTGGGGTTCTTAGAGCAATCCGATCAAACTCACTTTCTTTCTCAAAATCACCCCATGAATCATTGAAAACAAGGACCAAACATCATTTATATGAAATTAGAAAGCTTAAAAACCCCCAAAACCTAATTGATTCTTCCCCTCAAACTCGCTGAAATCGAATGAGAAGAAGGAAAAGACGGAGGAATGGAAGCTTACCCTTAGTGACTCGAGCTTTGGACGCGTTTTAGAGCTCTTCACCGCCATGGATGGAACACGTGGGAGTGTATATATTGAAAAGGGGAAGTTGATATTTTTAATGGGTGTTTTACCATCTTACCCTTCCTTTTATAATTGGAGATATTTTCAACTAGAGGCAGATATTGTCTTTTTCCTTTCCTTTTTTTCTATTTTGTCCTTAAATGGTAATTTTATTTACCATTACCATATTCAAATAAACCTGAATTTATCCCCAAAATAATTTCTCTAGATATGCTTTAATTTTTAAATTTATTTATAAGGCTTTTTAAATATCAAATAATACCCTAAGGCTCTAAATATTCCCTTATTTAAATTCATCTTCTAATTATTTTTCCTCAATTAATAAAGAATATAAGTCTTACAAATTATTAAAAATACATTTGGCCTCCTGAATTTATTTATAAGACTTTTTAATTTATAAATGCCACCCCAAGACCTTAAATAAGTTCTTATTATCTCTTTTTAAAAATTTGGGGTGTTACACTATTTGACTTTATTTGGATAATAAATGCTTTTTTCCTCATTCTACCCATGCATTAATTTTCCCACACATTTTTTTCATCTTCTTTTCATAATTACCCTCTCTCTTACTCATTTATAAATAAGGGCACTTTTGAAAAAATGGTATATTTTCTACACATTTATTGATTTTAACTAACTTTAACTAATTTTTTAAGAACCCGCAATTCAGTTAAAAAGACCTTATATATTGGGACTGGGGGAGTATAAGAATAAATGCATATTATATATGTATTATTTAATAACAATAATATCATTTTTAGTAATTTTTCATCTAAACTTGCTTTTCAAAATAATCATCCAAACATATTTCTAAAAGTTAAATTGAAAAAATGTTACTTCTATCATTACAAATTTAAACATAAATCACTTAATATAATATAACTTTTATCCAATCTTACTTTTAAAAAAATCAAATTAAAAAAAAATAATTTCTCAGAAACCAATCCCAACACATCTTGTATTATTGTGAGGGGCAGAAGAGGAAGAGAAGAGAGAGTGAAGGAGACAGATGAAGATCAAGTGGATGAGTGGGGGAGGAGAGAGAAACCTTAATGGAGACAGGGGTCTTGTCAGTAGTCAATGAAGGCCCACTAACCAATATCCATCATCACTACTCACACCTAAACTTCTTTCATTCATAAAATGACAAACAAATAAGAACCTTTCAATTTTATTATTTGTTTTCTTTTCATTGTGGGGAAAGAAACACAAGCTGATTGGTCACACCCAGATAAGACGTCAATGCCCACCACTGTCTTCCCCCTTCCCCACCCTCCAATAATTAATAATATTGAATCCTATAATTGAATCCAATGTAGTACCCTTTCCTATTTGGGCTAATTTCCTCATTCCCTAACCTTAACACCCCATATCTTTTCCTCTTACTATTCCATTTTGGGCTAATTTGTTCAGGCATATTCTCTCCCACCAAATATGGCATACAAACATCAAAATTTATTCTTTTCGGAATATTTTTCTTTCCAAAACTAGTAACCTTGATGCTGATATACGTAGATAGCCATTTTTTGCCGACAAAAAGTAAATAATTTTTTTACTATAATTAAATAAGATTTGAGAATTGGCTATATAAACTGGAGTAGCTTTACCAAATATTCCCTTTTTAGTTATATATAAAGGCTAAACAAAATTATGCAATTTAAAAAAAATGTTAAAAGTAGTTAATAATAATAAATTTGTGATGGGGCATAAAAGTGAGAAGAATATGATAGAAATGAGTATGGAAGAGAATGTAACTTTTAGAGAGAGAGAGAGAGAGTATTAGTGCTGTCATTCTCTATCATCTTGGAAACATAAGTGATAAATCTCAATTCACCTTCTAATTACTACAATATTAAAAAATAATGAGGGGTAAAATCAGAAAAACTCATTAAATATTCTGATAAACTCTAGACAGACTCTTATAAAAAAGAGACAAACCCATTCAAATTTTAGGTTTATATATAGGAACGGAAGGAGTACATAATCTTCATTCACATATACTCAAATTTGAGATTTAGTTCTCAAACACTCATAACTACTTCCAATAGCACCAAAGTCAACCAGTCAACTAGTGAAAGTAAATGTTCCTTTTGGTTTTATATAAGACACAAATATTCTACCAACACATATATAGTTGGTCTAGTAGTGTAAAGCCCCGATAGATCCTTTAAGGTCTCAAGTTCTAGTCATAGAGGAGACACTTGTATCGTCAGGAGAAGCTACGAACTCCGAAAATTGAGTAGTCTGTTGCTCGGATACATGATAATAATATCCAGAAAAGGCGTTGATTGCCAGTTAATATATAGAAAAAAGAAACAAATATCCTTTTTTTTTGGATAAAATTGGTTAAAATTATTTAAAGATAATTATTGTGTAAAAATATATTTATTTATCAAAAACACCTTATTTATGGAGAATAAAAACGGAATCAATAATTAATTATTTTACCAACATCTTGTATTTTTAGACAAGAGGGAGTTCTTTGATATTAACATTTTTTAAATTTATTCTTTTAAAACAATTGATAAATATTTTTTATTTTTTTTGGATTTATCCACCTGTATCCGGCGTTACTACCAACTGACTAATCTGATTCGCGGGAGTTTAGGCCTATAATGGGGGAACCTCACTACCTTCAAGTAATTATTGCGTCTACATATACATAGGGCTCAAACTCAATATCATTGATTAAGTTAGAACAATCCATAGCCAATTGATCTAAACATTAAGTAGTGATAAATATTCTTTATTCTCAATGGAACAAAGCACATGATATTTTCCCACTATCAAAGTTGGAACTTGGGATTCTATCGGGAAAAAAAAGATGGAACTTGGGAGCATATTTGCATGTCACATATTGCTTTCTTATAAAGTAAAAACATATCAAAACAAAAATAGGATGGTTGAAAATATATTAACATAATTCAAAATCTAGATGACTTATTCCTCTTTCTAAAAGAGCATCTCGCAACAAACTGTCTTGGACCACCAATAATGATTCTGATAAAATAGCTTATAATAATGGATCTAAAAGAACAAAAAATAAATTGCATTATTCTCTATACATTGAAAATAATACTAGTATATAAATTTTATGAATAATATTCATACGCACACATATATTGATAGATTTATAGTCCGAATTTCCAATATCATCTGCATAGAGAAAATCCCACAAAAATATATTTGAAAGTGGAAAAGGATAAATAAGTCCCTTAAATTTTAAAAATTTCATATTAGACCTAGGGAGGAAAATGGGGATTTCTAAATCTTAAAAAGAGACACAAATACCCCTTAACTTGTCAAATTCATATTAATAATTTATGACTCCAACTTTTTGCTTTAGGAATTGATAAAACACATCTCAGGAAGTCCTTTTCACAAGGTCAACATAACACTTTTCAATTTGATCATGAAGATTTTTAAGTTCATGTTAGTAAATCATAACTCTAACTGTTGATGATATTTGTATCTTTTGGTAATAAATGAAAACCCCAGAATCCTCCTGTAGTCTAATTTGAGTTTTTTTAAGTTTAAAAAATTGATTTGTTCTTTTCCATTTTAAGGGATTTTTGTGAGATTTTGACTATAAATTATTAGATACGTCTAGATACATTATCCACAATTTGTAATATAATAATAAATTATATAATTTATTATATGATGAGACAGTTTACAAATTTTATAATTGATGATACCCAATTTTTTCTACCAATTGATAGTGATTGAATAAGCATTTATAGTATGTTGGAAATACTTGGATGCGACCAGCGCCACCTCACGCCTTGCTTTTTACTTTTTTGGATCTACACTACACGCCTTATTAATTACAATAATGGGATGGGATGGGATGGGATGGGATGGATACATTTTCATTTGTTTATAAAATGAAAATGAAAAGTTATCAACATATATCATAATTCAATCTACCAATTTTATAAAAGGAGAAAGTGATCTAACTACCACTAATAATATATTAGAATTTTAAAATTGTCCCTAAAAATAATTTAATTTCTAAGCTATTCTGGAATTCAGTTTTTCTTTTGCGAAATAACTTAATTACCTGTAATGAAATTAGTTGTATTTTTCATTGCTTTAGTTGCTATTGTCATTGATATTCAACATGAAATTTTTGTGAAATCAACTGTCAATATATTAGTAGTTGACATTTGCTAAGTCAAAACTGTTATTGTTTCATACAGTATTGTAAAAGTCGGACTAAACGGTGAGCTGGAAAGGTAAGTAGGGTACGATTCGCAAGCTGGGTCGATCGGATTGACTGTCGAACTAATGGCGTAATAATTAATTAAAATAATATTATATGGATATATAAGTGATACAACCATATGAAATAAATATGAAATACTAATATAACTTTAAAATAAACATATTCAAGAGCTTTTATGAATATTTTTCTCAAAAATCAAGTTATAAAATGTGAAATCATTAAAGATCGTGATTTGATTAATACATAAAGGGAGCAATGGGTATTTATGGACAAGACAAGAGTTGGTTTTTTATGGGTAGATACATGTATTTATTTTTTTCTAGCATTTTCTAAGTAAGTTATTAAGGTCATTCGGTTTTTTTAAAATAGTTCCGGTTCACAGTTGAACCTCGGTTTCCGGTCCAATAGGTTGTCTCAAGCGGTCTTATACGACTAAACATTTAAAACGTTGAACTATTCAAGCCGAGCCGAAGGATACTCCAGGTGACGGTCGGACATGTTTGACTGTCTGGTCCATATTTTACAACATTGTTTCATACTTTAAACTAAGAGTATTTTAGTAAATTTCTCTATAAATTTAATCTCGTACTAATTACTTTGATTGGGATATTTCGGGGATCTAAATGGGAATTGCAAGTTTGGGAAATTTTTATACTTTTCTTTCCTTTATAAATTTAGAGTTTCTCAATTAATAGGTTTCTTTGTCGAATGAGTTTTTTATTTTTTTTAACTTACCAACTTTTTTTTTACCAAAACATGGATATCAACTACTACAACAAAATAAGTAAAGGCTAAAGTATACTTTTAGTCCTTTATGTTTATATCAAGTATTCTTTTAGTCCTTTAAGTTCAAAAAGTACACTTTTGGTCCCTTAAGTTCAAAAGGTTCCCTTACGCCATTAGTTTCATTTAACGGAAAATGCCGACTCAACAAATTTAAACAATGATTTTATAGTTATATGCTAACAAAATATGATTAAATTTTAATTATTTAGTAGAATCATTCTTATATTTTAAAATTTGGCCATTTTTATTAATATGTAATTGTAAAATCACTATCTAAATTTGTTGATTAGCATTTTCCGTTAAATAAATCTAACGGCATAAGCGAAAAAGGATTAAAAGTACACTTTTCGAACTTAATGGACTAAAAGAAGGCTTGATGCAAACATAAAGGGTTAAAGATCAGATTTGCCCCGGAAGTATGCACAGTGGATCACATCTGGCCCGGAAGTTTTTTTTGGCTTAAATATGCCCTCGAAGTATGAAAATGGATCATATGTGTAACATTAACTCTCTAATTCCACTATTAACCACTCACAATTCAACATTAAAAACGTTTATATAGCTAACTATGTTAGAAAAAGGAATTAATTTAATAAAATAACTAACATAGTTAGAAAAAGATCTTTCCATAATACTTAGATATTATTTTTTTTTAACTCAAATCTCAACTCTAATCTCCGTCATCACAATATAATTTTCTTCTCAGTACAATAACAGAAAATTACATTATCCATGATTAATCTCCACACATCATCCTTAAAATACCATACCATAATAGGTATTATACAATAATTTTCTCCCAGAATAATAACAAGGTTCAGCGGAAGCATCATACAAATATGATCCTAAATGTGGCAATACCTCCTGTCCTTCTGGTCCAGAGTATCTCACGATATCAGTGAGAAGTTCCCAGATCCTTCCCTTGACCTCCTACTTCGCTCCTAGGACCTGCAAAAGTGAGATCAACGGGGGTAGCCCCAAACGCAACCACTGACTACTCATCTAAGTGCGGTGTGTGCTAGCAAGGTGTCCAGTGGAATACATATATGTATATATACCAGTTCCAACAGCATGCTCAGGTATTCACATATAATGCATATCTTGGTCCCAAATATCTTTCACAGTTTATAAGTACAAAGTAATCCATCCCAAATCATCTCCAAAAATAATATATATCATTAATAATCACAACAACCCAAACGAATCCTAATAGAAGCGTTGGGAAAACATGTGGGACCAGTCGGGACCTTCCACCCGCCCCTGATCACCACGGTACAATTCACGAGGGACTTTCTACCCTCCCTGAACCGCACCACGGATTAGAAGGATCTCCGTCCTGTCTGAATCCGTGAGGGGCGATCTCCCCTCTTACGTCTTTTTCTCCTTTATTTCCCATAATATATCAATTAGTCCCTGTGGCGCAACAGGGTACCTCATCACGTGATGGCACAATTTCCAATTCACCGGTGTCACATACACAAATAATTTCTCACAAACAACACATCGATATGCAACACCACAATCAGGCACCAGGCCTTCCAGTATTTTCAGAATTTACATATATATGAAATAGTTTCCAAAATCATATATATTTCAGTTTAAAATATTTCAAATCACAAATTTATGCCATTTCAAAATAATACTCCACAGGACATTTATTATAAAAATATTAATATTCCAAAATCTCATTTTCATATCTCATCAATCATCAATTGATAATCATATCTCAATTGTGATTCAAAATCTCATCTCCATATAGCATCATAATTGTCAAATAATAATATTTCAAATTACTTACTAACACTACACACACACATAAACAAGCAGATAGCGGTTACCTGATAGCTGGCACCAATCTCACAATAGTGCAGCTCCCCCGTGCTAACTTAGTGCAATTCAAGCACTACACAACCATACATACAACCACAATTAATTATTTATCCAACAATTTCACATGTTGGAAAATAAATTACTTACCACCCTTTCTTTGCCCTTACTTATTTTAAATTTCTATTTAACATTTATTCTCCCTTTCTATCTCTATAATTTATCTCTACTCCATTTATACATATATCCAAAATTATTAATCTTTCCAATAACTATTTATAAAATTCCTTAACATTCAATAATCCCTCAATAATTCTTTAGGTGCAACCCCAAATCAAATCAATTAATTAAATCCCCTCATATGACCTTAATAAACATCTAAAAATCATCAATTTACCCATAAGCACCTCGAATAATTTAAAAGCCCCAATTTCTAAAACTTTCATAAATCCAAAAATTCCTAATAATTAGGAAAACTTCCAACAATGAAAAATCTACTCAGAAAAACTCATAATCAAGGCCTAAGCTTCAATTTATTAATTTTAGGACTCCCAAAAATACCAACTTAGACAAGGTCTAATTTTTCAAGTATAACAAATCGAAAAACTAATGACATAGAAATGTAGAGGAGACTTACGGGGTTCCAAAAATGTACTTAGTTGGCGAAAAGCTTACTATTCCTATATCAACGAGCTCTGATAAGTCTAATAATAGGAATATATATGGTGGAAAGAGAGAGCAAGAGAGAGAGAGAGAGAGAGTCGTGAGAGAGAGAGACGAAGGAATGAAGAAGGAACGGTGAAGGTGTGTGTATATATAATAATTGATGAATAGTAAAATAATAATATAATATAATATAATATAATAATAATATATTATATTAATAATATAATATAATATATATAAATAGTAGTTGAATGTGATTGGTTGAGGAAATAATAATTGATGCACAGTAAAAGTTTTTGGCGAGGAAAGGAGTGTCGGCAGAGTGGAGAATATACTACTGGGCCCTAAAATTCTTAAATAAGATATTTCTTTTGAATAAAAAATTTTCTTTTTACTCTCAAAATTTTCCCATAATATCATTTATTTATTTCCTCCCATATTAACCTCTTTTGAGCCTAAAAATAATCTCTCCCAAAATTATTATCGTCCAAATAAGGAAGAAACTAGGCCTTTAAAATCCTTAAAAATACCTCAAAATCCTTCACATATTCTCATAATCCATCCTTTCTCATTAATAAATTCCTATTTACCCTCATAAATCCTCAATTAATTTTTTAGGATGTTACAATATGTGCCCTCGAAGTATGAAAATGGATCATATTCGCCCTTCAGCCCTTAAAATATTAACGGTCAACGTCCACTATTTAACGGTCAACGTGAGCTTTTTAACGGCTGAAGGGCGAATATGATCCATTTTCATACTTCGAGGGCATATTTGAGCCAAAAAATACTTCAGGGGCAGATATGATACTTCTTGCATACTTCAGGGGCAAATATGACCCTTAACCCTTTTTTTTGATCCAATTTTGCCCCAAAAGTGTGTAAAGTGTATCATATTTACCCTTTACCGTTAAAAAACTCACGTTGACTGTTAAATAATTGACGTTGAGAGTTAATATTTTAACGGTAAATGGCGAATATGATTCACTTTGCACACTTTCGGGGTAAAATTGGACCAAAAAAATACGTCTGGGGCACATGTGATCCACCGTGTATACTTTCGGGGCAAATATGACATTTAACCCCAAACATAAAAGACCAAAAATATACTTTAAACATAAGTAAATAACACGAAAATAAACAACCTCAATTTAATCAAAGTCATGTGGGGTTCCCTCCCTATTATGAATGAACACTATTTGCAAAAGCTTTGGGACATCTATATAATATATATATTTTTTTGACAAAAGGACAATTTATATTAAAAGATAAAATGATTACAGCAAGTCATATAATAATACATAATAAGCCCATCATAAACAAAATAAAGAAAACTGAAGAGCAAGAAAGATGAAATATATAATGGGCCTCCAACATGATCCAAAGAAAGAAGACCGTTGTATAGCTACCAATCCAAGGACAGTCTGATGAAAGATGTCCACAAAGGTGAAACCTCAAGACAAGTAAGGTAACATCTGGGCTACTTGAAAAGATAGATAAGGCCTTCAATTGATCGTTGAAGAGAAAACCCAACACACATAATATAGCAAACCACACACTAACATATAGAAATATAGATGGGCTCAAAAGGCACAAAATTGAAACCGAGGCCATAGGATTAGCTGAAAAGATTATGCAACAGTGGTCCAAATAAGCTCAAGCCCATATATTAATGCTGATCGAGCAATTCTGCAGAATGAAGCTAGGAAGAAAATCGAAGATGAGATAAAAAAGAAAAGAGGGGTTCCTCTCCCGTTGATAAGAGTCCTAGCTGGATACAAAAGGAAAGATACGCCACTAGGTTATAGAGGTAACCCGTAGGTTATAGAGGAAAGCTTGAAAAGCTTTGTGAAAGCAGAAATGCCAGAAAAGCAACCAAGCAACATACTGAAACAAACCCAAAAAACAGAACAAACTGAAAACAAACACACATATAGATATATATTGCAGCAGTATCCAAAAATGAGTTACTTTGTGGTTGCAATAAACAAAGTCACTCAGAGATGAAAACTTCATAAGTGAGAGACGAGTTTTTGCGGCTGAAAACTCCAAAAAACCCAGTCGCAGATTAAGAGAAGTAGATACCCGGCCATTTTCAGAAGTACCTTCATTGAGGGTAGATCTTGGACTATTTGGATTACCTGAAAAAGCTCGGATACGCATATATGTAGAAGTAAACCTATTGTGGATTAAAGGACTGCCATTAACATCTCGAGGATAAGAGATACAAAGAGCACGAGAAATGTCACGAAGATGATGCCAAAAGGATGTGATTGGAAGCAGAATGTTATAACCTGCAGCATTGAGTGCTTCCCACCGAGAATCCATCAGATCATGCATGCGGCAGACTCCATAAATCCATCGAAACCAAGAATTGGCAATTGGCATATAAGCATTAACATGGGGATTAAAATGAACTACAAATCTGAGGTCACCTGAGATGATACGTAATGAGGTCAAACCATTACGTTCTAAGCCCCTTAGAAACATGCAGAACTCCAATTCATCATACCTAACAAAAAAGCGATGGTCCATAAGATTGCAATAAGACGTTTTGTTTTTTGAAGTAGAAACAGAGGACCACTGAGTTCGCCATGCAAAAGAGTGAATGCCTTTGGGACATCTATATAGAATGTAAGATCTGGAGATATTTGCACAGCTTTTTTTGGCAAGAAGATTTGTAGCTTCATTTTGTTCTCAGGAGGACACCTTTATAATCACGCCCGAGCCAAGCTATAGAAACTAATGATTCTCTCAAAGCAATCCAGCATTTTCTTTAAACAATACAACATGATGATTGATCCACTTAAGACTTCCTCACAGTCACTCTCTACCTCAACAGCCAAAAACTCTGCATAATTCTCTTTTTAAACAATTTAAAAGAAGTGAGAATAAGGATTTATTGGAAAGATATTTAGAAATAAAGGGCTTAAACAAAGGTTTGCAATTGATCTTTCATGTTGTACAGTTGTTTTCATTGTTCTGCTCCTTTTCTTCCATATTCTACAATTTAGATTTTTTCCTCGAATACGCTCGCCATTAGGTTTTTAATCCTAAATTTTTTCTTGAAGTTATTCTTATAAGTTATAACATGAAATTAGTATTATTTCTCAAACAATAATAATATTTTCACTCAATTTTCACATGAATCATGAAAAGAAATATTCTATGACAGGTTTTTCTTATTCATTACTTAAACTGCAACTAACTTTCATAAGTAACTTCATGTTATAAGTTTATATACTTCTTAATTTTGGAAAATTATAATAAATAAGTTTAAGATCCTGTGATATATATTATGGACCAAATATGAAGAGGTTTTATCCACCTTTCCATTGGTATATTCTTTGGTGTGCATTCTGTAACACCTAATTTCTTTATTACTATATTATAACATTTTAATTGATTTATAACCACTTTTATAAATATCAGGAGCCCAAAAGTACGAAAAATTAATTTTTTTCTTTCTTTCCAAACACCAATCCAACTTTATTTAAGTTGGAATGAGCTTTTCTGACAAATTAGACAATATAAAACTTTTTACAAAACAGAGTTGTTATTAAAACAATTAAAATAACCCGAGTCTACCTAGTGTACTTACTTCCTAATCTTATAAGATATACATGTAAGCTATACCAAAGTAGTAATCTGCTATAGTACAAAATATAGCAGGCATTCCTGCTTCTTCTGATACTACCTTATCCCAAAAGCCTTTCTCCTCTTTGTTTCACTGAAAATCAAAAGTTCAAAATAGTTTATTTCATACGTTGATATTATCATATACACTCATAAACTTATATAATAAATCTGTGCAAATAATGAAAGTATTTAACATTTTAAGTTGTGTGCCATAAGCATATACCAACCATTAATTGTAACATCCTAAAAATTAATTGATGATTTGTGAGGGTAAATAGGAATTTATTAATGAGAAATGATGGATTATAAGAATATTTGAAGGATTTTGAGGTATTTTACAGGATTTTAAAGGCCTAGTTTCTTCCTTATTTGGACAGTAATAATTTTGGGAGAGATTATTTTTAGGCTCAAAAGAGGTTAATATGGAAGGAAATAAATAAATGATATTAGGGGAAAATTTTGAGAGTAAAAAGAAAATTTTTTATTCAAAAGAAATATCTTATTTAAGAATTTTAAGGCCCAGTAGTATATTTTCACTCTACCGACACTCCTTTCTCGCCAGTAACTTGTCACTGTGCATCAATTATTATTTCCTCAACCAATCACATTCAACTACTATTTATATATATTATATTATATTATTAATATAATATATTATTATTATATTATATTATTATTTTACTATTATATAAACACACACACCTTCACAATCATTCACCGTTCCTCACTATTCCTTTCTTCATTTTCTCTCTCTCTCTCTCTCTCACGTCTCTCTCTCTTGCTCTCTCTTTCCACCACCAATATTCCTATTATTAGACTTATCAGAGCTCGTTGATATAGGAATAGTAAGCTTTTCGGCCAACTAAGCACATTTTTGGAACCCCGTAAGTCTCCTCTACATTTCTATGTCATTAGTTTTTCGATTTGTTATACTTGAAAAATTAGACCTTGTCTAAGTTGGTATTTTTGGGAGTCCTAAAATTAATAAATTGAAGCTTAGGCCTTGATTATGAGTTTTTCTGAGTAGATTTTTCATTGTTGGAAGTTTTCCTACTTATTAGGAATTTTTGGATTTATGGAAGTTTTAGAAATTGGGGCTTTTAAATTATTCGAGGTGCTTATGGGTAAATTGATGATTTTTAGATGTTTATTAAGGTCATATGAGGGGATTTAATTAATTGTTTTGATTGGGGTTTGCACCTAAAGAATTATTGAGAGATTATTGGATGTTAAGGAATTTTATAAATAGTTATTGGAAAGATTAATAATTTTGGATATATGTATAAATGGAGTAGAGATAAATTTTAGAGATAGAAAGGGAGAATAAATGTTAAATGGAAATTTAAAATAAGTAAGGGCAAAGAAAGGGTAGTAAGTAATTTATTTTCCAACATGTGAAATTGTTGGATAAATAATTAATTGTGGTTGTATGTATGGTTGTGTAGTGCTTGAATTGCACTAAGTTAGCACGGGGGAGCTGCACTATTGTGAGATTGGTGCCAACTATCAGGTAACCGCTTTCTGCTTGTTTATGTGCCTGTGTAGTGTTAGTAAGTAATTTGAAATATTATTATTTGATAATTATGATGTTATATGGAGATGAGGTTTTGAATCACAGTTGAGATATGATTATCAATTGATGATTGATGAGATATGGAAATGAGATCTTGAAATATTATTATTTTTCATAATATAATGTCCTGTGGAGTATTATTTTGAAATGACATAAATTTGTGATTTGAAATATTTTGAACGGAAATATATATGATTTTGGAAACTATTTCATATATATGTATATTATGAAAATACTGGAAGGCCTGGTGCCTGATTGTGGTGTTGCATATCTATGTGTTGTTTGTGAGAAATTATTTGTGTATGTGACACCGGTGAATTGGAAATTGTGTCATCACGTGATGAGGTACCCTGTTGCGCCACAGGGACTAATTGATATATTATGGGAAATAAAGGAGAGAAAGACGAAAAGAGGGGAGATCGCCCCTCACGGATTCAGAAAGGACGGAGATCCTTCTAATCCGTGGTACGGTTCAGGGAGGGTAGAAAGTCCCTCGTGAATTGTACCGTGGTGATCAGGGGCGGGTGGAAGGTCCCGACTGGTCCCACATGTTTTTCCCAACGCTTCTATTAGGATTCGTCTGGGTTGTTGTGATTATCAATGATATATATTATTTTGGAAGATGATTTGAGATGGATTATTTTGTACTTATAAACTGTGAAAGATATTTGGGACCAAGATATGCTTATATGTGAATACCTGAGCATGCTGTTTGAACTGGTATATATACATATATGTATTCCACCGGACACCTTGCTAGCACACACCGCACTTAGATGAGTAGTCAGTGGTTGCGTTTGGGGCTACCCCCGTTGATCTCACTTTTGCAGGTCCTAGGAGCGAAGTAGGAGGTCAAGGGAAGGATTCGGGAACTTCTCACTAATATCGTGAGATATTCTGGACCAGAAGGACAGGAGGTATTGCCACATTTAGGATCATATTTTGTATGATGCTTCCGCTGAAACTTGTTACTATTTTGGGGTAAATTATTGTATAAGTGCCAGTTGGATACTATTCTAGTTGTTGTTATTTTGGGACCGGTCCATCTCCGGCAACTTTGCTCGGTATTTGTGAGAACCTAATGATTTTAGGTATCTTTGAGATGTATGGTATTTTAAGGATGATGTGTGGAGTTTAATCATGGATAATGTAAATTTCTATTATGGTACTGAGAAGAAAATTTTGTTGGGATGACGGAGATTGGAGTTGAGGTTTGAATTAAAAAGGTAATATCTGAATATTATGGAAAGATCTTTTTCTAACTATGTTAGTTATTTTATTAAGTTAAATCCTTTTTCTAACATAGTTAGCTACATAAACGTTTTAATGTTTAATTGTGAGTGGTTAATAGTGGGATTAGGAAGTGAGTGTTACATTAATAACAATCTTCTTGTTAAATAATGGAGGTCTGCCAATCACTAATAACACTATCTTAGTTAAATAGCAAAGGCCTACCAACCACTAATTACAATATGAATGTTAAATAGCGGAGGCCTACCGACCATTAATAACAATATGTTTGTTAAATAGTGGAGGTCTACCAACCACTAATTAATAGTGGAGACTTTACCTGTAGGGTTTGGGTTTTCCAGTTATAACCATTAGGTTATAAAAGCCAATCCATTTATAACAATTTAAGTTATAAAAGCTCAACCATTTATACCAATTAGGTTATAAAAGCTCAATCATTTATCCATAAAAGGAATAAAGACTTAACATTTGATTGCAACAGATATTACAAAATTATACATACAAAATTAATGTTATGAAATAAACCGCTACCTGTACTCCAAACTCAAACCTGAGCTGGTTCCTTTCCTTCCCGATGCCTTATTGAACTTATGCCATAATCAAGACCTATTTACAATGTATGATAGAAGTAAATTAATACCAATACTTTTGAATTTATAATTGCATCTCTCTCGGGGTCCTAAAGTATAAATATTAATCAACCCTCATAAAAACTTAAGAGTTACTTTTTGATTACTTTCTAGCCTTATATTGATCATTCTAAATTGCACATACATATACACTAACTGCCCACAAGACAGAAACAACATAAACTTTGTAGTTAAAGCATCACTTAAAGACTTCAACACTTTTCTTTAGTATCTGACATTATTTTCCAAAGCTTACATCAAGGTTCTGCAACTGTCCAAGACTCCTCCAATACATTTTTATAGTGATATTCAGTCAAAGCTAACTTCCTTAGACTTTTAACAATTAATATTACTCAAAACAGCAAAACTTATTTCTTAAACTTCCTCAAGATTCATACAGCCCCCGTTTTAATTAATCCTGGATACTATTCCCAGCAGTTAGGATATCAGTCTTAGTCATTATAATGAAACCTATAACATACTCCCACAGCCCAAATATTCATTTACTTACTAAAAGCATCACACAGCAGTTTTACCAAATTTTAGGCTTAAAAATCATCCCAAACCCTTGGTTTGAAATATTAAAACAGCACAAACCTTTAAAACACTTGTACCCTACACTAATTTGCTTACCACTTCTCGAAAATTACAATCAAATCAGTACACACATTATCCGCCCGAACCCTTAATTCCTCACAAATTTTTCAATAACCCTTATACTTTGAAACTTAAATCCATTTTATCTCCAATCAATCCATTCCGAATTGTACCTCATGCCACCAAAACTTTTCCTATTCATCTTCATAAAGCTTTAATCACAATAGCTAATACACTTATTAATTGTCTTGTTTGGCATATCAGAAATCCTATGGGCTCTCCTTTGAAACAGCAGTGTTTTACTCAAACAATACACGTCAATGTGAAATTTCCCTATTTAACTTCAACTTCATAAACCATAAAAGCCTCGGAACACTTGCTAGATATTAAGACACATCAAAAGAAAATAGTCCTTAAATCCAACTTTAAATTTAGCATCATTCATCTCCATATCATAACAGTAATTACCTTAGGAATTTAAACTTTAAACATCATCAACATTTGTCAAACATGAAAGAACTCTAATGAATTGTCATCATTAAATTCTAACTTCAATTCGAGACAGCCACCATATCGTCAACAAAATTCATATCAGCTCAATCTTCATATAAAAACTAAGCTCCAGTTAAACCCGTATCAAACTTCCTATGTATTCTGGAAATCTTCGACAAAAAGGAATAATCGAACAGATCCTTCCCTGCTTGGATATCTTATAACCAATGTAGAAGCAGCTTATAATGTCCCATTAATATCCAAAAACATCTAACCGTACCATATATAAGCTTTTAGAGGCGAATTCAGTTTATTCATTTTGTAGTTGCCTTCTGGTTCTAACTCCTTTTGAAATTTCTCCAATAATCTGTTCAGGAGGATGATTCTTAAGATGTCTTATGGAAGATAGAGGCTCATTAGCTTCATCTAGATCATCTTTAATTTCATCCTGATCATTTTCATTTTCAGTATCGTTTCCAGGATTTGCTATCGATGGCTAAGGTGCTATCGATAGAGACTATTTTAAAAACTTTGAAAAATCTTCATCCTCATCAACAGATTGTTGTTTTTCTCGAGGTGTTTCATCAAATACTACATGCATAGACTCTTCAACAGTTTGATTTCTTTTATTATAGACTCTATATGCTTTACTTCTATTTGAATAGCCTATGAATATGCCAATGTCAGATTTAGGATCGAAATTTACCTAAGTTTACATTTCCGTTGTTGTGAATGTAGCATTTTGATCCAAAAATTCTCAGGTGACTGATATTGGGCTTCCTTCTCTTGTAGAGCTCATATGGAGTCTTCTCCATCCCCTTTCTGATATAGGCTCTGTTTGAGATGTAGCAAGCTGTGCTCATTGCATCTGCCCAAAATATTTGAGGCACTTGTTTCTCGTTCAGCATGCTTCTTGCCATTTCTGTGAGCACTCTGTTCTTTCTCTCTACAACACCATTTTGTTGAGGAGTACGAGGGGCAGAGAAGTTGTGTTCAATCCCATTTCACAGCTCCATGAACTCTTTGTTCTCAAATTCTCCTCCATGATCAGTCCTGATTGCTACAATCTTTGTGCCTTTTTCATTCTCCAATTTCTTAGCAAGCACACAAAAGGCATCAAAAGTTTCATGTTTAGAGGAAAGAAACATAGTCCAAGTAAACCTTGAATAGTCATCCACGACTACAAGTGTGTATAGACTTTCACCTAGACTTTTCACTCTTGCTGGCCCAACTAAATCCATGTGGATTAGTTCCAATGGCCTGCTTGTGGAGACTGCCTTCTTAATTTTAAAAGAGGACTTTGTTTGTTTACCTCTTTGACAAGATTCACAGATTAAATCATGTGTTAGAATCTTAAGTTTTGATGAGGACTGGCCCCATAAGATAACATAAGTAAATAGAGTGTAAGTTACCCTTGAATTTAACAAGTAAAATCTGATAGGTAACAGATTACTATCGCTAGAGTAAAGATATATCGCTAATGAAAGGCTCAACTATAGCAGATGGAAATTTAGCAAAACATCAAGGTTAAAAATCTCTATCGCTAAGAATATCCCTATCGCTAATAGATACAAAGGAATAGCAAATGAAGACTTAGAAATATCAAAGTTAATATCTATCACTAAGTCCTTCACTATCGCTAAGAAATTTCCTATCGCTAGACTCTGTCTCTATCGCTAAGGCCCTCAGATAACATGGATAAATACTTAAGGGGAAGAATGTTAGATCAGTTAACATAGTTAGCTAGCGATAACAGATCCAGCTATCGATAACAGGATACTTGAAATGACTTAGAATATTCAGATAGCTCAGTATCCTTAAGCTAATAAGCAAACAAGTAACTAGCAATAATGGGATTAGCTATCGATAGAAGAATGATTATTGAGATGACATAACTAGTATGCTGAACATTGAACTAAAAGGATATGCTATCGATAATGTTCATATCTATCGATAGAGAACGCTTGATAAAATTCCTTGGCTGATATATTGACTATCTTTTGAGCTAATGAATTTAACTAGCAATAGATGATAGCAATAGCATGATTAACTATCGATAGAAAATGATTTGAGATTCCTTAGCTAATATATTGTCTCTATCTCTTTAAGTTAATGAAAGGCACTATCGATAACATCCATTACATGAATGCTTGTTTAGCTAACATCTCAAGTGCAGGAATCTTACTATGCAGTTAGCAATAGCAAAGCATGCTAGCGCTACTGAAAAAGCTGCTATGCAAGTACAGTTGTTGGAGACGTTTAGAACGCGCAGTCTATCTCTCTCCTAGCTTAGTCTCTGCATGAACAGTTGAAACCAGAACAAAAGTTTGAATTAGATTTATTGCCAACGGCTATGAACCTCCAACGTCTATATTCAAACGGCCACATGAAGCTGAAAGAAAAGGCAAGCTGTGAAGATATCAATAGATCAAGACTTGCGTCTATGATAGTAACGATGAAACAGGACTTTAAGCAGAATTGTGGATTACACTGATTGAGAGCAAAATCTAGTGAGCCCAGAAATGATGTTAAGTCAAGCGAATTAGAAAAAGAGAGCTAGAGCACTTATTGTTAAATCTGTTAAGCTCTAGAATTGTAGTTTCATCATATATTCCTCTGTACTTAGGTGATTATCACAATCCGTTCATTGAGTGAACCTATTATCTGAAATCCTCTATTGTTTGAGGCTGTTCTAAAGCTTGGTGCTTTAAGAACAGGGTTGTAACCTTACGGGTTGAAAGGGGGAGTGTTTAGAGAGAGTCTAAACCTCTGTTAAGGTTGGCAGGTGATCCCGTGTTGTAAAACCTGTGGTAAAGGCTTCACAAGTGCCCGGCTAAACTTGTGGGTTGTAAAGGCTTCTCTTGTGCCCGGATTAAACAAGAGGGTAGTGGAAATCTCAGGTGGAGCCTGAGGACTGGATGTAGGTCAGGGTAGACCGAACCAGGATAAATACTGCTTGCATTATCTCTTCCCTTATCTCTCTTAGTTTCCAGCATATCTACATTATATATCTCTTAGTGCATTTAACAGTTTTGAAATACTCTCAGTGATAAACTGAAAAAGATTGTGAAGATTGCTTTCACCCCTCTTGGGTGAAAGCCAGCTCTAACATCATGTTTAGTCCTAAAGCTAGGAATGCCTATAACTAGCTCTCTTTTGACTAGCTTATCAAGTTGAGTGAAGTTTACATGAGCTAGTCTCTTATGCCATAGCCAACAAGTTTCATCATTTGAAATAAAACATTTTTCTTCAAGTTGTTGGCATAAATCCAAAGTGTATAAATTTCCATTTCTGTTTGCTTTTATCTTACACTTGAGATTAGACTTATTTATATCTAAATCATTTTTATCAACAATAAGACATTCATTAGAATAAAAATTACCCAGTTACCATGATCTGTGCTTTGGCTAACACTCAGCAAGTTGTGGCAGAGACCATGTACTAGGTAAACATCCTTGACTGGACCAACTTCACCAACTCCAGTGATCTTTCCACTTTGGTTTCCACCAAAACTAACTTTGGCTCCATCCTTTATCACTAGATTGTTGATTTTGTCCTTGTCATCAGTCATATGCCTCGAGCATCCACTATCAATATACCATTTTCCTTTGTTGGATGCTTTAAGACACACCTGCACAAACTATACAGATTTAGGTGCCCAAACTTTCTTGGGTCCTTTAAGGTTAGTCTTGTGCTCTAAGTTTGTAAAAACCTTAGGCACATGAGTTCCTTTAGGAACCCACTTATAAGAGCTACTAACTCCATATTTTCTGTGATTGCACGTAGACTGTGTATGGCCCTTCTTGTTACAATAATTGCAAAAGCTATATGGTGAAGAATGTTCAGAGGATTTTCTAAAATATTTCATATATGACTTCACCTTAGGTTCAACCCATTTCTTTGAAAATTTTTGCTTAGACTCATAACCAATACTAGTTTTGTCTCTAAAAACCTTTTGGTTGTTTAAAATCACATTTAACGTCTCTGAGCCTTTCGTAAATTTTTCTAAAACATTTGAAAGCTTTTATTTTTTCCTTCAACAATTTTTCACAGTTAGAACAATTTTCAGAATTTGAAGGATTTGCTATCGATAGAGGCTCAGCTATCGAATGCTCATTTTTGGGGGCTTGCGATAGCTCATCTTCTATCGATAGTGAAGAAGAAACTTTTTGTGAAGAAGAATTTTTCTGAAGTTCCTTGTTTTCTTTTCTTAACCTGACAACTTCTTTAGCAAGTTTCATTAATTCAATGTGCATTTCATCATACATGCTTTGAAGTTCAGAATGAGAAGGTTCAAAATCAGATACCTCAGAGTCACTTTGCTCTTCTCGAGCAACTAGGCAGAGGTTGGCACACTCTTCGCTATCGCTACCTTCTTAATTAGAACTATCACCCTAGATGGATGACACATAAGCTTTCTTCTTTCCAAAAGTCTTCTTCTTTTTCTCCTTTTCCTTTAATCTTTGAAGACTTGGACACTCAGCTTTGAAGTGACCAGGCTTCTTGCATTCAAAGCATACAGGAGCTTTGTCCTTCTGAGAGTCCTTGAAGCTAGAACCACTTCTCTGGAATCTTCCTCTTCTTCTGAAGAACTTTTTAAACTTTCTGGCCATGAGAGCTATGTCCTCATATCAAGATCTTCATCTTCATCATCATCATCAATTTCGTGTTTCTCAGATACAGCAAGAGCAAGAGACTTCTTTTCGGAATTTCCTTGAGCTTTCCTTTGGGCTATCAAGGTTGGCTCATATTCTGCAAAGCTGCCAAACAGGGCTGTGATAGACTTAGTTGATTCTCCTTGCATTTCTTGCATGGCAGTGACGTTCATGAGCCAATCTCCTTTTAGAACTTTGATAATCTTATTGACTTACTCTTTCTCTGTAATTTTCCTTCCTAGAGCAGCAAGATTATTGATGAGTTGAGTGAATCTGATCTCCAGGTCTCTTATCTTTTCTCCTTCAGTCATTTCAAACTTGTGGAATTCTTCAACTAGCATTTCAACTTGTGGAATTCCCTCGTGAGCAATCTGCAGAGCTTCCCACATTTCTTTAGCAGTGTTCAAATGGCTCACTCTGAAGAACTCAGTTTGACTGAGAGCACTTTGGATCATGAGAACTGCTTTGCTGTTCAACTCTAGATTAGCAATATCCTCATCTGTAAATTCATCCTCAGCCTTTGGAATGCCCAAGGTATCTTTAGGCATGATATCTCCTTCTTCGATGATCTTCCATAGTTTGTACCCATTTGCTTTGATGTAGATCTTCATCTTAAGTTTCCAGAAGGTGTAGTGCTTCCCATCAAAGCCAGGAGGTCTGTTAATGGAACTTTCCTCAGGAAGAATATTTTCAAGCGATGTCATTATGATCTTTACTTCTCAGATTCGTTGGAATCAAACAGAGAAGACCTGCTCTGATACCAAATGAGAATGACAATTGCACAAGAGGGGGGTGAATTTTGCTTTCGAAAATTAAAAACTATTTAATGGAACACAATCTTTATACTGGTTCCGCCAACACTGCCTACGTCCAGTTCTCCAACTCCTCGTTGGGTTCCACTAACCACAGGTTTTACAACACAGGTTCACCTACCAACCTTTACAGAGTTTTAGAATCCCTCTAAACACTCCCTCTTACTACCTGTAAGGTTACTACCCTGTTCTCAAAGCACCAAGCTTTAGAACAACCTCAAACAGTAGAGGATTTCAATAATAAAGTTCACTTAATGAACAGATTATGATAATCACTTAAGTACAAATAAAATTACTAAGAACAATAAATACAAAGATCAGAGAGCAATGAATGTGTTCGTGAATATCCTTTGTTTTTCGTCTGTTCTTCATAAATGCTCAAGTTCTGTATTTATATCTCTTCTCAGATTTGCCATTTCGTTCAACTTCATGAGGCCGTTTGAATATGTTCGTTGAGAGCTCATAGCCGTTGGCAATTAATGCAATTACTTCATCGAAGTTAACTTTCTGCTCTAGCTTCAACTGCTCTTGCGTAGGGTGAGGTAAGAGAGATGTAGACTGAGCGTTCTGAGCATCTGTACCAATTGTACTTGCATAGCAGCTTTTTCAGTAGCGCTAGCATGCTTTGCTATCGCTAACTGCATAGTATAATTCCTGCACTTGAGCTGTTAGCTAAACAAGTAATCATGTAATGTACAGCAGATGTTATCGCAAGCTTAGTCCATTAGCTCAATGTATCAGCTTATTAGTTTGTCTAAGTTATCACAATGAGCATTGTCCTATCGATAGCTAGATGCGTTATTGCTAGTGACCTTTGTTATCGCAAGTTTGTTTAGCTATCTGAGTAACTTATGATATTTCCTCAAGTATACAGATATCGATAGCTAATCCTGTTATCGATAGCATCATTTGTTATTGCTAGCTGATTATATTAGTTCAAAGACTTAGTTCATTTTTCTGCTAGTTGTTCTTCCTTTCACTTATCCATGTTCTCAATGAACTTCTAGCGATAGGATACCTCTTAGCGATAGTGAAGGACTTAGCGATAAAATCTTAAGTTTTGATGAGGACTGGACCCATAGATAACATAAGTAAATAATGTGTAAGTTACCTTTGAATGTAAACAAGTAAAAATCTGATAGGTAACAGATCACTATCGCTAGAGCAAGAGACTATAGCTAATAGACAAAGAGTCATAGCAAATGAAGACTTAGAAATAACAAAGTTAATATCTATCGCTAAGTCATTCACTATCGCTAGAAAATATCCCTATCGCTAGATGTTCATTGAAGAACATGGAAAATGAAAGGAAAAATAACTAGCAGAAAAATAGGCCAAGTCCTAGAGCTAATGAAATCAGCTAGCGATAACAGGATAAGCTATCAATAACAAAGTACTTTAGATAATAGACATTCAGATAGCTAGTGCCTGAGAACAAATGAGTTAACTAGCGATAGCATAGTTGCCAGCGCTAACACGTTTAGCTATCGATAACAGGATACCTAAAATTAGAATATTCATATAACTCAGTATCCTTAAGCTAATGAGAAATCAAGTAACCAGCGATAATGAGATTGTCTATCGATAGAGAATGCTTTAAAATCCTTATAGTCTCTATCTCATTGAGCTAATGAACTAAGCTTGCGATAACATCTTCTGTGCATTACATGATTACTTGCTTAGCTAACAGCTCAAGTGCAGGAATTATTCTATGCAGTTAGCGATAGCAAAGCATGCTAGCGCTACTGAAAAAGCTGCTATGCAAGTATAGTTGTTAAGAACGTTTAGAACGCGCAGTCTATCTCTCTCCTAGCCCAGCCTATGCATGAACAGTAAAATCCAGATCAGAAGTTTGAATTCGATGAAGGAATAGCATTTATTGGCAACGGCTATGAACCTCCAATGGATATATTCAAACGGCCACATGGAGCTGAAAGAAAAGGCAAATCTGTGAAGATATAAATAGATCAAGACTTGCCTCTAGAAGATAACGATGGAACAGGGCTTTGTGTAGAACTGAAAATGACACTGATAGAGAGCAAATTATAGTGAGCCCAGAAATGATGAATGAATGATTGAGTCAAGTAAATTAGATAAAGAGATCTAGAGTGTTTATTGTTCAATTTGTTAAGCTCTAGAGTTGTAAAATTCATCACATATCATTTGTACTTAAGTGTTTATCACAATCCGTTCATTAAGTGAACATATTATCTAAAATCCTCTATTGTTTGAGGTTGTTCTAAAGCTTGGTGCTTTAAGAACAGGTTGTAACCTTACAAGGTGTAAGGGGGAGTGTTAAGAGAGAATTCTAAAGCTCTGTGAGAAGGTTGGCAGGTGAACCTGTGTTCGTAAAACCTGTGGTAGGCTTCACAAGTGCCCGGCTAAACTTGTGGGTTGTAAAGGCTTCTCTTGTGTCCGGTTTAAACAAGAGGGTAGTGGAAATCTCAGGTGGAGCCTGAGGACTAGACGTAGATCTGGATTGACCAAACCAGGATAAATTCTGTGTGCATCATCTCTTCCCTTAAATCTCTTAGCATCCAGCATATTTTACTTACATTCTCTTTAATGCATTTCATGGTTTGAAATATTCACAGTGATAAACCTAAAAGATTTTAAAGATTGCCTTCATTGTGGTTTCATAAAAGAGAAGTTTTAAAAAGAGTTTAAAACTATTTATTCTATCACCCAATTCACCCCCTTCTTGGGTGACAGCTAGCACTAGCAATTGGTATCAGAGCCAGGTCACTTGTTTAAAGGATCCAACGATCTCAAGTGAAAAGATCATGGCTAATTTTGGGTGTAACATGTTTTCTGAAGGTTTTGATCATACTATTCCACCCATTCTAGAAAACATAGATTTTTCGTTTTGGAAAGCTAGAATGAAATACTTTATAAAATCATTTGATTATCGAATGTGGAAAGTTTTTATAAATGATTTTGATTTCAAACCAAGAAAAGATTGGAATGATAAAGAAAAGAAAATGTTTTCCTTAAACATTAGAGTAATGCAAATTCTGCATAAAGGCTTAACAGAAAATGATTTTCAGAAAATCAGATTTTGCTTTCGTGCTAAAGAAATCTGGGATTCTCTTGACTCCATATATGCCTCTAATCATCTTGTTGAAGTTGAAAGTGTTGACAGTTCATCTGAGTTTCAAAGTTGCATATCTATGGATGATGAACAACTGAAGGATGAGATAGAAGAAGGAGAGATCATAGAACCCTTCCATGATTCAGTCAACACAGAAGGTCAAGAGAAAGATGACTGCCAAGAGCTCTACCTGAACAAGTCTGATCAATCATTCTCTGGAGCTCAAGATGCAGCTATGGTATACAGTTCCAATTCCTGTGTTTCTGAGAAAAACGATTTTGAGTTGCATAAAGTTGATTTACATCTATGACTGATCATATTTCAAAGGGTGGAAATGATTTAAATCATGCTAAAAATTGTTTTGGGAAGAAAAATTTTCTGAATGAAAACAACCAGAATGTATACTCTCTTAATCATCACTATAGTGGCATAAAATCTCATATTGTACATCATTCTATTATATGCCATTATTGTGGAAAATCTGGTCATATTTCTCATACATGTAATATCAGAAGAAATTCAAATGTGAGAAATAAATTTATTTGGGTTCCAAAAGGACATGTAAGGTCCAAGGCTAACAATGAAGGACCCAAATATAAATGGGTATCAAAATGTCCATCTAGTACTTTCTGTGTGCAGATTAAATCTAGAAGAAATGGATATTCTGGTGCAGAAACAGCAAAGAAGAGTCCAAGAGCTTCTCATGATTCAAGAAAGAGGTTCATAGAATCTATTTATAGAAGGAGAACTCTAGGAGAATCCACTGCTACAACATCTGGTTCAAACCATAAGAAGCAGTGGATAGTAACAAGAAGAGTTTGGTCTACCTCAAGAATAAGCTACCACAAAGTACCATTCAATTACTGTGAGGAGAACAAGAGAAATAGGATTCCTCATACATCAAGAAGAAGATTTCTGCAACCAAGTGCTAAGTATATCAGAACTGTTTTGGTTAGCAGAAGCAACTCTCCAAGTACCTAAGGTAGATGTATATCAAGGGTAAAATCTCCTACACTATTATTAGTAACATTTATTGAGATTTTACACTTTGAAATCTTAGGAATGAACATTGAATTGTACGTTGAAAGAAAATTGCCAAACTACTTACAATGTTCATAAGATGGACTTATATACATACATATTGATTCGAAAAAGAATATATTTATATATATATATATATCTTTGTGCATGTAGCCATGACTAATTCACTATGCTCAACTATCCTGAATTAATTACATCTCTTGAAGCATGTGAATTATGCTGTTAATTCCTACGAACTAACCATGAGCAGATCCATATGAATTTGGATACTGAAGAAAAGAAAAGAATTATAGTTCTGTAGGTTATAAAGAGAGAAAGCTTCAAAGCTCCGATCTACATGGAAATCTATTCAAGTCTTGATGAGCTGAACTTCGTGCTTGAATTTTGGTGTTAAATTTGTAAAAGAGAATTGACATTATTCTACCAAAATCAAGCTACTGCCTGGACAAATGGAGTTATGATGATATCATTCTTATCCTATACTTGAATGGATATAATTCTGTTTGGATAATGAATGATTGTTTCATTTCATTAGCAATTAATCTTTTATTGTCATGAAATATCTGTCAGATTGCTATATGACTGAAAAGTTGTAATTGTGCATAGTTTATCTATTATGGAATCTATGAAATGCACAATTCAAATTTGTTTAGATTTTAACTTAGCATGTTTATAAAATTGTATTCATATATGTTGAAAAATATGTTCATTCCAGTTGCATTTAAATATTTTTTTTTAAAAACTGGAAGATAAAGTTGAAACTGGTTCAATTTATCCTCATAAGATTTTTTTTTCAAAATGCATGAGTTATCAAAATGTCAGATCTTGTCAAATTGTGCTTATCAGTATCACATATCTATGCAATCAATTGGATCTGTTCTGTCTATGCTTGCTGTGCCAAATCTCAAAATTATGTAGGACACACCAATCGATAGTGAGATTCACTATCGCTAGCCTATGCTGATCAGAGTTGTGTCTGAGCAAAGATTTCCATCAATGGCCTAAAGCATTATCGATAGCAAATGAAACTATCAATAGCTAGAAGGAGTAAGTGGAGTCTGAGCAATTGACTCAGTATGGAATTTTGTGTGCTAGCGATAAACATTATCATTAGCAAGTCTCTCTGACAATAACTTGACTAGTAATTTGATCTAATGAGTATGAGCCTTATTATTCAAAATTCTTGCTCTCATTCTGTTACTCAAATGCTTCAACACTCTCTATTATTTCTATGATTAGAGTAACTAGAGTCCTGTGTTTATATTCTGATCCTGAAAATTCCTATCATCTTGAACATAACTCTTAATAGTCAAGAAAATTGCTATGCTATAATAAAGCCAATATCTGAAGCACAGAGCATTCAATCTCATGCTGTCATTCGTATAACTTTGAATGTCTCATCCGACCTTTAAAAATGCAGCATTCTGACACATTTATACTATTATTGATTTCCATCATTTTTATCATGAGCATTGGATGTTTAAAACGTTTGAAAAATGTTTTCACATTTTAAACATGCATCTCATTTATGCCTCATGATATCTTAAACCTATGATGAGAAAGTTATTTATCAAATGTCTCTTATGCTTTATGAAATATATTTCTATTTGAATTTTCACATAAAAGTATAAGCAAATTGGTTCGAACCTTATCTTAGATTTCCTATATTTTTACTGAAAATGAATCATACTAATGATTTCATAAACAAGCTTGTGTTTTGAGTATGATTCTACAGGTTATGAAAAAGAATTAAAGGCTATCATTGATTGAGCATTTCTATCCCTCATTCTTTATAGTTGATAAATATCATTTTGGGAAGAATTGACACTTGCTATAAACTGAATTTACTTGCATAAGATTCAGGTCAATGATCTCTTTTAAATAAGGTTATTTTCTGTTAAAATATCATTGATCAAAGAAAAAGAATAGGAGTTATTACGACTAATATTATGAGGACTCAAGGATGGGTACCAAACTGCCTGTCACAGGTTGCAGCTTTTATTAGCTATAGCAATTTGTCTTCATGGTACTCAGCCATCGATAACTTCATGGTTCATCAAATAAGAAGCAGCTATAGATTGAAATCATTCTATCGATAGTCCAAAAGATCCAGCTTCAATGCCTGAAGAAGAAGAGAACCCGGGTCATCAAGCCAAAGCAATCAAGCTTACTATCCTAATTCTATTATGCTTTCTGCAATTGACTTGCTTTCAGAATCAATGATCTGACCTCTTATGCATCAAAATTGTGATTTCTTGCTGAATAGATATTGATGTCAAAATATGTTATTGTCACCTCGTTGATTGATTAATATAAAACTTGCTCAATAGAATTTGTTCGAAATGTCAAATCTTAAGTTTTGCAGAACTGACCCATCGATAGTGAGCTCCACTATTGCTAGCTGTATGCAGGACAAGCTGTTTGAGCAAAGATTGCCATCGCTAGTTAAATGCATTATCGATAGCAAAGTCAGCTAGCAATAGATAAATCTTGGAAGGAGTGAGTGATAAGTCTAAGTCACTTGCTCAGCGTGGGATCAGGCCTGCTAGCGATAGCTGCTCTTACTAGCGATAGCAAGTCACTTAAAAGGCCCAGAATGCGAAACGTTTAGCGAGTATTCATCATTTATAGTAATCTCTGAAACTTATAAAATTAGGTCATTTGCATTCATTCGCATTCATTCGCATTCATTCTCTTCTACTCCCAACGCTCTGAAGCATACTCTCTGCATTTTCTTCTCTCTCAAAACCCTAAAACCTTAAACCTAGAAATGGCCAGAACCAAAGTTCCAAATGTGAGTAATGTTGAGGCAACCTCTAGCGCTAAACCCTCGTCTCAATCCGCTAGCAAGAGGTCCAAATCTCAGAAAGCTGTGTCATTCTCCAAAGAAATGGTTGAATCAGGTTCCAAACGACAAAACCGAACTACCTCTGATTTGCCCTACTCAGAAGAACCCTTTGAAGCTCCAAGCGCCATCTTCGCAAAACGAAAAACCCTAGATAGGACTACAGTCTGGGTGGATTTGGAATATTTTAAGCAGAATGGATTCGACTTGGATGCCTGGCTTTTACGCTACAAGAAATGGCTCATTATTCAGAATGACTACAACGAGGAAGTACTGAGGTCATTTTACTCTAGCATGAAAGCCAAGCCAGAATACAAGAAATCAGAGATAATAAATATAGTGTTTGAGGCTTCTGTGAGAGGAAGGGATATCTCTTTTAACTGGTTAGCTATCAACAAAATTCTGGGGATATTTGAAGCATAGTACAACAAGTGGTATTCCCTTGAACCCTACACCAAACAGGAACTTGAGGAGATCTATGAGACTGACTCCAACAAGCCAGCAAACATGCCTGTGGTCAACAGAATCTTACACTACGTTTATACCAGATTAATGACTCACAAGGTAGGGAATTTCAACAGTTTTCCCAAGATAGACAATCCCTGGCTGCCTAACTTAATCTCAAGGGTTCCAATCAATCCTGGCCAACTTGTGTCTATGGAGCTCCACAAGTTTCTATCTGATAAATCAACCAAGGGCCCTCTTCCCTATCCTCAACTGATGTCTTACATCCTGGAGTTCTCAAAGATTAAATCTATAGGGGAAAGAGATAACAAAAAGTGTAGACAGCTTACCATCTCCACACTCAGAAAAATGGGGATTCCTGTTAAATCAAATGGTGCTGTTTCTGTTTCTGAGGCCTCTCATGCTCCATCTACATCAGCTCAGTCTCAGCCTATTGAGGAAGAGACTCAATCCCAAAGGATTCCTCCTCCTCAGCAGCAGCATAATATTGGACAGGAGCCACCTCCTTCTGCTCCTGTTACATCAAAGTCAATCTTCTCCAAGGAAGCCGTGGAGGAAATAGTCTTCAGGGTCTCTGCCGAATTTAATCTAGCCTTAGATGCTCAAAAAGCAGAGTTGATGAAGCCTATTCGAGAGCTACAAAAATAAGTGCAGAATTTGGAAGAACATCTATGCCTTGTCCCTGAATATGTCAAGCAAAGGGGAACCACTACTTCATTCTCTGAAGGTACTTCATCACATCATCATTCCCCTCTCTATTGTCACTCACCACCTCATTCCTCTCCCCAACACTCACCTACAACCACTACCAGTTCGTCTCTTCATCTCTCTTATTATCCATCTCCTCCCACCTTCAAACATCCTAGCCCATCTCCTACCGATAGCCACCATTCACAAACCAACACACCTACACCTCCACCTTCACCACAAACCAAACAGCCAACACCTCCAAAAACCCCTACCGCTAATCCTTCCCTTAGCGATAGTCCTCAAACACAAGCCTCACCCTCCTCAAAAACCAAAATCCCAACACCACCAACAACCCCTATCGCTAGCACCTCTCCTACCGATAGCAGCCATACTTTACCACCAATTAAGCCAACCTCTGTCGCTACCACCACTACAACCCCTACTCCTCTCATCTCTTCCCAAACTTCTGCCCAGCCTTCTTCTCCAATCCCCAGCAATGATGATGACAAAAAGGGGGAGAATCAAAAGGAGAAAAATGTGGAAACTTCCATGGTAGAAGAAGGCTTAGTAGAGGATGCTTCTGATGAGGAAGTCAATGCCACAATCATTCCTCCTGATACTAATGAAGCGCAAGAGGAAGAGGAAGACATGAGTATGGCCATGATCCTATATGAGGAAGAGTTTCATCCAGTCTCTGTAAATATGCTTCCTCACGACTTTCAACAAGCACAAGAGCTTCATAAGCAGGTTGAAGAATTTTTTGAAAGATCTGCTCAATCTCAAAAAGAAAGAGAGGACAGAGAAGCAACAAGGGCAGAACCTGAAAAAGAGAAAGAAGTGGATCCTATTCAGACTACCTCCCAGAACCTGGAATTTAGTGGGAAAGAAAAAGCATAAGAGGTTCAGTCTGTTCCTAAGAAATTAAGGATCAAGAAATCTGCTCCTAAACCCCCAGAAAAGAAAATCAGGGCAACCAAAGGGATTGTGATTGAAGAATCCAAGTCAGTCCCCAAGCCATCAAAGAGGAAAGCAGTGTCAAAGGGGAAAGGAAAATCAGCTAAGCCTCCTCCTAAGAAGAAACAGAGAAAGCAATCTTTTCTTGATAAAATGCTGGAAAAGATTAAGCTTCCTTCTCCTCCAAAGAAGAAGAAAGCTGTTGCTAAGAAGAAGAAGACTGAGGTTGAGATTGAGATTGACCCTGAAATCTTGGAAGAGCCTTCAACTGATTCTGGCAGAATAAGCAGTGAGTCTGGAGATTATGAGCTTGATACATCAAACTGGAAGGATGATTATGAGTCTGACTGAATTAAAAGCCCAAATCATCCCCTGAAGCCATTCTCACATGCATCATACATAAAATGCACATTTATCAGCCTTGTAGTCTATGTTTAGTATTTTCTTCTGCAATACAAAAATTTTCATCTAAATTTCTGTTCTGAACATACTTATTATATATGCTCTATATGTGCATTATTAGTCTTTTGTGTTCTGATAAATGCTTATGCTGATAAGTGTTTATACTCTGAACGTGCTTTAATGAAAATGATTTACTTATGTTTTGTCATCATCAAAAAGGGGGAGAATGCTAGAATATTAAGTTTTGATGAGGACTGGACCCATAGATAACATAAGTAAATAATGTGTAAGTTACCTTTGAATGTAAACAAGTAAAAATCTGATAGGTAACAGATCACTATCGCTAGAGCAAGAAACTATCGCTAATAGACAAAGAGCCATAACAAATGAAGACTTAGAAATAACAAAGTTAATATCTATCGCTAAGTCATTCACTATCGCTAGAAAATATCCCTATCGCTAGATGTTCATTGAAGAACATGGAAAATGAAAGGAAAAACAACTAGCAGAAAAATAGGCCAAGTCCTAGAGCTAATGAAATCAGCTAGCGATAACAGGATAAGCTATCAATAACAAAGTACTTTAGATAATAGACATTCAGATAGCTAGTGCCTGAGAACAAATGAGTTAACTAGCGATAACATAGTTGCTAGAGCTAACACGTTTAGCTATCGATAACAAGATACCTAAAATTAGAATATTCATATAACTCAGTATCCTTAAGCTAATGAGAAATCAAGTAACCAGCGATAATGAGATTGTCTATCGATAGAGAATGCTTTAAAATCCTTATAGTCTCTATCTCATTGAGCTAATGAACTAAGCTTGCGATAATATCTTCTGTGCATTACATGATTACTTGCTTAGCTAACAGCTCAAGTGCAGGAATTATTCTATGCAGTTAGCGATAGCAAAGCATGCTAGCGCTACTGAAAAAGCTGCTATGCAAGTATAGTTGTTAAGAACGTTTAGAACGCGCAGTCTATCTCTCTCCTAGCCCAGCCTATGCATGAACAGTAAAATCCAGATCAGAAGTTTGAATTCGATGAAGGAATAGCATTAATTGGCAACGGCTATGAACCTCCAATGGATATATTCAAACGGCCACATGGAGCTGAAAGAAAAGGCAAATCTGTGAAGATATAAATAGATCAAGACTTGCCTCTAGAAGATAACGATGGAACAGGGCTTTGTGTAGAACTGAAAATGACACTGATAGAGAGCAAATTATAGTGAGCCCAGAAATGATGAATGAATGATTGAGTCAAGTAAATTAGATAAAGAGATCTAGAGTGTTTATTGTTCAATTTGTTAAGCTCTAGAGTTGTAAAATTCATCACATATCATTTGTACTTAAGTGTTTATCACAATCCGTTCATTAAGTGAACATATTATCTAAAATCCTCTATTGTTTGAGGTTGTTCTAAAGCTTGGTGCTTTAAGAACAGGTTGTAACCTTACAAGGTGTAAGGGGGAGTGTTAAGAGAGAATTCTAAAGCTCTGTGAGAAGGTTGGCAGGTGAACCTGTGTTCGTAAAACCTGTGGTAGGCTTCACAAGTGCCCGGCTAAACTTGTGGGTTGTAAAGGCTTCTCTTGTGTCCGGTTTAAACAAGAGGGTAGTGGAAATCTCAGGTGGAGCCTGATGACTGGACGTAGGTCTGGATTGAATGAACCAGGATAAATTCTGTGTGCATGTTGAGTCCAGCATTGGCAGCTACTGAACCCACCATGTTGGGCACCCCCAGGGCTCCTCTCGAGGTCACCCAGGTATTGGCAAGCCCAACTCAGGTATTGTAGCCCAGTTGGGGGTAGCTCTCGCATACCCGACCCAATGCTGCAGCATTTGTGGGAGGAGGCCGTGTCATTGGCGCACCCACGGGTTCGATCTCCCAACCAAGCACTTTATAGGCATTCTAGATGCCTCGCTTATCACCACTTGAGCTCTCAAGTGGTGATAAGCGAGGCATCTAGAATGCCTATAAAGTGCTTGGTTGGGAGATCGAACCCGTGGGTGCGCCAATGACACTGCCTCCTCCCACAAATGCTGCAGCATTGGGTCGGGTATGCGAGAGCTACCCCCAACTGGGCTACAATACCTGAGTTGGGCTTGCCAATACCTGGGTGACCTCGAGAGGGGCCCTGGGGGTGCCCAACATAGTGGGTTCAGTAGCTGCCAATGCTGGACTCAACAGTGCATCATCTCTTCCCTTAAATCTCTTAACATCCAGCATATTTTACTTACATTCTCTTTAATGCATTTCATGGTTTGAAATATTCACAGTGATAAACCTAAAAGGTTTTAAAGATTGCCTTTATTGTGGTTTCATAAAAGATAAGTTTTAAAAAGAGTTTAAAACTATTTATTCTATCACCCAATTCACCCCCCTCTTGGGTGACAGCCAGCACTAGCAAAATGTACCAAGAAGAATACCAAAAATGCAAAGTAGGTAATTTGAAGGTTAATAATAGAAAATGTAAATTAAATTAAATTCAAACATTTAATTTCACCTATCGATGGTTCTCTCAATCGTCGATTGTTCTTTGATTACTTCCATCAATGGACGTGGTTGACAATCAAGCATTCCTCTTTACTCGATGAAAGATTCAATGCTTAGAAGAATTTTCCCTGTAACACTTGAGGAAAGGTTGATTGATCATAACATATCAGTGCTTGATGGAAATTTCAACAATCAATTAAACAAGATTCATCAATGGTTAATTTTTCAATAGATGATCAATCATACTTTCGAAATAACTTCCAATTTTCTAAGTCCAGGAATGACAATGGAAGGCCAGAATAATCATTGCTAGCTCTTCAATGATCGATGACCAATTCACTTATCCATTATTCTTCTTCAAACTTCTTCGAGCATTCTCTTATCCTTCGATCAGAAAGTTGAGTTAACAGTTGATATTATTGAACCTCAGAGTTTTGATGATAACCAAACATAGCTTAGGCTATGAAGATCATAGATATTTTTAACATAGAGAGTGTTTAGGCTCATGTTTTTGAAAACTAAGTTAACAGCCATCGATAGTTTGTTCAACAATCGATTGCTGATAAGAGACTTCCATCAATAGCGTATCGAGCACTAATCAAGTGTTGAAGTCTTTAATCGAGTGTTATACATTCTAATCGATTGGCATATATTTCAGTATAGTATTAAGATGAAAATTCAAAGTAAACTAGGAAGAAAACAATCGATAATTAATTCTGAGCATTGAGCGTAGCAAACAATCGATGGAGAAAGGCCTATCGATGCATACTTCAACTTAGAAAATTTAAGAAGACATCGATTGCTGAACTCATATTTTGATTGATTACTGATATTTCCATCAAGTATTGTAGGTGAAACTCTGAAGAAAATCAGAATGCTCATATAGCAATTGATTGAAAAGCATATGGAGCCATCGATTGCTTGGAGAGCCATCAATGGATAAACCAAGATTTCAAATTTAATTACTCTTCCTATGCTTAACTAACTTTACATTTCTAGAGTTTTTGCTTGGCTTATTTCAGGAAAGTTCCGTTGAACACATAAGCCAAGTTGAACACAGAAACATAGAGAGAACAGAGAGGCGTTATGAAAACACACTGGACAATGTTTTAACCTAACAAGAAGGATGCAAACACATTAGATAAAAGTCTTTGGAGTAATGGATAAATATCATTAACAGACTCCAATTCATCTCTCTCTCACAACGTCTATAAACTAAAGCTTCAACGGGCTAATTTTACATAGAGACTATAATAGCATTTGAAGCTTAAACTTAAATGGTAGAGACATTAAGTGCGTTCAACTGAAATTCAAAAGAGTTTTCAAGTTATCTACTGAGTTTTCTCATTGTTCTTGAATTGTAATTTTATCTGCTCAAGTGTGTGAGCCAGCTATCAATCTTGTAATCATGCTTATTATGTGAATTCCTTTGGATAGTGGGATCCTAAGGAAGGGTGTAATCTTATAAAGTATAAGGGGAGAGAATTTGGTGATATAGTGAGGTCTTACTGAGAAAATTTTCTGAGTCGTAAAGCTGTTCAGGAACCTGTTTTAATCTTGAGTCACTAGTGGAACCCAACTAAGGTTGGAGAACTGGATGTAGGTTAGAGTTGGACTGAACCAATATAATTCATGTGTCATCTGATATGAAATTGTTTAAGAAATTTGAAATACACAATTCACTCCCCTCTTGTGTATTTCCTGCCATTTTCAGATGATACTTACAACAATCGATTAATTTCTTTGTAAAGTCCAATGCCTGATATATGCTCTGTAGTAGAGCCGGGAAAATGGTTCAACCCACCAGCCTGCGGGTTAAAGCAGGTTAGGGTTGGGATTTTCCCAACCCATTTGATCGCGGGCTGCACAGGCCCAACCCGTGCAGCCCGCGGGTTGAGGCGGGCTGGCCCGCCATATATATATTTTTTAAAAAAGAAAAATCTCATCTTAATTCATTATGTTATTTTTTAGACACTTCATATATATAAATTGTGGTTGACACAACCAATTATGGTGTTTGTATGATAGAATCTAAACTTTGTTAATAATATTGTTGGTAAAATAAAAGTAGTAAGATGTCAATACAAAAAATATGTAATTTTGGAATTAATACTTTTACGGTATTTGGGGTATTCTACTTTAGTTGATGCAATGTTGATTTTTTTTGTTGATTAAGAACTTTATTTAGTCTCTTTTGATAATTTTAAACAAAAAAAATTTTAAAAAAATTTTAAAAATAAAAAAATAGCCAACCCGCCACCCAGTTGGGTTGGGGTTTTTCCAACCCATTAAGGTTCGGGCCACACAGGCCCGAACCATGTAACCCGCAACCCGTGACTGGCCAGCCCGCAATCCGCAGGCTGGCCCGTTTTCCCAGCTCTACTCTGTAGCCTATCGATGGTTAAAGGCTTGAAATCATCGATGATTTTTTCCAGTCATCGATGGTTCTTAACTTAGTTTTAAAAACTTGTTTCAAAATATTTTCTAAGTTAAGAGAACTAAAATTTTCTTAGTCTAAGTCATGTTTTATTATTATCAAAACTCTGAGATTCAACATCAGGATACTAAAGTAAATTGAGAAAATTTCAATATGGGTAATATGACCTAATTATGGATTTGATAAGTTTAGTGACCTAAATTAGAATTTGAATATTTTACATGTCTTTTAAAGGGATTTTCCCAAGAAACCACTCAAATTTTTATTGACATCCAAGACTCTCTTCCAAAAAGATGGATAAAAGGGGTCTTTAAATTTGCAAATAAAAAAAATCCACAAAAATTTCATAAATGAGATCAAGTACAATAGAATCTCAATGAGAAGATCTTTATTTAATTACTTCCCTCATAATTAATCAATGAATAGATGACTGATGCCATTCAAATGTTAACAATTTCCTAAAATTATTCCGTGCCCAAATTCATTAAATTAGATATTATTTCCCAAGTTAAATATGTTAATCAGCCTTAATATATATATATATATATATATATATATATAGTGAAATTTCCAAATTCCTTATTCAGAAACAATCGCGAATTTGATTGGTGTAGCAATTCTTAGATATGCATAAGACAAAACTTTTTGTATAAAAAAAAGAAAACTTTTCGTTCACATATGTTCAGCTATGGCCCTTTACATTTTGAACACACGTTAATTAATAGAAGGAAGTCATCTTCCTGATTTGACGCATTCAGTAATTAATGCGAATCTAATTAATTTTAGCATTAATAATAAAAAATAATTTTTATTTTCATATATAGTAATTCAAAGAGTCATAGGCCTCCAAAATCCATAACAATAATTAATTGTAATAAAAAAAATCCATAACAATAATTAATTGTAATAAAAAAATCCATAACAATTAAGGCCTCCCTTTTCCCTCTATAAATATTACTATGTTTGTGAAATTCTCGGCGGTGTTGTGAGAAATTACATTGCGATGGCGAAGGATTCCACCATCCGCATAGCTTGCTATGTCTTCTTTCTGCTCATAGTATCGGGTAACATATACAAGTCATTCACACGTTTTTCTTATTAATAATCTTTCATTTGTTCAATGAATGGTGTGTGTAATAAAAGAATAGATCGAGTGTATTGATCCCAAAGTGCTTTGCCCCACCCTTTTACGCCAATGACTAAATGTTCTTTTTTTCAGTATGATGTCCATTAGTTATCAACAGAGACTGTGTTGAGTGACTTGACAGGGAATCATATTTATTTCTGTTTTGAATTGATTATTTTTTATTTGTATAATCGATCAAACAGTTTCAGCATTCAATACTAGTAATAAAGTGGTACCTTTGAACAAGGATGTCAATTCGCTGATTCAATCCCTTTTCAGTCGTCACTCTATCTATAAAACTACTGTTTTATTAATTCTTGGGTTAAGGTGTAATTTGACATTAGACGGTTAATGTTAATCTTTCAAGAGTGTAGAGGCTTTTTTTAACACTTCTTGGAGTGAAATTGTTTTTTGAAAAATTTCCCAATACCTTGTTCTTGAATGGTTACTTCTGGGACAAAATTATACCTAAGTCCTTAATTCATTCCTTGGACTATTATTCCAACTGCAGCCATATAACTTTCTCCAGATGGCTTTGGCTTTATGTCTCACAAAATGTCTTCTTTTTAACTGGCAGGATGGTGTTCAAGAACAAGAAAATTAGGAGAAGGTGGTGGAAGAAGAACAGAGGAATTATATGATTATTGCGTGGATGTTGGTGACTGTACTGAGTTTTGTGGAGGTGAAGGTGAAGGCTGTCCTATGTGTGTTAAGCATCACTGTGATTGCAACTGCATTTCAAAGGCCCCTCCTCATCACAAACCCTAATTAATATTCTTACTTAGGGTTTCTTGAATTTAGCTTTTGACCAAAAAAATAAGATGAGCTAATTTAGCTGTACTCTCTCTAATTTCTTGGTCTGTTAGCCAGTATACCTAGTAGACCAGACTCCTATTATTATTAGTTATTTGACTTTATTTTCGTTTTGGAATTCCTATTTCGTTTGTGAATCTTAATTATGAGTTTTTTCTAAATTAGTTCAAGGAAAAAATGTTCATGTCAATCATCCATGGGCCATGTAGTCCAATGAAACCAAACTCTTCCCTTAATTATTTTTTACGCATAAGCTTGTGATTTTGAACCCTCTATAAATTTAAATAATGGGTACATAATTTATGACAAAAAAAAAAAAAAATCATCCATCGGTCATTTAAATTTAAATATCTCTGAATCTGCATGCTGTTGCTAATTAATGAGAGTCTGGTGTGAAAACTACCCCATTATATCTTCTAATCTTAACAATGGAAATATGGTAGGCAGAGCTATGTTTCATTTAAGTAGGCGCAGGGTTGCATCAAATATGTAAAACTTGAGCTTTGGCCTGAACTCCTATGTAAGCGTGTATTTAGGCTTGAGTTTGAGTCTTCAAAATGTCTGAAACTCTTTTTAAAATCCTAATTAAAATATAGACTTTTAAATGGTCTTAAATACCTATACCTCTGGTTCCATATATTTTCTTTTTAAACTTATTAAAAAGCCTATGTGTCAAAAGGTTTTTATATCTATAAAACTAGATTTTTTCTCCCTATGTGTCAAAAGGTTTTTATAGCTATAAAACTAGATTTTTTCTCTTACTTTATCCTAGGAATTAGGATAAACTATTTCTATTGAGATTAAAATATTTCATATATATATATATAGGAACAATTGAAATAATCTTGATAGTTGCAACAATTATTATGCCTGAACAAATCATACAAATTTGAGAAGAGTAATGAGTTAGCACAACATCTTAAGTGACTAAAAGGGATGAAAAAGAGGTGAGCGAATAATGAATGAAATGGTTGAACTTTGTGTATGAATGATGAGATGTGAAACTTAGAGCTAAAGCTATGTTGCTAATGTTATAAATAATTCATATAATTTATTTATTTTATATTATAAATTAAAAAAATAAATAGGCTAGGTCTGTAAATTGTAGGCTAGGCCTAACGGAAAAAATCCTAGCCTGTTTACCTAAATAGGTTTAAATATAAGCCTGACCTATTTACTTAAACGATAAGGGTCAAATTCGCCCAGAAAGTAATCACCCTGGATTGCTGAGTATCCAGAAATTTTTTTTAGGCTCAATTTTAGCCTGAAAGTTTTTTAAATGTAACAATTCCACCCCATTAATTAGAAATGTTATCTTTGATTGTTAGTTTGACTCACACGACATAAGTAGCCAACTCATCAATAAGCTAAGCCACCTCACCATCTTCTCCCTCTTTTTTCCTCACCATCAAATCATCAATGTCGTTTCCACCAGATAGTTATACCATCTTCTCCCTCTCTTTTCCTCACCATCGAATTTACATATGTTGAAATGGTTACACTTATGACTTGCAAAATTTTGAAAGAAAGGCATGGCTGTAGTTTGCAACTTGTTTTAATTACCATGTTAGATAAGCATTTTTCTAACATGATAGACTTGTTTTATTTAAATAAAACCTTTTAGAATTACGTTAGTAGGTGAATCTTTTCTAGCTTTGTTGCCTTGTCATTTTGAAAAGATATTGGGATGGTTCTTTTGTAGCCATGTTAATGAGGGGAATCCTTTCTTAACATAATTATTTATTGTAATTTTGAAATGGTTGGGTTTCAAAAAGTAACCGTGTTAGTTGGATATTTTCTAACATGGTTACATTATGTAGGTAAACTATAATAACCATGTTAGGTGATTTCTTTTTAACATAGTTAATTTAGATCCTAAGACCTTCTAAATTCTAGAAAAGCTCTTTGACCATGTTAATCTTGTTCTTTCTAATATGGTTTCTTTCACATGTGTTTACAAAGCTTCTTTTATCCATGATAGTTTTTATTTAATTGGATATCTTGTTTCTTTTCTATCATGGGTAATTCCGCGTTTAATTATTAGTTTATTTTTTTTATAACTATGATAGATCATTTTTTATCATAGTTAGGTTTCCAAGTGACTCTTGTTAATATATTTAAAGTTTTTTAATAACTATGATAGTTTTTTTTAGGGTTAATATAACTTTTGGTCCCTGAACTTTCACTCAATTTTGGTTTTGGTCCCTGAACTTTAAAATTTTTGGTTTTGGTCCCTGAACTTTTGGTCAATTTTGGTTTTAGTCCCTGAACTTTGAAATTTTTGGTTTTGGTCCCTAAACTTTGGGTCAATTTTGGTTTTGGTCCCTGAACTTTCAGTAATTTTGGTTTTAGTTCCTCAACTTTAATTTCTTTTTTTGAAGTTTTTTTTAAACTGAGGGACCAAAACCAAAATTATTGAAAGTTCAGGGACCAAGACCAAAATTGACCCAAAGTTCAGGGACCAAAACCAAAAATTTCAAAGTTCAGGGACTAAAACCAAAATTGACCGAAAGTTCAGGGACCAAAACAAAAAATTTTAAAGTTCAGGGACCAAAACCAAAATTGAGTGAAAGTTTAAGGACCAAAAGTTATATTAACCATTTTTTTACTATCATAGTTATGGTTTCAAAGTTAACAGAATTCTTTTCTAACTACGATAGACCTTTCGGTTTCGTGATTCTCTTTTTATATCGTAATTAGTGTTCCACTAATTTAGGGAATAATTGGTGGTCAACTATGGTTTCAAATTAATTATTGGGAGAGCTTTACACAACCCCGGATTGTTCACAAGAAGTCTAATGATCTACCTAGCCTAACTAAATGCAATAAAGACAAGTAAAGAGTGGGGGGGGGGGGTTTAGAAACAATTTCAACTAAAAGTAAAATGCATGAAGAAATACTTGTTCTTTGGATTTTTCAGAATAAAAATGGAGTAATTGGTGGAAATCAATGGTATGAAGGCTCTCTTGATTAGGACATTAGTGACAAGCTTGGGTTCACACATAAAGGGAATAAGAAAGGTAATTGGGCCAGCTCATGCCAGTTTTAAAATAATATTTCACTAGATAGTTATACCGTAAAATAATCTTTTCAAATGTCATTTCCATATATCATCGTAATCATCAAATAACAATATTTCAAGCTAGTAACACACACACACACACACACAAATAAGTAGAAAGCAGTTACTTGGTTGCTGACACCAATCTCATATGAGTGCAGCTTTCTCTTGCTAACTCGGCGCAATTCAAGCTCTACACAAACATACAAGTAACCACAATTAACCATCTACATACCAAAACAATTTCACATATTGGAAATTAAATACCAAACTACCCTTTCTTGCTCTTACTTAATTTAAATCCTACTCTCAACCTTTCTTCCTTCTCCATATATCCATGATTTACCTCCAATCCAACTTACACAAATTCAAGCTTAAACATTAATTCTCCCACAATAACCATTCATTCCTAACATCAACATCTACTAATCCTCCATGATTCATCATTAATATCAATTACTAAATTGAAGCCTAAACACCAAATTTCCAAACATCAACCAATTATTCTTAACCTCAAAATCCATTCATCAATTTACGATTAATTCTTCAACCTTCATAGTGCAATTAAATCAAATTCAAACCTAAAAGATATCCTCATGAATAAAGTGATCATTCCAACCATCTTTACTTTTTGGGTTTGCTTTGCCCTTGTGCTGATCATTTGTACAGGTAACTTATCATGAAGCATTATTGTTTTTTGTCACTTAATATTACTGTATTTATTATATAGTACCGATAACAGTGTTGAACTGTTTTTTCCCCCGAGGTGTGGTACCTATATGCTGCTATTAAGTACTCTCTGTTCCTTATTTTAAGTCTAATTATCACAAATTTTTTATTCCTAAATATAAGTCCAGTTTGGGATCAATTAATGCTACTATGACTATTTTACCTTTATGTTGGAAATTGAAAATATGAGAGAGAAGGTTTATAATGTATAAAATATTATTTTAACACCTATTCTTAAATAAGGGCAAAGTTGGAAACATTTTTGAAAATATGATATATTTAATGCTATAACCTACACTCCTTGGTATGTGAGAAGTAGCTAGGGTGGACTTATAATGAGAAATACTCCTCTGGTCCTATTTATAGGGCAGAGAGAGAATGTTTTATTTGGTCATATATATAAGTCACCTCATTAAATATTTAGTGTGAATGTACAAGTTTACCCTTCATTTATTATGTGTTGACTTTATTTTCATGTGGTATAGTGTATATTTAATATGAGTAAAGTTGTAAATTTATTGGATTTTAGTGGAAAGTTAATGAGTTTTAAGGCTTTCCTTGGTCTGTGTGAAATATGCTGAAAATGATTTATAAATAGGACCAGATGAGTAGAGTGGTACTTCGTATAATTAATGTTACTTTCACATAACGAAGAGTTGTTTTCTTTGTTTTTTCAGCTAAGAGTTGTTATCTACATAAATTGATGCATACATAACTTTTGGCAATCTTCCATCCTTATAGTTGTCATAGTTTTAAAATAAATTGTCACATTTGGATCTTTATGACACGGACTAATTGTCATAGTTCAATGACGTTATAATATGGTCTAAATCTTAGCAACATTCTACTGATTTGGATGCATCTCATCCACCCATTCTAGTACTGCATTGACACCTCTAATGCAGTCAGTCTCAGTTTCAATATTCCTTAGCTATCAGTCTCATGCTACTTTCAAAGCCCATAGGAGTCCCCTGAGCTTGATGGTAAGGCTAGAACAAGCAGTCATTTTATGCAGAAAGCCTAACACTTCATCCATATTAACTCATCGAATGAGCTAACGTTAAATTTTACGCCAACCTCTTTGCGGTGGTTTTCAAACATGTGTTACCTCTTGTCTAGAAGGAGCTAACGTTGGCTTACTCCATGATAAACAACCTTCGGTCTATACCAAAATCTCTTGGCAATTTATGACATATTTACCTAATTTTCTCTCCCCTCATTTGACTATTGTTGAGACAGTATCAATAGGACAATGTAAGAAAATTTGATAAAAATTATAAATAAGTCATTTAATTAGGACCAAGATCAATTGCTAAAATATACTCTATACTAAGGACTACAATGAGTATAATAAAAATTTTGATTTGTATAACTTTAAATTATAGCTTATAAATATAAATAGGCTAAATTATAGAAAACCCTCCTGAACTTCAGGTCGGTTGCACATAACCTCCCTGACCTTTGATAGTATAAATTAAGCACCCCTAACATTTCATATTTTGACTCCTAACTCCCCTACTGTTAAAATTACCGTTAAAGTTAACGGTTTTTTTCTTATCCAATTTTTTCACATTTTGTTTTGTATAATATGTCATTAAAAATAAGTCTTTTCATTTAATATAAATAATAGTAAGTATATTATAATTTTTCATTTAAAAAAAAGACATAATCAAATAAATACTTTGCATTCATTTTAAGTACTTTTATTTTCAAGACATTCTATTTATAAAGTGTATAGTCAAGAAAATATTTTAATTTTTAAACCCTTTCTGTTAAATATTTTATATTTTAAAATACTTAAAATTATATGTCAGTTGTCACTAATTATTTTTAGAATGACATGGTATATAATACAATAACGTCAAAAAGGGTAAATTACAAAAACCGTTAACTTTAACGGTAATTTTAAACGGCAGGGGAGTTAGGAGTCAAAATATGAAACGTTAGGGGTGCTTAATTTAAACTATCAAAGGTCAGGGAGGTTATGTGCAAATGACACAAAGTTCAGGGGGGTTTTCTGTAATTTAACCATATAAATATTACATTAGGCGAACGGTATGTAAAATTGTGTGCCTTGGTGAGAAGAATGAAAATTCAAACATTTCTCCATCCCTGATAGAACTAGTTTCCATATTCTTCAAAAATATGAGTAGAGAGAGAGCTAAACATATCTAAAGTATCTAAATTTTATCTTAGTCTATATTTGATTTTAGATTTTATATTTATTATAAAATATTTTTATAAAAAAATCAAATCTTAATCATCCGGATGAAATCTATAAAACTTACATATGTTTAGCTATACAAGTTAAGAGATCGGTCCAACCATCTGCTTTACTTTTTGGTACTTTACTTTTTGGGTTTGCTTTGCCCTTGATGTTATTTGTACAGGTAATTTGTCATGAAGCATCATTGTTTTTGTCATTTTATATAACTGCATTTATTAGATGAGGAAAATGCCACGTGCAATGCCCTAATGTGGCGATTTCCTTAATAGACGCCAGATTAGGTCCAATTCGTTCTAAAAGACCCATCGGTTTCAATATATAAGAGTCTAAAATTTGAATGTGTTTGTTCCTTTTTAGAAGATTTTGGTTAGATTTTTCAAAATATTTAATGGGTTTTTTCCTATTTTGACCAGCATTATTCTCTCTTAATTTTGACATTCTTTTTCGAACTAATTTATATCATTATTATCATATTTCTCTCTTATATATCCATCAGAAATCGGGGCAAACTTAGTAACAAAAATGATTGGGTTAAGGGTTTTAAATGGCCTGGAAATATTATTTTGTAGAACTTATGCCTCTAAATTAATGGAGAGGCAAACGGATATTGCCACATTTGACCGAATGTCAAGTCAAAGTCAAGTCCTTGTTGAATGGGTGATGATGTGGCTCAGATTAAAATTCTGAAATGCCCTGAATGTTTTCTCAAATGAACACTCAATACCCAGAAGTTTTATTTTGGATCTTAAACGCATAGAAGTTTTCTTAATGTTTTGACGTGATAAATGTCCATTTTTCTCTATGTCAACTTGGGTTATAAATGCTATGAACTAATACTTTTAAGGCGTTTAAGATCTAAAAATAATTTTCAGGTGTCAAGTGCTTCTTCAAGGAAATTTTCATGGCATTTAAGACCCTTAACGCAAAATCATTTCAAACATTTTTATCATTTTCAACTATTTTTTTATACGCTTAATTTTGTCATTTGAGCTCTCACGTATACAGATTTATAGATATAGAGATAAAGGAAATATTAAATTTCTCTCCATCTACTGTTTTCTTCTGGCTCCCTCCATTTCTTCCCTCTTTCCTCTTCCGGAAACCCATTTCTTCCCTTCTGGCCTCTTATATCTAAGAGCCCTCCATAATTTTCGATCCCATTTCTTCCATTTTCCAAATCCCCAACTCTACTGTTGGACACTCAGCCGTTCATCTTCGTTCCAAACCCAAACACACATTCTGTTCATATTCGTTTCTTGACTTCTTCATCGTCGGCTCGCAGATTTCGCGCCGTCGCCATTCTGGGTTAGATTTCCTGAGGAAGAAGGGCCGAAATAATCAGGGCAAGATTCTCTGAAATAATCATTGCCGTCGCCACCTTTAATCTTGCTATTCAAACTCTCTCCGCCATTGATCTTTTGGTGTTGAATAGCTTGCATTACTCACCCACGCTAACCCTCTTTCTCTCAGCTTGTATCTTAATTTATTTCCCTCTACCGCTTCTATCTGCTTCCAGTGCTGATGACTTGTATCATATAATGCTTTCAAATAATATTATTTTTTATTTTTGAATGAATTTTTATCTGTCTGAGTAGCATAGAAGTTGCTTGCTTTAAATAGGTGAGAGCCTGAAACTTAGGAGCTGTGTTTTCTAATGTGGTGCTGACATGTTATGCTACATTAACTATTAAAAGGGGTTGCTTAATGGCTGTAATTTTCAATTTGACATCTCTCTTGCCAAATCACTAAAATGATGCATTATTGATGTTCATATAAGGTTAAAAATTTGGGTCGTGGATAATAACTGTCATGTAATTGATTATTTTGTTTGTTGTATAAATCATTTATAATAGAAGGTATAAGACCGACAAATTTACTAAAGGATACAAGAAAGGGATTTGAATTTGCACTACAAAAATTTTCGCTTTCGGCAGCGACTAGAAGGTATAAGACCAACAAATTTATTAAAGGATACAAGAAAGGGATTTGAATTTGCACTACAAAAAATTTCGCTTTCGGCGGCGACTTTGGGGTGACAAAAGTCGCCACCGAAAGCATAAAAGTCGCTGCTGAAGGAAAGTCGCCGCTAAGTCATCGCCTATGTGACCGTCACCAAAAGTAGTCGCCGCTCTAAGTCAACCTTCGGTGGCGACAATTGTCGCCCTTTGGCGGCGACATTCAAAAGGGTTATTGGAGGCGACAAATGTTGCCGCTGAAAGTGTAAAAAAAAAAAAAAATTAAAGTCACATCAGCACCCTATGGCCCACATGGTTGATGATGTGGAGACCCCACCCACTTGCCACATCATCTACCCTCCTGCCACTTGTCAAGTGTCACGTTGTGCCACATCATTACTCTATGCCACATCACGCCATTTCATCACCTTTAATTTCACCTTCAAATATGCCTCCCAAGGTTCGAACCTATGACCACTTTACTCTTGTATGAAGCTTCTGCCCACATGGCTGATGATGTAGAGACCCCACCTACTTGCCACATCATCTACCCTCCTGCCACTTGTCATGTGTCACGTTGCGCCACATTACCATTTTATGCCACATCGCGCCACTTCATCACCTTTAATTTCACCTTCAAATATATCTCTCAAGTAGAGGTGAGCATGGTGCCCAGCTGCCCTATATGCCCACCCGAGCCCAGACAAAAATTGCCCAGCCCAACCCTAAAAAAGTAGACCTAAATATTTTGGGCAGGGGTCCTGCCCTGCCCATTTAGCCCAGCCCGAAAAATTATATAACATTTATTTAAAGTATATAACATTCATCATATATTATTTTATATAAAATACATATTATTCAATCTATATTACTTTAATTAAAATATACATAAAATATTTATTTATTCTATCTAATATATCCTAAAATCAATATCGATTTAATTATGATATGGACATTTTCAAATATATTACAGGTAGAAAATCACAACTTGGGCAAGAAGCGCTCATCCAACCCAGAATAGTTAGGGCTTCTATCGGGTAGGGCTAGGCATTGGGTTGCAAAGTGCCGCCCATTCATTCTTAGGGTTGGGTATCGGGCAAGGGCATCGCCCAGCCCAACCCTGCCCATACCCACCCCTACTTCCAAGATTCGAACCCATAACCACTCTTGTATGAAGCTTCTGTCAGTTGAGCTATGACGAACTCCTATCATATTAATACAAAATTAAATACACACACTAATATTATATGCATATATTTAATATATCAATTTAAATACATATAATATTATAATATAAATATATTATCATATTACCTACATTTAATATTTATTTATATATACTATATATATATATATATATTCATTTAATATATAAAGATAAAATACAATATAAATGTTTCTTTATTAATATAATATCATACTATTCTTTTTTGATAAATTAGAATGTTGGTATAGTTGATATAATTTTATTAATTTAAAAATTATTATTCTTTATTCATGTATAAGCTTATTTAATATATCATTGATTTCAATTTAACTATTCACTATAAATTTAAAAACCAATAAAAATGAAAATATATTACCTTATTTTATTTCTCAATATAAAATAACTTATTTAACATTTTAAAAATTTAAATATTTTATATAAAAATAAAAATGCAATATTTATTAATGTTATTCAAAAAATAAACTGTATAACTTTTGGCGGCGACTTGTATGTTGCCGCTGAAAGGTTTACTTTCAGCGGCGACTATATAAAGTCGCCACGAAAGGTCTTACTTTCTGCGGTTACACAAAAGTCGCCGCAGAAGGTATACTTTTTGGCGGCGACTCCCCCTTTTAGAGGCGATTGTTTTATGTCGCTACTGAAAGGTCCACTTTCAGCGGCAACTTTTGTGTCGCCGCAAAAGGTGGGACTTTTGGTGGCGACAAAAAAAGTTTTAACAGCGACTTTTTTTGTCGCTGCTAAAAGTTTGTTTTTTTGTTGTGATAGATAGCACTTTCAACACTCAAAGTAAGACAATAATTGCCTTTACAAAATTATAATTTAACTTTATCAATGTGTGTACTCAAAAACAAAGTCAATGAATTTGATCTTATTGTGTTGTATGTATTCTTCCTCTCATGATTTGTGTAGGGTTTTCCTAGATCATGAAATGATGCCTTAAAGTGGGTCCCTTGAAACAACACCTTATAATCAACACCTTATAATCATGTGTTAGATTCATATTAATCCTCTAACATATAGAAATTTTCCATAGAGTTACACATTTATAGTATGCAGGGCCTTTTTATAAACCAACACAACCTTTCATCAAAAATCTTTGGTTATAACCTTTTTATGTGCCTTTAGGAATTGAAAATGCATAACCTTTGTAAGCTTTAGTGGTATTATTCCCCATACAACCCTTCACCGAAATTCCCTAAATTATATGGACACAACCTTTCAAAATACACATTTCTCCATTTTACAAATATTAAATATTCCCAGGGTCACCTTCTAACAATATTTATTATATTTCACATTGGATCTTGTCAAGACAATTTATTTACAAGCTTTTCCATTTCCTGACTTGTTTCATCTTGTGCCGATACTAGAATAGAGTGAGTTTTGACCCTTTTTTGTCTCCTACTAACTAAACAAACGTAAAAAATCCATTTCAAGTTTGCATCATGTCATTTGTCATTTGAGTCCAGACATTCGGATACCCCAACCAAAAAATAAAGAGGGTATCGTCCATAATTGACCAACAATTCAGGATCTTGAGCTAGCAAATTAAAATCCTTGAAAGTATTAGATTGTTTCCCTTGTTTCTAAACAAGAATATGCAATGACAGTTACAATCTTCCATGCAGATCTATCCTGGCAAAAATCCAAAACTGGAGATTGCAATCTCAAAGGCTCGCATCCTTTCTCCGCGAGCAAAACCATTGCGGTCATAGGATGATACTTCATTTATGTCGAGATCAATGCAAGTTTTGACAAGTGCCTCGCCAACATGTTGAGCAGCTTCCTGAGCATTATACACAAAATCAGAACAAATCTCAAGACATAATGAGACAAAATTGTCTGAGACACACACACACACACACTTCAGAAGAGTGAAAGGTAAAAGGTTTTTTTGTCTATATTTCATGGAATGTTGGTTTACAAGATGGGTGCAGTAATTACCACGGCGGAACAAGGGGGATCTTGTCGGATAGATTTCTGCAATGTACTTCCATAGAACAGACATTTTTTGTTTTGGTCATCTACCAGCATTGCATACAACTGCTTTTTTGAGCAAAATACAGAAAGCCTTGGTCTCCCAGGTGTTCCATTATACTGCAAATAGAGAGAAACAAGCATGGGATCAATAATACTATATACTACAATTTGCATCAAAGTTCCACATGACCAAGAGAGTTTGGTCAATAAGAAAGCTGAGGTATCGTTTGTAAATCTTACTACTATCATCAACTTGTATGATAAAAATACAAGTTATGGGGTTATGATCTGCATAATCCCCCGAGCCCTCAATAAAGAGAGTTCTTCCCTGTGTTGTGATTTTTATTTTTATTTTTTTTAAGAAAACTGGGTAGCCAAACACATAAGAAATTATACTTAAGTCTGATAAAATAGACTATAGTGTTTAACCAACATCGATGACTCTATCAATAACATTTTAATATTTCTTGAACTCACTGCCAATAATTGTTGAAACTTCAGACTAACTTGTGCTGACATGATTGTTACACAAACACACATAATAGTAAAACAATATGATGGGAATGACCAAACCAATGTAGTGGACTTCATACATAATAAATATATTGATATAAAAGACAAAACTCTGTCCCCCAGTGATGCCAAAGATACAAAAATTTGGTCATAGCTCAGATTAAGTATTAAGCGCAAACAAATAACAACAATTCATCAGAAAGATACCTTCTTCTGCATCCTTCTATTCCGAATTTTAGCACTTTCTTTTCCAGCATTTGCCCTAGCTTCAACAACCAGTAGATTCTTGGTCCTACCTAAAAAGAATATTATGAAAAAATTACTCTTCACAATAAAAATTTTGTGAAGCCTTGTGCAAACCAACACTAATGCATTAGTGTCGCACAATCTTTTTTATTTTTTGACGAAAAACTGAAATCATTTACTCAGAAGAGTGTTACAAGGAGCTCCAAAAGGAGGCAAAACAAAAGAAAAAAACAACCAAATTCCCTTCATCAGGAACCGCCTGAAGAAAATGAGTAGGTGGATGATCAAGAATGCAAAAGATGTGCTCATCCTCATGAGCACTGTTAGCTAATCTATCTGCTAGCAAATTACTTTTCAAAATACAATCAATCTATAATTATAACAGAAACCTAAATTTCAACCCCACAACATAAAATACCAATTAGGAAGGAAAAGTTGCGAAAGAACTTACTTCTGCTCAGCGACTGAAAGGAAACAAAAGGCTTTATGAGTACTCCGAAGACTGCAGAATTTGTGAATCGAAGCGCAGGAACATTCACGAGGCCCATATTATGAAGTTATGTCCAAAAGGGAACAAGTGTAGCACATATCTCTATAGACCTTTATTAAGGCTATATAATCAACTTAGAACCACTTGGTAGCTTTCAAGAGCTTAAAAACCTGAATAAATTAAAATTTTTTCTTTCAAAAACCAAATAAAAACCATCCTTTATAGGAATGAGCTTTTCTGATAAATGTTGAGTAATTCAAAACTGCTATAAAATTTCAAAATTGTTTCTAATTCCATTAAGTAATCAAGTTTGATCCTTATAACTTGTTCTTATATGTGAAACCAATTAAACCTGGGTTCCCTAACAAACATCTACAGTCACTAAATTATATCTACCCATATTTAGGCATAATACTTGTAGTCATAAAAATATCTCGAATCCAGCTCGTAATAATAATAATGCTGGTAACACTACTAAACATAATAATAAATAACTAATTTTAACGTTGCTATTACTACTGATAGACTTACCTGTAAAAGGGGTCAAACGTATCTTCTGATGGACTGACACATACATTAGGTAAATATAACTACCCAAGTTTTAAAACTTGTCAAAATATAAGTAAATAAAGAGAATGTACATACATATACTATCAAACATCCTTTATCACAAGGTGTAAATGTGTACATTAAAAGCGGGCATTCATGTTCTTCTATACCTTCTGCCACTAGCTATAGCCCTCCTTCGCCTCCAACTGTAAAGAATAGTCACAAAAAAAGGGGTGAGATTCCAAAGAATCTCAATAATAACACATTCCACCTATAACAACATATAATAAAGATAAAGCATGTCACAAATCACAAACAAACATTACCTTACATATCATCAAACTACTACTATAGTGGATGAAATAAACTTAACTAGTCGTGTGGGATGAGTTCATAATGCCACAAACCACCAGAAATCTCATGGCTATTGTTGAGAACTGAACTCATGCAAGGGAAAAATAAATGAATTCATGCATATAGTAGTAATGTGAAACAAACATTTACGCATTAATTGATATATAACCATTAGATAGGATAGAGATATTACCTTATATGCAACCAAACCAAACCATAAAAAACTTCTTTTTGCTAGAGTTTTTGCAAAAGACTTGGCATATATCAAAACCTATATACAATTACACACTTATAAAAATAAATTAATACTTAAGATTAGTGAAGTTATTGAGTGGACCTTTTAATTAATAATTTGTCCAAAAAAGAGAGGGAGACTAAAGGAACACTTAGTGAAGTCATTAAGTGGGACCTTTTGATTGATAATTTGTCCAAAAATAAGGTTTTTGCAATGGTATTGTGCGATCTATGTAGCTAACAGCACCTAGAGGGATAAATCTCTTTTGTTGTTGTCAATACTTTGAGACCCTTTAAACAGTAACTAAATATTAAATTTTAGGCTGAAACCATTTATTTAACATTCCTTCAATTCACTTATGTTTGACTCATTCTATCTAAGATAACCTTATTCTAACAATATGAAATAATTACTAATCATTATTAGGCAACAATCAATACATTGGATCTAGTTCAACTCCTAAGACTCAATCATCTAAATATTCGTACGCATACTTCAAGCCTTAAGCTATTAACTCATCATTTAGAAACCCTTCTCCTTTAGTTCTAGAATCATTTTCCAGAGTCAATTTTTTACAACCAATAGCAACTTACATTCATAATACATATACCTCATTTATAACAATCTAAGGATATCCTTTTTCCCCTTCTTATCTCCTTACACGGCTACCCCTCTAAGTCTGAAAAATTTTCAGCTTCAAAAATGTGTTTTAATCATCATCTTAGGGCCTTTATGTATGCTTTAACAATCTAAGGTAATAATGCAATATTTGGAAGCATCAAACGGTGGGATTTTTTTATAATTTCAGCCTTGATGAATTTCTAGTCTAAAACCATTCCTTTAACTAGGAGGGTAGGAGCCTTCATATAGAAGCTTATATCTTTAAACATCTTTGATTCTCCTATAGCATCAAGCATCACAGAACCCTTTTGATGATAGCCAATTTAAGACTCCAAAAAAACTTACGTTCAGTTTTAAGAATTTTTCTGCAGAATTTCAGACTATCGCATACAAACATCATACATCATATATATAAACTTGAGTCCACATCTTGCTAACGCTATTTCAGTTATTCTTTAATTTTTTTTATTTTATTATTATTATTATTATTATTATTTTTTTTTTTTTGCTAGGGCACTTATTCTTTAATTCAACTTTATTTCAAATCTCAAATGCCACATCCATAAGCCTTAAGAAATATATAAATCTTTTAATCCATTTAGACTTCACTTAAAAAAAAAAAACTGATGCCTATCAAGGCATAGGCTTCAGGTTTATTTAATTACCAAACAAAACCAAATATAAAACGTACATACTGTTCTACTCATCCCTTTTATGGAGACCGAAGTCACAACTCACCTTCTTCCATAATTCTTTGAAGATTTGATATTATAAGAATCTGGTTTCGCTTCACTGAGAACCGAACAAGCACGTCATTTAATCTTTATGAAACATGTTTTTCATGCTTCATTTCTTCTGCCCAAACTGTACCCAACAGCTTCCACATCAAAACATGGGGGTTGTACTTCAAAATCACTAACCAACAGTATATATATACATGCATACATTTTTTTCCTGAGACAAGCTATCAACTCAGAAAACTAAACAAATTACTTTCAGTAAATGTTCATAATTTAGAGGACGAAACAACTTGAACAGCAGGGAAACACATAAACCAGAACAGGGGCTTAAGTTTCGGCCATTAACAAACACAACCAAATACACATGTACACTAAAATCTTTTATACTCTTAAGAAACTGTTTCCCTTTCCTTAGAATTAGAACCTGACACCTTTCACAGCGAACAATTGCCATAGAGTTTAAAATTTCAAATCAAATCTAAACAATCACATGCAACATCGATTTCTTCAATAAAAACCTTAATCTTAATTGTTATTCGATTTAACCGATGAAATAACCCAGAAATTCCAGCTTAAAACGGACACACTTCCATTACGATGCTAACCATAATTCTAGCGAAGAATAGGCTTAACCTTTTCCATTCAAGATTAGTCGGCACTTAAATAACCAAAATCATTCTCTGTACATGATTTAAACATTAAGAGACATAAAATCACAAATGTTCGGTCAAATTCAGCCTAGATCACTTAGTTTCAACAAAGTTCTTATTTGATTAAAACTAATAGGTCTCTCGTCCATACAGTTCTTCTTTCCATTAAATTACTATCCTAATTAACTTACTAAAGATCTAGCATCCAATAACATTTCTACAACTAATTTAAGTATCATTACACCAGATTCAAAAATTGCAGCTCAAGAACATTGATTCAACCTTTACAACATCCAAAACCTTTACCTTGAAAGTTTAGCCCACGATTTCATTCACATGACTCTCTACTTCATAACCATCCATTCAACATCATACACTTCAAAACTTCCATTTTAGCCCAAATGGACCTATCTTACCACAAAATAGCTTGCAACCAATCAGGCAAATTCTCTGTTAATTTTTTTTTCCAATCACAAGCTGATTCTAAATCCACCAATCCTTAATCTTTTCAAGCTTAATTTCCACTGAGAAATTCAATTTTAACAGTGATTAAATTAAATTAGATCATCTTCAAGATTCCACTCCTACAAAAAATGATCCCTCAAACCAAAAAGTTGCAGCTTTGATTTAGCAATAATAATCACCCAATGCTGCCCAAAAGTCCTCCCTTAGCATCCTATATCTATAACACAACATAATGCCTATTCCCCACGAGAGACAACTTCAAAACCAGCGACCACGGTTCTGAGCAGTTTCAGAGTGAACATAATCAGATTAAAAACCAGTGGCAGCCAAAATAATCAGTCCAACCAAACTATAGCAACCTATTGCTCTGAAATTGAATTGCCTACTCTAATCTCAACACAAAACTGAAACCGCACAAGCAAGAGTTTTAGAAATTTCTTACCCAAACTGAGAACAGTGAAGACGAGACAGATAGAGAATTCAGGGCTCAAGATTTCGACTCCTCAAAACGGAGGAAGGACGAACACGCAGCGAGAAAACTGAGCTTGGTGGTGTTGGCCGGAAAAAACGACAACGACGGCGGACGAAGAAGAAGAATGGGCTGACCGGTCGAACCGGGAAACTTGTCCCTCAATCTCTCTCTCTCTCTCTCTCAGAGGTCGAAGTGAAGGAAGAAGAAGGGAGGAGGTGGCGTCGGGAATTCTGGGTTTAGGGGAAGAAGAGCAGCTGTGATGGTGATGAAGATGAGATGGCTCACGTCACGATGATGTTGATGAACAAGAGGGGTGTGGGGTTATGGGGATTTGAATGACGGAAATGCCCCTCACATAAGAACTGAAAATATTTTCCAGTTGAGGACGTTATGGTCATTTTATGTCTTCCATTTTTCTGATTTCCATTTAAATTCTCTGACATAGATCTCTTAATTATTTTTTCATCTTGCTTGTTGTTCTGATATTAGTTCCAAACAACAAATCCTTCAATCAAATTAGAAATTTTCTTTTATCATAAATTTTCATTAAGTCCCAAAATATTTCCATAAAATTCTCAAATTTAAAAATAGTTGAGTCTAAGTAGAAATTTTCTTTCATTGAAAATTTTCTTTAAGTCCCAAAATAGTTTCCGAAAAATTCCCAAATTTAAAAATAGCCACCTAACTATTTTTCTTCAATTTATAAGGAAAATATATCTTCTTAAAAATACTTTTAACTACCAGAGAGAGAGTGAATGGAAAGGATTTGGGGAGGGGGCAAAGTGGGTTTTCGAAGGGTGATTCTAGCGAGTTTTCCAGCGACCTTGGGGAGTTGTTTGGGCTCTTTGATTGTGGGTAAGCTTCCCTATTTTCCCTTCTCTCTTTTGTTCTTGATTTGCTTGTTTTATCAAAGAAAGGGTTTTAGGGCTCGAGTGAATTTCGAAATTTTGGATTGAGTGGAGCTAATTAGTTGTTTCTACATGTTTATTAAGGTTATATGATGATGATAATTTGGTTAATTTTGGTTGGATTTGATCACATATGCTCTACGTATTAAAATAAGTTCTAATAAGCTAGAGTTTGAGGGGACTTCCGAAATTCATGATTGACTCTAGCAATTAGGTGATTTCAATAGACATATTGATACTTATAAATGATTCCAAATGGTTTAATTAGCTAAAATATGAGTTAGATTTTATCTTGGTAGTAAAAAGTGGTGGAAATCTTAAGGTTATGGTTGTTCTTCGAAATTTACGATAAATTTAGGTGTTTTGATGGTTCTTTGAGGTCATGTATGCCAATGGATGAATTCAAATGGTTTGGATTGTTAGGAAAACTTTTGAATCAAATTTTGGATCTTTAAAGTTTGAGAAAGTTGAGGTTTTAGTGGGGATTATGGGTTTTATGTTGATTTTAAGTCATTGATGTTAGTAGGTGATTGTGAGATGATGAAATTGGAAAATATTGGAATAAATTCGATTTGCGGTAATTTTGGTTGATTTATAGACTAATTGGACATAAGATAGAGCCATTTGATATCGTGGAGGTAAATGATGGTGTTGATTGAATTTTGTGATAAAAGATCTAAGAATGATTGAGTTAACTAGTGGTTGAGCTTAAATTTGTAAGTTTTGAGGTGTAGGTAACTTTTGGCTAGGTTGTGACAATTGGGTAAGTAAAAGGATTGAAGGAGGAATTGAATTTGGGAATTTTGGGATTATTTGGGAGTAGTTAATGATATGGGAATGTTAAGTTTTAAATTGTTTGCCTAAGTTACCTAAGGGAACTTGGAAGGGAATTTAATTTCCGATTTGTGTTGACACTTTATTAAGTTGTATGTAGTGATAATTCTGTTGTAGAGTTTGGTTTTGAGTCAAGCACGGGGGAGCTTCGTTATTTCATTAACTTTTGATATTTGGCTTCAAGAGGGAACCGCTCCTACTTGTTTTATATGTGTGTGCATTGTTGGTAAGAGTTTGTGAACTCTCTTTCAACTATGGATTTTGAAATGAATATGTGAAGAGGAAGTGAATTCGAACTGGTTATTTGAATATATATATATATATACTGTCTCGTGGATTTTCTAGTTGTAAAGCTCCATATGCTGTGATTGAGCATGTTTTGAAAATATGATATATTGATTTGGAAAAGGTTGCATAGCACATATTTTCAGTATGATTGGAAAGGCCAAGTGCCAATTGATTTATGATGCATTTGTGGATGATATATGTGTGACATCAGTCTACTTGATTCTTCACTATACGTGATTAGGTACCATGTTGACCCACAGGAAATTATGAGCTCTATATTAGGGAAGTTTACCCCTTGTGATTCTAGGACGGGATGTGGACACTAACTAGTTCCACCTGTCCCCTAAGTTGTAGGAGACAAGCCTTAACGACTCGTAAAGCGATCATTTTGGACTTTGTGCTTGTTCCTTCTTTAGAGGCGCTATTGAAAAGTACATTTCGAACTACTTTTTGAAAGATAGTATATTTATGTATATGCATAAGGTTTGGAACTGTTTTCTGGAATTAGTTATGGCATGGTTATCTGGTTATGTGTTCATGTTTCAAAATGTATACGTATTGTATAATCCCACTAGATACATTGCTAGCACACACTCATATGTAGGCATGTAGATAGCATGTTACTTGAGACATTTTCTCCCACCCCGTTGCTCAATCATTTGCAGGTGCTAGTTCTGGAGTAGATTCACGGGAAATGAGCCGATGGCTACTCACTAGAGTCAGTGAGACCTCATTGAGCTTTAGCGAAGTATTGTATATTGCCACACATATATGGGCATTCATCTTTAGCTTATGTTTTCAAGTGTGTGTTGTGTATGCTCATTTTTAACCACCATGTTAGTTTTTGCCTTTTTCTAACATGATATACTTGAACAATTTTTAATGAAGGCTTTAATTAACTTTGTTAGATAGTTGAATCTTATTCTAACATAGTTAAGGATTTAAAATTGGGAAAATTTCATTTAAGGACCACTGTAGCAATTTAATTGAAAAGAAGGACCACAAGAATCTGAAATTTCAATTTGGGGTAGTGGGGGCAAAGTGAAATAAAATTGGAAGGGCAAATGCCCAAATCACCCTTTCTCCCAAATTCACCCAATTTTGAAATCAAAAGCTGCGCACCTCTTCCCTCAGAGTCATCATCTTCTCTCCGCATTGAAACCTCCACAAACAGAACAAACCATCTCTAATTCCTCTTCCTCATCTTATTTCTCACCAAACGACCAAATTTTCAACAGATTTTTGATTCGCAGTTTTCGTACCTCACCAACCTCGAAGATCTCCGTGAATGAGCGCTTCTTCTTCTTATTCTTCTTCGGCGGTTCCGATTTTGGTTTCAACGAACTCAAATTTTTCATTCAGGGCCGCTCCTCCGCCATCATCTGTGCAAGACATCCATCGAAAGAGCGATTTGACCTATAGAAAAGTTTTGTGCGTGGTAAGTATATAACGATAGTGATGTTCACCGAAAAACTCTTTAGATTTTGGCTTAAATTAGAAGAGAATCAATATTTAGAAGTGCTCATTAGTGCAATAAAGATTTATGACATATCATATGCATTATTATTGTAATAATATAAATATTTACTTGTTTTGCATTTCAATTTTTGTAGGGATGATTGTGGGGTACATGTCATCAATTATTTAAAGAAATGGCCACAGTTGGACTCACTGGAAAACACAAACGTAAGTTTTCATTTATAAACGAAAGATTGATTAGTTTGCTTGATTTGACAATGTGAGTTGTTATTGTGGTGCAGAAATCAATGAAGGAGATGAGTTGGATGTAGTGGGGTGGCTTGTCAACCATGAGAAGAATGCAGCAAAGAATGATGTTTTACAAGAGTTGGATCGATTAAAGGGTGGCACAAAGACTTAGGGCAAAATGTATTCAATAGATGTTGTCCTTTTAGGTTGGCTCAGTGACATTATCGGAATTCTATTCAATTGATACTTATGTGTAGATTGTGGTTATTTTGTAAGGAAAGTGTAAATATAGCACCAATTAATGTTGTCTGTAATCCAATTGACACCAGGAATTATTCATACGCACAAGGAAATATCAATATGCACAAGGAATTAGCCATATGCACAAGGAAACGGCCATATGCATAAGCAGTAAAAACTGACCTAATAAAATGCCATGTCTAGACCACGCACAATAAAATGGCCGTATGCATAACGAATTGGCCATATGCACAAGCACAAGAAAATGGCCATATGCACAAGGAATTGGCCATATGCGCGAGGAAATGGCCATATGCACAAGTACAAGGAAATGGCCATATGCACGAGGAAATGGCCATATGCGCGAGGAAATGGCCATATGCACAAGCACAAAGAAATGACCATATGCACGAGGAAATGGCCATAGGCACAAGCACAAGGAAATGGCCATATGCACGAGGAAATGGCCATATGCACAAGCACAAGGAAATGGCCATATGCACGAGGAAATGGCCATATGCACAAGCACAAGGAAATGACCATATGCACGAGGAATTGGCCATATGCACCAGCACAAAGGAATTGGCATAATGGCCAGTCGTTCGCCATGGGTTCGCCGCGGCGAAGCCACGGCGAACTCACCATAACTCTGGTCCTCGTGCATATGGCCAATTCCTCGTGCATATAGCCATTTCCTTGTGCGTATGGCCAATTCCTCGTGCTCGTGCATATGGCCAATTCCTCGTGCATATGACCATTTCTTTGTGCTTGTATATATGCCCATTTCCTCTTGCATATGGACAATTCCTTGTGCTCGTGCATATGGCCAATTTCTTGTGCATATGGCCATTTCCCCGTGTATATGGCCAATTCCTCGTGCATATGGCCATTTCCTCGTGTATATGGACAATTCCTTGTGCTCGTGCATATGGCCAATTCCTTGTGCATATGGCTAATTCCTAGTGCATACGGCCATTTCATTGTGCATGGTCTGGACGTGGCATTTTATTAGGTCAGTTTTTACTGATTGTGCATATGGCCATTTCCTTGTGCATATGGCAATTTCCTTGTGCATACGGTTATTTCCTTGTGCGTTGTCTGGACATGGCATTTTATTAGGTCAGTTTTTACTGCTTGTGCATATGGTTGTTTCCTTGTGCATATGGCTATTTCTTTGTGCATACGGCCATATCCTTGTGTGTGGTCTGGACATCTCAATATGCACATAGAAATCGTCATATGCACAAGCGAAAACAAATTGACCTTACAACAAGTTATGTCCAGGCCACGCACGAGGAAATGGCCCTACGCACAAGGAAATAGTCATATGCACAAGCAGAAAAAATTGACTTTTCAACAAGCAATGTCCAACCCATGCACAAGGAAATAGCCATACGCACAAGGAAATCTCAATATGAACATGGAAATCGTCATGTGAACAAAGAAAAATCTAATTAATTTCAACAACACTTAATGATTGGTCCTAAAAACCACATTCACATCGGCACCACTTTGTCGGGCACTACAAACAACTTCACGTCAGCAACATGAACCATGAAATAAATGAGAGGTATAAATGAGATTCGAGAGAGGGACAATAAGTGGGTCCTTCATGCTTCACTAGTAATTTCGTTGTGCATTCTGAACATACAATGAGAGAGAGAGAGAACGAGTGAGATAGAACGAGAGAGGGAGGGAGAGAAGAAGAGAGAGATACCCAAAACATACCTCACCTATATGAAATTAATCCTTGTAAGTGGGATCAACAGACAATATTTTGGAGCTCCATTAATCCTTCTTCTTCCTCGTCATATATTTCACGTTTCCTTCATGTCTTGTGGGTATCTCAAATGTTTCTCTTTCTCTCTTTTCCTTAAGTACGTTCTGTCTGAGCCAAGGAACACTTTTTTCCTTAAACAAATGTTTCTCTTTCTTCTCTTTTCCTTAAACAAATGTTTCTCTTTCTTCTATGTACTGTCTGAGCCAAGGAAGACTTTTTTACACATTGGGTGCAATATGAAATTAATTCATATTTCACAAGGGCATTTAGGTATTTTAACACAGCCATTTAATTTCATTTCAAGACCCAAGGCCTGCAATGAAATTTCAGATTTTTTTTGTCCTCATCTGACATTAAATTGCTACAGTGGTCCTACAGTAAAATTTTCCCTTTAAAATTTTGTGAAAGGTTATGGAAGCTTTATATGCTTTGAGAAATTTAATATCTATGTTGGGTAATTCTTTTTCTAACATGGATTAACTTGATTTGATGGGAATATTTTAATATCCATGTTAGTCTTTTGATTTAGTGAAACCCTTTTTCTAACATGGATTCCCTTTTAAATAAAGTCAAATTCTTTCTAACTATAATAGATCTTTTAATATTTTAAAAGTTTTCTTTCTATTATAGTTAGGCAACTTGGTATTGGATTCAAAGGAAACTCTTATGTAAAAGCTTTTCTAACTAAATTAGCGTTCTTTGTTAAGTAAACTCTTTTTCATAATATAGTTAGTTACAAGTAAATGTGGCTTATGATGTGATTTGTAGTTAACTAAATAATTTAGAAAACAAATATTACAATTTTTTGCCTGGTATTGAACAAATGGTTAAAATTGCATGAACAGTTGGGTAAAACTTCATGAACAAGACGATAAAATGACATGAACAAGTGAGGAGAACTTCATGAACAAATGGCATGAAAAAGTGGTTAAAATGGAATGAACAAGTGAGAAAACTTCATTAATAAGTGGGTAAAATTTCTTGAACAAGTGGGAAAAAGCCTCATAAACAAGTGGAAAAACTTCCTTATTTATGATGTTTTCCTACTTATTCATGCCGTTTTTTCTGCTTGTTCAATGCATTTTAACCACTTAGTCATAAAGTTTTTCCACTTGTTAATGCAATTTTACCCCGCTTGTTGATGCAGTTGTAACCACTTATTCATAAAATTATTCCCACTTATTCATGCAATTGTAACCATTTGTTAATGAATCCTTACCCACTTGTTCATTGAGTATAATAATAATGATAAAAGAATAACTTGATTGGTGAAGAAATAAAGGCAAAATTAGCCATTTAAGGAAATTCAGAGACTAAGTACAACAAAGCTCATGATTGATACAAAATGTTTGTTTTGATAAGAAAAAAGTCTATCCATGATTGAAAAGTAATTTTCTAAACACTTTGAAAATACTATCATGGATATTAAAAACCTTCTAACCATTTCCCAAGACAAAAACCATGTTAGAAAAGATTTCTCCTAACATGGTTATTCTTTGAATAACAATTTCAATTAAACATTTAACCAAGTTAGAAAAGGGAATACTTCATTAAGAAGTGGCTAAAACTTCTTGAACAATTTGTAAAAACTTCATGAACAAGTAGGAAAAATTTCATTAACAAGTGGTTACAACTACCTAAACTAGTGATTAAGGCTTCATAAACAAGCTGTTCGCAAAAATTGCCACCGCAAGTATACGGGTCAAGTTTAGTAGTATAGTGGTAAAAAGTGTCGTTCCGCAGAGACTATGTAATAAGCAAGTTCATTAAATACATTACAATCTAAATTAACTTTGGGCAAAAATCAAGTGATGGGTTCAAATTTGGTTAACAAAAATCGCAATAAAAATAACAAAAGATACTTTTAAAATTTAATTCAAACAATGGGAAAAACTTAGGCCTATTTATCCACTTGTATTTCATGATACCCAATAATTCCTTCCCTAATGATAATTAATCCTATTATGTTGTTGTTTGAAGTCTCTTATATTTAAATAGCTCTCTCAAGCCTATTCAAACCTTAATTGAATTTAGTATGCATAATCTCTTACTACATACTATCATCAATTAGTCTTTTCAAACAAACCACTTCAATTTTACAAAACTTGGTTAGTGAATATCTCTATCTCACTAACACACTTCCAATTTTAAATTAGAATTGTAAGACAAGTTTGGATTTAATCTAGTTCTTTACTAATTAATGCTCTCTCAAGCCACTAATTAAGCAAACAATCTAAATGTTGGCCATCCATTTAGAAAACATTAAACACAAATTAAACCCACAACATAACAGTAATTAATTAACAAAAGAGAATAGAGTTTAGGTATCAATCCATACAAGTTTCAAAATAGACCTAGAAGATAAATTTAGCTACACATAATAGAAAGAAGTTCAAACTTCAACATCAAATTCATGTCCCAATCAGAAATTAGTAAGGAGAAATTAAAGGCAAATGAGAAAGAAAGAGGAAAAACACCCAAATCTTGAAATCTTGCTCTTGCTCTTGCTATTCCTCTCCTTTGTGTCTCCGCCTTTCTTTCTCTTTCACTGGATGAAGATGCGAAAACGGTGAAGAAGATGAAGCTTAAACATTGCTGCAGCAAGGAGAAAAAGCGTGAAGGTGTATGGTGATTGAATGTGGCTGCAACTTCCTCCGCTCCTCTCTCTCGCTGAAAAGCTCCTCACGCCCTGCCAAATGATGTCCAGAAGATGGGGATATTTCTTTCTTTTCAGTCTGCAGCTGCGCCTTTTTCTCACTTTTTCTTTTGTCAAAAAGTAGTCATGGTGATGAATCTAGAATGTGTGGTGTGGGCCGTTGCTTGCTTTCTCTACATGGGCTCATGGTCTTTAAAGTAATGCTTTTAGGTGGATCAACGTGGCTGCTTCTTGTCTCCTTCAACTCCACCATTTAATTCATTCCCTGGAGCAAAGACTTAGTTTAAGTAACAATAAAAATAAGAAAGCAAAAGAAACAAAATTAAAGACAAACCGTAAGTTCTTCTCTCTTTTTTTTTTCTTTTTACTCTCAAAACTGAAATTAGTTATTATTTGTTATCTAAGCTAAACTATTCCTATTTTAATTTGAAATCATGATTTTTACAATAAGAACCCAAAATAATGTTCCAAATTAATATTTTATCAAAATATCAAACAAATCCCTTAAATTTAGTGATAATAACTCCCCAACTATATAAAAATATACATCAAATCTAATTAAAATTGGGGAGTTATCACACCCCCACACTTGCATCAAATCTTGTCCTCAAGATTTTGAATTCTAAAACAACTAAAGAAAAACATGGAAGCAAGATTTTATTGCAAACGTTACAAAGTCAAAAATCTATTCAATCTTTTAAGAATCAAGTCTTCACAAATATCTTTTCCATCTTCCAAAAATGCAAGTGACAAGGCAAATAACTTGACAAAGATAAATAACTATAAAATGCCCCTCACAAGTCAAGTGTTTGCTCTCTTCTCTCACAATAATTAAGGGCTTGTGTTTCACTCCATTCCACCTATTGAAACTCATCTACCATAAGCTTGTCTGTCATCTCAATCTCCACTTTTTAATCTTATTGCATTCACAAATCAAAAGGACTTTTAAGGGTTATGATGAATAAGGAATGATAATGGAATGAACATGAACATGGAAGAATACTTCAATTAGTGCTAAACATTCTAATAACAAACCTAAAGAGTGAAGAAATATCAAGCCAAACAATAAACACACATTCTACATGCAAACTTGCAAATTTTATTCTTCTTGATTCAAACTCTCTTCTTCTTCTTTTTTCTCATTTCTTTTCTTTATGTATCTCTCTCCCCTTTTTTTTCTTTTTCTTTTTTCTTTTTTGCATTTTTGTCATACATGTACCTTTTTCATTTTTTTTAACTATTTTTTAACTAAATAAAAAAAATTCCTTCACTCTTCTTCTAAACTGCATAACTTAGCACTTATTAAAGTAGTGAGTGAATGAGAGAGGAGAACAATTGCAACTTAAACAAGGGGCTATATAATCAATGCAATTTTTCTTTTAAGAAGGTTTAGGCTCAAAGGGGTAAATGCAAAGGATTTTTATATGATAAGGTTGGACATTTGGCCAAACAAGCTATGAAAATGAATGCCTAAATCATATTTGTGCATGCAAGAAGGATTTTAAGCCTCAAAAGAGATTCTAGACAAGTTCTAGAGATAAATCACAATAAGTGTACTCTCTCTTGAAAGAAATGAAAGTTAGGCTCAAATTACTCACAGGTCTTTGGCATCCTAAAGTTAATCACCTAAGCCAAATTACTTGCATATTGACAAACATTTCCAGAAGATAGAATCAAGTTTTAAACAAACACAATTCTTTCAAGTTCAAATTGAAACGACTTTAACAATGTTTGCAAGTAAAATCGAAACTTCCATGTTTTTCTTTTGAAATTGTCTAAGTAACTGTATATACATGCATAAAACCAAAAGCAAAACCCAAAACTCAAGGACAAGTTATGCAAAATCAATGGTACCCTCACCCCCATACTTAAATGTCACATTGTCCTCAATGTGAACATGCAACATTAAGTAGTGAAAGTAAGGATAATGAAACTATCAACTCTCAAAATTGAGGCACAACAGCTATACAAGTGGAAGAAAGGCATCATTCCACTAAAAATATGATAGTCTCAACCATTTTCAAGTGTAGGGATGGCCACAAAGACCTTAAACACCCAATAATAGCAATTTTAGCCCAAAATCATCCAAAAACATTCAATCCATTCTAAACAACAGATCTCATGCTTTACACAAAAACTTCGACACAAAGAACAACAAGCATGCTAACTATCAGTCCAGCAATCCACATCAGAGAGTATACAATCAGTAGCCTCAGTACTACTGCATTTGCAACAATTTAATCCAAATATAAAAGAGAAGTTCAAGTGTACTCCCCTTCGGAGCTCCCCTTTTTGCATGTAATAATCTTTGACTTGAATACATGGCATCCCTCAATCCTTGGAAATCTTCCTTCATTAGAGCAAGTGTAGACCTTCTTTCCTACCAAAACAAAAGATCAAACATAAATCTAAAGACTAAAATAAACCATAATAAAATGAAAAAGATGAGTTAAAGAGCTTGGGTTGCCTCCCAAGAAGCGCTTGGTTTTAAGTCATCAGCCCGACTTTGCCGCTTCAAGCTTGATCATCCAAGTAGACAGTAGAGATGACACGGTCTACTTGTCCACCCCAATAATGTTTGACTCTTTGCCCATTGGCGGAAAATCTTTCTCCATCTTCAGTTTCAAGCTCCATATTACCAAACTTAGAAACTTTCACAACGGTGAATGGGCCTGACCATCTTGACTTCAATTTGCCGGGAAACAACCGCAACTTAGAGTTGAACAAGAGAACTTGCTGCCCCGGTTCAAAAGTCTTAGGAACAATGAGCTTGTCATGCTGCCTCTTGGTCTTCTCTTTGTAAAGTCTAGAGCTTTCATAAGCCTCTAGCCGGAATTCATCTAACTCATTGAGTTGGAGTAGACACTTTTCTCCACAAGCTTGTGGATCAAAATTCAGTTTCTTGATTACCCAATATGCACCATGCTCTAGCTCAATGGGCAAGTGGCATGCCTTACCAAATACAAGGCGAAATGGGGACATCCCAATGGGAGTTTTGTAAGCTGTCCGGTAGGCCCATAAGGCATCATCCAATTTGGTGGACCAATCTTTTCTTGTAACATTCACCACCTTCTCAAGAATGTTCTTGATTTCCCGGTTAGAAATTTCTGCTTGGCCATTGGCTTGAGGGTGGTAAGGCAATGTAATCTTGTGCTTAATGTAACACCCCCAAATTTCAGAAAATAGGAAAAAGGAAATTTTTAGGATTTTAGAAATTTGACTAAATATTAAAAAAGCATTGAAAATAAATTTATGATGTTTTAGGTATTTTTAATAATTTTAAGGTTTATTTTCTTTAAGGAATAAAGAGAAATAATTAGGAGATAAAACTTAATTTGGAAAAAAGAAATAATAAGAATTTAATTGAGATCTTAGAAAGGCATTTAGAAATTAAAAAGCCTTATAAATAAATTTATGAGGCCATGTGTATTTTTAATAATTTTTAAATTTTATTTTCTATATTAGTTAAGGAAAAGTAGTTGGGAGATAAATTTAAATAAGAGAATATTTAGGGTCTTGAGGTATTGTTTAATATTTAAAAAGTCTTATAAATAAATTTGGAAATTAAAATATATCTAGAAAAATTATTTTAGGGACAGATTTAGGTTTATTTCTGGATGATAATGGTAAATAAAATTTCCATTTAAGAAGAAAATAGGAAATGGAAAATGAAAAAGACAATATCTGCCCCTGATTACAAAATATCTCTAGTCATTAGAAGGGGCAAAATAGTAAACTACCTAATTAAAATATCAATAACTCATTTTCAATACATATACCCCCACGTGTCTTGTTGCATAAACACTCCCTCTGTTTCTCTCATCTCTCTCGTCTCCTTCCTCTGTGTTCTTCGACGGCGACAGCGGCTTCAAGCGGAAAAACGGCGGACAGTAGCGATTCCGGCGAGCTTCATCGATGGCGATTGATGGCGAGAACGGCTGTGAGAAGTGGCTGAGACTCGTGAAGCTTGGGTGAGCCTTTTTCCTTCGTTTTCCCTTCTTTCTCGGTCCGATTTGAGCGAATTAAGGGAAGAATTGATTCGGAATTTTGGGGAATTTAAAGTTCTTAAACCTGTTAAAATGAAGCTTAGACTTCACTTTAGAGCATTTATGGAAGATTTTGATGGATGGTTTAGCATTTGGTGGATTATTTCAAAAACTTCAAATCGGGTACTGTTCATGGGGCGACGATTTGGGCGGAATTTTGAGCAAGAACTGAACTAAATCTTAATTAAACGTGGTTAGGAGTAATTTTAAGTTTTTAGAGTGCCTTGTATGTTGGGTGAATTTGGTGTGCCCGTTCTTATTTCCCTGCCCTGTTCCGTCGAGTTCTTGTTCCTTTCTCTTGATCATTCTAATTTTGGCACCCTCTGTGCCACTGATTTCTGGTTCATTAAGGAATGGGTTCTTGTGATTTTGTTGTTAAATGTTCAACCTTTCTTTGCTCTTGTTGTTCTGGCCGAATCCTTGTTCTTGATTTTGCTATTTTGTGATTTTGGGATTCTGATTGTTGCTCTGATGAAGTAAAATTAATGTTGATTAGGGGTGGTTGAATAGGAAGTTGTTCAATTTTCCTTCTCTTCTCTGACTTGTTGGCCGACTGGTTTATAGCATGGAAAGGGAAGTTGTTGGTTTTCTTTCTTCCTTCTTCTGCTCTGTTTTGGCCGGGAGATTAAATAATTGTGTGATATGTTTCTGAGTATATGGAAGGGAGATAGGATTGATGTATAATTAAGGGTTCATGGGTGATTGAATGTTGAATTGCTGTAATTTTTCTCTTCCTTAATTGTTCTGTGCTGTGACTATCAGTGGGGGGAAAAAGTGTAGAAGGTTTAGTTGATATTGAGCTTGGATTGGAACTTACAGACTGGGTGATTGAGGGCTAGGATAATAATGGAAATTCTGGTTTCTCTATGTGTGTGTGTGCTGATTCGGGAATGAAGGAAAAGTTATGGAAATTTATGGGTTATTATAAATTAGGTAATCTTTTCTTCTTAGGTTGTTTGATTTCACTATCAATGGACTAATGAGGATTAGGTATACATGAATATGGAAATCTTTATGGGTTGAGAGTAAGAAACAAGACGAATAATATGCTATGTCTTAGGATTAGGAAATTGATATTTGGGGCAATATATACTTTATTGTGCTTTGATTAAAATGAAGTAGGTTATTGATTCCATTCAAATAATTAAGCTATGTATAAGGGCTTTTACTAGAAAGGGAAGGTTGCAATTTATCTAGAACGTTGGAATTTTTAGAGCTTTATTGGAAGTATAGGTATTGTAGTTCCGAACCTGTTATAGCAGCTGAAATGTTGATGACTATTTGTAATTATGAAATCATGCTTTGAAGTGATTAGGTAAAGGAGTTTATGATTTTAAATGTTGATTTCTGTGGGAAGAGGAAGGAAATCAGTTGATATTGAGATTTAATTGGGATTTATTCTATGTGACATTAGGTTGAAATGGAATAGTTAAGAATTGATAAGAGTGAGATAAGGTGATTAGATACTGTTTAATAGAATGATTGAAAGCCAGGATTTGAGTTGAATGGAGGTGATGAAGATAGTATATATATATATGGAGCATTGGAGTATAAGCCAAAGCTAATAGGAGTTGAGAATCATAGTAGGATTAAGTTTCGGATCAAGGCTAAAAGTTGTAAGACATCTTGTTATGAAGATTTAAAGGATATGATTTATAAAAAATTAAAATAGTTGTGATTGGGCAATTTATGATTGGTTAAGATTCGAGGTTATTTTAATATGGTGATTGATTAAATCTTGAAGTTTTATTTGGAGTCTCTTGTGTTGCTTTGCAATTTGATAAATATTAGAAAGATTAAATGGTTATTTTGATATATTCTTCAAAACCTAAGTCTTTGCAATTTTACATGGGTATCGATTATAATCAGGTTTAAATTTGAAAAGCCTCTCTCTGTGTTTGTTCTAAAAATCCATGAGGACTAAATCTAAGGAGTAAAATTAATAGGATTATTATAAGGTTGGGTTACAAATCTTGTAATAAAGAATTAAGTTTGAATTTGACGACGAATTTATTTATTAAATAATAAATAGTTAAGGCCTTTAAATAGGAATTTTTATATGAACTATTGATCAAACATTGAGAATAAGAAACATTAATTAGAATTGAATAATTAAAGAGTGATCTTTTGATCTTAAATGGTTAAGATAATTATAATAAATTAAGTTGTAGGTAATTATAAATATAGAAGAAAAATATAATCCTTGGAGATTTAATTAAATAAAGTAAATTGTTATATATGTTATTATATGGAGTAAGTTTGATTTAAAAGTAATTAGGATATTTCCTATACTTATGTATGCATGGTTTGATAATGGTATGACTACCCACTAAGTTAGAAAATAGAAATTTAAATATAGTATTAGAAATAGAAAGGGGTAGTACAATAGGACCGTGAGAGGCATTTAACCATTATGCTTAAGTTTAGATATTGATATATTATTTCGGTATTATAAATATTTATAGGACAAGGTAATGTGATCGAATTCCCAGAGTACGTAGAAGAGAAATGATACAGTAAAGGATTAAGCTTGGAGTTCAGGTAGCAGTTTATTTCATTACAGTAAAAGAATTACATGTATTATTTTGTAATATCTGTTCCAAATTTACATTATGCATGAAGGTGATGAGCCTTGTTAATTCCTGCATAGTTATTTATGGAGTACTCCAGGCTTAGGTGGGTCGCACCCCCTTTGCCAGTTCAGTTATGTTATAACGGGATAGTTATAACGAGAAATCCTGCAGGTGAGGCCTCCACTAGTTAACGAATATATTGTTAATAGTGGCTGGTAGAGCATTGAGCGCAGGAAGTATGTGTAATTGTGATATTTGTTCAGGTTTATGAAATTAATACATGTCAATGCTAGCATGATAATATAAGTTAATGAAAGAAACTGCTATTGGGATTTCCAATCTCACCCCCATCCCCAAACATTTTTCAGTAACGCAGGTTTGAAAGAATCTAGCTGGGAGATAGTGAGATGATTAAGATGAGGCAGGAATGCTAGAAGGAGACTAGATGAAGAAATTAAACTTTATAATTTGAAAAGTAAGATTATTTGTATATGATGTAAAATTAAAATTATTAAGTTATCAGTAGAAAGTATAGAAATTAGAATTGTATAAATTTATTAAGAGATTTAAATTTCTCACGTATTATGAATTAAGAATAGTTACCCTGTGAGAGTTAGTGTGCTTTTAATTGTTTTATTAACCACTTTATTTTATAAAGAGTTTTAAGTTATTTCAATTTGTCTGAAAAGCCCATTCCAACCAACAAAGGGTTGGTCTAATGTTTTAAAAGAAACGTTTAAATTTTTACGTATTTTTGGGCTTCTGACATTAAAAAGTGGTTATAATTCAATTAAAATGTTATAGTATAATAGAAAAATTCCAGACGTTACACTTAACACCATATTTCTTTATCAAAGCTTCAAATTGGTGATTGCAAAAATGGGTCCCCCCATCACTCACAATGGCTCTTGGAGTCCCAAACCTTGTGAAAATGTTCTTCTTGAGGAACTTGATGACCGTTTTGGCATCATTGGTCACACATGCCGTGGCTTCCACCCACTTTGAGACATAGTCTACACCAACCAAGATGTATTCATTGGTGAAAGACTTAGGGAATGGACCCATGAAATCAACTCCCCAAACATCAAAAAGCTCTACTTCAAGCATGTTAATTAAAGGCATCTCATCCCTTCTTGAAATATTGCCCACTCTTTGACATCTGTCACATTGCAAGACAAATGTGTAGGCATCCTTGAATAAAGTAGGCCAAAAGAAACCGCTTTGAATCACCTTAGCGGCAGTTTTCTCACCCCCAAAGTGGCCACCATAATCAGAGAAGTGGCAACCATAGAGAATGCCTTGTTGCTCATTTTCTGGCACACATCTTCTAATAAGTTGATGGGGACACCGCTTGAACAAGTATGGTTCATCCCAAAAATACTTCTTCACATCATGCAAGAATTTGCGCCTTTGGTGAAAGTTCAGATCCGGAGGTAGAACTCCACAAACTAAGTAGTTCACAAAATCGGCATACCATGGAGTGGAAGACTCATCCACATAAAATAAATGCTTATATGGGAAAGATGCATCAATTCCTTCACTCTCATCAAATTAAGCTTTAGTACTCAACCTAGACAAATGATCTGCCACTTGATTCTCAGTTCCCTTGCGGTCTAGGATGTTCAAGTTGAATTCTTGGAGTAAGAGTACCCATCGGATCAACCTAGCTTTGGAATCCTTCTTGGTAAGCAGATACTTGAGAGCGGAGTGGTCGGTATAGACAATCACCTTAGTTCCCACAATGTAAGACCGGAACTTCTCACAAGCAAACACTATTGCAAGCATCTCCTTCTCGGTAGTAGTGTAATTAACTTGAGCACCATTAAGGGTCTTGCTAGCATAGTATATTGGTTGTACAATCTTCTCTTTCTTTTGCCCCAAAATAGCTCCCACGGCATAATCACTTGCATCACACATCACAATGAATGGGAGACCCCAATCCGGAGCCACAATGATAGGAGCAGTCACCAACCTCTTCTTGAGTTCCTCAAATGCCTTAATACACTCTTCATTGAAAACAAATGGCACATCTTTTTCAAGCAAAGCACAAAGAGGCTTGGTAATCTTAGAGAAGTCTTTAATAAAGCGGCGATAGAATCCCGCATGGCCTAGAAAGCTCCTCACACCTTTGACATTGGTAGGTGGAGGTAGTTGCTCAATCACGGCAATCTTGGCTTTATCCACCTCTAAGCCATCTTTAGAAACCTTGTGGCCCAAAACAATTCCTTCCTTCATCATAAAATGGCATTTCTCCCAATTTAGCACAAGATTGGTTTCCTCACATCTTTGCAACACTTGATCCAAATTATCCAAGCATGAGTCAAACGAATCACCAAACACTGAAAAATCATCCATGAATACCTCAATAGTATGCTCAATAATATCGGAGAAGATAGACATCATGCACCGTTGGAAAGTGGCAGGTGCATTGTATAATCCAAATGGCATCCTTTTGAAAGCGAAGGTGCCTTAAGGACAGGTGAAAGTTGTCTTCTCTTGATCCTCCGGAGTGATGGCTATTTGGTTATAGCCGGAGTAGCCATCAAGGAAACAAAAGTATTCTTTCCCAGCCAACTTGTCAAGCATCTGATCAATAAATGGCAAGGGGAAGTGATCCTTGCGTGTAGCATTGTTGAGCTTCCGGTAATCCATGCAAATCCTCCACCCGGTCACAGTGCGAGTGGGAATGAGTTCATTTTGGGTGGTAGCCACTACAGTCATGCCCCCTTTCTTAGGAACACATTGGACTGGGCTCACCCATGAACTATCAGAGATGGGACAAATAATTCCTGCAGAGAGCCATTTAAGGATTTCTTTCTTCACAACCTCTTTCATTACTGGATTTAGTCGCCTTTGATGCTCAATAGAAGGCTTGTGATTTTCCTCCAACAAGATTTTGTGCATACAAAGAGAAGGGCTAATACCCTTAATGTCGGCTATGGTCCACCCAATAGCTCTCTTATGCTCCTTCAACACTCTTAGCAATTTCTCCTCTTGCAAACTTGAGAGAATAGAAGAGATAATTACTGGCAAAGTGTTAGAATCACCCGAATAGGCATACTTGAGGTGTGAGGGAAGAGGCTTCATCTTAAGAGTCGGTGCAACTTCAATAGATGGCTTTAATGGAGATTGTAATGCTTGAGATACATCTAAAGGCTCAAATGGCTTAAACCTAGATAAAGGGAAGGCTTCCATACTAAATATCCCTTTAAGCTCTTCTTGATTGAAATCTTCAAGATTCTTTTCACCAATAAGGAATGCCTCCAAAGAGTCTTTGATCATAGGCTCATAAGTTTCCTCTTGAACAACCGAATCAAGCATATCCACCATAAAGCATTCACTAGATTCATCATCATGAAATTTTAAAGCCTTGGACATGTTGAAAATCACCTTCTCATCATTCACCCTCAAAGTGATTTCCCCTTTTTCAACATCTATAAGAGTTCTTGCCGTAGCCAAAAATGGTCTTCCCAAAATGATGGGGATTTTCCAATTAACCTCACAATCCAACACAACAAAATCCGCAGGAAATATGAATTTATCAACCTTAACCAAGACATCTTCTACAATACCTCTCGGGCGGGCGGTGCTACGATCGGCAAAGAGTAGAGTAACCGTAGTAGGCCGTGGTTCACCTAGTCCCAATTGGTTGAAAACCGTAAGTGGCATAAGATTGATGCTAGCTCCCAAGTCACAAAGAGCTTTGCCAGTGAAATTTGTGCCAATGTTGCATGGGATGTAGAAACTCCCCGGATCTTTCAACTTAGTTGGAAGCTTCCTTTGAATAACCGCACTACACTCTTCGGTAAGAGCAACCGTCTCAAACTCATTGAAGCGCCTCTTTTTGGAAAGCACATCCTTCAAGAATTTGGCATACTTGGGCATATTCTCCAATGCTTCGGCAAATGGAATATTGATATGTAGTTGCTTGAACATCTCCACAAACTTCTTGAATTGAGTGTCCTCTTCCTTCTTCTTGAATCTTTGAGGATAAGGTAGAGGAGGTGTGATAGAGAAAGGGGTAGTCTTCTGCTTCTTTTCTTCACCCTTGGCCTTAGTCTCCTTAGGGTTTTGCACAACTTCATCTAGACTTTCATCAACTTCCTTCCTCTTCTTAGTATCATCCGCTTCAACTACAATGTCTTCATCAACTTGCTCATCCTCATCAACTTCAACTGTCTTGGGCTCTTGAATCACTTGACGTTTCTTGGTTGGCAAAGAGGAGTTATCCACAACATGTCCACTCCTCAAAGTGATTGCTTGACATTCTTCCTTACCATTCCTTTTTGGATTGGGAACGGTATCACTTGGTAGCCCTTGTCTAATCAATGTGTTGACTTGAGAAGCCAATTGACCCATATGCACTTCAAGGTTCTTGATAGCCGTGTCATGAAGAGAAGTCTTGGTGTTGGTTGCCTCTAGGTTGGAAAGTATTTGAGAAAGCAACTTCTCAATTTTGGACTCATCAAGTGGCTTTTGTTGAGGTACCACAAATCTAGGAGGTGTCGATGGTTGGTATGAAGAAGAAGAAGCTTGAGGTGGGTTAAGACTTGGACCACTTTTCCATGACATATTTGGATGGTTTTTCCACCCTTGGTTGTATGTGTTGGAGTAGGGATTTCCTTGAGGGGCCCTATTGGAATTGTTCATGTAGTTGAGTGTTTCCATGGTATAGTGACAATCTTGTGTAGGATGATCCTCTCCACAATTTTCACAGGATTGAATGGAGCTCTGAAGTGCATGCACACCTTTAGGCAAATGAGTCTCTATCTTTGTTTGAAACTTTTCGAACTTTCTAGTCAGATCTTCAAGTTGAGCACTAATTGCACTGTTATCACCAGAAGTGCCTCTGTATTGCATTGTGTTGGCAGCCAAGTTCTCAAACAATTCTTGGAGTTCTGAAGTTCTCAACTTTGTAATTTCTCCCCTAGCCGCCGTGTTCAACATCATTTTTGTGGCTTCATTCAAGCCCTTTTGAAAAGCAGCAAGTAGAACAAAGGTATGTTAACCATGGCTAGGACAATTCCTCCACATATCCTTGAAGCGCTCCCATGCTTCATAGAATGTCTCACCAGGCTCTTGCTGGAAGGTGAGGAGTTCACCTCTTTGGATAGCCCTCAAATCAGTGGGAAGAAACCGGGCCTTGAACTTAGTTGCCAAAGTATCCCAATTGGTGATGGAATTCGCCGGAAGGGAATTGAGCCAAGCAAGTGCCTTACCACCTAGAGACATGGGGAATAGGCGAAGACGCAATGCATCGGCAGTGACTCCTTGATGCTTGAAGTTGCTACACATCTGTATAAACTTGGTGAGGTGCTCAACCGGGTTTTCAATCTTAGTACCATTAAAGGTACCCATAAGCTGGAGCATCTGAATCATCACCGGTTTAACCTCAAAGTTCCTTGCAGTGATGTCCGGGAGTCTAATACTAGAGGAATAAGTGATTTCCTCTCGTGCTAAGAACTCCTCCATAGAGATATCTTCCTCTTCCGCAACTTGACCAGCCATTTCGTGTTGAAAGGGTGGTTCTTGCACAGGTTGTCTAATTGGTTCCTCCGGTTGAATAGGTGGTTCCAATAGTAGTGGTTGGTGTGGATCTAGATCAAGAGCCACCTCCAAATCTCGTTGCATGCAGTTGGAGCAAGTACCTACAAACACAAGAGGATCCCACGAGTATCAAACTTATCACAACACTTAAACAAAGTAACTTAAGTAATGCTATCTCTAACTAGACAAGTGACTAGAAATAACACAATTCAAGTTACCAAAAGACAAGAAAGAAAAAGCCCAAAGATAATAAAGCTAACAATGTACTCAATGAACTCTTAAGGGATTAAAATTGCATGAATTAGTAGGTAAAATTGCATAAACAAGTGGGAAAAAAACTTCACGAACAAGTTGGGTAAACTTCACGAACAAGTTGGAAAAACTTCATGAACAAGTGGAAAACTTCATGAACAATTGGTCAAAATTATATCAACAAGTGGACTATTATTCATGACTATTAAGGCACTTATTCTTGACGTTTTACCTAATTATTCATTAAGTTTTAACCACTTGTTCATGATGTTTTAGCATATTTTTCATGTAGTTTTACCAAATTCTTCATGCAGTTATAACTACTTGTTCATAATATGTGAGACGCTTGTTAATGAGTCTTGTAAATCTGTTATTTAAACAAGCAAAAAAAAAAAACTTGATCAAGATGCATAACACAGTTGTTCATATACTTTAGCCACTTGCATATGAGCATTGTTTCGCAAACCCATTCTCTATATAACCTATATTATGCGTAGTGATGGTGTTAACTCTCCTGGAATCTATTACTTTTCATGTACAATTGGTGGTTATGCCGTTAGCTTATGTTAGGACTTTTGTTATGTATTCATTTTATTTATGTTATTTGATTATTCTTAATTTCAATAATTCTGACTATCCAATTTGTGTGCATGGGTTCATTGAATCTGATTAATTATCCTTATCACCAATCCTTTATCTTTAATGTTATGACTCATAAATGTTCACCTTAATGTGCTATATATATTATGTTTCTTGTGGATTTGTTTTTTCCCTTATTATAGTTGTCCTTCGGAAGAGTTTGTTTTTTTGTTTTTTGGGATTTGTGGGATAGTTTCTCCAATGCCGTGTGTTTTCAAGTGTTTGCTTGTAAGTATGCCCTTTCTCCTCCTTTCTTATGGTTTTTAATTTGCTATTAGCGTTCTATTCTGGTGTTGGATCTTGATGTTCTTAATTCTTTGGTGTAAGTGATTATGGCTGATTCATTGGGCGATATTTGTGTTGTTTATCACTTAATTCCTAAGTTATTTCAGTTAATTATTTCTCTTCTCAACGATGAGTTAGGGTGTTAAAGATGGTGGATTGAGTATTATGATCGGTAATAATGTTCAATGGATACAGTGACTTCTTTGTGATAAAATATTAGGGATATTTAATAAGTAGATTGAGTATTATGGTGGGCAATGAGGTAGTGTTTTATTTATGATGGAACTTTAAGGGTTATTTATAAGAAAAATATAATAGATAATGATAATGATCTATTTATGTTATTAATAATGATAATGATTTGTTTATGTTATTCATTGATACTGTGCATTGGATTAAAGGATTACAGTTTTATTTTATTGTATCTCATCCCTATCAAATTCTTTTAAAATAAAAATGTTACGATATTCCATGTACAGTTGTATATGTACACAAACATGCACACACATGTAAAATTATGACAAATATATCATAACAAGTTTATAAGAATATACCAAATGAATCATGCTCTTTACTTATTATTTTACACCCATTCATGTTTTTTTTTTTGAAGTAGTTTATTGGTTAGAACTAAGAGTCTATTTATTGATCTACTTTACTTGATAATCTTTGGTTTGATATCATTTAATTTATATTGGTTTTGTTCTTTGGTGTTGGTCATAATTTTGTTTTAATTCTGCCCATTTGTATCAACTTTTGAATTAGTATGCTTGTCTTTAAATGAGCTAGTTATTCATTAATGGTTTTTGGTCAATTATTATCCATCGATTGGGTTATATTTGTGTCATTTATCACTTAATTTATAAGTTATTTCAATTAATTATTTCTCTTCATTTGATATTTGATTGTATTAATTGTGGAATGTGGATGTGTACTTTTTATTTGTATTTGTAGTTTCAAAATATAAACTATTTTGGTTATTTTTCCTCCTTTAGTTCTATTAATTATGGATTTTGTATTTATTTGTAGTTTTATCCTTTCATGTTTAGCAGTCTTATCCTTTATATTTATTGCATCCGTTTTTCAATGGATTTATTGTCGGTTAATATTCATTGGTCAATTGGTTAATATGTTTATCATGCCTTATATATATATAGAATAATATGTAGCATATTTTGCAGTTATATTTTCTATTTGTTTTGTTGTCGTTGGATTGTCATTATAAGGACGTTCCTGAAGTTGATTCTTCTTCTTATAGTTTTGTTTCCAAGCTTGATGATTCGAAGGACACTTGGACTATTGTTACTCATGTTATTTGGACATGGTAGTACATATGAAGGTCTTACCTTATGGTATCTGAAAAATTGGGATGATATTGGTGGACGAAAAATTATGTTATGTGTTAACATATGTTCTTTTTCCTTTTTCCTTAGTTTTGTGATATTCCATCATTTGTTCATTTTTATTATTCTTTGTTTGCTGTTGTATGTTTGTCTAATTGTTTTCTTATTTCTTTTTAAAGGGAAGTAGGATTGAGGCTTCTGTTTCTATAAGGAATATGATTGATCGTTTCTTGAATAATCTTTTGGAAGGTTTTATCTATCGGTTTGAGAGTTTTGAATTTATCCCTAATTCATATTAGTATAGATCGACCTTTCATTTATGAAGACTCAATTTTCATGGATAGACTTTTTTTAGAAGTCTTCGTTGAATATATTGGAGCATGGGTTTGATTTAAAAACATAATGTCCTAGATGAATTCAACCCCAATCTTATTGGTTTGATTCATATTTTTTCGTTATAATTTATAGCTGATTATTTTGGTAGAGTTGTTTTTATATTTTACTCATTTGTTTCTTTATGCTCTAATTAGATGTGGTTGGGTTACTTCATGCTTTTGGTAATCTTCATGATCAAAAAAGAGAATAAGATGTTGTTAATAGGCTTAATTTGTCCATTACTGAGAATGAGTAATATCCACTTTCATTCTTCTTTTTCTGCTTACCTCAAAGTATGTTGTTTTAAAAGTGTTTTGATGTTATTATTTGAATTGTTGTCAGTGGTGATGTTCTTTTGAATATATCTCTCTTTGGTGATTGTGTTTCTAAGACCTAAAAAAAAGCCTCAAATTATCGACTCTTGTACTGTAGTCTTGCTGAAGTTTGCAAGAATGAATCTGTCTCATGGTATTTTTCTCTCTGAATCAACTTCTCTTCTTTTTAATCTCTAAACTAATTCTTCTCTCTTCGTTTTTTCATTGATGCATATGTCTTGAATATTTTACTAATTTTTTCTCATGGTCATGTGAGTAATTTTTTCAATGCTAACTGCGTATCTTTCAATCCTAAGATTGCTGAAGTTAATGACATTGTAAAAGGGTGAGTCTTCTCTTATTATGTGCGCATATGAACTTTATAGATGATTTATGTAATTTATGATCTATAACTTATTTTGTTTCTTGTCCTTCATTTTTATTTTTCTTAACTTTCCTTGGTTATTACTTGTGTTGAATGTATAGCAAGAAAAGGCCTTCTTCTAAGATAATTCACTTGAATCCGAATGATGATCGATTCCGGTCACCTAATGTTTTGTTGTTGAGCTACCCACTAAGGTTATCAATTTCTGATATGAGAAAGCTTAAGAAGGTCTATTACTGTTACGTGGTTTTGCTTTAATTTTTGTTTTATGTGATTTTTTGAATTGTTTTTTGTTGTTTATTATTGCTTTATTTTTTAGGGACGTGATTACGAAAGTAATTATTCAATAATTGGAAACCATTAATGGTTGGTATTATGATGGCTGTAAATGTGATGCAAAGCTTCAAGAGGAAAATGGTAAATTAGTTTGGAAGAAATGTTCTGCTGGAGTCTCGTCGCTTGTTTCAAAGTAATTTGAATTGACTTCTCTTTACCTTTTCTTTTAGTTTCTTCTATGAAATTGGATGTTTCCTTATACAATTTTTTTTTTCCTATTATAGGTTTATACTTCAGTATAAGGTCTCCAACTTTTTTGGGCAGTGTTATGTTTTATTCTTCAATCGCTTTTGTGAGGATCACTTAGGAACAAAAGCTAGTATTTTGGTGAATGGATTGAAAAGGTTCTTACTTTGTTGTCATTTTTTTGGAGTACTTTATTTACTTCATGCTCAAATATTTTCACTTCTTTGGTTTATATGTGCAGAAAAAACATGGTTTCCCTCTTCCTCTTCCTCCTGAACTTAGCAAGTGTGTTGGAAGAGAGGTTATTTTGAAGCTAAAAGTGACTGATGGTGACTTAACATTTCCATGTAACAAATTCAAGTTATTCAGTTTTCGGTGGAGGACCATATTGTTAAAAATTTTGCTTATACAGGGTTGCCTTCAGAGTTGTGAGATAGTGGATACTATAGTTTGTAATTATGTGACATTGGGCCTGGTGCCTTTTTGTTGGCCTATATTGTGTACATATAGTTATTGGGAAAATTTCAATAAGGGACCACTGTAGACAATTAATGTAAAAGAAGGACCTATTTCTGAAATTTCACTGCAGGACCTAGGTCCTTAAGTGAAATTAAATTGCCAAGGTAAAAGACCTTACTGTCCTTTTACATAATATTAAAACAAAAAGAATAGAGGAAAGGCAAAACTGGTCTCATCTTCTCTCCTCCCTCAAATTAGAAACCACGGCATCTTCAAGCACAAGGGAAAGCCCACCGTCATCGCCACCCACAAACGGAAATCGACATCATCTTCAAGCACGGTTGGGTTGTGGTTGTATGGGTGCTGTTTGTATGGCTCTGTTTGGTTCGATTTTTCGAAGATAATGAGGTGGAAAATGTTGAACTATGATTTTTGGAGTTATGGTGCTTGTCTCTGTCTTATGCAATTTCTATTTTGGTTTGATGTTCGGTGATGAAGAAGGAAGAAGAATTGTGTTCTGTTTTTTGTGGGCTAGCAAGCCTTTTCGTCCTTGTCTTGATTTTTGCTTTTCATAGCATGTTAGCATGGAACAAATTTTTGAGGAATTGATTGCTATATTATTGTGGGCTTGTGATGGTTTGTGAGGTTAAAAAGATTTCTGGTCCTATTAAATTTCATATGGGATTTTGGGACTTTCGAGCAGCTTCTTTGGGTTGCTTAGATTGGAATGGGTTTTCGTTGTCCTCTTGTAATTTGCGTTGTCCAGGCCTAGCACAAAGAAATCGCCATATGCACAAGAAAATGGCCATACGCACAAGGAAATTGCCATATGCACAAGCAGTAATAAATGGTCTTATAACTTGCGTTGTCCTGGCCAAGCACAAGGAAATGGCCATATGCACAAGGAAATAGCCATACGCACAAGAAAATTGACATATGCACAAGCAGTAATAAATGGTCTTATAACTTGCGTTGTCCTGGCCAAGCACAAGGAAATGGCCATATACACAAGGAAATAACCATACGCACAAGAAAATTGCCATATGCACAAGCAGTAATAAAGACCCTTATAACTTGCTATGTCCAAGGCACGCACAAGGAAATGGCCATATGCACAAGGAAATAACCATACGCATAAGGAAATCTCAATATGCACAAACAGTAATTAAGTCCCTTATAACTTGCGTTATCCAAGTCAAGCACAAGGAAATCGCCATATGCACAAGAAAATGGCCATACGCACAAGGAAATGGCCATATGCACAAGCAGTAATAAAGACCCTTATAACTTGCGTTGTCCTGGCCAAGCACAAGGAAATGGCCATATGCACAAGAAATTAGCCATACGCACAAGGAAATTGCCATATGTACAAGCAGTAATAAAGACCCTTATAACTTTCTATGTCCAAGCCACGCACAAAGAAATGACTATAGGCACAAGGAAATTGCCATATGCACAAGTAGTAATAAAAACCCTTATAACTTGCTATGTCCAAGCCACGCACAAGGAAATGACGATAGGCACAAGGAAATGGCCATACGCACAAGGAAATTGCCATATGCACAAGCAGTAATAAAAACCCTTATAACTTGCTATGTCTAAGCCACGGACAAGGAAATGGCCATATGCACAAGAAAATGTCAATATACACAAGGAAATCGTAATATGAACAAGTAGTAATAAAGTTCAGGCCACGCACAAGGAAATGGCCATATGCACAAGAAAATGTCAATATGCACAAGGAAATCGTAATATGAACAAGTAGTAATAAAGTTCAGGCCACGCACAAGGAAATGACCATATGCACAAGAAAATGTCAATATGCACAAGGAAATCGTAATATGAACAAGTAGTAATAAAGTTCAGGCCACGCACAAGGAAATGGCCATATGCACAAGAAAATGTCAATATGCACAAGGAAATCGTAATATGAACAAGTAGTAATAAAGTTCAGGCCACGCACAAGGAAATGACCATATGCACAAGAAAATGTCAATATGCACAAGGAAATCGTAATATGAACAAGTAGTAATGAAGTTCAGGCCACGCACAAGGAAATGGCCATATGCACAAGGAAATTGACATATGCACAAGGAAATCGTAATATGAACAAGCAGTAATAAGATAACATTAAAAAATGTAATAAATACGTTTTATCAGAAAGAGAGAGGGTGTCAGAGGAGAGAGTGTGTCAGAGGAGAGAAGGTGAGAAGAATATTTTTTTTATTGAGACTTGTTCATATGAGCTTTTCCTTGTGCATAGGAGCTTTTCCTTGTGCATATGAGCTTTTCCTTGTGCGTGTTAAAATGAGTGGGGTTGTGAGACAGAGAGAAGAGAGAGAGTGTCAGACCATGTGGGAGTGGGCCCGTACGTTATGTCAGCTTAGTACAAGTCTTTTCCAAGGGGTGCAAAGTGAAATTAAATCCTCTTTTCCCTTCATAAGTTCATAAGGGTTTTTAGGTCTTTTTGCACATCAAATTTTTTTCATTTTAGGACCCAAGTCCTGCAGTGATGTGTCAGATTTTTTTGGTCCCAATCTGAAATAAACTTGTTATAGTGGTCCTTTAATGAAATTTTCCCATAGTTATTTTACTTTATGCTTCTTCATGTTGGCTTTCATTGTAATTGTTTTGTGAAATCAAGTTTTGAATTTGATGCTTTTAATTTGGCTTTTTTTTTTTTAAATTTGTCTCATTTGGTTAGTAATGTTTAATATTAATATTCCTTCATACATGTTGTTACTAGGGGTTTTTTCTTTCCACAGGATTTTATGTTATGAGTTTAATTAACGTGATTTTTATAGTCATTTATTGCATAATACTTTTCTACTAGGCACTTGACATAAGTATGTTTATCTACGTTAAATCAATGGTAGTATAATTTTTATATTTCCTTTTCTTTCTCTATACTTTGCACGATTTTATATACTGTTCTATTAGGCACTTAATATAAGTATGTTTATCTATGTTAAAACAGTGGTAGAACAATTTTTATATTTCTTTTCCTTTCTTTATACTTTGCATGATTTTATGTTTTTCTATATTTTTTGGAGATGAAGTTGCTTTGTAGAAAAATATGTTTTTGGTTTGTCCTTGAAATTTTGAAAATACCATTTCTCATGTCAACCTTATTCAGAAAAATTATTTTTGAACCATATGTCTTTACATTTTTAGTGTATTTTATTTGACGTTGTTCCTTTGACCAAAAATTTTATTTACAATTTCTATTTCTAATTGATACTGTAGATCGATCAATATAATTGATGTGTGTGTATTTAGTGGTTATATTATATTTGTGTCATTATAATTTTTATGTTTTTACATCTTTCGTTGTATTTGTTGAGTTTATACTCTATTTTTAATGGAAATCATCCATTGCTTAAAAGTTGTAACCGTTGCCCCTTATTAATCAATCTATTAAAATTTAAAGGATTTATTTTCGGACCATATTTTCTTGAATTTTATGGGGAAATTTAATCAAATGTTATTTTTTTAATGATATTCTTCGGTTTATAATTGTAATTTTCTCTCATGTTGTATCTTGAAGTATACGATAGGGCTTTGATTTTCAATAAAACTAATTCGACGTTGTTTCTCCTAACAAAATTCTTATTTATAATTTCCAATTTTTTATTTGTAGTGTAATTTAATTAATATAATTGATATGTTTATTTATTGTTTACATTTTCGAGATTCCATTATAATTTTTGGGTTTTTACATTTTTCATTGTGGATTGTGCGTTTTTACTCTCTTTGTGGTTGAAATTGTCCATTGTTGTACACATTGTATTCGTTGTCCTTATTAATCAATCTATTGTAATCCAAAGGACTTATTTTTGGAGCTCCTTTCCTGATTTTTTTTTTTGGAAATTCAATTTGTTGCTATTTGTTTGTTAATTGTTTTCCCTTTATATTTATGGTTTTCTTTCATGTAGTTATTTAGTTTATATGGTTAAATTTTAGTTTTTAGTGCTTGTTTAGTTTATGAGATTAAGTTTGTGCTTATTATTAGATTGTTCTAATTTCATTTCTTGCAGTATATTAAACCAGATCATTTATTTTTGGTACTTGGCTTTTGAGTTATTTAAGGAAAATATTGCTTTTACCAAACTTTTGATCTAGAGCTCTTTAACATGAAAAAATATAACAATTATACTATGTAAATGAAATAATGATATATTTTAGCCCCAGCTATGCAAATAGTTGATCAAATAAACAAATACATACAACAATTATGCTATGTTAATGAAATAATGATATATCTTGGCCCCAACTATGCAAATAGTTGATCAAATAAACGAATACACAATGATGCAACCATACGGAGATATAACTGAATATTTCAACTTTGACAGTATAAGTGCAACAGATCAAGAAAACGACACATATAGCAATATATTCAACTCAGAATTCTTAAACACCATTAATTGTTTAGGACTACCTCCTCATAAACTAAGATTAAAAGCGGGTGTTCCAATAATGCTTTTGCGTAACATGATTAGGCAACAGGACTGTGCAATGATACAAGGCTATAGACAGTTTATTTGGCAAATCATTTCATTAAGGCAATGACATTGAACGGGATGAGTAAAGGGGAAGTTGTGTTGATACATTGAATCGATATGATGCCATCGGAGTCTAAGTATCTACTCCCTCCGTTCCTAAATATAGGAGCTAATAAACTAATTTGGAGAGATTAAGGATAACAATTAAATTAGTTCATTTTATATGTTTTCCCCAAAATGCCCTTATTTTAAACATAATACTCCCTTCGTCCCTTATTATAAGAGCCAAAGAGGTAAAATCACACAAATTAAGGAAGAAGTTGAGAGAGATAAATATGTCTGAAATAATTTTGTTTTCTCAGGTTTGCCCTTATTTATGTAAGAGAGAGAAATGTGATAATAGTGTTATAAATAAGTATGAAAGAGAATGTGAATAGAGAGAATAATGATGGGTAAAATGAGAAAAAACTCATTAAATACTTTGACAAATTGTGTTAGGCTGTTATAGAAAGGGATAAAATCATTCAAATTTTTGGCTCTTATATACAGGACGAAGGGAGTATATTTTATATTCTCCCTCTTGCCACCACCCACGAAGCCGCTGCAGACCACAACTCTTCCTCCTCTCCGAATCTGATGAAAAAGGGCCATCGAACTTTGTCTCCAACCCCTAAAGCTTCCGATGCCCTACCTCTTCCACTCTCTTCTTCTCCGTCACATAGACAAGATCCGCAATTTCACACCTCTCCACATCGTCACCTTGCCGGAGATTGCCGCCATTGTTTCCCAAATCGCGTCCTTCATCTACCTCCTCGGCTTCTTCAGCATTAACTTCGTTCGATCCTTCATCGCATGTGCTTCTCACGATGTTTGGGACCTCGAGGATGAGGCCGATGGTGGTGCTGGTTCTGATTCTCCCAATCCCAAGCATCATTGATGGCTTGATTTTGTTATTGAGAAGCCGGTGCTTAAATTGATGGTGGAAGCTAATCCATTGGTTTCTTGTCTTTCGTCTGAGGAAGATGAGAAGTTTGTGGAGTCTGTGTTGGATGGTACAGTTCCTTCATAATTACTGGAATCTAAGCTTGGAGATTGTGAGAGTGCAGCGGCTATTAGGCTTAATGCGTTGCAAAGGATGTGTGGGATATCTCTTGAGGGATTACTATTGGAAGACTTTGATTATGATTCAATTTTGGGGCAGTATTGTGAAATGCCAGTGGGTTATGTGTAGATTTCGGTGGGCATGGGCTTGTGGCTGGGCCTTTGTTGCTTGATGGGCGGGTTTGATTATGTTGAGGGAGTAGGGGCAATTTAGGAAAAAAGTGATAAAAATTATAAAAGGGTCTTATATTTAGGAACAAATCCACCTCCCAAATTAGGTCTTATATTTAAGAACGGAGGGAGTATTTAAAATGATAAGGAGGCAGTCTCCAATAGTTCTTTCATATGCCATGACAATCAATAAGAGTCAAGGTCATTCAATGAGCAATGTTGGCTTATATCTACCTACTGCTATATTTTTGCATGGACAACTGTACGTCATACCATCAAGAGTACGAAAAGTTGAATGAATGAAGATTTTTATTCAAGATTAGGAAATGAAAAAATCGAACAAAACTAAAAATATTGTCTTTAGAGAAGTTTTCATAAACATAATATTTTAACATGTTCATCATTCATACAGAATAGAACTTGTACTGTTCATGATATATTCTTCGTATTTTCATGTTAGTAGTATTTACTTTTACAGTATTTTCCAGGAAATATAAATTAAGATTATAATTGGACGAGTAAAAGAAGGTTCTACAGAATGTAATATACTAATTATGAGTATTGTAGAGTTCCAAGTACACCTTACCAATGGGATCTCTCTGAAATTAATTCTTTTACTTGGGACTTATGTGCAATTGTCCCATGAAAAATTGGTATTGAATAGTACCACAAATGTGGGATTAGACAAACATACCTCACCCATTGGTAATGTTTTCTATTGTTGGGATTGAAACCCTCTTACTTTTGTCCTAATTAGATTAGGATAATCTTTTCATAACTCTTGTACGTTTACCTTTCCCCTGAGTTGCCGCACATGTTGTCGTCGCTGTTGTCCTAATTCTCTCCTAGCACTGGTAAATTATTCCTCCCTCCTCGAGTGTATCCATTGCTTCTCACTGTCGCTTTGTTTTTTTCCTCTGCTATATTTTGCCTTTCTTCAATTTGTCTGATTTGTTTGATTTTTTTATTGCTAAATATGCTTTCTTCACAAACTTCGATGTTGTTGATATTCAATTTTGACTTTATTTTGTTTCCATATCATCTTCTTTCTTTTGTGTGTTGTTGACTTGTTTCTACAATGAACTATTACAAAGCATATGTTTTTGATATATTAAAACGTTTGATTGTTTTTATATATATATATATATATATATTCATCCTTCCTAATTTTCACAGTTTTAGAGAGGTTTTTGGGAATAAAAGCCTACCCAACCCTGTTAGAATGGACATCTATTGAACAGGACTGGACAATAGGTTAAAAATCCAATCCGTTCATTTTTTGGGCAGTGTATCAAGTAAGGGTTTTGCCTTGCCCAACCCAACCCAAAAAATCCAACTAATTGAATATGACATTGAGGATCCAAGTACTAAATAAACTCTATTAGGATCAAAATATTTAGGAATAATAAAATAAGAACCAAAGATCTTTTCAATTAGTTGATACTCTTATTCTTTAATTTACAACTTCGTCACCATAAATATATTTGTGAGTGAAACTCCCCCCAGGGCGCGCAAAAGTAAAATTTCCTTTGATTCTCTTATTCCTTGCTTTTAGTTTTTCTTAATAGTGTTGCTGGTAGCGTACTCAGCTGCTAGTTTAGAGTATTACTCCTCTTATCTTATTTATTGGCAATTTCCACTATATTTCACACATAAAAACCTCAAACCTTATTAATGATACATTGAAAGTTAATAACTTTTAAATTTTACCTATATTTAATAAACATTGAAAACAAAGTCACTATACTATAAGGGTGTGTTTGGTTCAAGGGGAGGTTAGGGAGGTTAGGGAGGGGAGGGAATTTTTTAAAAAAATTTAAATTTTAAAAAATTAAAAAAATAGGGTTATAATTATTAAATAAATATTAGATGTAAGATAAAAAAGTTAGAAAAAATAATTGAAAACTTTTCGCCCTATTTCTCTAATTTTTCTAAATTTAACTTTTTAAAATCTCCCCTCTCCTCCCCTAACCTCCCCTTGAACCAAACACACCCTAAATGAAGGGTAAAATTTTACATTCACATGAAAAATTCGATTAAATGAGTTATAAAAAAGACTAAATAAAATATTATCTCTACCCTCTAAATATGATTGGAAGAGTATCTTGGTTCTTGAACAACCTTAGCATGACATTACGTAATTAAATCCTTTCTACTGATTAATAATAGTTCTCTTCCGAAACTCCTTTTCTCGGTCTTCACCTTTTTTGGGTCCTACTTTTTCAGTCCTCTCTTGATATATTATTGCGTCTAAACTTCTCATACCTTAATTATTTGGCAAATCAATCACTGAATGCATTGATTAAGGTTGATTACGTTGCATTTTTTTAACTAGTAATAACGTTGCATTTAATTACGCTAGTTTTGCACGCTTCAACTAAAACCATTTTTATTAGTGTTCATGTTATCCATGTTTCAAGTTTAATGCAATAATCGTATTGAAAAAATCATTACTATTAAATTATCTATGTTACTAAAATTTTCAATTTTTAAATATATTTGTAAACAATAAACAATATTTTATATGAATTCTCTTATCAAACTTAATGTTTTCGTCCCTTCACATTTAATTAAGATTTAATAAAATGTAATATTGTAAAGATAAAATAATTATTGTTTCATTGAAATCCTAAAATAACCATTATTTTCAAATAGCATCAAATGATCACATTTATTTTGAAACAACTCGTTCATTTTTCCTTAATTCGAAAACTATGGGTGATCTTTTATCCTTGTTTTTCTTAAACCGGCATTCCATATTTGATACGCTTGGAAAGATAATTAATAATAATAAATTCTCATTGTCATAAATATCAACCAATAAAAAACCACTAAACCCCACTATATTTCTTTCTTAAAACAGGAAAAAACTATTGGGAAAATTTGGGATAACCCCTTATTTAACAAATTAATTGAGAAATGCGTATTATTAGATTATATATTAGTTTATAACTCAAATAAACTAGTTTAAAGAAAAATTCAGGTAAATTAATTTATAAATAACTTATCTAGAATTTTTTAAAAAAGTCAACTAGTTGCTATTTTTAAGAAAACTTATAAGCATGTTATCATGTGTGAGTGTTAAATCCTATTCCCCAATTAATTGGTCAAATGGGAATTTATCCCCATTTTTTCCAAAAATATATTGATATCTTTTGTATAAATTAAGCCCTATTCATCAACACAACCATATAGCTGTTGTATATGAGAAGCTCAATTTCAATGACGAAAGCTTCCGTCATGATTTTAGCTTGCTTTATTTTCCTGTTGCTAACATTATCAGGTAATACACACAGAGAGAGTTTATTTCACCAAGAAGGGGAAATGATTCTTTTCATGTATAGATTAGTTTTTAGAATTTCTTTACATATTTTTCATAGAATATGGGCCTTGTTTGATTTCATATTATCAAAATATTTTAAAAAACAAAATAACAATTATTCTGCTCCTGTCTTCTTGTAATGAAAAATATATTGATAAATATGAACAGTTCATAAGTATTGAAACGTACTATAATTATTTGGTATTTAAATTTAGGTATAGTTGGGTCAAAATGGAGGCAGCTCTTTCAATATAATTAAAATAAATTATGCAAATCGAATTGAACCGAGCAAGAATATCATGGTTCAATTCAATTTAGTATTAGGGTTTCATTTGACTTATTGGGCCTAGTTTTGGTTCAGTTCAATTTCACACACCACTTTGATTTATATTAGAAAAACATAGTTTACCGAGGGGTTTAAGACTAACAAAATAGTTAATTCCCCACAACACGAAAAATCAGTGTGAGTCTTCGTTAAGAAAAGACACCCACATTTAATGTGTTACATTGCTTTGAACAACAAATATAGTTAGATTAATATGAATGCAACTCTTTCAACAAAATTTTCTATATACACAACCTTACTGTTTTATTTAAGAAATATTGAAATATTTCTTCTTCTTCTTCTTCTTTATATATTTAGCTCAACAAGCATTAGTATATTTTATATTATGTAATAATGTTTGGTGAATTGATGCAGGATGGGGATCAAGAGGCGAAAAAGGAGAAATGGATGTGAAAGTGAATGGGATTTCAGAGCAAGTAGGGATAGTGTGCAAGAACACAGAAGAATGCATCATTCGGAGCATATGTGGGCCCTACGGTCAAGGCTGTCCTGTTTGTGTCAATCATCTTTGTGAATGTCGTTGTCCCACTTAATTTAGTCAAAATACCTCTCAGTAATGCTCTAATTTTAGTGTCATATGAAATTCTTCATAAACTTGTATTCCCTCCAATAAAATTCAAAAGCTTAATTCACTATCCCATTAGCCTTTGGTATTCCTATTTTTTTCACATAAAGTCAGATGATATACAGGACAAAATATCCCTTTACAGAGAGGTGATTATGGGAGACCCAAGGCAGAATATGAAAACTGAAAATAAAAGAAAACATAATACATACTATAAAGCAGGACGATCTAACTGCAGGCCCCATTCAACAAAACTTTCAAATATTGAGGCAAAGCCCAGAGACATTTCAATTGCCAGTTTGCCACCCCCTCCAATGCTATTGATGAGCCGAAGATGAAGATGCATAAGCGAATGGAAAATGAAGCTTCATTGATCCAAAGAGAAACATCACCTTGGATCCTTAAGAGTACCCAAAGATTCATGATGTCTACACGGATCATGTTAAAGAGAAGCATATTAAAGAGCATTCTAATTGTAGCACAGAAGCCCAAAACGCCTTAGTATTTTTATTTAAGCATCCCTAAGAAGCAAAACTTTAATACTTTAATTTTAGACTCGATTGTATTTTGATCCTTAAGTTTTATAAATGGTATTTTAGTTCTTTAATCCTAACCCTGTCAACACAAAAGTGTTGTCACTGAAATTTCAAATGTTGACATTAAGCTTAATTTATTTTTTTATATAAAAAAATCACCATTTGAAACTAATTACGTTTGAGTTAATGGACTGAAAAGATACTTCAAATCAATGGACCAAACGGAAATATTAAAAGTAAGTATAAGAAAAGCATTTTTACCATGCCGTAAAGGGCTTAGACACATCATTTATGTTTATCTTTAAAATAAACATGCTCAATTCTTACGAATAATAGGATCCAAATCTTCATTTATATTTTGAATACAACTCGTAGCATCAACTATTTTCTGTGCACATACATTTCAGCCCACTTATACTGAAATCATTCTTTAAATACTTGGTCTGTCATTATTGATGATTAACAGGTGTAAAAATACAATTATTGTCATCATTATTGATCCTTTCAGGTGAGAAAAAAAAAAAGTCGGGTAATATATAGGTAATATATGATCACTGTTCTTCCATTTGATTCACATACACATGCCCAAACTGCTACATAAAGCAGAGAAAAATGCAATGACTATAATATGAACTAAACAAAATGACAATGGACAAGATTTAGGAAATCTTTTATAGCCCAAGTTAACCAATAGTCACCTACCTCGATTCTGTGATGTTGAGAACAGTGTATTTTGATGAAGTTTGATTTTCAATTTTACACAACAACCCCCCCCCCTCCCCAAAAAAAAAAAAAAACACAAAGACACCAAAAAACAAGTTGTCAAAAAATTCACCATTTGTCAAATTCAAGTATCCACATCCCACTCTATCGCGCAAGGACAAGAGTGAAGAGATATCTTGTAAGATTTGTTATCATATTCATATTCTCCCAACAGAGTTATCATATGTACACTTTTTACAACTCAGTACTACATCATTGTTTCCATGAAAAGAATTTTATTGTGTCAAAATTCCGTTTTAAACCTTGCAGCAACCACAACCTACTGCATCTAAATTAGAACTAATAAACACTCTTCCACGTATGATAGCTCTACTGGAGAACCCTATAACAAACATGAAATCATTGCACCTAATACCAAGTACTATCTATCTACCTTCAGAAGGAAGAAACAGAGAATTACAAAATGTGTTAGGAAGATTGTAGATATTTCATAACAAAATGGCAGCAATAATACATAGTTATAGCAATTATTACTCTTCCTTTGAGCACATTGAAGAGACCAACTTGACAACTTCAGTCATTGGTGCATCATTCTGCAGGAAATAATTTGTTACATTAGCCAGTGGTTTTCTTCTTTTTCTTCTTAAAATTTTCACGTCAATTGAACGAGTTTATGAAAGTTTGCGTCAGCTATATATAGTTTCAATAAAACCTTTTAGTTCTTCTATGAAAGAGAAAACAGTAACCACCAAAAGTCCAATCCACAAGATGCATCAATGTATTAAGTTTGACATAAAGTTAATAACCAAAACGACTTTTGGCGGTTTGGTTGGTGGGTTATGAGAATTTAACTAAAACGTCAAAGGTTTGACTTATCAGCAAAGAAGATGAAAAGGAACATAAAGTTATTCTTCAGCACTGTATAGGTACTATAGGAAATAAACATCATTGCCATTATGGTCATAAATATTGAAAGAAACAAAAAATTTGATGACACTTGTAATGTATGCAGTCAACTTACCAGAAGAACAACATCAAATGATTCTCGATAGCAGCTAAGTGAGTTCTCAATGTTGTGATTCCTGATACCAAAAAATATGGTAGAGTAGCTTAGTAACTTCTTGTTTTTCAAAACTGCCACATTAAATCACTGCTAGCAAGCGAAATTAGAATATGATAACAGCTATAAAAATGTCCATTTGCTGACATAACATATAGTCAATAAAACTGGAAGGCATTAGTCAAACAATATCAGGTCATTTGAGAAGACAAAACAAAAGGCTTCCCTATGAATTATGTCAATTATTAGCGTAGCTTGTGGCATTATGCATTAAGGAGTTCGAGGAAGAAGGATGAAAAAAAATCTAACTACCCCATCAAATCATAAAACAGGTTATATCAGTTTATTTTTTTCTAAGAAAATGATGATAAATTTTTTTCAATGTTCTTTGGCCCTCTGGTCATGAGCTGAGCTAGCAAGATTATACTATTACAACAACACAAAGCCTTGTCCCACTAGATGAGGTCGACTACATGAATCGCACGACCCCATTGTACTCTATCGAACACCAAATCTTTGGATAAATTATTTCTGAAGAGGTCTCAATATAACATCGCTAAGTTTTCTCTTTGGTCTCATTCTACCTAAAACAGGACTCCAAACTTTTTTGTCAACCCTCCTCACCGGTGCATCTAATGGCCTAGTTCTTTGAACGTGTTTGATGAGCCTAAGAAGTCTTGCGGCCGTGTGTATAAGAGGAAGATTGGAGGGGGAGGGCCCAATAGAGTCCAAAACACACAAGGACAAGGGGACAGATTGGGAAAAGCTTGAATGGTGCTGAATAACAACTTGCCATTGTCACATGGTGGGAGTGCATTTCAAGGGAGACAAGGGCATTGCACGGTAGGCATTGGTGTGTTAGAATAGGAGTGATCCTGGTCTTTAGAATATTAGGTTGTGAGGCGATCTTTATTGTTCTTGATGATCTTTTCCATGTTCATTGAGCTTTCTTGCTAGAAAGGAGCCATTAATGATTGTATTCTCTCATTTTCTATTCTATACACAGAATACATGACAAAATACATTGATATATTTCTAGAATATCAATGTCTTGCAAGTGAGTACTGATATTATGAAAATATCTATATATTTAGTCGTGTATCCCCTAAACTGAATGGAGAATGAGAGAATTCAAATATACAATCACTAATGGCTCCCTTCTAGCAAGAAAACTCAACGAAAATGTAAAATATCAGCAAGACCAATAAAGATAACCTCATAGCATTGTATTCAAGAGACCAGGCTCACTCTCCTCTTCTAAACACACCAAATGCCTACCCTCGATGCTCTTTTACGTCCCTTAAAACGCACTCCCACCATCTGACAGTGTAAGCAGATAGTCACTCAGCATCATTCAAGTTATTCCCAATCTGCTTCTTGTCCTTGTACGTTTTGGGCTGCATTGGGCCCTCCTCCTTCAACGCCCATCAGTGTTAAAACCACCTCACGATTTCCTATCATTTTCTCCTTAATAGATACTACTCCAACTCTACCCCATATATATTTAGGAATCTCATCCTTTCTTGAATGAACACACATCAATTTCAACATCCTCATCTCTACTATCCCCAATTTATGCTCATGTTGTCTCTTCAAAACCCAACATCCTTATCTCAGCTAGCAAACACCACCGTTTCCTCAATTATTCGCCTTCTATGCTGTCATTCAAAGCTTCAATTAAAGCTGCTAAAAATCATTTTGAAAAAAAGGTTTAAGAGAACTTGATTAAATTCTTATTTTTATATCACTACAATGTCGATTATTCCTCTTGCAGCTTAGCTCAGAGTTGACCATTTTTTAACCAACTGACCAAAGTAAACAAAATTTGTGTGTGTGTGTGAGTGAGTGAGAGAGGGGGGGGGGGGGCAATAGTCCAACATGACTATTTATTTATGTTTTTATCCTCAAACTGTACTTACAAAGATATCTTAGGATGCAATTAGAAGACAATTATTTAGTCCTCCCTCACATCCTTCTCCATACACACACACACACACACACACACAATAGTGCATGTAACCATCCTAATGGGAATGCATAAGTTTTTAATTTTTATTTTCTTCTGACAATTTTCTTACCATTGTACTCATGAAGCATGTATTAATTATTTTTAAAGAATGAATACATGAAAAAAAATTATGGGCAAAAAAATAATGTAATAAACTTAAACAATTAACCTCATGAAATCAATCACCTGATTATTTAGAGGAAGAATATTTGCATTTAGCACCACCATTCTTCTGACATGTAAGTAAATTTCAAAGAATCTGACTATGTTGCGACTTTATAGTAGCATCCACATCACAAACAACATAATTTGTTTCTCAGATATATCAATATTTGCGAAATACTACAGTGAACTTAAAAAAACAAGGCAAAATGATACTACAGATTGAGGAGTGTAAGACAAATTATCTTCTTCAGTAAGGCACAAGGCACAGAGAGAAAGCAGATCAAACAAAAAAGTCTTGATGGTACACAAATGTATTTTAAATTTTAGTAGACAAAATCCCATCTAGCCCCTACCTTTAACAAGGGCATGGAACCAACCATTTAAAAAACCAATATCACTATGAAAATAGGCGACCTTAAATGACATTCATATTCTCAATTTTCTATGTTTGTATGTGATGTTATTTGACAAGAAAGAAAACAAAACCATCAACTTACAAGAACCCCACAGATATTCGGGTTTCGTAGTTCAAACCATCAGACATTCCCAAGTCTCCAATGTGATCACCAAGAAGAAGAACATTGGTTCTATTCTTGACTGAGGAATTGTCTTCATTAGGATCATCCTCATCACCCAGATGATTATGAATGGGAGTAGCCATATCAAGGGCATGTTCGTTTTTGTTTAGGCTATGAATCAATTTTCCTGTGAATGAAGTTGGTATGTTAAAACTAAGAAAGTATAGAAAGGGATTTAAAAAGCCACAAAAGACTGTTGGTTCATGATAAAGCCAATGACAAAGATTAAACCAAGTAAAATTATCCAATTAGGCCAGCTGTAGTAATGATGCAAAATATATGGGAAAATCTTTATCAATTTACAGTATTACAATTATAAATTTAATTATTGTGTTTTCTAACATAACATAGCATGTACTATAACTTACAAGGATTGCATATCATAGTAACTTTTTTCAGGTTACTAAATCTAAATTCCTTATCTGTGACTGTGTCAACATTTCGATATTATAGTATGAGGAATTCTAGGGTAGAAACTGAAGCAGACAATTATTCGATTACACCCAAACAGAAAATAATCTTACGGCAGTAGCTAGAGATATATGCCAGTTGATACATAGAAGTACATATTATTAGATTGTCAACTAGACAAACATTTATGTTACTCTACATGCTACTATGCTTGAAGCCACCTATTAGCAATAGCAAGAGGTATTAGCGATGCTATAATGCAATGATTCAGTGATGTAGATTCCTGAACTATTAGCTGATCTAACAAGAAATAACTGATATATTATTCTCACCCATGTGTCCTAAGTACATATTTTCACATTTTACCAGTCCACCATTTTCCGGAAGGATCATTATACCTAACATAACTTCAACTGAGACTTGAGAGTTAATATTGCAAAAGGATTTGGTCATGTTAACATTGCCTTAGCAGTTGCATATTTCAGGCATTCCATTCCGATTCATAGGCTCACCTAAGATGTTACCCAAGAATTTTTGTGTCCTGACATTGACAATGTAATATTGACATGATAAAGAGCCCTCATTGGCTGTCTTCCTCCGGCACATGGAATCAGTTAACATAGCAGTACACAACATGACACAAGCAAAATTTAAAACACTATCTGCCAAATTTTAAGTGACATCTTCATAAAGATTTTCGTCTTTAATCAATGACAGAACAAGTATTGAAGACCTCCATGTTGTTAGAAAAATTTCCCCAACCCTTGTTGGGAATAAGAAAAGGAAAAACAAAATCTTTTGAAACAATGAGTTTAAAACATGTATGTCAATTTCAAAAGTGACATGAAGAACCAAAACAGTGGAGCTAATCAACATTGACTACATGGATGTACCTTTAAAAGATACAAGGCGACCGCCATCATCAAACACCATTCTGTTGGATACTATCCTCACATTTGTGAAACTTCTATGAAGTTTTTGTCTTAGAACCTATTATAACCGAAAGAAGAATTTACTGCAGTTAAGAGGCAAAAATAACAACAGATGGTAAAGCATCAGACAAAACCGAACATGCAGACCTCTTCTATTATGTCACCAAGTCCTGCAGAGAATATTAACACAGGAATGCCTTTTTCCTGAAAAGTACAAATGGAAAATAGGAACCAATGTCAGCTTGTGGACACAATTGATAAATTATATTCAATTGATTCACTTTATACAGAACACATTCACTATATGAAAGAATGGCATGTAGGACATTTTCCAAAAGATAGGAAATATACCTCCAAAAACTCAAATAGTTCGAAAACACCCTCCCTGAAAGCAATGTTGCCATTGGCGACAGACTGTATTATTGATTCACTTGTAAGCCCTCCCTCAATTAAAAGACCATGAGTTTTACCCCACCTAAATGAACAAATAGCAATTTGATTGTTTGAAACTAAAGTAGGCTATTGCATAAACACGATTGCTCATATACTCATAGAAGATAAAGTTAGTTTAGCAAACATGATATAAACTTGTGAATTGAATGATAATATAATATTAGAAATAATCAGTGATTATGCAATATAAGCAGGAAGCATTAGTGTCAATATTGAATGCTATTGTTAAAGTAATGCTTACTTTCTCCAATGGGGAACTGTGTCACATACCATTCTTCCATGAGCTTAGTTTTCTCTTCAAGTCCTATATCTGGTGAAAATTCTAATGGGTGGTAATAATCATATAACTCCTGTCTCTTGGCATCATATTCTGGATTAACCTGTTGCACAAGGCCATGACTGCCTACACACATTTAGAGATAATACACCTTAAATCCATCTGACAGTGCTTTTCTCCCTTAGAAAAGAAATTTCATAAATGCAACAACGAAACCAGAAAGAAATCAGAGAAGCTTCATAGAGAGCATACTCTGCCCTCGAGTTCCATTAACCCAGAACTTTGTTAATGTGGCATCAAAATCAGCAATCACCTGGCATCAGAAAATTGTGAATATAGGAGCAATAACGAATTGAAAACTTGACTATGCGCGACAAGGACATAAAAACTGTGAAATCCGGCACTAAATGCAACCACTTCACTGAAACGAAAAACTCATTAAATTCCCTATGAAAATGTGACACGCTAGTCCAATGAGAAACGTTTATAACACAAAAAAGAAAATGCATATTTAAACCTGAAGTTTCTGGGGACCAGCCGAACGAATTGCGGCAATTTTATTGGCAAGCGAATCAGGGTCACCAACAATCAATTTGGGATCTGAGTTGACAACACTTTCTTCCATTTCCAAATGTTTCCAACAACTAAGAAATCGAAATGAAACCCTTTAGAGCCACTGAAATATCGAAAATTAAGAGGTAGAAAAATGGTGTTTAAGAAAAAAGAAAAGGAAAAATGGGGGTTTATGGAAAAGGAAAAACGTCGAAGGAGGCAATTAACCTGAAGTAGCGGCGAAAGTGAGGTTTGCGACAAGTGCTGAGAAGGGCTATGTTGGTAAAGCCATTAACGCGATAACTCATTGAGGGAGAAGTGAAGAGAAGAGAAGAGAGAGCGAGCTCAGAGATAATGCCACATTGCCATTTACGAAGCTTCACGCTCATTTTTTTTTTTTCTTCTGCGGCTCACGGCACTTTTTAGTTTTCCTTTTAAGTGCAGTTTGGGTGGAAGGAAAAAAGTAATTTTTTCACCCAAACCTAGATTTTAAAAAATGGCAGCCAAACACTTTTTTTTTTAATAAACTTAAGTTTGGAATCAAAACCTAGATTTTAAAAAAAGGTAAGCCAAACACTTGAAAAAATGTGAAAAGCTATTTTGGATTGGAAACTTAGGTTTTGGCCACCCAAACCTAGGTTTTGAATAAGCTACAATTTTCCCTTTTTGCACAAAGTACGAGGTAAAAAAAGCCATCATTACACATGTCATAATGATCTACCAAAAATACCATTATCCTCTCTCTTTCCCAACACATTAAACTTATGTCATTTTTAGTAATTTACACAGAAAAAGCTATTCTCACAACAACCATTCAAACACACTCATTTTTACAAAAACTATTTTTTCTAAACATCAGCTTTTTTCAACTTTTTCCCCGGAAGCTATTCTCTAAAAGCTAATCCAAACAGGAAACTACTTTTTTCAGCTTTTACGCGAAGTACGAGACAGAAAATACCATCATTACACATATCATATTGAAATACCTAAAATGCCCTTATTCTCTATCTTTCCCAACACATTAAACTTATGTCCTTTTTAGTAATTTACACATAAAAAAGCTATTCTCACAACAACCATTCAAACACTCTCATTCATCAAAAATTATTTTTTCAGCTTTTTCAAAATCAACTTTTTTTCCAGAAGCTATTCTTTTTTTTTTGGATGAATCTCCATAGGCTATTCTAAACTACCCAAATGTTCCTATGAAATGGTCAAGTCACATCGCTTTTTTTTTGTTTACCTTGAAAAAAAATCATAAAAAGTTTTTTTCTTTAGTTTTTAAGAAAATTGGACCGTTACTACCTAACTTTTTTTCCCAGGGTACTTCCAAGTACCAACCTATCCCACACCCATATGTTATGCACAAATCATTATAGTTTATTTTCATTGAAAAAAATCACTATAGTTTTTATCAAACACACTTTTGAACAAATTCTCAACTTGAATTAAAAAAATTATAGTTTATCTTGAATTCGATTGCCAGCACTACTACAATATTTTTAAACAATCACATTAATACAATTTTTAGTATCTTTATGTTTACTCACATTTTAGTTTTGATCTCCCAAATCTCAAATTATGAGTTTTGGTCCGTTCAAATTATTTTTCTATTTAGAAATATTGGTTTCTAAAATTTGCTAAGAATATGAATTATTTATACTTTAACGGCCAAATTGATTTGAGGTTTTTCTAGGAGAACGAAAACTCTATTAACTCTAAATTTTATTAATTATAAATAAAACTAATTTATTTTATTTTTAATTTTCAAATAATATATTTAATTTTTTTGCATTCAACGACAATAAAATAAATATGTTTTTTTATTGAAATTACTAATAATTTTAAAATATCTGTTATTATATTAAAAATTACTACTAAAATTACTTAAAAATTTAACAAAATCTTTTTTTCTTGCCAATATATAGAATTGTTGAGAACTTACCCTTCCATGCATATTTTGGTTTTGACTTTGCTCAATATAATTCTTCAAAGTATATTTCTCTCTTCAATCTATATTTCGTGGTAATACTTCTTCATTAGGTTACTCCATTTCTTTGCTCCCATTTCTCTTGAACCCTCCCACTTTCATCTTCTCTGAGATGAAGGTCCATATTTGACATAGATCTTCATCTTCAATCTCTACTTCCTCCCATGATGGGTTGATCGTGCCCGTCGCTTTCCCTTCTTCCAGCTGCTTCACTTTTTTGTTGATTTTGGATAAATCGGCAATCAACTATAATATCAGCGATTTGATTCTCCAATACCATATGCAATATGAAAAATGGCAACGAACTGAGGAATATGACATGCTCATCACATCCCTAAATTCAAAGAAAGAGACATATACACATTGATGATCAATTCTGGTGCTTCCAAGCTCTATTCTGTTTGATAGTGTAACTAAGATCTGATATCATGTTTAGTGGCATTGAAAACATGTTCACAAAACTCTCATTAGCTATACCCAGCTTTTTAGTGTGACTAATTCCGCTTCTTTCAAAACTGTTTAGTAATCTTATTTACTACAAATTATTGATTTCAAATAAGTATGTAAGCCTTTTAGGGAAAAAAACAAAAAATAATACTATTCATATAGCTTGTAAACCATAGTTTTAGATGAATCATAAATATTTTATGCTTAAGTATATTCTCCTGTATTGTTATTATAGGTTGTTTAGCACTAACCTAAGTGACTTCCTCTTCATTGATCTTTAAAATATTTATATTTATCTTCTTCTTTTTTTCTGAAAGCTAGTTTTTACTTTTTTCCCAAATAATATAAATTGGGAAAATTCCAGAAAAAGACCCTCGAATTACCAAAAGGACACTTCAGTACAACGAATTTCGGAAAGGACGAGTCAGTACAAATTCATACAATGACTGAATTGTCCTTTAACAAATTTAAAACAAAAATCCAAAATGCTCCTGGTTCAATTATTTTATTTTTTTTATAATTGCCCACCAGCCACCACTGGCGGTGGGGCCGGCCACCACCGGAGCTCCGGCGGCCGCCGGCGGGGGCCACCCCACCACGTGGAGGCGGGCCCACCTCCTCCACATGGTAGCCCCACGCCACTCCACGTGGCGCGCTGTAGGGCTGCCACGTGGCATGTGTCCCTTGCAAAAAAGGGACACAAAAATGTGGGGGGGGAATCGAACCCACCCCCTCCACTTGGTGGCCTGGTGGTCTTACCACCAGGCCACCAAGTCCCCTCATGATATATATTACAAAAGTAATATATATACACTATATTTCGTTCTTTTTTAATATTTTCCCAGAAACGTTCAAGGGATTCCCAACTTCTGTCAAGGGATTCCCAACATGTACATTACCATTTACCAACTTCCAAAATACTTCACCAAATCTTCCTCCTTGTTACCAGAAACGTTCAAGGGATTCCCAACTTTTGTTAAGGGATTGCCAACTTTGTCAAGGGATTCCCAACTTCTCATTAGGGATTACCAACATGTACACTACCATTTAACAAGTAGGAAAATTTGGTGAAGTATTTTGGAAGTTGGTAAATGGTAATGTACATGTTGGTAATCCCTTAGGACAGAAATTGGTAATCCCTTGACAAAAGTTGGCAATCCCTTAACAAAAGTTGGGAATCCCTTGAACATTTCTGGTAACAAGGAGGAAGATTTGGTGAAGTATTTTGGAAGTTGGTAAATGGTAATATACATGTTAGGAATCCCTTGACAGAAGTTGGGAATCCCTTATGAGAAGTTGGGAATTCGTTGAACGGTTCTGGTAACAAGGAGGAAGATTTGGTGAAGTATTTTGGAAGTTGGTAAATGGTAACGTACATGTTGGGAATCCCTTGACAGAAGTTGGGAATCCCTTATGTGAAGTTGGGAATCCCATGAACATTTTTGGGAAAATATTAAAAAAGAATGAAATATAGTATATATATTACTTTTGTAATATATATCATGAGGGGACTTGGTGGCCTGGTTGTAGGCCACCAAGTGGAGGGAGTGGGTTCAATTCCCACCCCCCACATTTTTGTGTCCCTTTTTTTACAAGGGAAGCATGCCACGTGGCAGCCCCACAGAGCGCCACGTGGCGTGGGGCTACCACGTGGAGGGGGTGGGGCCTGCCGCCATGTGGTGGGGTGGCCCCCGCCGGTGGTGGCTGTGGGCAATTATTAAAAAAAAATAATTGAACCATGGGCATTTTGTACTTTTCCTTTAAATTTGTTAAAGGACAATTCAGTCACTGTACGAATTTGTACTGACTCGTCCTTTCCAAAATTCGTTGTACTGAAGTGTCCTTTTGGTAATTCGAAGGTCTTTTCTAGAATTTTCCCATACAAATTTAACTTACTTATAAGTTACTTTATGGACAAAACTTACGTCCAATGCACTATATCTAGTTCTCCAATCAATATATGCCACTTCAACTCCCTTAACACGTCATCAATTAACGCTGTTACTGTTTTCCATCACAGGCCCCGCTTTTCCTTAACTTGTTCCCTTTTTTTTTTGCCAACACTGAACTTGTTCCCTTTACCATCATATCTCCTCCGCTTCTCCCTTTTTTTTCTCTTGTCATCCACATTCACAGCTATCTCATTATTGACTTTCTTTCTTCACTATTTTTCATAGGCCAATAAAATAGGGAATAAGCTACCATATATAGCTCTGCAAACCCAAAACTTAAATCAAAAGCATTTTCACGCAAAAGAAGCTTAGCCACTAAGATGGCAAAAAAAAAAAAGAAGCTTATCCAATAAAAACCGATACGTTAATGCTTGGGAAAATAGGGAATAAAACTCTCTTCGATTCTCAAGTTTGATTTCAAATTTTTATTAGTTCAAATGATTGGGTTGTTTGGCAAACAAGTTATGTGTTGTGCTTGGTGCAGGAAAACAATTTAGAAACACAGTCGAGACCATGAGAGTTGGAGAAAATAAAAGCAAACTTAATTTTTTTTAATTGTTGATTCTTCTTTTTAAATTGGAAAAAAACAAGCAAAAGATTTATACCGGCCTTCCCCTTGACCTGATTTGTCGAACTCGTTATCAAAATCAATTGATAATGCTGAAGCTCTTTGCGGAGAATAAGGTTTCACCTCCTTGCTTGTGCCTCGTTGACGGGGATGAAAAATAGAAACGATGTTATACAGTGAGGTGTTAAGTGGGTCCAGGTGGTATATTTTGATAGGAGAACAGATGAACTGGTTATAGTGCACTGGATATAAGTTTTTTCCTTACTTTATAATCTAAACTCATAAATCAACTTGATTTTGTATTTAGGATAAAAGGGAGTATACTTATTATAGGTAGAAAGTAATTTGCTCTATCGTGCGGCATTATTTAACTCAACTTGATGTATATTTTGGTTTTGGCTTTCCTCATTCCACTTCAAAAACCCTGCTCATATCTTTATCTATCATATTGTTGGAAGTTGTGTGCTTCAAATTTAAAGTTTGGTAAAAATGATACTTTATGTTTTTTCTATTGTTGTTTTAAATTATCATAATTAAAATACACACACACTTATATATATATATATATATCATGTTAAAGTTTTTTATTTATTTATTTATTTATTTATTAAGATATTCTAATTTCAATTAAAATGTGAGGGAGACAATAATGGTTTAAGAGGAGAGGAATTCTTGCGTGAACCCGGTACGTCATGTCATTTTTATTCTTATCAATCACAAATAAACACAGAAGGTTTGACATGAAATTTTCAACTTGACTTGGTACCCTAAAAAAATAAATAACACATAAAAAAATTTAAATATCATGATTTCAATTTTTTTATTTGACAAATTTTAAAAAATATTTTATCAATTAGTTGATTTTTTTAGGGTGCCATATGACGTGTCCACCAATATGCAAGAATTTCTCCAAGAGGAAAGTCAAGTATGTATATTTTAAACAATAAGATAAGATCCCCTCATTATTCAACACGTGTCCAGAACAATACCTAATTTCTCCCCGTAGAACACGTGGAACGCTTTCAACGGCCAGAAGCATCCATAGGCATTTCATTTGTCGCATAATGATTGGAAAAAAAAAAGTTGGTTTATTTTTTTTCCGAATTTAAAATTAGCTAAAAATCTAACTAGCCGTTACAGCTCTCTGTTCCTCTCAGTCGACTTGCAAGAAGAGAAGTTGAAGAAGAAGCAAAAGAAAGAAAGTCCAAGTTCTCTGATTTTTCTGTTTTCCACGCCGCTTCGTAAATCCAAAACACCCATCTGAAACGCTCTTCATCGAAAAATCTCGAAACCCCCAAAAATCCTTGTGGGGATGAAAGGGAAAATCCTCAAGAAGCTCAAAACAATCCGACCTGTTGATTATTTGAAGCAGGATCGAGTTCTTCAGATCAAAGCACTAAATGGGTATGTCGAATCTTTCACCAATAATTCAAATTTCAACCTTAAGAATCTTATTGTTCCCAGAGTTCAGGTGCAAGAACCTGAGGTAATTCATGTGTGTGAGCAAAGGATAGATCTTGATGACGACAAGGAGAACATTGGGCCTTCATGTATGAGATCAAAAGAACAAGATACAACAATGTCAAGATCATCAAAACCTACCCCGTTGACAAATATTGACATCTCGTCTTTCCGGAGACCTGACATGAATTCTGATAGCTTATTTGATCCTCGTTTGCTGGCAGCATTCGAGCAAGCAGTGAAGGAACATGACGAACTGAGAAAATCAGCAGAGAAATTTGAATATATTGAAGAACTGTTTGAAGAAGAACAAGAGGAACAAGAACTGCCATGGAAGGTTCTAGAGGTATTTGAAGAGAAGTGTCCACCTGGGGGTAATGATTCTGTAATTCTATACACAACTACATTACGGGGAATCAGGAAGACATTTGAGGATTGCAACAAGATCCGGTTTTTATTGGACAGCTTTAAGGTTGTTTACATAGAAAGAGACACATCAATGCACATGAAGTTTAAGGAGGAGCTATGGAAGATCCTTGAGGGAAAGCCTCTTCCTCCAAGATTGTTTGTAAAAGGAAGATACATAGGAGGAGCAGATGAAGTTCTGAATTTGAATGAACAAGGAAGGCTTAAACCATTATTTGCAGAAATCCCAGTGAGAAATTCTGATGCTTCGTGTGAAGGATGTGATGGGGTTCGATTCATTATATGTTTGAGTTGTAATGGGAGCCACAAGATCATAACCGAAGATGATGATGATGATGGCAATCTATGTTCTGATTGTAATGAGAATGGTTTGATTGTTTGTCCCTATTGCTCCAGTTAGCTGAATATTGTTTATTATTATTACTATTATTATCGATCTTGTATGTAATTTCATTTCTGGGAAGCTTGGTGATCATTTGTAACAAAGATTCTTTCTATTCTTTTTCTGGCTGGGTTATGATGGATGGTTGAAGAAGAATAGACAAGTGTAGTGTCTGATTCATTCTTGAGACCTTATATGATATGTAAAATGAAGAGATGGAAATAAATTGAAGTGTGATTTTGGAAACTTTGTTAAGCAGTTGAGTGCTTATTGTCAGAATAGAACTTACTAATTTATAAAAGGATTTCGAATTCTTTCCCTTTCTGTGTCAGACATGGTGGCATTTTGGAGTAGGATTCAAATTTTCTTTTGGTCAATTCAGACCTTAATTTGGGTTCACATTGAGGCCTTCATTGGCATAAATTGAGTTCCCTGATTACAAGTGGACGGTGAGGGAGAGGTGGTACTTCTTGGGGAATTCTCTCATTCATAGGTAGTACATTTCATTTCTTTTTCTATCATTCTCCACTGAGAAAACTACAAGGAATTTGGTATAAGGAGAAAATCGGTTCTGTTATTAATTAGCTAATTAGAGGATTAGTTAGGGAATTGAAACACATGAAAAGGCTCCTTATGAATTCGACCTAGGTTAGGCTATTAGACTATAATAACTGAATTTTAGTTTTCTTGGAGAACCCAGCGGCAAGGCTTACCAAAATGGTGCCATTGCTGGGGAGCTTTACGTGTTAAGGTTCCTAGCAATCCACTTTTCCCCAGATATATATATATAGAGAGAGAGAGAGGGAGAGAGATAAACTCAAAATAAATACATAGATATATAGAATTTTCTGCGCCTGGTGTGTTCTCTTTAGCTGTCAGTTTCTCTTTGTTAATCAGTGAGCTACTATGAGTTGATTTGAAAGCTAGAATTTGATACTTGGACAAAATATATCTGCTATGGTCTTATTTTTCTTCTGCTATAAATGGTATGTTGTGCTTATGTTCTGTGATTAAACCCTGTTTCTGACTGCTGATTTAATTACTCAAAAGCTGTGCTTTAATTATTGTTAATTGAGTTGGTAATTCATTATCATGTCATAGTACTGGACATTACAAATGCCAAATCTGATTTTCTTCTGCAACATTTCTGCCGTTAAAACATTTCTACACCAAGTGCCTCACACTTATAGGTCTTTGATGAAGTACTTTATGATAGTCAAGTTGTCAAGAATTAGGCCACTTTGATCTGCAGTGGATTTGACCCATTTTCTTCTCAAGCAACTTGTCAAACTTTGAATTTTGAATAAAACAATTGTTGAAGTGATGATGAATTTCTGTGAGTGTGTGAATCGGTATTTGCTGCACTTCTTGAAAAATCTGAATTTTCAATGAAATAAGTTGTGCATTTCAGTTGCATTATACTCTTGTTGCAATTGTGATTCCTAAGAACAAACAAGTACTTGCTGCTGTTATGCTTTGTGGAAGAATATGATTTTTCACTATAATGTATTTGATGTTTGTTGGAACATACCTACCTTTGGTGGATTAGGGTCCAAGCCCAATTATATGTAGAAATATGGTCCAAATGAGGAGTTTTCACTTTGTGATTTAACATTCAAACCACATCCATACGTGAGATATGGGATGAGAGTCATTTTTTCTTAATAAATAGACCTATAGATAATTCCCAGTAACTCCTCTACTGCTCTCTTCTCCTTCCATAATGAATTCCCCGTACAGTGCGATCGGAGTATGCATCGGTGCACCAATCTCATGTAGGTACTCAACAATTCAGTTAAATTCTAGGTATGCTTGAAATCCTACACTGTTACCATGCACTTAGAGTTATTTCTAATGAATCTGATTCCACGGTGCAACAATTTCTGGTTGAGTTTTTAAACTGAACTTCTGAATGGTGTTTACTGTTTCTGAATAAACTGCCAGACCTGAGCATAAATCTAGTTTGCTCACTGACTGATAATCCAAGATTGTCGTTCCTGCTGTACTTATTGACCTTTAGTTATTGCCTTTGGAAATTATTCTTGTTGGAATCTAGTTGCTATTTGCTAGTTGTTGATTAAACTACCAGTCGTTTAGGATTGGTTAAATTTGGTCTGCTGTGACTTTAGCCAATTTCTTGCTTCATCAATTAGTAAAATTGAAAGATTGGGAAAATTTCAACTTCTGAATTTGAAAAGTTGAGAAGCATTGGATACTTTTACTGCACAAAGCCTTAAACTTGAAGGTTTAAATTCTACAAACCTCTCGAGTTTTGGGACTACTAAAAAAATTCATCAGAACAAAACCTGAGATTTTCTTGCTAAGAATCGTGATTCTGTGTTCTGATAAATGTAGATTTTAAACTGTAGAAAGCTCATTGGATGGGTGTTTGAATATTGACTCCTGTGCTTCTGGCTAAGTACTTGCTGAATCAGATTGTTTTACTTTGCTTCTTGTTGACTGGATTTCCATTTTAATCTGTATGGTTCGCCAAAATTTGTGAATTTTTGTTGAAAGAATATCACCTTTGCTCTTTATAGTTGATGTGCATGAACTTTGGGCTTTGAATTATATCTTATTTAAGTGAATTTCTAATGAAATAGTTGCAAGAGCGGTGGGCACATCATTATTTTAGAACAGTATTTGCTGAAACACTGAAATATTTTGCTAGAAATTCATTATGATTGGTTTCTTTTTGAAATTTCCGTCAAGCACAAGCTTCAATCATGATTTGAAACTGAATTTGTTAATCATAATCGTAGTTAGCATTTTAGCTTTCTTGTTGTGGTAACTGGGAATTATGGTCGGTTTCATGGTAATTTGTTTCAATCCCACACACTCACTGTGGAACCTGTGCATTTCAAGAACTTCTGCTGAGAAAAGAATTTTGGCTGAATATTGATTCTGTTTCTGCTGCTATTTTCCATTGAATTATCTAAGATTTGCTTGGGAACATTTCCTTGTACCTTTGAATTGCATGATGGTTTGGTCTAATCATTCTCACAAGGCAAATCCTAACATAATTATGTTCTCTCATTTGTTTGCAGGAAAACATGCACCACCAAATTCTCCTTCTTTTGGGAACTATCATGAGTGAAAGAAAGAGTGCCTCAATTTGAATGTTTTAAAACGAAGATACTTGTTTTAAGAAGTAATGTCCTTGTAAATTAAGGAGTATATGTTAGTTCATCAATCTAACATATGGTTATATCTTTCACTTAGGCGCCTACAAGATTCGCAATCAGCTTGTCCAGTCATCAAGCCACGTCAATATAAGTGACGGTGTTAATGCCATATCATCATATTAAATATAGCCAAGATCCTTATTAAATTACATATTTAACATTTTACTCCCTTCGGTCTATTATGAGAGGTAGTCAACTTTTTTACACATACCAATAAAACATGTCGGAATTATTTATTATGGGTAGATTTAATAAAATTTTCAATTTTTACCTTACTAATTTATTATATACATATTTCTCTTCCCTCCTTTCACTATTTAATATACAAGGGTAGTAATGGAAGACATGTATTTATTACTTTGACTTTTGCACATTACCTCTTATAATTTGGACAAAATAAATTGCCATATTACTTCTTATATTTTGGAATTGAGGAAATAGAGAAGGACAAGGAAACTTGAGAGACAAGAACCTCTCGTTTGAAAGTATATAGACCAAAACTAGAATGTGTGTAAGCTATAAGTATTAACCAAAATGAAGCATTGTATGAAGTTAAAGGACTAAAGATGTACGATATGTGTTTATCCTAGTAGAAGATAATTGGGTCACTTGAGTATGAGGTGTTGAATTCAAGTCGTGTAAAAGGAAACAAAACACTTTTGAAAGAGCTACCCTTAATTAAATCCCACAATACTTAAATTTAACCTATTAAAATATTCATATAAAACAGTATTTTGCATCTATTCATTTATCTTCTAATTAAATTTTTATTTTAATCATATTTAATGCTGCCAAGTGACAAGACAACCATTATTACATATAAAATGATACGAACAAAAGAATATCTCATTACCTTTATTAAAAAAAATGTGCCTCATTAATTGCATTTATAAGTTTGAGTCACCCCATGAGATATTTATACACTCCTCCAGTCCCATATATAAGTCATATTTAATTGGAATCAGAAAAAAATCTTAAACTTCAGTTAATTCACATTAAAATTTAACAATCTTACAACTTTAGCCTATCAAATATATGTTATACCCTATAAAAACAACATCTCTACAATAAAAAAATATTGGTAAAATTTGTATATTCATAAAAATATTTAATAACAAGGCTTATTAAAATAAGACAAAAAAAACCTTTTTACTCTACTTTATAAATAGGAGCATATGAGTATATAAGAGTTATAAGATTTTCATAGTGGATTCTTAATTCAATTTATTTTCCCTAGTTTTCTTTCTTCATTAACACGTTTTTTTTTGTGAGTGAGAATTTATAGGTTTTTAAAATAAAATGGAGGCATATGTAATTTAGATTAAATGAAAAATTGGAAAATGTATATTTTTTTAGAACCCTTTGACCCACCATGTGTCTGGTGTATTTTTTACTATATTATCATATCTTTAAGCAACTGATTAATCCAAATTAAAGGTTTGTGATTAAAATGCCTTTCTCTTTCTCTAAGGATTTTTTTTTATAAGGTGTGAATTTATTCAATTCGTCCACTTTATAATCTAACTAGTCTACAATTAGACCAAATACCTGCGATAGGGATGGATGCATTATACTTAAAATAAAATAACTTTCCGTATTTTCCCATTGAAAAGCATGAATTTTTTTTTTTTTAAAGAAAAGGGCATCAGAAGATGTAAACAGAGATACTTTTTTTAAAAAAAATAAAATATTTCAATTTAATATATACTTGGAACTAGCCTAGGGGGCATTGCTCGGATGGTCTGAAGTGAGTCGGTAAGGCACCTTCCCCGCCATTTGTTAAAAGGGCCCAAGTTCGATCCCTAGGAAGTCCCTTTAATCCTAGAGGGTGACTCCGGACTAGTTGGTTCTCAAAAAGGCCGAACACCGGGGGCTTTTATGTAATATATATATATATACTTGGAACTATCAATCAATTTATACTCGAAAGTGACTAGCATGCACACTCGCCCTTATTAAAAATCCCTTCCAAAAGTATTTTGTTATCCTAAATAAAAGTCCATTCAAAGAATTATTAATGCTTGTGTTCTAATTTTACTTTTTATTTATTCTTATTGGAAGGAGATAAAGAGAAGATGGGTAAGAATAATTAGTAAATGGACAGAAAGAAAAAAGAATTTGACTAATAGTAAGCTTAAAAAATTTGACTATAGACATGCCACTTTGATCATTATTTTAAGTTTATTTTAACTAATTCTCATATACAAGAAAATGATAGTTAAATCATCAAATATGCCTTAAACTCTCTCTTAATATATTGCAAATAATTCTCATAACTCTCTCATTTTTATTTTTTCAATGAGAATTACATAAGGATAAATTGGAAAACAATCATAAATATTATTTTAGTGAACTTATATTTAAGACAAAAATTTCTTCTCCAAATAGACTTATAATAAGGGGGCAAAATTATTTTTAATGACTTACTTGACATTCTTTGGCACGTGGGAATTAATCAAATGAGACTTGATTGTATAAGATTGAGTATGGATCAAATGAGCCAGAGACACAAAATTTGGATGTAATTTTATTGGCATTAATAGGTTTGGGGATCCTGTGAGGAATGAATTGTGCAGTCTCAAATAATTAATACAATTTCAAGCTTTCTGATAATAGGTCTAAGCATAATCCCAATTAAATATGATGACCAACCATGAAAATCTTCTTCCTTTAATACATTATTAAAATTGAATGTCTATTTTTATATATAGCTAAAGTGCTAATGGGCAAGTTCATCAATTCATGATTCATCTGAGTCTCTATTTCCCGCACTCTTCCTTACAGAATTCTCTTGGCCTCTCAAGTAACTCAGGTAAATCGTTTTATTTTTCTTCTGCTACTACCTTCCAAATGATTTTTAACTTTTACTAAAACAATTAATACATGTATACCTTTTTCTTTGATCGAAGTATACGTATATGAGAAAATGGAGTATCATTTGGATCATGTTTTCCATAACGACATTAGAAAAAAAAAGTTCTTGTAGAACGGTTTTTCTTTACCACTTGTTGCAGAACGGTGAATAAGGTATGCATTGTAATTGTAATTGCATGACCAAGTCGCGAGGCTGTTGATTTTCTACACTTGATCTTAGCCAAAAGGCCGAGAAAGGTATGAGGCTGTTGATTTTCTACAATAGCCCATGATGAATAACCAATGTAATAAAAAATAAAAATTATACACCATTAAAACTTAAAACCACAGGTGGTAAAGACAATAATCAATTTTTCAAAAACGAATTTTCACTTTTCACAGATACAGAAGAATTAAACTTTAGGGACTCTCCATATATATTATGCCACAGAGCTTTGAATGATAGGGATAGGATATAATAATCTTGACTATTCCATGCCTCTTTTTGTTTAGTTGTTTCTTCAATTTTCATTTTCTGAAAAAAATAAGTTTTGTAGAGAATAAAACAAGCCAAAGTTGAAATTTATTTGGATATTGACCCAAATATTGGACCTCTAATTAACTATGAATTTCTTCTTTCAATGGAGGTTCAAAGATGGGAGTGATACAGCGTTGCAAAGAATATATAATAACTCAAACTCAAAGCTTTTATTCATCAGGTAATTGTAATTTTCTTGTTTTGAAAATTTGCAGAATTATTTGATTTAATTACTGTACTTTAAATTTCATGTAGCGTCTGGAATTCTTTGGTATATTGGCATGAGTTATGAATTTGTCGATCGTATGCGAATAAATTTTGGCTTAGGTAGCTAAAAAGCTATTGAAGTAAGATTTGATTTCCTTATCTATATTATATTTACTTTAGTACATAATGTAAGTCGTTTTAACTCAATTATCATATGTACAGTTGTCAAACTTGTGAGAAGAATGTAAACTCGAATCGTAAACTCATAGGAGTTTATCTTTATTAATAAATACATGTTTAAAGTATATGTTGGAAAATGGGCTAGATTAGTCCACCCTTGGTGCATTTATTAGGCCCAAACCCAATTGTTCTTTAGGGTCTGAATAGGATTATTCAGAAATATTGGGTCTTTATGTGTAATATTCTCATTTTATTTAAATTTGAATTAATTTAAATTTAAATGAGAAGGTGTGTCTGTTTGTTTCCCCGGTCTATAAAAACAAGTATGGGTACAGAGAAAGACACGTATAGAAAAGAACAACAAAAACTTCTCTTCTCCTCTTTTCTTTGGTGTGCTCCTGCTGTATAATACAAGTCAAAATTCCTTTGTGATTATGACTCTGCAAGGCTGTGTAATCAAGAGAACAACAACCGGGTATGTTCCCTAAAACCTATAGTATATAATCAAATAAGAAATACAAAAAATAACAATAATTTGACTTAACTATATTTTAAATATGAATAGTCAATATTAAATATATCAACATTCATACTGTAACAAACTAAATAAACTAATTTCTATAAAATTTATATATAATTTTATTGAATGTGTTGGAATAAAAATAATTAACATGAGATTTAGAGCAAATTAATATGATTGTTTCGTAAAGTAGAAACGTAAAAATGGTAAATTCGGTATGTAAAATTGTGAGTTTAGCCGAGTTTACAACTAGTAATTAAAATTTAAGTGATTCGTAATATGTTTTTGTTAGATAGAACAATAAAAATAGTAAAATCGGAGAGTCAACTAGCTAGTTTGACAACAGTGATCATAAATAAGAAATGGTAGGTACATAACTCATTAAGTTTGTTTTAAATTGAAACTTTGTCCAACTTTACATACTCCTCTTATCCTATTTATAAGTCAATTCCAGCATATTTCAGATAGATCAAGGAAAATCTTAAAACTCATTAACTTTCTATTAAAATCCAACAAATTTTTAACTTTACCCATATTTAATAACTACTATATCACATGAAAATAAAGGCAACACATAATAAATTATGGTTAAATTTGTATATTCACATGAAATATTTAATGAGGTGACTTATATATATGACAAAATATAAGCTCCTCTTTCTACCCTATAAATAAAACCAGAAGAGCATATTGGTTAAGGTTACGAGGGGGAAGAGACTTATCTTAGAACTAATTGTCTCAGTAACATTGACAAGTAAATTTTGATTACTTTTCAAGTGGTTTATAGTTATAGGCATTGTTGTCAAACTCACGAGTTGATTCTCCGGTTTTACCCTATTTACGGTTGTACCTACCCAAAACGTGTTACAAGTCACTTAAATTCGTACTAGGTGTAAACTCGATCAAAGTCACGGTTTTACACTCCGAATTTACCCGTTTTACGTTTCTACTTTATGAAATAATCTTGTTAACTTGATTTAAATCTCATGTTAATTATTTTTATTTGACCATATTCAATGAATTTATATATAACTTTTATAGAAATTTCTTTATTGATTTTGAAAAAGTATGAATGTTGATATATTTAATATCAACTATTCATATTTAAAATATATTTAAGTCAAAATTTTTTTATTTTTTATATTTCTTATTTAATTATATACTTTAAACACGTATTTATTAATAAATGTAAACTCTTACGAGTTTACAATTCAAGTTTACATTCTTATCACGAGTTTACTTAAACTCACGAGTTTAACAACCTTAGTTATAAGTATTCGTTTAAAGTGACTTTTATTATAAATCAGAGTCCATCCATAAATATATGGTCCTTTAACCAATATACGATGTTAAAAAACAATTATAATTAGTTAAAAGTAAACTATAAATAGGAAATATAGATTTTCCCAAAAATTTCCCATTTATGAATGGGTAAGAGAGATAATTAGAAAAATTATTTAAGAAATGTATGGGCGGGGAAGATGATAAGAGAGAGTATAAGTTCAAGTCAACATTTCAACTAATACAATGTATGAAATAATTGAGGATAAAATTGTTAAAAAAATATAGTTAGACAAACTCAAAAGGAAACTTATAAATAGGAAGCGTTGAGGGAGTACTTGAAAATCAATTTCTTAGAGATTGTCTAGAAGTAGCTTGTCTTTTGAGTTTCAAATTAATGGGGAGAGAAAAATTGATAATGGGTTATTTATAGATTTAGATTCTCCAAAATTAAAATGCCTTTTTATAATATTTCAACACCTCCGTATAATATTTTATCAACATGTAAATTTCCATTTACCAAATACTTTTCTATCTTTACCAACTCCTTGTTGTGTGTTCCAACTTTGTCTTCCATGTTACTAATTTCTTCTTGTGTGTTACCAACTCATGTTATAAGACATAGGAAACTTTTGGTAACATATATAACAATTTTTGTAAAAAAAAAAAAAAAAAACACTAAGAATTTGGGAAAATATTGGGAAGAATAAAAGATGGTGTGTGTGTGTATATATATATATATTTTACCCTATAATGGAAAGGCTTGGCGGTAAGCCCACCAAACCCTTCCACCCCATTCACTTCCCATTTCATTCCCCCTACATATATATATATATATATATATATATATATAAAATAAAATATCTCCCGTTGGTGTAGGTCGGAGCTTCGGCGCCGATGGATCCCCTGTTGGCCAGTGGTTTTTGTGCCTTTTTCTTAAAAAAATAAATAAAATGATTTTAGTTCGGGATATTTTTGTCATTTTCATTAAATTTCAAAAGGATACTTAGGTCTATGGTATGTTGTGATCTTTTCTGAAATTCGCTGCATACAACTACCCTTTACATATTTTGATAGTCTTTTATTGGAATTTTCCCATTATAATATTGTTACAGTTTTGTCCCTGAAAAAAAAATATAGAAAACAGAAAAAGGTAAAGTAGAATGTATAAAATATTATATTTAAATACACATGAATGATGGTTAAATTCGAAAAACTTATCAATTGAGAACATTTTTAACGAGTTAATTAGTGTTCCACAGTATGTAAGACTTACTAATGAATTTTTGAATGTTAGTTTCAAGAAAAAATATATCAAGTTTAAAAAGAGAAAAGAGATCGCATAATTAAAGTAAAATTAAAGGTGCATTTCATAAATCTTTCAAAAAAAGTGATTAAGTGTTATTAATTAGTACCAGTGATACTAACTTTACTTTCTTAATCATGAATATACGTAGTTAGGAGTTTAATTTAAGAAATGGATTATATTGGCAATTTATTTTAAATTATAAAACTTAAAATTGTAGCCTAATTATTAAAAATTGGGTCAAACTATAATGTCATAATTAAAAGAAAACTTCAAAAACCTAATTAAAAATTAGGTGAACTACAAAAAATTTTAAAATACTTTCCTCTAAATTTATATTAATATTTTGAGAAATGAATTATATTGGTAATGCGTTTTAAAGAGTGCAACTTATTTTGATTAATATTGAAACCACACACTGAGGCGAGTAGCTCGTTTTTTGATAGGATCAATTTGGAACTTATTTGCATTAATAATAGAACAATCGACCTCTTGCAATTCATTATTTCCTCAAATAATTGTAATGTACTACTTTTTGATTCATGATGTCACTATACCTTATTATTGAAAAAGTGACTCAATTTTTTTTTTTGGCGTCTTTCGGAAATTGGACAGATCATGCAGATGAAGTGGATATAACCAATCGAGCAATAGGATGCTACATATTTCATGTGGTTGCTGCAATTACGTTTGCAATGGGAACAATATGGTTCTCACTATTGGCGAAAGGTCTTGTGGGAGAGATGAACAACGGCCAATATAACTACACTGCAGAACTCAAAACCGTTTACATTGGCGTCCTTGTGTTGTTAATAATTATTGCAACACTTTGTGGTTTAGCTGTTATTGGTTTGTGCGCTAGTTTTTTCTTTGTTCTCATCATCTCACTCAGGAGCAACGAGTGATGACTAATAATAATTACTTATTTATTAGGACCAGAACAAAGAAAATTGGCATTTCTAGTTAACCACTCATACGCAATATATGTGATATGATCATACAATAACTTTATAGCTGTCCAGTAAATTGTTCTCGCCGTGGTTTCAATGATTCTCTATGCTTCCTCTCGGAGTTTGTAATCGAAGTCTAATTGGTTCTCCAGTTTTGGTGAGACTGATTCTCTAAAACATTCAAAAAGAAAAGATGAAGAAGAATAAATGCACAATGTTTTTATGGCATGGTCAAGACTTTCATTTGGGCTTAATTAGCCGCTATTGATCCTATCTTATACGGTGTAAGTTGGATTGACAAACGAATTTTTTATAGGGCACATGGAAGACTCTTGAATATGGATTGCACTTCCAACACTCAAGTGAAGACAATAATGATCTTTACAAGATGATTTAATTTTAGGGACAGTTGCACTCAGGTTCGAAGTAAGAGATTTAATTTCAGAGATGTCCGAAAAAGTTGTTAATGACAACTATTGACAACTGAAATAACCTTAATTAACAAACAAAAAAATCGTCAATAGACATGTATGATATTAAATCTTACTTGGGACTTGAGTACAATTATCTCTTAATTTTATTCTTATCCTCACTATATTCAAAGACAAAGGCAATAAGGTTTCTCTTGAAATTATGGGGTAAGATATTTCTGTATCCTGAAATGGAGTGATGGTGAGGCTATATGGACCATGAAGTGATGTCTTGAAAAGTACATCATCAAGCAAAACATGAATATATTCGTGCACCTATATGATGATTCATGAACAAACATATGAAGGGTTACATTTTCACATATATTTTTAAAATTAGAAACTAAATAAACATGACTCCTTACACAACTTTTGATATAAATTCATTAATTAATAAGGACATGACTTAGCAAAAAAAAAAAAAAAAGCACCACTTCATTTGAAAATATTCCAAAATGAAGGGCTTATTGTCAAAAATGTAAATGTGGCTGATTATGTTACACCCTGTGGACAGTGCGATAATCAGATACTTAGTTGCTGTCTAGCCCCTTCACTTATCAATCGGCTCAATAGTGCACACCCACATGAGAAGAGAGGAAAAGGTTGTAAACCATCTACGGATGATTTTTTTCTCTCTGTAAAGTCTGCATATTCTTCTCTTTTTAGAGGTACCCCAATGCAAACTGATTCGGTGTGGAAATTATTATGGGGATGGCGTGTCCGAGAGAAGATAAAGCCTTTCATGTAGTCATTTACAAATGGAAGAATCCATACAGCTGCTCTAAGGGAGAGAAAGGGAATTGGGGACTTAGCTAGCTGCCCGTTTGGATGCTCCTCAGACGAAGATACAATGCATCTTATTTGAGATTGCCCTAATGCAATTGATCGATGGAAATCAGTTGTAAATCCTAGTTCTTGGCCTACTTTTGTTTCTTTATAGGGTGCAGATTGGGTGAAGTGGAACTCAAAGCATGAAGTGGGACAACTACACAAAGAAAATCCAATGGGCAACTCTGTTAGGATATTGGGACACTTGGGTCATGAGGTGTGGCAAACTCTTTGACTTGTTAGAGGAAGGGGAAATAACATCTGCCAATGATAGCCTTTTCAGGACATATATGGACAAACACTTGATGGAGCAGTGCAACTTCTACAATGGTGGGTCTCCAGGAAGCAACCAGGTGTTTGAATCAACAGATTAATGTACTAGCCTGGAAGTAGATGATTCAGTTAATCAAAGCGGAACTAGTGGATGTGGGGGAGTTCTTCAAGATCACGACGGTAATGGATATGTGGATTTAACTGCAAGCTAACTTATCCAATCACCATTGTGGAACTCAGGCATTATTCAAGGACTTCAAGTATACTGGAACAGGACATACAAGAGGATAGTCATTCATACAGACTAACTAGAAGCCATGAATTTAATGTTGAAGGGATGTCAGCACAACGTGGAGGAGGCTAGATTCTGGGTTCACAAGGACTGATAGGTTTCCAAAAGACATTGCTACAGAGAAAAACTTGATATGGCCGCTTTTCTGGCTAAAATGTCTACTTTAATCAAATATTTTTTCTGTTTTTTTTATGAAACACCACCACCTTTTGGTGGGGGCTTTGGTTGTTCATTTTCTTCATTTCTTCTTCTTCTTCTTCTTCTTTTTTTTTTCATTTAAAACTGCTCACATGGTTTTGTGGTACTGTCGGTTTTACTGTTGTAACTATTTTCCCGTAATTAGTTCATGAAAGTTTCCAGTTTTTATTAAAAGAAAATTCCAAAAATAAGTTATCCATAAAAATAGCTTATTTTATAGGGAGAATTACAAATAGGTCCTAAGTAAGAGAATTAATTTCAGACAGGTCCATTAACAACTCCTTCACTTGTTAATCAAGGCTATTGCAGTTGTTAATAGTTATCATTAACAACTCCTTGAAACTTCTTTAAAATTAATTTTCTTACTTAAGATTTATGTGCAATTGTCCCTGTTTTATATCGAAAAAGCTCTTTGGATCACGTTAATGTGACGCCAAGCCCAAGCTGAGCATATAAATTGTGGTGGGGGCCACCCCGGTGTAGCTGGATCCTAACCTCACCAAGTGTGGGATTGCAAGTTTTTAAAGTGATAGGGTAGAATTGGACTGAGGGATATGTGCCCGCAATATCTTGAGGGAGAATTACACATAGGTTCTAAGTAAGAGAATTAATTTCAGATAGGTTCATTAACAACTTCTTCACTTGTTAATCAAGACTATTGCAGTTGTTAATAGTTGTCATTAACAACTCCTTAGGACCTCTCTGAAATTAATTCTCTTACTTGGGACCTATGTGCAATTGTCCCATATCTTTAGTTTCTTATTTATTTCAAAATTATTATTCTTGTGGGCAAGTACATTATTCCTTGAGCTATATTTTTTTTCTCGACTCAGATAGCTCTCATCAATGTCCTCCATAAGCATAATTTATTTTTAAAGAAAAGCAAACCTTATTTTTTATAAGAAAATTTTATTAAGAGAAGAATGTTTAAACTCTAATTATTTTCCACTGAAAAAGAATATTACAACCACCCTACATTTGCTACTAAATAATGAGGCTCTTTAAAGTGAAATAATTGGGAAAAAAATCAACTGAAAAAAGGGAGAATGACACAACCTTTAACAATGCCTCCTATATAATTAAACCTTTCTTTATATAGCAGGTGTGGGCATCAAACATTGTCAAAGTGCTTTGTTAGTAAAAGGGGAGCATTTTCAGGTTAGAAGTGCTCCCTTAGGTATCATATCATGGCACTTATAGTTAAAGGTTGAAATCTAAGCTTCAATTTAATTTTATCATGTGTGATTTTTATTATTAACCATGTTGCAACAGAATTTCAAAACTATATCAACTTGGAACATTTTAATAAGAAAAGTTCACATGCATGGCAATAATTAATTGAAATAAATTAGCCTTAGACAAATATACGTAAACGGACCTAAATATCTTTTTTTTTTTTCATTTTAAAATTAGAAGTAACTTTTGAGTCCTCAAGATACAACATTTATTGGCTTGGAGGATATCTCAGGTAAATAACAAATTATAATAATGAGCATAATATATTCAACATATTAAAAAAGTAAGGCACATTACAAGATTAGTGCATATTTGGCAACCACTAAAAAAGCATTTTTTGGGGCAAAACCTAAGTTTCGAAATCAGAACAAACAAATACCTTCAGCCTTTTTAGAATAGCTTTTAACTATCAAAGCCTAAGTTTTTGTTAAGTCATGCAAACACTCATAACTTTTCCAGAATAACTTTATAGTTTTCAAACCTAGGTTTGGGGCATAAAAATTATGTTTTGCCATAAGTTATTTTTTTTCTATAATCTCAGAAACTATTTCCCAAAATCTATTATTTAAAAGCACTTTTTCAGTTTTTTTTTCAGAAGCTATTCTTCATAAGCTAATCCAAACAGTCCCTTAAATTAATATGAAATAAACAAGGCCACCTAGAAATATATTGCATCGCTTGTGTTTCAATTTGGGTTTTCTTCAGTCTTGACGTCTTCAATATTTTGTCCTCCCCATCTTTTCACACGTTCAAAAGATTGCTCAGCCTGAAAGTAAAGGAATAGAATATTTGCAATTTTAATTTAACACTTAAATTTTATCCCTAACTACATTAAAGTGCTTGTTTATTTTCACTTAAAATATATATAATTAATCTTATGCGCTTTGTAAGATAAAGTTATTCACCTCATAAAATATAAAATTATTTAAAAAAAGTAAAACCAAACAGGCAGTATAACAATTTTATATATGTAAAATATTATATCCACGTAGAAATCTACCAAGAGCTCCACTTAATTAATTACCTCCTTGTTCCAATTGGTCTTGTAGAGAATAAACACGAGAATGAAGGTTTGGAGCACAATCCCAACTATCATACCACCCCAAAGTCCCTAAAAATCCATCAATCAAACAATTAATATCTTCAAATTCATTCGCAAAACTATAGTTTCTTCTTGTCATTGAATCCCATTTGATGCAGGACATGGAAAGAAAAAGAGATAAGAGGGGGGGGGGGGGGGAGAGTCGCAAATATGGGGTCTAATTAAGTTGAACATTTTTATGAATGACCAATGAGACTAGTTTTAAATGGCTTATAACAATCCTATATAAAGCACATTTATGTGCACTAAATTTCTGAAAGACTCTCAGAAGTTACATTTTAATGAATGAACTACTCCCTCTGGTCCTATATATAAGAGGTAACATGAAAGCATTTTTTGTTCAAAATATAAGAAGTAACATGCAAAAGTCAAAGTAATAAATGCATACTTTCCATTTCTAACTTTGTATATTAAATAATGAAAGAAGTGGAGAGAAAATGTATATAATAAATGACTGGGGGTACAAATGAAAAAAATTATTATTTACACATATTAAATGATTCCAACATGTTTTATTGGTATGTGTAAAAAGTTTGACTACATCTTATAATATAGATTAGAGGGAGTATAAGACTAGTTAAATTATATATTTGTAAAAGGTGTATAAGGAAATATTAGAAAAAGACTCTTAAAATATAGAAATAACACTTATGTACACTAAACTTTTGAAAGGACAGATAGGTAACATTGACTAATTTGTCCTTTCATAAATTTAAAGGAAATGATTAATTTACATGTGGTTCATAAATTTAACGGAAATCATTAATATACATGTGATGAATTTCAGAAATTTACCAAATTTCTTTAAAGGTTTATGATGTTCAACTAAACATTTACCAACTCTTTATTTATTGGACTTTACCAACTTTATATTTGGGATTACCAACTCTACTTGGTTTTACTAGTTTTCTAATTGCGTTTACCAACTCTATATGGGCAATTACTAACTCTTTCTTTACTTAACTTTACCAACATTATATTTGTGCTTACCAATTCTGTTTATGAGTTTTCCAATTTTTTATTCACTTTATCAAATTCACACATGCACTTACCAACTCTCTATTTATTGAAAGACATTTTGTTCCATTCCTTTAAACTTTAAAAAGGACATATCAGTCCTTGTCACCTATATATCCTTTTAGAAATTTAATGTACCTAAGTGTCACTTATATATTTTTTCATTCGTTTTGTGGAATTTTCCCAAAATGTATTGATTTTCCTAAAAAAGAAAACTCCTTTGTCCTTTGAATTGGAACTACTTTTAAACGAAATTCTCATCATATGTACAATCAATAAATAGAGTTTAAAAAATATAAATTTAAAGATAAAGTGGATTGTGATATTATATATATTGAGAACCAAAATAAAGCAAACTAGCTCCTTCATTTAAAATCAAATTCGTTGCTTAATATAAAACCTATTTGATGTTTTTTTTAAAAAAAAGATTAAAAAGTTAAATAATTTAGTTATAACCGGATTACCTGAATTTTTCTTAAAACTAGTTTATTTGACTCATAAGCTAATAAATAATTTAATAATTTACAACATATGTTATTATTAAGTGGCTTATTTAGCTTCTTTAATTTTTTTTAAAAAAGTGAATTAGATCATTTAATACGGAATATAATAATGTTTTGCTTTGTCTCATTCTCCCACAAAGAAATTACCTTAACTCCCCAGTTTGCTTTGTATCCAAGGAGGTATCCCAAAGGAAGCCCAAAAATATAATAACAACCCACGTTGATATAAGCTACTAGTGTTTGCCATCCTGCTCCAATAGCAACCCCTGTAATGAAAATGATTCCAGAAACTTGGAAGATTATAACTTGTGGTGTTGAGAAAGAGTAGATGGAAAATGGTCATTTTATATGGGGTAAAAGTTCAATTTTTTCCTGAAAATTTTTCATGTAATGGTTATGGGTATTTGGAAGTTCTACCTGTTAGGATGACTTTTCTTCTTTAAACTTTTGGGATAATATTGTTGAAGAAAAACTTCTGAATACATGCAATTGCTATGCAAAAACTTTCAGTGTAAAATTAAACCTTAACCCCTGTTATATAACGAAAACTGTATACCTGAAATAACTGGTTGAACACTATTAAGAACCATAGTTATGGCAAGCAAGTAAGCAAGGCTAGCAACAGCTTCTTGCAGAATCTTGCTGGTGGTGAAAAGCAAGGCTATGTACTTCCTTGCTATCAATATAACAACCAAGAAGAAAATCCCAAGCATAAGACCCTCCGTCACAGTCACATATACTGAGTATTTTGCTCCTCTGGGGCGCCCCATCCCAAGTTGATTTGAAACCCTCACACTTTCAAATGAACAAAATTATAAAGAGAGATGGTTTATTGAATGAACAATAGCATGTTGAATTTGCTCATATACGGTTGCTTTTAATGAGATGAACGTGTCTTAGAACTAACTTTCCAATATTCATAATTTTCATGCACCTTTAATATGATTATTATAAGTACAATAATGATGTAAATAAAACACACACACGTACACTCCCCCACTGTAAGTAATGAAATTTAAATCAATTAAGGCAATTGTTTAAGGGTCACTGATTCAAATCATAGTCAATTAGGGATGAGACATAGTTAATATAGTATTTGAATCAAAAAGCATGATCTACAAGTATATAGACTCTCCATATATAAACTATATATAATCTAACAAAACAGAGTTATTAAAGAATAAATATAATGGACTACTATTTTATAAAACTTAAGATAATGTCGTTTGAAAATTAGTTAGGAAAAAATCCAACTCAGTCGATCCAATCCAAAACTTCTGACTGGATTGGCTTAGGGACTGGTTCACCGATTCAGTAGTCTGGCCATCCAAACCATGTTTTGATACCATGCTTCTATTTCACTTTGTGGGTGAGTTATGCAGTGGAACAGAGTACAAAAACTATTTGTGATTCATCATACCTGATTGCTGCATTGAGTCCAATAAATAGCATAGCCTCCCATCCATTGAAGTACGAGCTGAAACACATCGTGTTGTAATAAGTAACAATACAACATTAATGTCCTAAAATATATCACATGATGAACTAAACACATTATGTTTTTGTAGTACATATATTAATGCGATACAAAAAATTAAGTTTCAGAAAAAACCAGGAAGTGTCCAATAATAAAGTCTTACCAAATAGAAAGGGAATCAACAGCAATGATTGGATCCTCAAGGTGACCAGTGAGAATAGTGAGGGCCATCAAATACCAAACCTCAAGACAAAGCATCACAGCCGAAGAAAGAGACAACCTCACAAAAGACCAAAGATCCTTAAAAGCCAACATGGAAAATCCATGCCACCCTTCTTTACACCATCCCAAAACATAAACAATCTGAGACAAAGCAATCAACCAATTCGAGATATCGAATGCCACGGCCGCGCCAGTGATTCCCCAATCGAACACATAAATGAAGAGCCAGAGAAACAGAATGTGAAGGGTCAAAGCAACTAACCCAATCCATGTCATAACATAGACCTTGCTCTGAGCTTGTAGGAACTTTTGAGTGGGAAAAGTGAAGGCAAGAGAGAAAAGATATGGCAATGTAAGGATGGTGAACTTGCCGGCAAGATCAGCGATTTCGTCCTCTTGGCCGATAAGCTTTAGAATTGGAGAAGCGAAGATGTAAATAGGGGAGAGGATGATGCAAGTTGTGAATAAGATTAAGCAAGAGCGTTGTACATACACTCCTAGCATATGTACTTGCCCTGCTCCGAACGCTTGCCCAGACAGAGTTTCCAATGCACTTCCCATGCCCAACTACAAGTTTTATACAAAGAAAAACAAAAGCAATTCATATAAGCAATGTAATATAAGCTTCTTTCAAATTGATTGTAAGTATGTACATTTTTGGCAGATTATAGTTTTCCTTCAAATCTCTTTTTGATTCGATCAAAGGAGACTAATCCCTTTTAAAACCTGGAGCGTAAAGAGTTTTCACCTCTCTTAACTAGTATGCTTCTCATAATTTGAACTCGTATAGTCCTGTTTTCATGAAATAGTAAGGTCTCTTATCACCCCCAACTAAAGGGAGAACTATGATAAATTGACAGGTTGTTGTGACTCATCATAGCTTTGTTTATTTATCTTTGCTTTTGTCCTTTTCTGTTTTTTGGGTGCCAACAACTTAAATATTTAGTGCTCGTTTGAGATCACAATTCATAAGCATGTTAAAATAAATTGTAAAGAAAAAAAAAAATTTCTCACATATTTACGGGCTTGTACACCATAAATCAAGCCCCAATTGCCATTCAAAAAAAAAAAAAAAAAATTCTCAGTTAGCCTTTGAAATGAAATGGCAATGAACATTACAAGTGAACGAATTATTGGGTGTCAAAGACGATAAAGAACGAATATCATGAACAAAAATATGGTTTGTCTACACTCAGGGGCACAGGACAAATCTTCTCAGCACAAAGTACCAAAATCAGATATTTCAATTACAACTCCAAAATAATTCTGTCGTTCAGCAAAAAGGTTGCCATGTTCAACATTTAAGTTCGATTAACATATATGAGATAGAGAAGCCAAAAGCGAAAATGACAAGAATCACACCAACAAAACCTTATCTCAATAGATGGAATCGTTTACATGGATTGCATAATGCTAATATACTCTATCTAAAATTATACTTTTGAATAAATTACTAACTCCGCTTATGTTTATTGAGACCGGTAAAGGAGGAAGGCTGACTTGGGCCGTGGTAGTCAACATAAAATTTTATTTAATCTTATGAATATGGATGAAAAAAAAAAAGAGTAGATGACTAAAGAGGTAAACTAAAATGCAAGGGAAATTTCATACACAAAAAGAATAGAGAAAAAATTGGAGTGCACACCATGAAGCCGAAAGCAAAGGTGCCGATGACAGAGAGTGAGATGGCAACGGCAGATAGCTCGAGGTTGCCTATGTGGCCAACAAAGATGGAGGTGATAGAGTTGATACCGAACAGGCAGAAGATATTGACTGCAATGGGAACAGCAATCTTCCATGTTTTGATGCTCTCAATCCAAATTATCTTCTTCAACGCCTCATAGCTTCTCACCGGAGCATAGTCGCCGTCGTCGCCAACCAGTTCGGTCGGATGGTTTAGCAGAGTGGTGGTTTGTGTTTGAGTCTCCTCCATCTCGTAATGTAGAAGACTGTTAGTTACACATTTTGGGGCTCTCCTTTATAGCAAAAATGAAGTATCTTCTTTTTAGCTACATGAAAATGACCCTTGGTCCTTCATAATAAATGAATGAATAATGAATATGACATCGTCATGAAGATCCGTGAGTTCCTTCCGTAGCAATGATAGTGTGATAATAAGTCTAGCAAAAACAAAATAATGGGTCCCGTTTCGGTGCTATTCAGTTGATGAGGTCAAGGCGCTACTATTCAGTTGATGAGGTCAAGGCGCTAACCAGTAACCAGTAACCAGTACAACGTTCTATTAATTACCAAAATAAATAGCTGTCCGTCCAATAATGTTTTTTTTTTTTTAAATTTCATTAAACCCTCAATCACCATTATTTCCCGCCGCCCCTATTCACCGCCAGAATCATTTGCATACTGTAACCGTTTTCAAATGAAGTTCTAGACTTCAATTACATAGCAAATAGAGTTTAAATTTACTCATCCTAATTAATATAAGATCAAGCTTACCTTTTTAAAAATATTAAGAATAAAAAATAAATCACTTCAAAACATGTATTTATTTGTCATGTAATTAATTAAATAGACCACTTAATTTTTGTAGAGATTTAAGAAACCACATAAACTACTTAATTTTAATATATGTTACATGTAATTAAATTATACTTTACTTTATAAGTAATGAAAATTAGTTGAGAAAAAAAAATGAAAAATATGCATTCTTCAAAGTGATTCATTTTATTTCCTTTCTTCTTAAATATAGGATCCAGTTGACTTTTTGAGAGAATCCTAAAAAAGATAAATAAGTTACTTATAAATTAATTTACCAAAATTTTTCTCTAAGCTTGTTTATTTGACTTATAAACTAACATATAATATAATAATATACAAAATACGTTATAATTATATGGCTTATTTAGGTTCCTTAATTTTTTCAAAAAAAATAATTAGGTCTTATATTTAGGAATGGAGAAAGTACATATTTAATATTTCTAAAAACATTAACTTGATCTTATACCATTTTATAAGTAACTTATTTAGTTTTCTTAGGATTCTCCTAAAAAGTCAACTGGATCCTATATTTAGAAAGGAGTGAGTAAAATAAATAACTTTGAAGAATGTATATTTATCATTTTCTTCTCAACTAATTTTCATTAGTTATAAATTAATGTATAATTTCATTACATGTAACATATATTAAAATTAAGTGGTCTATTTAATTACATGATAAATATAATATATACATACTTCGAAGTGATTTATTTTGTATTCTTAATATTTTTAAAAAGATCAGCTTTATCTTATATTAACATAGGATGTGTTGAAACTCAGAGTTTTGATGATAGTCAAACATGACTTATGTGTGGATATCTTAACTTAGAAAATGTTTTGAAACAAGTTTTAAGAACTAAGTTAAGAACAATCGATAGCTAGGGAACAATCGAATGAACTTCAGACACTTCAATCGATGGGATATCGATTGCTCATCAATTGTTGAAGGCTTCAATATAGTGTTACATGGTTCGATCAATTGACATCACTTATATTCGATTGTTATACAAAATACTCAAAGTAAACTTGGTTGAGTATAATCGATTACACTTTATGGCCATTGATTGATCATCCACAATCAATAAACATTGTATCAATCGATGTTTACGTGACTAAGAAGAAAATGGGAAACAATCGATCAATTAATGGTCACTTGATTAATGACCAACAATCGATTGACTAATCAACAATCGATTGTTATACTTTAACTCTATTCGATAATTGACATTTCCATCGAGTGTTGCAGGTGATAATCTGAAGAAAATTAGAATAATATGAGCACATCGATTGCTAAGCTTGAGAAACAATCGATTGCTTATCAAGCTATGATTGGTGAACAAAAATTTCAAAATCTATTACTCCTCTCATGCTCAACTAACTTTATATTTCTGGAGTTTTTGTATCACCTATTTTAGGAAACAATTGAATGAACTTTAAACACTTCAATTGATGGGATATCGATTGCTCATCGATTGTTGAAGCATTCAATTGAGTGTTACATGGTTCGATCAATTGACATCACTTATATTCGATTGTTATGCAAAATACTCAAAGTAAACTTGACTGAGTATAATCGATTGCACTATATGGCTATTGATTGATCATCCACAATCGATAGACATTGTTCAATTGATGGTTAAGTGACTAAGAAGAAAATGAGAAACAATAGATCAATTAATGGTCTCTCAATCAATGACCAACAATCGATTGACTAATCAATAATCGATTATTGTACTTTAACTCTATTCGATAACTGACGTTTCCATCGAGTGTTGCTGGTTACAATCTAAAGAAACTTAGAACAATCTGAGCGCCATCAATTGCTAATCTTGGGAAACAATTGATTTCTTATCAAGCTACCGATTGGTGAACAAAAATTTGAAAATCTATTACTCTTCTCATGCTTAACTAACTTTATATTTTTGGAGTTTTTGCATGGCCTATTTTAGGAAAGTTTCGTTGGACACAAAAGGCAAGCAAACTCAGAGCGTAGAGAAAACTCAGAAGACCGTTACACCGGACAATGAGTTAATCCACATAGAGAGAACTAACACAATAGATAAACAACTCTGGAGCATTAATTACAACGGCTAAATCCATTCCAACACACTAGATTATCTCACTCTCTCAACAGGAAACATAACAGCTTCAATGGGCAAATTTCTCACAAAACCTCCAAGCTTCAATAGAGAGCATTATGCATTCTAGAGCATTATGCATTCTGGAAAAAGAAGATGAAAATCTTTATCAAGGAAAATGGTTATAAGCTATGATAGGTAACACACCCATGAAAACTGAGAATGGTATATTGGTAAAGAAACAACCAGAATAATATACCAATATTGACATAGAGCATCTTCAGCTGAATAGAAAAGAAATCTTGATGATCCAGAGCGTCCTGAGCCAGAAGGAGTATTTCAGAATCTCAAACCTTGAGACTACTAAAAAAATGTGGGATGCACTTGAAGTAGCTCATGAGGGAACTTAAGGAGTAAAAAGTAGGAGAATCAATCTCCTAACAAAAGAATATCATTTAAGGATAAAGGAAGGAGAAACCATCAGAGAGATGGAAATCATATTCACTTACCTCATCAACCACATTACTGCTCTGGGAAAAATACTCACCCAGGAAGAGCAAGTCACAGATTTTAAATATCCTCATTGATGAATGGCAAGCCAAGGCTAGTGCTATTGAGGAAATTCATGGAGAATCCATGAGTTTAGTAACCTCTTTGTTTGGAAGTTTGGCTGAATATGAGAGTAAAATGAAGTACAGACAGGAGTTGGTTAGAGGAGAGAAGAAGAAGAAGACTCAGGCTCTCGCTCCAAAGAAGAGGAAGACGATAAGGATGAAGGAGATTTGGACGATGAAGAAATAAGCCTAATGGTGAGAAGATTTAAATGTTTCTTCAAAGGTGGAGGAAGAAGATTCCAGAAAGGAGGTCCTAGCTTTACAAAGAAGGACCAATAGAAGAATGCTACCCCTATTTGCTATGAATGCAAGAAACCTGGACACTTTAAGTCTGAACGTCCTAGTCTCTAGAAGTAGAAAGAGAAAGAGAAGAAGAAAGAAAAATATGCTAGCAAGAAAAAGGCTTATGTGTCATCAATCTGGGGTGACAGCTTTGATAAGGAGGAAAGCGACTCAGAGGAAACAGACAACTTGTGTCTAGTGGCTCAAGAAGAATCAGACACTGAGGTAACTATTTCTGAACCTTCTTTTCATGAACTCCAAGATGCTTACAATGATTTACATATAGAGTTTGTGAAAGTTGCTAAAGAAGTAGTTCTGTTGAGAATAAGAAACTTAGAATATGAAAAAAAGGCTGAAGTTTTTAATAGCAAAAATGGTGAAAGCCTCACTCTTTCAAATGAAAAGCCTTCAAAAACTCTGCAAAAATTTATTAAAGGAAGTAAGGCCTTACAAGTAATATTATCAAGTCAAAGAGCTTTTAGAGATAAAACTGGATTTGGTTATGATGCTGCACCTGGATTCTTAAAAACCAAGAAAAAGCCAGTCAAAGAAAAACCTTATCTTAAGTTCTTTAGAAAAGATACTGAATATGTTAGTCCTTTTAGCTTCTGTAATTTCTGCAATAGAAAAGGACATTCTATTTCAACATGATATCCCAAAAAGTATGGTGTGACTAAAACTTACAAATGGGTTTTTGAAAGGATCACAACCACATAAGGTCAAAAAGGACCAAGGTGTTTCACCTAATTACAAAGGACCCAAACATATTTGGGTACCTAAATCTCTGTAAGCTATCATGCAGGATTATTTCAAGGCATCCAAGAGCAACAAATGGTATATAGATAGTGGATGCTTGAGACATATGACCAGAGACAAAGAAAAATTCAAACATCTTGAGATTAAAGATGGAGCCAAAGTGAGTATTGGAGGAAACCGGTCAAGAAAGATAGCTGGAATTGGTAAAGTATACCAAAGCAATGGAAGAACTGTCAAAGATGTCTACTTTGTAGAAGGTCTATGTCATAACCTTCTGAGTGTAAGTCAAACCACTAATAAAGGTAACTGGATTATTTTTTACTGTAATGAATGCATGAAAATAGGCAAGAAAGATTTAGATATTGGAAATGATGCTCTAAAATGCAAGATAAGAGCCAGCAGAGATGGAAACTGCTACACAATTGATCTCAATCATCCAATGCAAAAAAATGCGTTATTAGTGATACTGAAAACTGTTGGCTATGGCATAGGAGACTAGCACATGTAAATATGTTGCAATTCAGCAAGATTATTAAGAATGATCTTGTAATTGGAATACCTGAGCTTAAAGTTAAGTCAAATCTAATATGTGAAGCATGCCAAATGGGGAAACAAACAAAATCCTCTTTCAAACCTAAGAAGATAGTTTCCGCTGTAAGACCATTGGAACTAGTGCATATAGATCTGGTAGGTCCAGCCAGGGTCAAAAGTATAGGAGGAAATCTATATACCCTTGTGATTGTGGATGACTACTCTAGGTTTGCTTGGACTTTGTTTCTTTCTTCTAAACATGATGCTTTGGATGCTTTTCCACTGTTTGCTCAGAAAGTGCAGAAAAAAGAAGCTGTGTAATTGCATCAATAAGGACTGATCATAGTGGAGAATTTGAAAACACTGATTTTACTAACTTCTATGAATCAAATGGAATTCATCACAAATTCTTAGCACCCAGAACACCTAAGCAAAATGGTGTTGTAGAAAGAAAGAACAGAGATCTGACAGAAATGGCCAAAACCATGCTAATTGAAAGGGTGTGTCCGAAGGATTTTGGGTAGATGCTATGAGCACTGCCTACTACATATCCAACAGAGTCTACATTCGATCAGGCATGGATAAAAATCCCTATGAGTTGTACAAAGGAAGAAAACCAAATATAGCTTATCTAAGGGTGTTTGGTTCCAAATGCTACATTCATAATAATGGAAAGGTAAATCTAGGTAAATTTGATCCCAAAGCTGATGTTGGAATTATCTTGGTTATTCAAATAGAAGTAAAGCATATAGAGTCTTCAACAAGAGAACTCATGTTGTTGAAGAATCTATTCATGTGGTTTTTGAAGAAACTGACTCTTTTAAGAAATCTGATGATGAGGATTAAATCCCTTCAAAACCAAAGACTATGGAAAACCATCTTCAAAATCAATCAGTTACACAACTAATAAGTTCACCTGATGAATCTGATCATGAAGGTTCAGAGGATGATCCTACTGATGAACCAGCTAAGCCACAAGCTTGGAGACATCATACGTATCATTCACCAGAACAAATCATAAGTGAAATTGGTGATGATGTAAAGACCAGATAGCATATTCGAGAAGAATGCAATTTTCTACATTTATCTCAGAAATTGAACTTTCTTGTGTTGAAGAAGCTCTCGCTGACAGTGACTGAGTGATAGCAATGCAAGAAGAACTCAATCAATTTGAAAGAAACCAATTTTGGGACTTGGTCACTAGACCTCTAGACTATCCAATATAGGAACCAAGTAGGTTTTCAAAAACAAACTTGATGAATATGGAATGATTGTAAAAAACAAGGCAAGAGTTGTGGCTAAAGGATATAATCAACAAGAAAGCATAGATTATGAAGATACTTTTGCCTTAGTTGCAAGACTTCATCAAATGGATGTAAAGACGCCTTTCTTAATAGATATATCATGGAAGAAGTATATGTTCAACAACCCTTTGGCTTTCAAGATGCTACTAAACCAAATCATGTTTTCAAACTTATAAAGGCCTTGTATGGGCTCAAACAATTACTGAGAGCTTGGTATGAAAGACTTAGTAATTTTCTCTTAGGAAAAGGCTTTACTAGAGGGAAGGTAGATACCACCTTATTTATATTGCACAAAAATAAGAATATGTTTGTAGTACAAATTTATGTAGATGACATTATTTTTGGTGCTATTGATGAGTCTCTCTATCAAGAATTTTCAAAGATAATGCAGAGAGAATTTGAGATCTCTATGATGGGAGAATTGAACTTCTTCCTAGGTCTTCAGATAAAGCAAAGGAAGAATGGTATATTTATATCCCAAACAAAGTATGTAAAAGAGATTCTGAAAAAGTTTGGGATGGATCTATCAAAGGAAGAAGACACTCCAATGAGTTCCACTACCAAGCTGGATGCTATGAGAATGGGAAGGATTTTGAGTCAATCCACAACAGAGAAATAATTGGCTTACTTCTATATCTGATTGCAAGTAAACCTGACATTCAGTTTAGTGTGAGGATGTGTGCTAGATATCAAGCAAAGCCAAAATAATCTCACAAGAAGAATGTTAAAAGAATTCTGAGATATTTGGTAGTCACATAGGAGCTTGGTTTGTGGTACCCAAAAGGAACTCAAGAATATCTCATTGCCTATATAGATTTAGACCATGCTGGGTACAAAACTGATAGAAAAAGTACCAATGGTCAGTGTGAGTTTCTTAGAGGCTCATTGGTATCATGGTTTAGCAAGAAGTAGAATACTGTGTCATTATCATCAACAGAGGCTGAATATATATCTGCTGCAAGTTGTTGTGGTCAAGTTCTGTGGCTTAAGCATCACTTAATAGATCTGGGAATGGAGTTTCTAGAAGTCCCAATTCTCTATGACAACACCGGTACTATCAGCTTGGCCAAGAATCCAGTTCATCATTCAAGGACGAAGAACATAGATGTGAGACATCATTTCATCAGAGATCATGTTCAAAAGAAAGATGTCAAAGTGGAATTCATTCCAACTTACTTGTAGCTAGCTGATATCTTCACCAAACCACTTGTTGGTGAACAATTCTTAGAAGAGAATTGGGAATGGTAAACCCCAATGAGTTGTAAGTCAATATAATTGCTCTAACTCATCTCTTATCAGTAAATTTCTTTAACTATAACTTATTTTGATGATAAAATACTGACTTAGGCATCAGAGTAGCCTACAAATTCTTGCAGGTCATGATGCAGGAAAATCATAGGTCTATCGATAGCCACTTCGTCAATAGATTAAACTCCATGATCAGCCATCAATTGTATATCGAGTGGGGATCGATTGCTGCTTTAAAAAGAAATTATTTCACGAGTATATCAAGTAAAAGGTTAATACATTCATAGAGTGTTCAACAACCATCAAAAGATCATACCCTATTGGAAGCAAAGAACAATTGATAGAAACCTAGCCATCAATTGAAGGTGTTCCATCGATTACTAAGATGATCCATTGATTGAAGGGAAGGAACAATCGATAAGTTTATCGATTGTTTAGTGTGGGATTCATTCGAGCACAACAAAATCCATTGATTAAATAGCCAGCCATCGATTAAACACTCAAGCCATTGCAAGAAAACCCAAGGTAACAATTGATTGCCAATCTACCCATCGATTGAACTCTCTAACGGTAACTTTCTAATGAAAATATTTCTCTCTCTAAAATTATATATAGCTGCAAGTTTTGACCATTACTGTGCATAGTATTCATTCTACTTCATCTCTAAGCACTATTTCAAACCAAACCTTACAACCATCCAAATCTTTCACTCCTGCATTCAAATTTCCTAAAACCCATTTTAAATCACACTTGTTTGACCTGTATAAATCCATCATGGCACCCAAGATAATTCTTCCTGGAACCAAAGCAAGCCCTGAGTGTCTAAAGAGAAAAACACCGAGAGATCCTACCCAAAAATACTTCAAATTCATCCTAAAGGTCTTGAAAGATATTGTTCCATTGCCTCTCGACGATCTTCCTATCACACTTAGAACTGCTCCCAACAGATTCGAGCAACAAGTTATGGCAGACAAGGCTAGATCCTCTTCACAAGCAAAATCATCTTCCCAGAAGAAGGCGTCCTATACGGAGCCTTCCCACCATTCTGGAGATACTGAGGAAGTGTATAGAGAGGCTACTCCTACACCCTCTGAAGAAGAAAGGGCAAGGGCCTTTAGGGCGAAATATGCTGAAGACTTGAAGAAAATGGAGAAGGATGAAGCTAAGTCTAAGCCTACTCCTTCTTCATTGAAACCCAGAAAATTGAAGGAAATTCTTACTAGGAGAGAGACATGTGAGCCCCCCAAGGATTTTGTGACAGAAGGTCCTTTGATTATTAGTAATACCTACAAACACAGAAGCATTAACAAAAGAACATCCTACTTCGATTTGGACCATCTGAAAACCTTGGGAGTAGATTTATCCCCTTGGTTGGAGTCCTACAAGAGATTGCTCAACATAAGCCTTCCTTACAGTGAAGATGTTGTCAGAAGCCTTTATTCAAACTTGGAGATCAACAATACTCACTTAGATGCAAGAGATTCTCCTTCAATTGGAGGACTTTGAATACATGGTTGGGATCACTAATGCACCCTTCAACCAATGGCAAAAGAAGGAACAATATTCAGAGGCAGAAGTTTTGAGGATATATCAATCTACTGAGGAGGTCCCACAATCCTGTATCAAGCTAGCACAGATGCCATTCACCAATAGATTGATTCACTATCCCTACTCTAGATGCATGGTGAACAAGGCTAGAAACCTGTCCTAAGTTCAGCATTTGGACAATCCAAATCTTCCAGCATTGATGAAGAAGGATCCCCTGAACCTAGGGCATATTATCACTAAAGAATTCAAAAGCTTCAAAGACTCCACCAGAACGAGAACTCCTCTGGCCTTTCTATAGTTGATATCATTCATTCTGTTAAAGAATGATATTTGGTATCTAGAGGATAATGATGTCCATCATGTACCTCTCTTCACCAATACTCACATCAAGAAAATATAATAGAGGTACTTGGAAAAGTTGACACCTCAGTTCCTTCTTCCAAGAAAAGGAAAGGCAAATCAGTTGCAGGAGAGCACTTCAAGACTAATGGCAAGATGAGGCCCAATCTTCAGTACCTCACACAACTGGGCCATCAATGTTCAATTCTACCCTAAACACCATGTTCTCTAAATAAATGGTTGAGCAAATAGCAGCAAAAGTCACAGATAATTTGTAGAAGAATGTCCTACCTGGACTCATGGTTGAGATCACCTTAGAGAATCAGGCCATGGAATACAGGCTGATGAAGAGATCAGTGACTGCATTGAATGACTCCCTAGTGCCATCCTTCAAGGACTACATCAAGTATGCCTATAATGGGTACGATGTGCTGGTGGAGATGCTGAAGCATTATGCAGCCAGATTGGAGAACATAGAGCATATCTTGAGATATGATCACCTTTTTAAATGAGAAGCTACAGCAGAAGGAGCTTGAGCAACAGAAGTGGGAAAACCATCCCACAAAGGAGAAGAGCCTTCATCTCCAATTGATGAAGAAAGATCCTCTCCCATCTACCATTCCACCATCCTCCTGGATTCTCAAACCTCACTTAAGCATACTCCACCAACCTCTCCACAAAACTCACCACCTAAATCTCCCATTAAAGAACCCTCACCTTACACCTCTCCTAGGAGCTCCCCTAAAAAATCTCCCTCTCCAGCCATCCAACAGACTCCTATTGAAACACCTACCTTAGACCCCCAAACACAAGAAAAACATAAGCCACTCTTCTTCACCAACCTACTACCCTATTCACCAAACACCCCTCTCTTACTTATGCCAGAACAAAATTCAAGACCTCTGTCATGTCCCCTAATCTTTCCTCGCCTACAGCCTCTGCTCATACCTCCTCATCCTAAACTTCATCTCCATCAGGTTCCTCTTCTCTTAGTCACAAGACTCTTTTTGATGATGACAAAAAGGGGGAGAAGGATAATGTCACTCAAGCAGAAGAAGGTGCTCAAGAGGTGGAGAACCTGTAGAAGAAATTGCTCAAAGAGTAGAGCAACCAGTGACTGCAGCAGAAGTTGCTCAAGCAAAAAAGATTTCTTAGATGGTTTAATAGGTGAATCAATTTGAAAAGGTTGAAGAATCTGCTCAAGCAGAAGAAAAATCTGTGGAAGCTTAAAATCAACCAGATGAGTTAGGTCACATCCTAGCAGAGATCCATCAAGAGACCCAAGAAATATAGGAAGAGGCAGATAAGACTAAGGCTGCAGCTGAGGGCTTTATTATTCTAGACACCTCAATTTCTGAGGTTGCTGAGATTGCACAGCCTTTTGAAGAACCTCAAGCCAGATTTGTAGAAAGGCCTGTGGAGGGTCAAATTGAAGAAGAAAAATCTAATGAAGAAACAACCAATCAATTTCTAGAGAGCTCAGATGAAAAAGAAAAGAAGAAGAGCATACCGGTGAATAGGAATGAGAAGGGTAAGAAAAAGGCCAAGACAGTAAGAAAGGCACCGGCTAAGAAGAAGCCTGTCCCTAAGTCAAAGAAGGTAGGGCTGCACAAAGACCGGGCTGGACCGGGCTAGGTATATGCCCTGAGTCCCGTCCTAAAAATCTCCGGGCTAGCTTTCTTGGCCCAAAGCCCGGCTCGATCTCGTTTGGCCTGGGACCAAGACCGGGCGGGACATGTCCTCCGGGCCACAGGACATGTCCCGTTGGTCCTAAACCTTTTTAATTTTATTAAAAAATAATGTAAAATATTATGAAATAAATTAAATAATAAAATAAATTGGGAAAAATAATTAATTACATATTTTTACATTGTGTATTAAGTATTAAATATTATATGGTATATTTTTAAATTGGGAAAAAGAAATTATTTTTTTAAAAAAATAATAATATCTCCGGGTCGAGCTGGGCCTCTGGTCTTAATACCTATGCCCTGGTCCCGTCCTGCCCGGTGGTCGGGTTGGTCCCGTCCTGTTTGGTTATGGTTCCGGGCCAATATGTCCCAGGACCAAATTGGCTTCGGGCCGGGCCGGGTCCGGGCGGGCCACCGGGTCTCCGGGTTTTTGTGCAGCCCTAAAAGAAGGAGCCCAATAAAAAGGAAGTGATCGAATCTGAGGATTCTGAGAAAGAAACCACAACTCAATTCATGATTACTCCTAGGCCAGTGAAAATGACAACTAGAAGCATGGCCAAAACTAGAGCTAAAGCAACAACAGAGAAGGAAGCAGCAGAAGAGGAAGAGGAAAGAGAAATTCCTCAGTTAAAGAAAAGAAAGATAGCTCCCAAGGTGATTAAGGAACAAGGAGGTCCTCCTAAGCCTTAAGTTCAGAAGAAGAGAGGATTAGTCAGGTTGTGCAACAATCTGATTCTGGGTCTGATAGAACCATTTCTGATAGAGCCTTATCATCCTGAACCACATGAACTCCAAGGCTCTAGCCAGTCTTCTTCCAAATATTAAACCTTAGAGCCAAACTTAGGATCACGCATGCATTTTTTTTCCAACTTGCTCTAAAGACTGTCATTTTTGTATTTCTGCCTAATATTTCATATTCTATGTCTTTATGTTTCATGTATTATGCTTAACTTATATTATAATATATATGTCATTTTGAAATGTCTAACATTGAGTTTCTTTATGATGAAAATTTATATGTCACAAGTTTACTTGAATTTTCAAAAATATTTTTGACTCATTGCTAAGTATGTTTTGTTATCATCAAAAAGGGGGAGAATGTTGTAACTCAGAGTTTTGATGATAACCAAACATGACCTAGGTTATGAAGATTGTGGATATCTTAAATTAGAAAATGTTTTGAAACAAGATTTAAGAACTAAGTTAAGAACAATTGATAGCCAAGGAACAATCAAATGAACTTCAGACACTTCAATCGATGGGATATTGATTGCTCATCAATTGTTGAAGCCTTCAATCGAGTGTTACATGGTTTGATCGATTGATATCATTTATATTCAATTGTTATGCAAAATACTCAAAGTAAATTTAAAGAAAATGACTAATATACGCTCAAGTCAATTTCAGAAATTTACCAACTTTATATAAGGATTTACGAACTTCACCTAAGCATTTACCAAACTCTATTTACTGAATTTTACCAACTTTGTATTCAGGTTTACCAATGTTCTATAATGTGTTTACCAAATCCACATGAGCACTTACCAATTCTTTATTTATGAAAGGTCATTTCATTAAACTTCACAAATGACAAATCAATCTATTTCAACTATATATCATTTTAGAAATATATTGTACCTAAGTGTCTTATATTTTAGCTCCTTTTTATAGTATTTTCCTTTTTTTTATCAGAGGGGGAAATACCTTACACACACGTAGTATATTGGAAGATTGTAAAAACCCAAAAATTATGATATGATACCAGATGTAATATGAAATTTAATTCAATAAATAATTTCATTTTAATAATAATGTTTCACTTAGGAAGTACAGTAGTAATCATAAAGGCAATATGTTAATATTAAAATTGCGTTGGAATTTTGAAAATGATTTGATTATTTAATCCAAGTACCTAATTAATAATAGTTAGGATGTCTTGTTAAAATACTCAACGTAGAATCAATGAAAGAAAGTATTAACAAAAAAATTGTTTGTTATTAGTATTATGTTAGTCAAAAATTAAATATTAATTATGGAATTAAGTGGTTATCAAACAAAAATGGAGACATATACTGAGATAAATACCAATTTTGCTCTTAATGTATTCTTTGAGTAGCTATTTAATCCCAAAAGTGTTTTTATGACTAATGTCGTCCCAACGTATAAAAATTGAAACAATGTCACATAGGCATCAACAAACGTTCATAACAAATAAAATAAAATAAAATAAAATAAAAATAATAAGAGGCAAATAATGTCGCTGCTAAAAGTGAGCCTTTCGGCTACGATATTTTGTGTCATTGTTGAAAGTCTAACATTCCGTGGTGACATAAATGTTGCCGCAGAAGGGATGAGTTTTAAAGGTGACTTTATATAATCACCACTTTAAGTTTCACTTTCAGCTGTGACCTATAGATATCACGCTAAAAGGCTAACTATTAGCAACACATTTTAAGGTTTGACTTTCAGCAACGACACCTAGAGGTCGCCACTAAAAGTTGTAAATTTAATTTGAAACCAATAAATGTTAATTTTTTATTTTTAGATAAATTAGTTAACATTATAAAATATTAAATGAGTTAGTTTATCTTGAAAAATAAAATATAGTAATGCATTTTCATTTTTATTGGTTTTAAACTTAAAGTGAATACTTAATTTAAAATGAATGATATATTAAATAATCTTATACATTCCATAAGAATAAAAAATGAAAATGTTTAAATTAATAAAATTATATCAATTATACCAACATTCACAAATTTTAGGAAAGGGGTTTAGCTCACATACAATCCAAGTGCATGACTCCAAACTCATGATCCACTTGGGCTTGTCCCTATGGACTCTAGAACATGACAAGTACGCCCTTAATTATGTCCACACAACTAAGTTTCGTCCAACTTCAGTCAGCTTTGAAGATGCCTCCCCAAACGTTGTGACTGGAACCATAACTAAGTGGCACTCCCTAGGGATCAAATACTCGCCAAAATGGTCAAATGTCCAACCTTCTCACTTCTAAATGCTTGATCTTAGAAAAAGACTTTACAAGATTTTATATAGCAAGTGAGAACAATAATTAAGAAAAAGGAAAAGTGGTAGTAACCAAGATTGGGAAGTAGCTATTAAATACACACCTTCATTCTTGAAATTCTCAAATTCAATCATGCAGATATCTTTAATAAATCCTATAAATTTTCAAAACATACAAGTTCACACCTTCATGCCATTTAAAAAAATACATACTCCACCAAACGTTTATATTATAAAATAAATCTTCAAATTCATGTTCGTCCATTCCATATAAAATTCACAAAACTTAAGTTCCAAAAACTTACTAACCCACACACACACGCAAACAAGTAGAAGTAGTTACCTGGTAGTTTGCACTGATCTCACAACAGCACAACTCGCCCTTGCTATCTTAGCACGACTTAAACTCTAATCACAATGGTGGATGCGCACAGCGAAAAAGAGAAAGAATGAATTCATGCTCCATCGCGGATGGTACAATGAAAAAAGAAGAGAAGGAATTGAATTCATGCTCCATGGCGGACGGTATGGGGAAAAAAGAAGAGAAGGAATTGAATTCATGCTCCAGCGGCGTCAATTGAAAAGAGCATTAAGGGTTTGAGGGTATACTTATACCCCATGTCACATGTGAAAGGGGCCATGGGCCCCATGCGTCTCTTTTTTTTATTATTATATATTATTAGTTTTTTATAAATACATATGTGTGTGTATATATTTATATATCTTTCATTATACATTTATTTATTTATTTATTTATTTTTATTTGATATTTATATATATTTTACAATAAATCTTAATATTAATTTAATAATTCTCCCTAATATTTTGAATAATTAGCTATGTTTTGGATCCTATCCAAATATATCTTTTTCTTTTATAAGAGCAATGATATCATTTTCTATTTTCAGATTTTCCATTTAAATTATCAACATAATCTCTTAATTATGTTCAACCTACTTATTTTGTAAACTTAACCATCATCAATAAATCTAAACTCACGTTAAAATTTTTTCTTTCACTATAAATCTCTGCAACTAATATCCATAAAATCCTCAAATTCAAATTACATCCTCCAATTCAAATTAAATAATTAATTATCTTTCTTAAAATAAGAAAAATAGTAAGCCCCTAGAAATCTCCAAAAAACCTCAATTTCTAATAAGATAGCCATAATTTCCCAAATTCATCTTTAAAATCCTAAATAAAAATCACTAAACCTTTCAGGATGTTACAAGGACAAGCTTGCCATATTTACTTCTATAAAACTGAAGCAGATGGAACACCTATCACATATGATGGTTTTCCTATCCCTGATTCTATAAACACTTTGATTTTTACGATTATTAGACATTTTATTGGGAATCCATCTATTAGCAAAGATAGATCAGTAGAACTCCTCTCAAATCTTAAGTGCCAACTATCCGATTTTTGTTGGTATAGAGATAACTTTTTGCAAAGAGTATTTACAAGAGATGATGCCAATCGATCATTTTGGAAAGAAAAATTTCTAGCTCGGTTACCTAAATCATTAGGTGACAAATTTAGAGAAAAACTTCGAAATCAGAATGATGGCAACATCCCTTATGAATACTTAAGTTATGACAATTGATTTCTTAGGTCCAAAAGACTGCTCTTAAAATTTTTCAGGATGATAAAATTCAAAAACAACTTGCCAAAGAAAAGGTAACAAGGAGTAGGGAACTAGGCATATTCTGTGAACAGTTTAGCTTTCCTGCTTGTAAAAAATCTAAGCCATCTAAAACAGTTTCGAAAAGACAAAACAACTTACCAAAAGTACAAAGAGAAAACACCCCCAAGGTTGTTACATAAGGAGTTTAGATCCAAACCCAAAATTGATCATCCTCAAACTAAACTAACATGTTTTAATTGTGGAAAACAAGGGCACATTTAAAAATACAGCCTTCTAACAAGAAAACTTAAAAAGATTAGGAACATTGACCAACCAATTCTTGATCAAATTGATAATCTTTTAATATACACTTCTTAATCTGAGGCAGAATATACTAAAAGCTCTTCAGAAGATCTAAACAACATCCAAAACAATGATACTAAGGAATCATCCTCCTTTATTAATGTCATCACTAGGAAACAGGTTTTACTCCTTGATATTATCACTAAACTTCCTGATAACGAAAAGGGCGAATACTTGTTTAAATTTAAAGAACTTCTCAATGAAACTCCAGGTTCTTCAAAGAATAAGCCACCTTTAATTTCGAATAAATATGACTTAACTGAAACAATAAACCGGTTTAAACATTCTGTTAAACCTACAGCCCTACAAGACCTTCAGCATGAGGTGCATAATCTTAAGAGTGAAATCTCCTTTATTAAACTTCAACAAGAAACACATGCAGCTGCACTATCACAAATTCAAGATATTCAGCTTGAATCCCATAAATCAATTGAACAACAAGCTCTTTCAGACCATGATACTGACGCGAATGATGAAACATTTATTAGCATAATCTCTAAAGTATAAGTTCCGAAATTCCATATCCTTGCTAAAATCATTACCAATGATGAGTTCGTTTTAGAACAATCTGTTTTATTTGACACAAGAGCTGCTTCTAATTGTTTTAACGAAGGCATTGTCCCTACAAAATACTATGAAAAAACAACTGAGAGATTTAGTGGCACAGCCCAAACAACCCTATTTTGGGGCAACCCTTTGCCGGTTTCATATTTCCATATTTAAATAGTAAAGATGGAATTTCTTTTGAACTCTTAGGGAAAACAATTACATTCCCTTTTACACAAAAACCCATAACTAAAGAAATAAATATTCTTTCTTCAAAACAACAGCAAATAAACCTTTTAAAAGAAGATATCTCTTTTAAACAAATTGAATCACAGTTAGGCTAAACATAAGTTAAACAATGAATCAAAGATTGTTTAAATAGGATCTACCAAACCATTTGTTCAGATTTACCTAATGCTTTTGGGAATCGTAAAAAACATATTGTTGATTTGCCTTATGAAACAAATTTCTTGCAAACACAAATTCCAACAAAATCAAGACCAATCCAAATGACATCTGAACTTCTTGAAACTTGTAAAAAGGAAATCAAAGAACGTCTACATAAAAAATTAATTCATAAAAATGCGAGATAGAACGAGGAGCTCCACGACTTGTCATAAACTATAAATCTTTAAACAAAGCTTCAAGATGGATACGGTACCCAATACCTAATAAATCTGATGTTTTAAAGCGATTATACTCTGCAAAAATCTTTTCAAATTTTGATATGAAATCTGGATTCTGGCAGATTCAAATATTTGAAAAAGATAGGTATAAAACTGCTTTCACTGTACCCTTTGGTCAGTATAAGTGGAATGTTATGCCTTTTGGTTTTTTAAAAATACACCTTCTGAATTCCAGAGAATCATGAATGAGATCTTCAATGATTATATTCAGTTCATCATTATTTATATTGATGATGTATTAATCTATTCTCAATTTCTCATTCAGTAGATTAACATTTCAAACATACAAATTGTTTTATAAGAGTTGCCGAAACAAATGGTTTAGTTATTTCAAAACCAAAAATTTGTATTTTCCAGACTAAGATCAGATTTCTTAGACATTGGATCTACCAAGGGTCTATCACTCCCACAGATAAAGCAATTCAATTTGCTGATAAATTTCCTAAACAAATCCTTGAGAAAACTCAACTCCAAAGATTTTTAGGATGTTTAAATTATGTTGCTAATTTTATTCCTCATTTAAGCAACTTTCTTAAACCATTCCATCAACGTCTTAAACAAAACCCTCCTCCATGGACAGACGTCCACTCTAATATTGTCAAGCAGATTAAACTCCAGGTTAAGTAACTCCCTTGTCTTAGCCTTCTAGATCCTTCTTCTTTCAAAATTGTTGAGACTGATGCCTCTGACATTGGTTATGGTGGCATTCTTAAACAAAGGATTAATAGTTAAGAGAAAATCGTCTCTTTTGCTTCTAAATAGTACCCAACAAAACTGTTCTACCATAAAAAAAGAGATTTTGGCAATTGTTTTATGCATTTCCAAATTCCAATATGATCTTTTAAACCAAAAATTCCTTGTCCGCGTTGGTTGTAAATTAGCAAAAGATGTTTTACAAAAGGATGTTAAGAATCTTGCATCAAAACAAGTTTATCCTCTCTGGCAAGAAATTTTAAGTATCTTTGAAATAGAATTTATTAAGGGTTCATCTAATTCTCGTCCAGATTTTCTCACCCGTGAGTTTTTATAGGGTTAGTAAATAGAGAGCAGAACAAAATGCCCAAAAAGAAAAAAACCCTAGATGATAAACTGATAAACCCATGAACAATCCTTAGAAAACCAACTGAGTATTCTACAAGATGCTCAATGTCAAAATTTCTCTTGTTAAGAATTGGAAGAAATTATTAAAAAGTCTTGCAGCAACAAGGATCTCAAACTCAAGGATCTCCACAGCCGCAACAAAAATCTAAATAGGTGTCATCTACTCTCTCAGGGTCATCAACCCAAAAACCTAAACAAGAGTCATCCACTAAACTCAAAAACAAATGCTAGAATTAGATGCTCTAGCTTACTTAGAAATAGATTCCACAAACCACATGGGGCCAGTTGGTCACCAAAGATAAACAACCTTTCATGCCTAAAGAAATCATAACTAACTAAACAATAATATGATCTATCCAACTTACAGCCTAACCAGATAACAATTGCATCCTCATCAAAGGCAATTGTTCCACATAATCCCATGCTATCCAAAAACCAAAGATAGCACCCCTTTCATAAAAAAAGCTAAAAACAAGAGAAACATTGTTCAAATAGTACCTGAATGGTTCCATCCAAACCCAATCCAAATAACTGCCAATATCTTTCCTTCTGGAATGCATTTTAAACCTTCTGCTATTTAGAAAACAAGGGAGTATTATGAACTAATTCTTGTTCATTTAGGAGCTGTAGAAATTAAACATACCTCAGACAAGAAGAATGACAATGAACTAGCTTTCACAAGACTCCAGATTTTAAACATTCTTACTCCAACCCAATGGGGGCAAGATTTACAAAAACCTAACAATTTTGGAATAAATTATTTTCCCAATGGATATAATCGTTGGGATTATGTTGAAGCTTGGTCCAATGTTTTTTGGTACCAAAACAAGTTATTTTCTCATACTTGGTTCATTTATTTTAAAAAAGAAACCAAGTATTAATTTCCTCATTGGTTTTTCTATTTGTAGGAATTCTTCGGTCCTTTAACTGAAATATTCCCACCCCAGGTTGATGAAGCCTTTAGAACAATAAAACTCATGCCTGTACTACAACGAGTTCCTTATTCAAGATGGTGGGCAAAATTTGATATTTCAAGAATTGACTTTGATGCAGTAGAAACATGGTTTCAAGAAAATCCTCAATTCCTTTGTATGACAGAACAAAGCAAATTCCTCCATCAAAAATCAAGGATTGCTTATATTCTATCATCAACACCGGATAAAATAAGTCTTGTAAACCAATTAACAAGAAATCATTTCTCCTTGATTTCAGGTTATCAACACTATTCAAGGGTCTATATAAGGGATGCTCAAAAAATGATGGCCTATTCCCTTCTCTTTCCTTCTACTTTTCTTTATTTATTTCTTTGTAAGTTTTATGTTCTTTGAATAAAAGTTTTATGTTTTCCACATTATTTCGTTACTTGCATCATATCCTTACCTATTCTGGGAATCACTGAGGCTGTTACAATGAACTAGATTGGTAGGTTCTCTCTCTAAGTCTCTCTCTCGCTATAATGGCTATTTCGGATCTCAAATGAGTTCTACCTTCAATAGTTGTTGAGCATCCCTTATATAAATAGTGTTGATAACCTGGAAACTGGTACTGTTTAAACAGTTCTGGTCAGTTTAAGTATACAGTAATTTGCCGACACTAGAGTATTCAGTGTTGGCAAAAGTACAAGTTCACAAGAGTCTTAGCCTTCGCCTAAATCTATCTCATAATCTTCTTCTTCTTGGATTTCTGAAGTAGATGGAGAAATGATTTGGCAAGGAGAAGGCTGGTCTTCTTGTTTCTGGAGTGTTTGAAGCAGTGCTGTTAATTGGTTTACAAGACTTGTCTTATTCGGTGTTGATGATAGAATAGAAGCAATCCTTGATTTTTGATGGAGGAATTTGCTTTGTTCTGTCATACAAAGGAATTGAGGATTTTCTTGAAACCATGTTTCTACTGCATCAGTGTCAATTCTTAAAATATTGAATTTTGCCTACCATCTTGAATAGGAACTCACTGTAGTACATGCATAGGTTTTGTTGTTCCGTTGATCCTCAAATATTCATATTTCCTAGAGAAAATCCATGAAGCAGATAGTTTAAAACAATAATGAAGATCCAAAGGAAAGGGACTGTCATAATTGAATATTTATTTAAATAACTTAAAGGCTTCATCAACCTGGGGTGGGAATATTTTAGTTAAAGGACCAAAGAATTCCCACCAATAGAAAAACCAATGAGGAAATTAATACTTGATTTCTTTTTTAAAATAAATGAATGAAGTATGAGAAAAGCCTTTGTTTTGGTACCAAAAAACATTAGACTGAGCTTCAACATAATCCCAATAATTATGTCCATCGGGAAAATAATTTATTCCAAAATTTTTAGGTTTTTGTAAATCTTGCCCCCATTGGGTTGGAGTAAGAACATTTAAAATCTGGAGTCTTGTTAAAGCTAGTTCATTGTCATTCTTCTTGTCTGAGGTATGTTTAATTTCTACAGATGCTGAACGAACAAGAATTAGTTCATAATACTTCCTTGTTTTTTAAATAGTTGAAGTTTTAAAATGCATTCCACGAGGAAAGATATTGGAAGCTATTTGGATTGGGTTTTGGATGGAACCATTGAGGTCTATTTGAACAATGTTCCACTTGTTTTTTAGCTTTTTTGATGAAACGGGTGCTATCTTTGGTTTTGGATAGCATGGGTTTTTGTGGAACAATTGCCTTTGATGAGGATGCAATTGTTATCTGGTTAGGCTGTTGGTTGGATAGATCATATTGTTGTTTAGTTACGATCTCTATAGGTATGAGAGGTTGTTTATCTTTGGTGACCACCTGGCCCTATGAGGTTTATGTAGAACAATTGCCTTTGATGAGGATGCAATTGTTATCTGGTTAGGCTGTGGGTTGGATAGATCATATTGTTGTTTAGTTACGATCTCTTTAGGTATGAGAGGTTGTTTATCTTTGGCGACCACCTGGTCCCATGTGGTTTGTGGAATCGTTTTCTAGGTATAAGCTAGAGCATATGTTTCTAGCGCTTGTTTTTGAGTTTTCTTGGTTGATGACCCTAAAGGAATTGATAACTCCTGTTTAGGTTTTTGAGTTGATGACCGTGATAGATGAATCCTGTTTAGATTTTTGTTGCGGCTGTGGAGATCCTTGAGTTTGGGATCCTTGTTGTTGCAGGATTTGTTTAATAATTTCTTCCAATTCTTGACTGGAGAAATTTTGACATGATTTGTTATCTGGAGAAATCCTTGAGTTGGTTTTCTAAGGATTGTTCCTTGGGTTTATCATTTGGGGTTTTTTCTTTTTGGGCATTTTGTTCTACTCTCTATTTACCTACCTTGTAAAAACTCACGGGTGAGAAAATCTGGAAGAGAATTAGAAGAACCCTTAAATATGCTTGATAAGGGAGTTGCTTAACTTGGAGTTTAATCTGCTTGACAATATTAGAGTAGATGTCTGTCCATGGAGGAGGGTTTTGTTTAAGATGTTAATGGAGTGGTTTAAGAAAGTTGCTTAAATGAGGAATAAAATCAGCAACATAATTTAAACATCCTAAAAATCTTTGGAGTTGCGTTTTCTCAAGGATTTGTTTAGGAAATTTATCAGCAAATTGAATTGCTCTATCTATGGGAGTGATAGACCCTTAGTAGATCCAATGTCCAAGAAATCTTATCTTAGTTTGGAAGATACAAATTTTTGGTTTATAAATAACTAAACCATTTGTTTCAGCAACTATTATAAAACAATTTGTATGTTTGAAATACTGATCTACTGAATGAGAATAGATTAATACATCATCAATATAAAGAATGATGAACGAAATATAATCATTGAAGATCTCATTCATGATTCTTTGGAATTCAGAAGATGCATTTTTTAAACCAAAAGGCACATTTCACTCATACTGACCAAAGGGCACAGTGAAAGCAGTTAAATACCTATCTTTTTCAGATATTTGAATATGCCAGAATCCAGATTTCATATCAAAATTTGAAAAGATTTTTGCAAAGTATAATCGCTTTAAAAGATCATATTTATTAGATATTGGGTACCGTATCCATCTTAAAGCTTCGTTTAAAGGTTTATAGTTTATGACAAGTCCTGGAGCTCTACGTTCTATCTCTGCATTTTTATTAACGTAAAAAACAGTACAAGACCATGGACTTCTAGATTTACGAATTAATTTTTTATGTAGAAGTTCTTTGATTTCCTTTTTACAAGTTTCAAGAAGTTCAGATGTCATTTGGATTGGTCTTGATTTTGTAGGAATTTGTGTTTCCAAGAAATTTGTTTCATAAGGCAAATCAACAACATGTTTTTTACGATTCTAGAAAGCATTATTAGGTAAATCTGAACAAATGGTTTGGTGGATCCTATTTAGACAATCTTGGATTCATTGTTTAACTTGTGTTTGGCCTAACTGTGATTCAATTTGTTTAAAAGAGATATCTTCTTTTAAAAAGTTTATTTGCTATTGTTTTGAAGAAAGAAGATTTAGTTCTTTAGTAAAGGGAAATGTAATTGTTTTCCCTAAGTGTTCAAAAGAAATTCAATCTTTACTAGTTAAATATGGAAATATGAAACCGGCAAAGGGTTGCCCCAAAATAATCTTATTTCCCATGTTTTTAACCAATATAAATGGTTGTTGAACTTGAAAACCCTCATTTTCAATAACTACATTTGTAATTTTATATTTGACATCTAGGTTTGTTTGGGCTACGCCATTGAATCTCTCAGTTGTTTTTTCATAGTATTTTGTAGGGACAATGCCTTCGTTAAAACAATTAGAAGCAGCTCCTGTGTCAAATAAAACAAGTAGTTCTAAAACGAACTCTTCACTGGTAATGATTTTAGCAAGGATATGGAATTTTGGAACTAATACTTTAGAGATTATGCTAATAAATGTTTCATCATTCTCGTCAGCATCATGGTCTGAAAGAGCTTGTTATTCAATTGGTTTATGGGATTCAAGCTGAATATCTTGAATTTGTGATATTGCAGCTGCATGTGTTTCTTGTTGAAGTTTAATAAAGGAGATTTCAGCCTTAAGATTATGCACCTCATGCTGAAGGTCTTGTAGGGTTGCAGGTTTAACATAATGTTTAAATTGGTTTATTGTTTCTGTTAAGTCATATTTATTTAAAATTAAAGGTGGCTTATTCTTTGAAGAACCTGGAGTTTCATTGAGAAGTTCTTTAAATTTAAACAAGTATTCACCCTTTTCGTTATTAGGAAGTTTAGTGATAATATTAAGGAGTAAAACCTGTTCCCTAGTGTTGACATTAATAGAGGAGGATGATTCCTCAGTATCATCATTTTTGATGTTGTTTAGGTCTTTTGAAGAGCTTTTAGTATGAAATGCCTCAGATTAAGAAGTGTATATTAAAAGATTATTAATTTGATCAAGAATTGGGCGGTCAATGTTCCTAATCTTTTTAAGTTTTCTAGTTAGACAGCAGCATTTTGAAATGTGCCCTTGTTTTCCACAATTAAAACATGTTAGTTTAGTTTGAGGAAGATCAATATTGGGTTTGGATCTAAACTCCTTATGTAACAACCTAGAGGGTGTTATACTTTTGGTAAGTTGTTTTGTCTTTTCGAAACTGTGTAGGTTTAGATGGCTTAGATTTTTTACAAGCAGGAAAGCTGAACTATTCACAGAATGTTCTTAGCTCCCTACTCCTTGTTGCCTTTTCTTTGTCAAGTTGTTTTTGAATTTTATCATCCTGAAAAATTTTAAGAGCAGTCTTTTGGACATAGAAATCAATTGTCCATAACTTAAGTATTCATAAGGGATGTTGCCATCATTCTAATTTCGAAGTTTTTCTCTAACTTTGTCATCTAAAGATTTAGGTAACCCAGCTAGAAATTTTTCTTTCCAAAATGGTTGATTGGCATCATCTCTTGTAAATATTCTTTGCAAAAAGTTATCTCTATACCAACGAAAATCGGGTAGAGTTTGGCACTTAAGATTTGAGGGGAGTTCTTCTGATCTATCTTTCCAAATAGATGGGTCCCCAATAAAATGTTTAATAATCGTAAAAATCAAAGTGTTTACAGAATCAGGGATAGGAAAACCATCAGATGTGATAGGTGTTCCATCTGCTTCAGTTTTTATAGAAGTAAATATGGCAAGTTTGTCCTCCTGGGAGAGATAATTATCCCACCAGCTTTTTAGTTGTCCAGAAAATCTGGCTACTAATGGTTGGTAATGGATTCATTTGAGGCGTTGTTTTGGGTTTGGTATGCCGTACTTACCATTGTCATTTGTTGAAGAATTTGTAAAATATTAGTTTCGCTTTGACCATCTATGTTCCATTCATAAATTTGATCAGCATTGAAGGATTTAAAATTCTGGTTTAATCTTTCCTAAAGTAAAATGTCAGGAGGTGAAGCTCTTGAATAATAAAGTTTAGAAGGCTTCTTCCAATTTTGATTATTGATCTTAAGGTTGCTTGAGTTTGAAAGTTTGGACTCTGTTTCAGAATCTTTTTCAATGTTCATTACATTCTTTGATGTTGATGATGTTTGAGTCTGAGGTGTATCAAGGACCACCATAGACTGTAATTGGCTAATCTTATGCTCAACTTGTTTTAAGAAATCAGATTTTTTGTTTAAAAATTCCATCCTAACTCTTGGGTTGAGTTGGAATGGTGTGAAGAGTGGGGTTTCTAATTTGGAAAATGGTGATTTATTAGTATCAACTAGAGGACTAGAGGAGTCGTCCTTTAGATAACATAATCTTCAAGAGTTTGTAAGTACTAATTAGTATAATTATTTTGTTCTAAGATATTTTTAATGTCTATGGGATCTATTGGGTTTTTAATATTTTTATATTTAAAGGGTGTATCAAGCAAAGGATTATTTTGATCATCTTTCAATTGAGGAATTTGCAATGTTTTAGGGGGAGGTAATTTAGATGAAATTGTTGATCCATCTGGGGATTTTGATTCCCGTTTAGCCTAAGAAATGATATCTAATGTTTTGAGTTTGTGCATAAGCACTAAACCAGTCAAAAAATGGAATATTTTACTGAGTGTTTTCAAGGAATTAGTTGAATTTATTTTGAATATTTTCTCTATTTGATCTTTTAAAGTGCTGAAAAAACCATTTTCTTTGAGGTGTGTTTATATTAGAATAAAATTATTCTCTAAGGCTTTGTTAATGAAGAATTGTTTTTCTAAAACGTTAATGATTTGGAATATTTCTCCCTCATTTAGAGACAAAGTTTCATAAGGTTCTCTTACGTTCATGGATGAATAAGTTGGAGATTGTGGTGGAAGTGAATCTTTAGCCTTTTCATAACTCGTTTGATGAATGTTTGAAGAGTTATTAACTAACTCTCTGAAATAAAACATTTGTTTGAGGAGGAATGTTTTTGGGAATTGTTGATGGTTGTGCTGACATATAAATGACAGATGGAGGTTTAGAAAATGAACAAGAATGTCTTGCTACAGTCTTCATATAATGAATCAGATCTAATACTAGAAGAGCAAGATCTTCTTGGTCTTTCAAATGATAATTTAACAGTCCCATCAGATGTTTGAGTGACTTTTCTTACTTGATTTATTGGACAATTAGCAGGTTTTGAAGCTTTCACTAAAGCCCAATCATCAGGTAACTCAACGTCATTCCACATAATAGTTTTGGGGATTTTTAAATTAACATGAATTTGATCTGTCAAGAAAATAATGATTTGGTCATTATCCAGTGGTATTCGAGCTAAAGAGTAGGATGAGTTTAAGGTGGCAGGTATAGATCCTTGTTTCATGTTTAAACCATGTAGTTTAAGTTTTAGTTTTAACACTTCATGGACTTGTTCATCTTTTAACTCTACCATCCTATCTGGATAGCAGTTAAAATAGACTGGACCATTATGAAGACCAAATTCAGCTGCTGCTAATAGTGAATCTAAAAAATCATTATGCCTATTTTCCAATAAGCATACTAAAGCTGATAAGTTTAAGCCTTTTCTGATTAAGGATTTAATGGCTACCTGGACACTTCCTACGTGTAAAAAGTTCCATTTTCTTTGATGTCTTTCAATGGATTTTTGAGAAAGAAGATAGAAATCATGTTTATTTGGGTGTAGGGGTGAGCAAAAAACCCGCCACCCGCGGGCCCCGCCCGCCACTCAGGTTTTTTGGCCAGTCTAAGCCCGCCCGTTTTGGTCCTGTAATAAAAATGGGCGGGCCTCACCCCGTTTATGGGATACGGGTACCGGTACAACCACGGGTAACTCGTTCCCCGCTTGCATATATATATTTTTTAAAAATATTATGTGTTTTTTATTATAAATATATAAGCTTATAAATAATGACACTAATGTTGTGGCTGCCTCAGTGGTTTAGACATTGGTTCAAGTGGCTTCAAGTATAGGGATCGATTCCCCTCTGCCTTCAGCCTCTTTATTTTTTTTCAACAATTAAAACATAAACGCCCCCCCCCATTTTTCTTTAATTGAAAATACCTCCCCCATTTTTTTTAATTCCCCTTCCAGACTCAAACCCTCCTCCATCACCACCAACCTCACGCCCTCCATCCTCCTCCATCACCACCAACCTCACGCCACGTGCTCCCCTTCTTCCTTCCTCTCACTTCGTCTATCTTCATCATTATCTTTACTTTTCTGTCTCTCACCCTTTCCTTTGCTCCCTCTCAATCTCCCTTCGTTCTTTGATTTCTCCAGCAAGTTCCGACGGCGGCGACACAGACGAAGGTGGGCGAAGCTTCGATTTTTCCAGTGCCGTCATCTCTCTCTCTTGACCGATCTCACTTTCTCTTTGCTTTCCGTGTTCTTTCGACGAAACCAGCAAGTGCTGAAGGTGGTGTGCATGAATTCCGGCGACAGCAAGTTTCCCTTCCCTCACGCCAATCGCCGATTGAACTGACGTCTTTGAGTTGTCCTTCTGAATCGCTGATTTGAAGTGGCCTGTAATCGGACGGTGGAGGAGAAGATGGATTGAACCTTGCCCTCAATCGATTGAACACAATGATTTTTCTTTTTTTTAACAACACTAAAAAACGACTCGCTCTCCGCCATTAAACCATCCTGATCTGCGATTAATTGATGGCCTGGTTCTTTTTTTAAGTGTTGTTGATGTTTGTTACTCTGTCAATTAATTATCTTGACTGATTCTTGTTTTTGAGTGCTGTTGATGCTTTGATTGTTCTTTCCTGAGCTGCGATTCTGTATGCTCTCCTTTGTTTTGGAAGAATGTGTTCATATTATTCTCCTACAAGCAGTTTTCTGGCGAGCTGATTTTTTTTTAAAAAAAATATATGGGCTAAACGGGCAAATGGGCACCCACCCTTTAAGCCCGTATATGTCTGGCCCGTTTGCTAACGGGCAAAACGGTCATGCACACGGGTACAGGCTAACCCATACCTGTGTATTATAAACGGGCGGGTAACGGTAACGGGTACACCCACGGGCCACCCGTACCGGCCGTTAATCTACCTTATCTGGGTGGGCAGAAACTGATTCCTTAACAGTTCTAACTATCTTGTCAGAAGTAAAAAACCAGCTTTTATCTTGTTGTTTATAAAGTATATTTAAAGCTGTTGGGGGTAAAACTCAATCATCAATATGTTGGTTTATGTTTTCAAAAGAAATTTCTTCTTTGAAAATATGTTTAGAGGTTTTTGAGGAAGTTTCTTCATTATTTGAGTTGTTTATGGGAACAGAAGAAGAGCTACTACTACAACCATGACGAGAGGAAAAAGAGCAAAGGAGAAAATACATGATGAAAAGAGGAAAGTGCAAGAAAATAGGATATAAGCAAGAGAATAACTAGCAGAAAATAAGCAAGAAAATGAAGGAAACTACGAAGTAAAAAGTCAGAAATACATACTCCCATTCCTTAGTATCTTCCCCTTCTAGATCAGTAGTGGTATGATGATTAAAATGGTTTTGCTTCTATAAATTAGATACCTACTTAAGAGATTACATATGGTACTAAAAGATGATAAATAAATAGTGTTTTTCTCTAGCCACAAAGATAGTTCCTTGGCTATTATACACGGTAATCACCTGCCTAATTCTTGGACTTTGGCTTAAAACATCTCATGGATGGGCTCATGTATAATAACAAAGTACTAGAAAATGATGCTATCGAGCAAACAACTCTATTTTTTTTACATATTTAATACGTTAAGCAGAGATCTAATAACATAGAAGTAAAACCAAGCTAGTTAACACATCTCTACTTCACCTTCTGACTCTGTTACCAAGTAGGGGGAGCAAGCCCCGAGAGATATGTAGAGATATCCATGATTAAACTCCAGGTTAAACAACTTCCTTACCAGCCTTCCAGATGCTTCTGCTTTCAAAATTGTTGAAACTGAAGCCTTTGCCTTTGACATAGGATATGGTGGCATTCTCAAACAATGAATTGACAATCAAGAGAAAATTGTCTCTTTTACTTCTAAAAATTGTCTCAACAAAATTATTCCACAATGAAAAAAGAAATTTTGGCAATTGCTTTATGTATTTCCAAATTTAAATCTAATTTATTAAACCAAATTCTTGCATCAAAACAGGTTTTAGCTTTATGGCAGGCAATTTTAAGTAATTTTTATTTTGAAATTGAATTTATCAAAGGCACCTCCAATTCTCTACCAGACTTTCTCACTCGTGAGTTTTTACAGGGTAGGTAGAAAGTAGAACAAACATGCCTAAAAAGAAAAAGACTCTAGATGACAAAAGAGAGGAGCGATTAGAAAAAAAGTAAGCAACTTACAGGATGCCCAAAGCCAAAATTTTTCCACTCAAGAGCTGGAAGCTTGGAAGTTATGCAGTAATTTGGTTCCCAAACTCATAGAACCTCATCGCAATAAAACCTCCCTAAAACAGAGTCATCCACTCCGCCTCAATCATCAACCCAAAAACCCAAACCCAGACTGCTTCTAAACAAATGCTGGACTCATATATGGTCTAGCTTATACTCAGAAGCAGATCCCACAAACCACATGGGGACAAGTAGTAACAGGTAGTAGCTCAAGATAAAAAACAACTATTACCCAACCCTAAACAGTCCTTACTACGCATCAGTATGACCAGTTAGACCAACCTGCAAACCAACTTACAATTGCCTCTTCCTTAAAAGCAATTTTTCAACATAATCCAAACCTCTCTCAAAACAAAGGCACTGCAAATTAAAGGCACTGCTCCTTTTATTATAAAAGGACAAACATAGAAGGAATATTGTCAGCAAAACCATATATCTACCACAATGCATTATCAGCAAAACCATTTTTCAAAAACTAGAAAGTATTATGAACTAATTCTTGTTCATTCAGAATCTATGGAAATTAAACACCACCCAAACAAAATGGATGGAAAATAGTAGCTTATTCTACTATCCAAATTTTAAAATTTCTTACTCCACTCAAACAAAATGCATACTTCTGGGGCAAATATGATCTTTAACCCTTTAATAAATCATATTGAAATTTGGAAATGCATAAAACAATTGCCAAAATTTCCTTTTTGATTATGGAATAATTTTGTTGAGTACTATTCCAATGTTTAGAAGTAAAAGAGACAATTTTGTTTACCACCATATCCTATGTCAAAGGCAATGAAGTTGCTTAACCTGGAGTTTGATCTGTCAAGAAAATAATAGTTTGGCCGTGTTATCTGGTGGTATTTGGGCCAAAGAGTTAGAAGAATTTGAGACCTTATAATGTACCCTATATGTTAAGGTTTGAAAAAACCATTTTAAGAGTTTGTTTTGAAAAAACCCTATTGATACAAAGAGTTAGAAGTTGCTTAACCTGGAGTTTGATCTGTCAAGAAAATAATAGTTTGGCCGTGTTATCTGGTGGTATTTGGGCCAAAGAGTTAGAAGAATTTGAGACCTTATAATGTATCATATATGTTAAGGTTTGAAAAAAACCATTTTAAGAGTTTGTTTTGAAAAAACCCTATTGATACCCTTTATGTATAGGTGAAAAAAACCATTTTCTCTTAAGTTTGTTTGTCTCATAGTAAAATTCTTTTTTAAGAGTTTGTTTATCAATAGAGAATTGTTATGTGAAACAATCAGTAGTTGATGTTCTACTTTCTTGATATAGAGAACTCATTGTAACACAGGTATAAAATTAGATCCTTCGTCAAGTTTATTACATTCATATTTCTGGGAAAAGATCCAAGAAATAGAGAGTTTAGAACAATAATGAAGATTTAAAGGAAATGGATCTTCATTAATGTTAAATTTTTGTTTAAACAACTCAAAAGCTTGAGCAACTCTTGGAGGAAATATCTCAGTCGAACGATTGAAATCCCACCAATGATAAAACTATCGAGGAAATTGATACTCAGTTTTACATTTAAAATAAATAAACCAAGTATGCGAAAAATAGCAGTTTAAGAAGAAGGGTTTGTGAAAATTGCACCTGGCGCGTTGTGGAATCATTAACTGTTTTTTTTTTTTTTTTGATCAACAGAATCATTAACTGTTTGATATGCTGCGATTCTGCGAATGTGATGTGTCATATTATAGGAATGTTGGATGAGATCATTAATTTTAAGCTCTTCCTTACGAAGCTTGTAGGCTGCTATGTTCGCTCGGGCCCGAGAAGTGCAAAGCCCACTTATCCCAGGTGAAGAAGACAAAGCTGCGCGCCTCCTCCCTCAGGCCCAACACAGAAAAAAAACCTTGCCCACTTAAAAGGAGCCACGTAGTAGCCAGAAGATAAAGTCATAAGAAGCTCCTAAAATACGGAACCAAGAAGACCCTCCCGTTGTGGCCAATAATCACGCTTTCTGAAGAAAATAGTGGAACCAACTTCTTGGTTCAAACTGCATAAAAGAGTAGAGGCGATCCAAGGAAAGATGATCTGAACAAGAGCCAATCAGCATAACTCTCTGAACTCTAGTAGACAACTCTAAGCAATTGATTCAATCTGTAACTAGACTCATGTTGTGAATCTTTTACATAGTTTCTGTACTTCAGATTATTTCTAGACTCATAGTTGCTGGTGACTCTTAACCTTCTTACTCCTGTAATCTGTGAAAACCATACAAAATCAAGTTTATTTCATTTCATCCAAATTTTGACCTCCACAAAGCTATAGGTAATTTAGATCAGATAGTATTCCAATATTCTGCAAGCATCATATTATAGAGATGATATGGTTAAAGGCCACAACAGCAAATTAAATAGTGACATTATGATACGTATAGATCCTACGTATAGCATTGATGCATCGCAAAACCACACTATGCTTAAGATTACTTTCATTTTCTATATATTATTATGTCTGAATTATCCTCTCCGACTCTCCCTAGCTATTTAATGAGACATAATAAATAAATATAACAATGAGGGAGGGAAATTCGAGAAGAAAAAAATCAGTTGGAAATTCAATCAAGCAACGCAGCTTTGGATGGCTTTGCCACATAATAATAGAAAATTGTGTAAATATGGGAAAACTTGCTCCCATGGACCGATTCATGATACGTCACACGTAAAATCTCTAATATAAGAACTGATACATCTGAGTTTATTTTGGAAAAACCCGATATATCATTTTCAAATATTTATATTTTATAATTTTTTAAACTAATTTATATAATTTATAAAATAATATATAATTTAGTTATATGTCAGAAATTTTATTTTCAAATGACCTATTTTGTTTCATTGATATTTTTTTTTTTTAAAAAAAAAGCAACTAAGTTTCACACATTAGTGGTCAGTGAAGCAAAATTGATATATAGAAACACAATGAAATGTTTTACCAAAAAAATAAACACAATGGAATGAGATAAGGCAAATCACTGCAAAAACGACGACAACTTCTGACAAAGGTATCCGAAATCATTATCTAAATATCATATTCTAATGAAGCAGAAGAAATTTATACATGCTAGGAAAATATGTATTATCTAATAATACTGAAAGTTGAACAAAAAAAAAAAATACTGAAAGAGGCGAAATTTAACTACAAGCTATACAAGCATCCAACATACTGCTCATCAGAAGCCAACGAAACAGGCGAAAACCTTCATAAAATATAGCATTTCTCCCGAAATATGGAAGAAAAGAGGAATATAATATATTTATAGAAAGCCCAATGTAGCCGTTGAATAGTTTTTTTTTTTTTTTTTTTGCCAACGTAGCCGTTGAATAGTTGAATAGTTGAATAATAGAGCCGTTGCAGTGACGTGACTTCTGAATTTTGAAGGACAGTGAAATCTTTCAACCAATCAGTCACGTTATCCCGCAAATAAAAAGTCCTATCTTCATTGTAAACTGGGGATCGGAATATATCATTTATATAAAAAATTAATCACAGATTCTTAAAAAAAAAACTGAAACTTTATTTTAACCAGACAGAGTAAATTTGAATGGATCAACTGAAAAGACTAAAATGTTTTTATTGAATTTTGTAATAAGAATCTAAGATACACGTGAGGAATTTTCATTTCATTTGTGATTCTGTCTAATATCAATAAGAATATTTTCAAGTCTAAAAAATCATGGATCCAATATTAAAGAATAAAACATTTCACAATTGAATTTTTAAGGCACATATTGGGAGTTTCCAAAACGTTTATGTTTATTTTCAATATTAATGTGAGTATTTTAAAGTTTGAAAAATCATGGAATCTAATACTAAAGCATATAACATTTTACAACTATATTTTAAGATTTATATGGGGAATTTCCATGATATTTGTGCTTCTTTCCAATATCAGTATGAGCATTTTCAAATCTAAAAAATTATAGAATCCAATACTAAAGAGTTCAACAATTCATAACTGGATTTTTAAGGCACATATGAGGAATTTTCAAGACACATATACATAATTCTCAAAACGTTTTTGTTTTTATCAATAAAGATATTTTGATTTTTTCGCTGAAACATTTAATTTCACTTTGAAGTTTCAGAATATTTTTGGGGAATCTGTAGTTAAATTTGGGCTTTTTGACTTGAATGGTACAAACAGTAAAAAAAAAAAAAAAAAAAAAGAAATCCCCAAATCCTACACTTCAAAACTTAGTTCCCAATGTACTTCACTTCAATTTGTCTTTTTGTACCGGGGAGAGAGAAGCATGGAGAAAATGTGAGGGAAAGAGGGAGGAAAGGAGGAACGTAGGTTGGTGGGGTCACACCTTTTTTCAATTAAAAGTTAGAGAATAATTGTACATTAATATCTATATGCTCTTATTTTTAAATCACTTTCAATATTTTTACATGTATAAGGAAAACTTTGAGTCTTTTTAACTCTACTTTAAAACTCAACAACTTTATACATATTTAATTGATATTATTTCACATGAAAATAAAGTAAACACAATAATAAATAATAAATAACGAGTAAAATTGTACATCCACATTAAAACACAAAATATTATTTTTGACCAAAAATTAAATATAACAAAAAATTAATGGTTATTTTTAGAATTTAAAATATTAATTTTTCATAATGTACAATTTAATTTTTGGTCAAAAATAATATTTTGTGTTTTAACATGGATTTACAATTTACCCTTCATTTATTACTTATTATTGTATTTACTTTATTTTTATGTGAAATAATGTTTTCAAAGTAAAGTTAAAAAGACTCAGAGTTTTCCTTATACATGTAAAATATGTTAGAAGTGACTTAAAAATATAAACATATAGGTACTAATATATAATTATTCTCTAATTTTTCATTAGAAAAAGGAGTGGCCTGGCCCACCCCGCATGTGGTTCCTCCTGTCCTCCCTCTCTCCCTCACATTTTCTCCATGCTTCTCTATCTGAGTTGGTACAAAAAGACAAATTGAAACTCATTCCTGTCAAGAGCTAGTTGTGAAGTGAAGTATATTGGGGAAATAAGTTTTGAAGAGCAGCATTTGGGGAATTTTTTTACTCAGCATTTGGGGAATTTTTGACTTGAATGTTACAAACAGTAAAAAAATTCCCCAAATGCTGCTCTTCTTCTTCTTCTTTTTTTCAGGTCAAAAAAAGAAGAGCAGAATTTGGGGAATTTTTTTTACTATTTGTAACATTCAAGTCAAAAAGCCTTAAATTTGCTAGAGGTGGTTAATTGAAATTTTTCCCAAAAAGATCCTATATTCATTGATTCCTTAAATTTTAAAAAACGTTTCATCCCAATTGAATATTTATAATTAAATATAATTGATTTCTAATATAATCAAAAGGAGAGATAACATTTTTGGATGGAGTTCATAATTAATGGATTCGGTTCATATAAATGTAGACTCACAATGGGATAAATTTGACTACCTTCAAGTAACCAACGATGTTGCATTCCTAAGACTTGAATATAAGAATACTAGTCAAGTTATATCATATAAAATGCCTCCCAACTCATACCTAAACCAAATAGACCTAACAAAGTTTTTTTTTTGGAAAATCCAATCCTTTTTTTTCAAAAAATAGTTTGATTCTGTTTATGAAAAAAAAATTATAAGGTGAAATTTTTCTTTTTGTTATGAAATAATGAAAAATAATGCAAGAGGATGAGAGAAGGGAGACAGAGTAGCTAAGAGAGTATAGGAGGAGGGACAAAGAGTAATTCTCATTCACTTTCAAGCTTTTACACATGATCACGCTATTTATAGGCCACGGGTTTTTAAATTCTATATAAGAGCTTACAAGAAAAGTTTTTTTCAAAAACTTGCTCATCCACTTCAATTTTGCATTTTTAATACGTCAAAGACATGGAGGTAATTTGACCCATATTCTCATTTCCATCATGCTTCATGTCACCTGGTTAATGATTTAATTTATCAAAGTTAATTGATGCAAATTATATTTCAAGTTTCTCATATATAGCTTTTAGAGAGAATTCCCCCACAAAATAAGTTTATACAATATAAACAAGGCCACCCAATAATACAAATGTATGCGCTTGTTTTTCAAATCGGGGTTTCTTCAGTCTTGACACCATCAATTTCTTGTCCTCCCCATCTTTTCACTCGTTCAGTCGATTGCTGAACCTGTAGGTGATGGCATAGAATATTTACTATTTTAATACTTAATTTTGATCACTAATTAAGTTGAGGCGCTTATTTGTTTCCTCTTCAAATAACTAATTTTGTGCTTTATAAGATAAAATTATTCTTACATATTTATGTTATCGAGTGCAAAATTATTTAAAATAAGTAAAACCAAACAAGCACAAATTCTCACGATATTTTTAGATGTAAAATTATATCAACACGGAATTCTACTAAAAGAATCACTCAATTAATTACCTCCTTGTTCCAATTGGTCTTATAGAGAATAAACAAGAGAATCGATGTTTGGAGCACAATTCCGAGTATCGTGCCACCCCAAAGGCCCTAAAAGTCCATCAATCAAACGATTAATATCTTCAAATTCTTCGGTCAAATTATATTTTCTTCTTGTTTTTCTAAACACATTTGATATAACACTCTATTCCTTATTATGAGTCCAACTATCACAAATTTTTTGTTCCTAAATATAAGTCCACTTTGGGATCAATTAATGCTATTGTGACTAATTTACCGTTGTGTTGGAAATAAGGAAGATGAGAGAGAATTATTATAATGTATAAAATATTATTTTAACACATATTATTAAATAAGGGTAAAGTTGAAAAAATAGGATATATTTGATGCTATAACTTTTACTCCTTGGTATGTGAGAAATAGTTAGGGTGGACTTATAATAAGGAATATAGTGGTAATACAGAGAAGGACATTGAATAAAAGAAAAGAGAGGACAACAAAAAAAAGTGGGGAACCTAAAAGAATTGAGAGGGAGGGAGAAGCTCTTTGTAATAAGGTTATTTTATTTAGGCTCCAACCTAACTTTAGTAATTAATGTAAAAGATAAAAATGAATAGGAAATATCCCCTGATAATAATTATATTCAAAACATTCAAACTTCTATTCAATTATTATTTCATATAACATATCAGCATTCCTATTTGGAAAACATAAATAGGAAAACTAATTATTAAAGGTCTTCTTGATTCCGCATAGAAAATGGAGTTCAATGGAAACATGAAAAAGTAAGAAAATTGATTATTATGTCCAAAAAGTTTTGTGTTTGAAAGTTGAAACCTAACATTACGGAAGTGGTTAGAGGATGATACATGACGTTATGGAAATGTGTGGGGTCCTCAGTGTAAAATGATCAAATTGCCTTATCATAAGGTGATTGCATATTCAAAAAGGCGACTTTCACAATATAGAAGATAATTGAATTTTCAAGGTAAGGACATGTTGCTGGATTACATATTTATTCATATATCTTATAAGTGAAGTTAAAAGCCTTCCAACAATAACGTAAGATATGAATTTTTCTTTCTTTTTTTGTTTTGTTTTGTTTTATGGTTCTAAAAATGGGGTTGTAACTTTTGAATGAAATACTCATTGGTTTAGAAAACAAACCCCCTACTTTCCCCGGTTCCCAATATAAGGTGAAGGATTTGTAAAAGGGTATGGATTTTTATGTAAGATGAAGTTTTGGATTTGTCTCACTATTAAACGCATTTTTGTTACAACTTCCCCTAATTAACTTTTTCATATCTCTTTCCATTTATTATCTCTCACCGTTCACTCTCTCACCACTCACTCTCTCCGCCATTCACCCTCTACATAAATAAGGGTGTTTAAAGAAAATAAGTTATATTTTTATACCACTCTGTTCTTTATTATAAGTCCACCCTAACTACTTCTCACATATCAAGGAGTGGAAGTTATAGAATTAAATATATCATATTTTTCCAACTTTACCCTCATTTAATAATAGGTGTTAAAATAATATTTTATACATTATAACCCTTCCTCTCATCTTCCCTATTTCCAATATAGGGGTAAAATAGTCACATTAGCATTAATTAATCCCAAAGTGGACTTATATTTTGGAACAAAAAAATTGTTTGTAGTTGGACTTATAATAAGAAACAGAGTGGTATCTATATTATTTTTAGCAACGTTTTCATTTACAAAAGTTAGTCCCCCTCTGTCAAACCCGAGGAGTACCCACTCAAGACTTAACTTTTCAGACGTTAGAAGTTAAATTTTGTATATATGATAATTAGGGGAAATACATATATATATAGCTAATTTTCGTCTTAGTTGGCTAATGATTTATATGAAACAATTTACATATTTTTTTGGTAAAAGAGAAACATTTTATTACTATGTTAATAGGTTCATTTTTCTTAAAAACAATATAATTTGTGAATTGTTTAAGATAAATTATTAACTAACTAAGATTAAAATTAACTGAATTGTTATGTTCTAATAGATCATAGTTTAGATGGCATGATACTTGGGAATATGCAGGTATTTCTCAATCATTAAGTGGCAAGTATGTACAGCTAACTTTATCAGCACCTCCCAGTCAACTGAACTTTCTCGAGAGCTGCGTCCTCGACGTTTGATTTTATATGCATTTCTCCTTTTACATATATAAACTCACATGGTAAAATCACTTAGATTAAACAAACAAAAAGTAACTGAAGTAATAAAATATATCTTAAATAATTTTTTCCTTTGGTGTGTCCTTATTTGTGATGTGGTATATAAGATAAAGAAATATAATACTCCTTCTGTCTCTAATTATGAATTTCATGTTTGTGAATGAACTTGTTACAAAATAGTATAAGTTTTATTTTAGGGTTGTTTAAGCATTTATTACATTTTTTTTTTAATTTTATCCATTGTTTATCTTTTCCCCATACATTCTCTTTCATCTTTATTGTTTTCTATTTACCATTCCTTTTTCATCTTTAATAATAAGGGAAAAGTTGGAAAATAAATCAAATTCCTTACATAATTATTGCTTTTAATTAACTTTAATAGTTTTCTTGATAAAAACAAATTAATTATTTGAAGTTTATATTTAAAAATGGAGGGAATAACAATTATCAACATGACTATGAAAGAAAAAGTCAAGATAGAGGATAATTATTGGTAAAATGATAAAAAATCATTAAATACTGCAATAATTCAAGGCAAGTTCTAATAAAAAAGGGCAAAGACATTTAAATTTTAGACTCTTATATATAAATACAGTAGTATAATTATTTGGCAAGTCAAACTAACATTCTCGATAGCAACGCCTTCGAAGTTGAATTTTATATGCGTATAATCAATTGGCAAGTCGAACTAACTTTTTCAACAGCTTTAATTTTCTTGCGCTACGAGTTGCAACTTGCACTTATCAGATTTGTCAACACATGCTTGGAAGTTGAAGTTGAGAAGGTGCCACATACTCGTTTTTCAATTAGAAGGGAAAATACAATCTTTGGTCCTTATAATAATCTGACCATTAAATTAAGTTTTTTAAGAAAATATGTAAAAATTAGTTAAAAGTTATAATATCTTTGAAAAATGATTTCTTTTCTAATATTAAATTTATTTATGATGAGACTAGAGAGAAAAATATAAGTAGGAGTATTACTAATATTATGAAAGAGAGTGTTAATAAATAAGAGTAAAATAGAGAAAATTGCATTAAATAATGACACAATCCAAGGCAATCTCTTATATTTTGGACCAAAACAATTTAAATTCCGGGAGCTCTTATAATAAGGACCGGAGAGAGTACCTTTCACACACAGTATTCTCTCTGTTTCTTAATATAAGCTTAAAATAATTACTTTATTTTTATCAAGAAAACTAATAAAAGTACTCCCTCCGTCCCTTATTATAAGAGCCAAATAGGTGAAATCACACATATTAAGAAATGGTTGAGAGAGAGAAATGTGTCTGAAATAATTTTGTTTTCTCAAGTTTGCCCTTATTTATGATTGAGTATATAAGAGAGAAAAATGTGATAATGGTGTAATAAATGAGTATGAAAGAAAATGTAAATAGAGATAATGATGATGGGTAAAATGGGAAAAAACTCATTAAATGTTTTGACTAATTTGGACAAACTCTTATAAAAAGGGATAAAACCATTCAAATTTTTTACTTTTATATATAGGGACAGAGGGAGTAGTTAGAATCAACAATCATATAAGAAAAGGGACTTGTTTTCCTATTATACCTTTATTATAAAAAGACAAAAACAAAACTTTGATACTAAAATGGGTCGAGTTGCTATCTTTAAGCTTTATTAACTAGAGTTGCTACCTTATTAAGTTTCTCTTGCTTTTCTTTTCTTTAAGCTTTATTAAGTTTCTCTTGCTTTTCTTTTCTCCAATTGTTTGAGGTTACTTGACTAATTAAACCTCCCCATTCATCTTCTTTGAAATATCATTTTTCCCTAAATACAAAACATAGACAATTTACTTTGTTAAGTAGAGCAATTAAACATGTTAAAATCTTTAGCAACTAAAACTTGTTGTTCTTTAACTTAGATTTTCACTTTGTTGTTCTTGATTTCTAAATTTGTCTTCTTTACCTACTCCCGCCATTTTTTTTCATGTAGATTAATTTTTGAACTCAAATTAAGAAATATCAAATTCCTTCCCCATCATCTATTTGATATTGTGTAAGGGAACCTTTAAGCAAATATTCCACTTTGATAGACAATGCTTCCAACTTTGCTTTCTCACTTGTACCCTACATAATTAGTATTTTTTAAGTTCATTTGAAGCATTGAAATTATGAAATTTCATCTCTTTCCTCTTTCCATGTCAGCTGTGACTAAAATAAAATGGTTTTAATCTTCTCATTTCATTAACCACTTTATTCGTTCCTAAATCACTTCCATAATCATGCTTTAATCTTAAATCTAGCATCCTCCATTTCTTTAACTTTTTTGTAGAACCTCCCCTCTGTTTTCTAAACTTCTCAAGATTTACAAAAATAAAGAACAACACTAGCAACACCACAAAAAATAACAAAACATCAAATTCCATCTCTTACCTATATCATATGCTTAGTTTCTTGAAATTTCTCCTATTAAACCCCCCGTTCTCTTCTTTTTCCCTCTTTAAAGCAAACATCCAAGAGGATTTTATAAAACATAACAAGATTCTACCCATAAAACCGACTCTATAAATGGAATTAGGTAGTAGTACTACCTATTATTGGAAGCTTGTTTCTTCCTCATTTCTTTCGTCATCTTATTCCTATCTTCTCTTTCTCATTCTATCGTACTCTGCCTTCTGTCTCTGAGAAGACCCAAATTTTTTAAGCTTTCATGGATATTAGATGGTTAAATATCTAAATTAACTAATTTGGAAAGTAGCTTCAAGTCCACCTCCCTTAGAAAGTATTGTTTAATTAATCCATATTAATCTCAGGGTGCTGGAGGATTAAAATAATTTTTCTTCCCTTGACTTATTCATGATCATGCCACGTACAACTCACTTAATTGATGGGTCTTCACTATAACAGCTAGGTTTATAATCTAGGAAAGTATGATTAATTGATCATAATTAAAGAGATAAATAAAGATCTATTGAGTTGTTTAGTGGTTTGAAAATTTATTTGAATAATATGTATGACAAGGAGAAGTATGTTAAGCTTTGATTTAATATTGTGGGTTAGGGGAATAAGAGTCATGCTAATAATTGTTTGATTATGTGGAGGTGAGAAGAAAGAATTGATGGACATTTTGATTATGGATGTCAAATTGTAAAATTTGCAGTGGTTAGTGAGTCTTAAGACAAGATTGATTTTTGCATGCGTTATGGAAGTGAAATTTATGCTAGGAGGTAATTTTGAAGTTTGACCTCTTGTTACATGTGACTATTTTGGGCAGTCATGGTAATGTTTCATTTTGAATGATCAAATGATAGTATTTTTGTGTCATTTCTTTTCCATTGGAAAGTAGACATCCCAAGCTTTACATAGAATGTTAAATCATAATTATATATTTACGAAGTTGCCCCACTACCAATAACATTTCGCCATGAGTTCTCCGTAGCAAACTCACGGTGATGTCCTTATGCCAAGATTTTGGGAGGAGTTCACTGTAGCTTCGCCAAAGTGAACCCACGATGAACCCCTACAACCTATCACCTATAAATAGGTTTAGACTGATTTTTAGGGTTACAAGTCTCAAATTTTTAAGAGAGGCCAAGAGGGAAAGGCTAGAGCCCTGCTAGGGCTTGATAGATTGAGGGTTATAAGCTCAAATCATGTTGGTTTCATTTTAGATAAATTATTTTAAGCACTTTTATTCCATTTCTTCTTGGTACTTTCAATTTCTCGTGTGGAAAATTTTGGGGTTTCTTGGGATTTCAAAATCTACCTATGTTTTTTTTCTTGCTTCTACTCCATTTTAGAGCCCTTTTGAACCATATTATCGGATTGATTTGTTGAAATATGTTTGGGGATGAAACTTTACTCTTTGAAGTTTGAAATTCTATTGTTTTTGAGGAAAATCCTAAGATGCAAGTTTGTTTTGAGTTTCTATGATTCCATTGAGCTCAAATGCACTACTAGGAAAGGATTTTCAAAGTTTGGGAATGTTGGATTTTGGCTTAGAACAAATTTTGACATTTCAAAGTTTAGAAAACCAAGGGTTTTGAGGTGATTTCTGAAATTCAAGTATGTTTGTAATGGGCTCAAGGGTCTTAGTAAATGATTATAAACGTTTTGGTTCATTGAGTTTTGGTCTAAATCAATTTTTTGTCTATGCAAAGTTCTAAAAAGTTAGAGTTTGAAGTGGATTTTTGAACTCTAAATTATTTTGTGCAATCTAGTGATTCTAATAGGATTTATGATGCTAATGGATGGTCGTGAAATGATCGGGTTGGTGAATATTTAGGCTATTTAGGATTTTGACACTTTTATGACATATAGGAAAAGTTTGGCTAAGTTAAATGAATTCATGGTTGAGTAATGAAGTTTATAATTAAGATAAGCTATGTTGATATTGAAATGGTGGTGAATTGGTATGAATGGTGATTAAGCTTGAATATGGAACTTTGGTCAATTTGGGGAAAGTTTGCTAAATTGAAAAGAATTAAGGAAATGAGTTTTACAACTTTGTATCAGTTTGATGGCCTGAAGATTTTAGTGATTTGATCTTTCTCAGAATTGGCCTTGGGGTTAAATGTAAGAAAATATGTAAAATCAAGGTTTGTGCAATAGTGGAACAAACTCGGGTCGTCTCACTTTAGGAGTCGATTATTGGACGCCTGAACTAACCTATATGCAACTAAAGCACCTAAACCGGGGGTTTGATCATTGAAGTGTCTTTTAGGCATATTTTAGTTATAGGAATGCAAAGAAACTTGTTTTTGGATTTTTAGATACGAAAGATAGGAAAGCAAGGTAAATTGTATTGGAAAACTCTTTTGATGGAATTATGGCCTCTTGGTGGAAAGAATGCAACTTTCCTAGCTTCTTTAAATATTTGGGAGTGATGATTCCAAGACCAAATGTATTTAACCAAAAGGCAATCGCCTAAGTCGAATTAACCTAGTTACTAATTGATTTAGAGCTTCGCTTGCACAACTAGTGAACTAAGCAATTGTTAAAAAACGCTTGGTAGTGAAATTTCTTGACAACACACAATCAATCTCCTCTTGAAGGTATAATTTGACCCTTTAAGAATGGATCTAGTGTCTAATGCTAGATGCAACAAGCAAATGCATTAATCCAAGCTAGCAATCTAAAATACATAATCAATGCTACCACCTAGATCACATTATGCCAAGTAATTAACACTAAGGTTCATGCACATAAAAGAAATCTCTTAATTACATACATGATCTACAAGAAAAATAGATAGAAGCATAGAATCAAAGTGCAACATGTTTTAATCAACACATATACATACAAATTATAAGAATTTGAACATAAATGTGTAAATAGGCATAAGAAAACACTAATTAACTCCCAGGTGTTCCATTGAAGGTCCAACTACATAATCCCACCAAGAATCCCTAAGAAGCATAGCCACTCATGTTCTTGAGCCCAAAATTCGTTATCTCTTCTGTGTGCTCCAATAGAATTGAGTAGATGCCTAGAAATTTGAAGGAAATCGTGAATGATGGATGGAAAATCGAAGTGGAATGGAGTTTGGGTGAAGAATGGATGAAAATTGAAGTTAGGGATGTGAAGATGAAAGAGGAAAGAAGAATCAGTCTCTGGGTGCTTAGGGTTAGGTCTTTGGCCGATTTTCTTATATGGGTAAGTTTAGAGGCCGGTCGAATTTGGTCTAAGTTGAATCGGGTCAAATCAGCTCAAATATGTGAAATTCCCGTGCCCTCACTGTAACACCCCAAATTTTAGAAAATAGAAAATAAGGAATTATTTAAAGTTTTGGAATATTACTAAAACATTAAAAAGCATTGAAAAATAAATTTATGATATTTAGGTATTTTTAAGGCTTATTTTCTTTAAGAAATAATTAGGAGATAAAACTTAATTTGGAGAAAAGAAATGATGAGGATTTAGTTGAGGTTGTAGAAAGGTATTTTGAAATTAAAAAGCCTTATAAATAAATTTTGTTAGAATCTTAAGTTTTGATGAGGACTGACCCATAAATAACATAAGTAAAATAAGTGTAAGTTACCTTTGAATTGAACAAGTTAAATCTGATAGGTAACAGATTACTATCGCTAGAGCTAAAGACTATCGCTATTGAAAATCCCTATCGTTAATAGTCAAAGAGCCATAACAAATGAAGACTTAGAAATAACAAAGATAATATCTATCGCTAAGTCCTTCACTATCGCTAAGAGGTATCCTATCGCTAGAAGTTCATTGAGAACATGGATAAATCAAAGGAAGAACAACTAGCATGAAAATGAACTAAAGTCTTTGAACTAATTGAATCAGCTAGCGATATCAAAAGTTGCTATCGATAACAGGATTAGCTATCAATATCTAAATACTTGAGGAAATAACAAGTTACTCAGATAGCTAAACAAACTTGCGCTAACAAAGGTCACTAGCGATAACGCATCTAGCTATCGATAGGAAAATGCTCATTGTGATAACTTAAACTGATAAGATGATACATTGAGCTAATGGACTAAGCTTGCAATAACACTTGCCATGCATTGCATGAATACTTGTTTAGCTAACAGCTCAAGTGCAGAAATGATACTATACAGTTAGCGATAGCAAAGCATGCTAGCACTACTGAAAAAGCTGCTATGCAAGTACAGTTGGTACAGGTGCTCAGAACGCTCAGTCTACATCTCTCTTAGGTCACCCTACGCAAGAGCAGTTGAAGCTATAGCAGAAAGTTAACCTCGATGAAGAAACTGCATTAAATGCCAACGGCTTTGAGCTCTCAATGACCATATTCAAACGGCCTCATGAAGATGAACGAAATGACAAATCTGAGAACAGATATAAATACAGAACTTGAGCATTTATGAAGAACTGACGAAAAACAAATAATATTCACGAACACATTCATTGCTCTCTGATCTGTATATTTATTGTTCAAATTGATTTCATTTGTACTTAAATGATTATCACAATCCGTTCATTAAGTGAACTTTATTATTGAAATCCTCTATTGTTTGAGGTTGTTCTAAAGCTTGGTGCTTTGAGAACATGGTAGCAACCTTACAGGTATAAGGGGGAGTGTTTAGAGGGATTCTAAAACTCTGTAAAGGTTGACAGGTGAACCTGTGTCGTAAAACCTGTGGTTAGTGGAACCTAACAAGGAGTTGAAGAACTGGACGTAGGCAATGTTGGCCGAACCAGTATAAAGATTGTGTTGCATTAAGTAGTTTTTATTATTTTGGAAGCACAATTCACCCCCTCTTGTGCGATTGCCATTCTCATTTGGTATCAGAGCAGGTCTTCTCTGTTTGATTCCAACGAATCTGAGAAGTAAAGATCATAATGGCGTCGCTTGAAAATATTCTACCTGAGGGAAGTTCTATTAACAAACCTCCTGGCTTTGATGGAAAACACTACACCTTCTGGAAACTTAAGATGAAAATCTACATCAAAGCAAATGGGTACAAACTATGAAAGATCATCGAAGAAGGAGATATCGTGCCCAAAGACACCTTGGGCATTCCAAAGGCTGAGGATGAATTTACAGATGAGGATATTGCTAATCTAGAGCTGAACAGCAAAGCAGTTCTCATGATCCAAAGTGCACTCAGTCAAACAGAGTTCTTCAGAGTGAGCCACTTGAACACTGCTAAAGAAATGTGGGAAGCTCTGCAGATTGCTCACGAGGGAACCACAGGAGTAAAGGATAGACGCGTTGAAATGCTAGTTGAAGAATTCCACAAGTTCGAAATGACTGAAGGAGAAAAGATAAGAGACCTGGAGATCAGATTCACGCATCTCATTAATAATCTTGCTGCTCTAGGAAGGAAGATTATAGAGAAAGAGCAAGTCAATAAGATTCTAAAAGTTCTAAAAGGAGATTGGCTCATGAAAGTCACTGCCATGCAAGAAATGCAAGGAGAATCAACTAAGTCTATCACAGCTCTGTTTGGCAGCCTTGCAGAATATGAGCCAACCCTGATAGCCCAAAGGGAAGCTCAAGGAAGTTCCAAAAAGAAGTCTCTTGCTCTTGCTGCATCTGAAAAAGACGAGGTTGATGATGATGATGAAGATGAAGATCTTGACGATGAGGACATAGCTCTTATGGCCAGAAAGTTTAAAAAGTTTTTTTAGAAGAAGAGGAAGATTCCAGAGAAGTGGTTCTAACTTCAAGGACTCTCAGAAGGACAAAGCTCCTGTGTGCTTTGAATGCAAGAAGCCTGGTCACTTCAAGGCTGAGTGTCCAAGTCTTCAAAGATTAAAGGAAAAGGAGAAAAAGAAGAAGACTTTTGGAAAGCAGAAAGCTTATGTGTCATCCATCTGGGATGATAGTTCTGATGAAGAGGGTAACGATAGCGAAGAAACCTCTACCTAGTTGCTCGAGAAGAGCAAAGTGACTCTGAGGTATCTGATTCTGAACCTTCTCATTCTGAACTTCAAAGCTTGTATGATGAAATGCACATTGAATTAATGAGACTTGCTAAAGAAGTTGTCAGGTTAAGAAAAGAAAACAAGGAACTTAAGAAAAATTCTTCTTCACAAAAAGTTTCCTCCTCACTATCGATAGATGATGAGCTATCGCAAGCTCCCAGAAATGAACCCTCAATAGCTAAGCCTCTATCGATAGCAACTCCTTCAAGTTCTGAAAATTGTTCTAATTGTGAAAAATTGTTGAAGGAAAAGGAAAAGCTTTCAAGTGTTTTATAAAAATTTACGAAAGGCTCAGAGACGTTAAACGTGATTCTAAACAACCAAAAGGTTTTTAGAGATAGAACTGGTATTGGTTATGAGCATAAGCAAAAATCTTCAAAGAAATGGGTTGAACCCAAGGTGAAGTCATATATGAAATATTTTAGAAAATCCTCTGAACATTCTTCACCATATAGTTTTTGCAATTATTGTAACAAGAAGGGCCATACACAGTCTACTTGCAATCACAGAAAATATGGAGTTGGTAGCTTTTATAAATGGGTTCGTAAAAGAACTCAAGTGCCAAGGGTTTTTACAAACTTAGAGCATAAGACTAACTTTAAAGGACTCAAGAAAGTTTGGGTACCTAAATCTGTATAGTTTGTGCAGGTGTGTCTTAAAGCATCCAACAAAGGAAAATGGTATATTGATAGTGGATGCTCGAGGCATATGACTGGTGACAAGAACAAAATCAACAATCTAGTGATAAAGGATGGAGCTAAAGTTAGTTTTGGTGGAAACCAAAGTGGAAAGATCATTGGAGTTGGTGAAGTTGGTCCAGTCAAGGATGTTTACCTAGTAGATGGTCTCTGCCACAATTTGCTGAGTGTTAGTCAAAGCACAGATCATGGCAACTGGGTAATTTTTTATTCTAATGAATGTCTTACTGTTGATAAAAATGATTTAGATATAAATAAGTCTAATCTCAAGTGTAAGATAAAAGCAAACAAAAATGGAAATTTATACACCTTGGATTTATGCCAACAACTTGAAGAAAAATGTTTTATTTCAAATGATGAAACCTGTTGGCTATGGCATAAGAGACTAGCTCATGTAAACTTTACTCAACTTGATAAGCTAGTCAAAAGAGATCTAGTCATAGGTATTCCTAGCTTTAGGACTAAACATGATTTAATCTGTGGATCCTGTCAAAGGGGTAAACAAACAAAGTCCTCTTTTAAAATTAAGAAGGCAGTCTCCACAAGCAGGCCATTGGAACTAATCCATATGGATTTAGTTGGGCCAGTAAGAGTAAAAAGTCTAGGTGGAAGTTTATACACTCTTGTAGTCGTGGATGACTATTTAAGATTTACTTGGACTATGTTTCTTTCCTCTAAATATGAAACTTTTGATGCCTTTTGTGTGCTTTCTAAGAAATTGCAGAATGAAAAAGGCACAAAGATTGTAGCAATCAGAACTGATCATGGAGGAGAATTTGAGAACAAAGAGTTCATCGAGCTGTGTGATGAAAATGGGGTTGAACACAACTTCTCTGCCCCTCGTACTCCTCAACAAAATGGTGTTGTAGAGAGAAAGAACAGAGTGCTCACAGAAATGGCTAGAAGCATGCTGAACGAGAAACAAGTGCCTCAAATATTTTGGGCAGATGCAATGAGCACAGCTTGCTACATCTCAAACAGAGCCTATATCAGAAAGGGGATGGAGAAGACTCCATATGAGCTCTACAAGGGAAGGAAGCCTAATATCAGTCACCTGAGAATTTTTGGATCAAAATGATACATTCACAACAACGGAAAGGTAAATTTAGGTAAATTCGATCCTAAATCTAACATAGGCATATTCATAGGATATTCAAATAGAAGTAAAACATATAGAGTCTATAATAAAAGAAATCAAACTGTTGAAGAGTCTATGCATATAGTATTTGATGAAACACCTCGAGAAAAACAACAATCTGTTGATGAGGATGAAGATTTCTCAAACTTTTTAAAACAGTCTCTATCGATAGCACCTCAGCCATCGATAGCAAATCCTGAAAACGATACTGAAAATGACTAGGATGAAACTAAAGATGATCTAGATGAAGCTAATGAGCCTCAATCCTCCAGAAGACATCTTAAGAATCATCCTCCTGAACAGATTATTGGAGAAATCTCAAAAGGGGTTAGAACCAGAAAGCAACTACAAAATGAAATAGAATTCTCTTGCTTTCTTTCTCAAATTGAACCAACTTGTGTTGATGAAGCTCTTGCTGAATGTGACTAGATAGTTGCAATGTAGGAAGAACTTAATCAATTCAAAAGAAATCAAGTTTGGGATTTAGTACCTAGACCAAGAAATCACCCTATTATTGGTACTAAATGGGTTTTCAAAAACAAACTTGATGAAGTTGGACAAATTGTCAAAAATAAAGCAAGATTTATTGCCAAAGGATATAACCAAGAAGAAGGCATTGATTATGAAGAAACTTTTGCTCCAGTTGCAAGACTTGAAGCAATAAGAATTCTTCTAGCCTTTGCATCCATAAAAAATATTAAACTTTATCAAATGGATGATAAGAGTGCTTTTCTTAATGGATATATTAAAGAAGAGGTATATGTAGAGCAACCTCCTGGTTTTGAAGAAAAGTCTAAGCCTGACCATGTTTTCAAACTTAAAAAGGCTCTTTATGGTCTCAAACAAGCACCTAGAGCTTGGTATGAGAGACTTAGTACTTTTCTGCTTGATAAAGGATTTTCTAGAGGAAAATCAGATACTACCCTGTTTATCATGCATAAAAATAATCACATGCTTGTAGTTCAAATTTATGCTGATGACATTATTTTTGGTGCAACTAATGAAAAGCTCTGTGAAGATTTTGCTAAGATAATGCAGGGAGAGTTTGAAATGTCTATGATGGGAGAATTAACATTCTTCCTAGGCCTGCAGATAAAGCAAAAGAAGGATGGCATCTTCATCTCCCAAACCAAATATTGTAAAGAAATTCTCAACAAATTTGGGATGGATCTTTCCAAAGAAGATGACACTCCCATGAGTGCCTCTGCCAAGTTAGATGCTGATGCTCAGGGCAAAGTAGTGAATCAATCACATTATAGAGCAATTATTGGTTCTTTACTTTACTTAACTGCTAGTAGGCCTGACATTCAATTTAGTGTAGGCATGTGTGCTAGATATCAAGCAAATCCTAAAGAATCTCATTTATCAAATATAAAAAGGATTTTGCGTTATTTACAAGGGACTCAAGAGCTTGGGCTATGGTACCCCAAGGGAACTCAAGAGTACCTTCTTGCTTATACTGACTTTGACCATGCAGGTTATAAGACAGATAGAAAAAGTACAAGTGGTCAATGTCAATTCCTTGGTGGCTGTTTAGTCTCTTGGGCAAGCAAGAAGCAAAACTGTGTCTCTCTTTCATCCACAGAGGCTGAATATATTGCAGCAGCAAGTTGTTGTACTCAAGTCTTATGGCTTAAGCACCAACTAAGAGATCTGGGTTTGGAATTCCCAGAAGTACCCCTTCTCTGTGACAACACCAGCACAATAAGCTTGGCCAAAAATCTAGTCCATCACTCTAGAACCAAGCATATTGATGTGAGACATCACTTCTTGAAAGATCATATTCAGAAGAAGGATGTCAAGGTGGAGTTTATATCAACTCATTTACAACTTGCTGATATATTCACCAAGCCTCTTGAGCCAGATCAATTCATCTATATCAGAAGAGAGCTGGGAATGGTAAATCCAAATGAGTTGTGAATATTGTTTTTAACTTAATTCTTGTTTTATTTTCATGATATTCAGTTGAAATATCGCTAACTTAGGCATCGGAGTGCCAAATCCTAAGTTTTTGCAGGACTGACCCATCGATAGTGAGTTCCACTATCGCTAGTCATTTGCAGAACAAAAGCCTAAGTCTGAGTCAAGATTGCCATCGCTAGCTAAAATGCATTATCGATAGCAAAGTCAGCTACCGATAGACAAAACTTGGAAGGAGTAAGTGATAAGTCTAAGTCACTTGTTCAGCGTGGGATCATGCCTGCTAGCGATAACAGCTCTTACTGGCGATAGCAAGTCACTTAAAAAGTTCAGAATGCGAAGCGTTTAAGCGAGTGTTCGTCACTGATGGTAATTTCTGAAACTTATAAAATTAGGTCATTTGCATTTGCATTCATTATACATTCATTCTCTTCTAATCTAAACACTGTCTGAGCATTCTCTGAGCATTTTCGAATACATTTTTGCATCCCTAAAACCCTAAACTAGACATGGCCAGAACCAAAGTACCCAATGTTTCGAAGATCTCTAGCGATAACCAATCTCCCAAATCAGCTAGTAAAAGGTTTCGGCCTCAGAAGAGTGTCTCATTTTCCAAAGAAATTGCTGAACCTAACCCCCAACGTCAAAGAAAAACCAATGTTGACATACCCTACCTATCAGCTCTTCTCGCAACCCCAAAGAAACTCTTCGCAGAAAAGGGAACCCTAGATAGGGCTGCTATCTGGGTAGATTTGAAATATTTCAAGGAACAGGGTTTTGACTTAGACGCTTGGTTGCTGCCATACCAGAACTGGGTGAGTGTGAAGAATGATTACAACGAAGAAGTTCTGAGATCCTTCTACTCAAGCCTGAAAGCTATCCCAGTTTACAAGAAAGGTCTTCTAAGGGATGTATCTTTTGAAGCAACTGTCAGAGGGAGAGGTTTTGTATTTGGATGGTCTGCTATCAACAGCATTTTGGGGATCCATGGGGCAGATTACAACAAGTGGTACTTGACTGAGCAATATACAGACGCAGAACTGGCTGAAATATATAAGACTTCATCCAATAAGCCAGCCAGCATGCCAGTGCTCAATCAGATTCTTCACTATGTCTACACAAGAATCATGACTCACAAGTCAGGAAACTTCAGTAGTTTTGCCAAAATTGATAACCCCTGGCTTGCAAATCTCATTCAGAAGATTCCTCTAAATCCTGGCCAGATTATATGTATGGAGTTGCACAGATTCCTCTTTGATAAGTCTGCCAAAGCTCCTCTTCCCTATCCCCAGTTTATGTCTCTTATCCTTGAATTTTCAAAGATCAAATCTCTAGAGGCTGGTGAGAATAAGAAGTGTAAACAGGTCACAACCTCTACATTGAAGAAAATGGGGATTCCGGTCACTACTAGTAGGAGCATCACTGCTTCTCACTCTCAAGCCTCTCAAGCTCCATCTTCCTCAACTCTCGTCCTGTCTCTGTTGAAGAACAGGTTCAATCTCAGAGAGCTCCTCCTCCTACTCCTATTTCATCAAAGCAAATTTTTACCAAGGAAGCAGTGGAGGAAATAATCTTCAAACTCACCGTAGAATTCAATTTTGCTTTAGAGGCACAGAAAGCTAAATTGCTGAAGCCTATCAGAGAACTTCAGGCTCAAGTGAGAAATCTGGAAGAATATCTCTGTCTTGCCCCTGCAAATGTCATGAACAAGGGCGTCTTCTCTGAGCAACAAGGTACATCATCATCACCACTACATTCCCCTATTCTTCACTCTCCCATACACTCTCCAAATCCCTCTTCTACTCCTTCTCACCATAGCCAACCACCTTCTCCTATCCACACACTACTACAAAAAGACCATTTATTGTCCCTAATTCACGTCAGTAATTTATAAAACTGACATTGAAAAAAAGCTCGGTGGCATTTTTGTAATTAAATTTCAGGTTGAGGAAGAAACCATGTCACAATAATAGGAGAAATGTGACGTGGTTTAAAGTTGTGAGAAACCACGTCACATATATTTAATATGTGACGTGGTTTGCTTCAAAATAATTTTTTTATTTTTTTTAAAAAGAAACCACGTCATATATTTTTAATATGTGACGTGGTTTCTTCAAAATAAATTTTTTATTTTTTTTAAAGAAACCACGTCACATATAGAAAATATGTGACGTGGTTTCTTCGAAAAGACGTCACATATTAACATATGTGACGTCGTTTTGGATAAACCACGTCACATTTTTTCTATATATGACGTGGTTTCTTCAAAAAAAAATATAAAAACCTGATTTAAATCCCAATCCCATCGTCTTCATCGTTATCAACCCAAATTTCATTGTTGCCGCGCGTTCAGCTCCCCAGAAAAATTTGAACTCCACACCCCCAGCTCTCTCCTCTCTCCTTCACCCCCCAGCTCTCTCCTCTCTCCTTCACCCCTCAGCTCGTCCTTCAGGTCTCTAGCTCCCTTAGCTCGTCCCTCACAGGTGCGAGATCTAACTGCCTTTTTTTTGGTCTCTTACACAGAATTTGCATAATGGGCCTTATTCTTGGATCTTGCCCAGAATTAATGCGTGGTTATTGATCTTTTTTTGTTTGGAATTCCATTTTTTTGCCATCGTTTGGGATTATTGCATTCTTGTTCTTTTAGTTTGTAATTAAACATTTTTTTTGCCAGCGTTTAGGATTATCATATCCTTCATACTTTGTACAATTACTTATCAATTTATCCATAGTGAGTATTTAATTTACTAATTGTAGAGCAATGTTTAATTTCCATCAAATGAGGGTGAAATTATAGGTTTTGTAATTATTGGTTGGTGTTGAATTAGTAATGGTATGTTTTTGTAGAGATGATTGATCATTGTACAAAATACTAAATTGTGTAAAAATAATGGTTTGTGTAGTAGTAAGCAACACAAGTATAGATGTTTAGTATGATTTGATTAGTTATATTAGCTTGGTATTGCTATGTGTTGTCTGTTTTCTGAGATTAGCTTGGCTGATTGCTATCTGTTTTCTGAGACAGCAGATGGGAAAAAGAAAATGGGACCAAAAGCAAATAGTAAAAAAAATTAAAAAAAAGCAATTCACGTCACATGTTTAGAAAACATGTGACATGAATTATATTGGGAAGAAACCACGTCACTTATTAGCAAAATAAGTGACGTGGTTTCTCCACAAACCACGTCACTTATTTGGCTAATAAGTGACATGGTTTATTCCCAGGATAATTCACGTCACATGTTTTCTAAACATGTGACGTGAATTCTCAGATATTTAAAAAAAAAGATTCAGCTACTTATCTACGTCTCTTGTTTCATAACTTGTGACGTGGAAAATCAGAATTTCCACGTCACATATCTTATGTGACGTAAAATATCCATTTTTTCTAAGTCACTACTTTTAACGTCACATAAAAAAGTGACATTAAAACCCCTAAATAACAGACATGGAAACTCCTTTTTGTAGTAGTGACATTTCCCATTCTCCACAAAACACCCAAGTCCAGACCTCCCCAGAAAAGTCTATCGATACCTCTAGCCCTATCGCTAGCCCCCACTCTCCACCCAGAGTCCCAACACCCCCAGCATCCCCTTCTAGTTTTTCTCTTCATCTCTCTCATCATCCATCTCCTCCCACCTTCACACATCCTAGCGATAGCCACCATTCCCAAGCCCACACACTTGCATCACCCCTTAGCGCTAGCCAACAAACACAAGCTTCACTCTCCTTACATACCAAAGTCCCAACGCCACCAACCACCCCTATCGCTAGCCTCTTCCTTAGAGATAGCACCTACCCTACCAGAAACACATGGAGAAAAACATGGAGCAAACTCTAAAGGATCCCATGATAGCAGAAGAAGCTGAGAAAGCAATCATAAAAATTGCACGATGCTACATGGAATCAGAGGAACACATAACCCCTCCTCCTCAAGAAAAGGCTCAAGCTCCTCCAGAAAAGAGAAAGAGGAAAGCTACAGCTAAAAGCCTGAAAGGGAAAAGGACCAAGAGAAAAGCAAGGAAAGATATATCCTTCAAGGTCACTCCCAAAGCTCCCTCAGAAGCCACTTCAGCTAGAGTTCCAAGGATAAAAATGACAGCTCCAAAGCCAAAGGCCAAAGCATCTGAAAAGCTTTCTCTTCCTCCAGAATTGTCAAAAGAAGACAAGAAAGTCATAGCTGAGATCTTAAGGCAAGACAAGAAAGAAGCAGCTAAAGCTAAGAGGGCAGCTGCTAGGGCAGACAAGAAAGCAATTGCAGCACTCTTAAAGCAAGATAAGGAGGAAGCCAAAAGAAAAGAATTAGAAGATGACTTAGCAAAAGAAAAATCTGCTAAGGATGAGATGGCTGCATGGAAGGCTGCTTATGAAGAAAGAAAGGCTAAGTTGGCCGACTGGAAGGAGAAATATGACGAATAGAAAAAGGCTGAAGCAAGAAAGAAAAAGAAAGCTGAAAAGGTGCCAGAAAAGAAAGTAGCCACTTCTCGACCTTGCAGAATGTCAAAAGAAGAAAAGGAAAGGGCTGAAAGAGAGGCTGCAAACAAGAAAACCCTTGAAAAGGCTATGAGAAAGCAAAAAGAAGCCATTGAGAAGAAAGCTGCCTTTGAGGCAAGGAGGAGGGCAAGAATAGAGAGAGATGCAGAGACAGCTGCACAAAGGGAAGAAGAGAGGAGAAGAAAGGAAATTGCTCAGGGAAAGCGAGTATGGAAATACAAGAGAAGATTTCACAAATCCAAGGGTGGCTCTTCAAATATCTCCATCAGAGAACTGGTTCAGAAAACTGAAGAAGAAAGAGCCAAGAGAGGCCCCAAGAGCATTAACGAAGACATATTCTTCTACTCAGACTCTGAGCTATCTGACTACCCTGACGAAGAGTACTTTGCTACAACCTCTGGAGAGAAATTTAACAATGACTACACCCTAACCTTTAGAAATCTCTCTGAATACCTATCATACTTAGGAAGCCATGACATTTCTGATTTTAATTTTGATTTTGAAATTTCTTTTGAAAGGCCAACTTATGAATATGAACTTGAAGGCTCTGACTCTGATGAGTCAAAATAAAAATGTACATTTTTCATCTCAATTTCTGCTATGAACATATTTATATTATATGCTCTGTACATGCATTGATTTATGTTATGATATATGCTTATGCTCTGAACGTGCTTTAATGTATATGTTTTTACTTATGTTTTGTCATCATCAAAAAGAGGGAGAATGTTAGAATCTTAAGTTTTGATGAGGACAGACCCATAAATAACATAAGTAAAATAAGTGTAAGTTACCTTTGAATTGAACAAGTTAAATCTGATAGGTAACAGATTACTATCGCTAGAGCTAAAGACTAACGCTATTGAAAATCCCTATCGCTAATAGTCAAAGAGCCATAGCAAATGAAGACTTAGAAATAACAAAGATAATATCTATCGCTAAGTCCTTCACTATCGCTAAGAGGTATCCTATCGCTAGAAGTTCATTGAGAACATGGATAAATCAAAGGAAGAACAACTAGCAAGAAAATGAACTAAAGTCTTTGAACTAATTGAATCAGCTAGCGATATCATAAGTTGCTATCGATAACATGATTAGCTATCGATATCTAAATACTTGAGGAAATAACAAGTTACTCAGATAGCTAAACAAACTTGCGCTAACAAAGGTCACTAGCGATAACGCATCTAGCTATCGATAGGAAAATGCTCATTGTGATAACTTAAACTGATAAGATGATACATTGAGCTAATGGACTAAGCTTGCAATAACACTTGCCATGCATTGCATGAATACTTGTTTAGCTAACAGCTCAAATGCAGAAATGATACTATGCAGTTAGCGATAGCAAAGCATGCTAGCACTACTGAAAAAGCTGCTATGCAAGTACAGTTGGTACAGGTGCTCAGAACGCTCAGTCTACATCTCTCTTAGGTCACCCTACGCAAGAGCAGTTGAAGCTATAGCAGAAAGTTAACCTCGATGAAGAAACTGCATTAAATGCCAACGGCTTTGAACTCTCAACGACCATATTCAAACGGCCTCATGAAGATGAATGCAATGACAAATCTGAGAACAGATATAAATACAGAACTTGAGCATTTATGAAGAACTGACGAAAAACAAATAATATTCACGAACACATTCATTGCTCTCTGATCTGTATATTTATTGTTCATATTGATTTCATTTGTACTTAAGTGATTATCACAATCCGTTCATTAAGTGAACTTTATTATTGAAATCCTCTATTGTTTGAGGTTGTTCTAAAGCTTGGTGCTTTGAGAACAGGGTAGCAACCTTACAGGTAGTAAGGGGGAGTGTTTAGAGGGATTCTAAAACTCTGTAAAGGTTGACAGGTGAACCTGTGTCGTAAAAGCTGTGGTTAGTGGAACCCAACGAGGAGTTGGAGAACTGGACGTAGGCAGTGTTGGCCGAACCAGTATAAAGATTGTGTTGCATTAAGTAATTTTTATTATTTTGGAAGCACAATTCACCCCCTCTTGTGCGATTGCCATTCTCAAATTTATGAGGCCAGGTGTATTTTTAATAAGTTTTAAAGCTTATTTTCTTCATTAATTGATGAAAAATAGTTAGAAGATAAATTTAAATAAGAGGTTATTTAGAATCTTGAGGTATTATTTGATATTTAAAAAGTCTTATAAATAAATTTGGAAATTAAAGCATATCTAGAAAAAATTATTTTGAGACAAATTCAGGTCTATTTTAGTAAATGATGATGGTAAATAAAATTACTATTTTTGAGAAAAATAGAAAAGGAAAATGAAAATGACAATATCTGCCCCTAGCTAAAAATATCTCCTGTTAATAAGAGAGGGGCAAAATGGTAAAGTACCTAATTAAAATATCTCCTACATCCCTCAATTTATATACTCCCACGTATGCCCTCTCATTCCGTCTTTTCTCTCTCTTCCTCACTGTCTTTGTTCTTTCTCTCTCGCGTCGTCCTCTGTTCCTTCGACGATGGCAGTGACGACGGCTTGAACGGCTGCAACCGGCGGTGAGAGGGGGTGGAAAACGCTCAGGAAACTTGGGTTGCTCTTGGGTAAGGTCATTTCCTTCATTTTCCTCTCTTCTCCGGTCCAATTTTGAGCGAGTTTAGAGGGGGATCATTTCGGATTTTGGGCATTTTAAAAGGTATAAGTCAGTGAAAAGGAAGCTTATGTTCCGATTAATCACGTTTGGGAATGAATTTGAGTTAGAGAGTAGCATTCATAAGGTTTTTCCCAAATTTCTCCCTTTGGTTACTGTTCATGCGACGGGAATTTTGGGGATTTTCGGGTGTTCATTGTTTTGAAGCTTAATTACTCGCGAATATAAGTCAGTCTAAGGTTATGGAAGGGATTGTATGTGGCAGATTGGAGGAATTTTGGAACTTGTGATTGTTGTTCTTCTTCCCTGTTTTCTGCGAGTTCGACAGGCCAAGAGAGGGAAATTTTTGAATTAACATATGTACGAATTGGAAGGTAGAATGGGTGCTTTGGATGTGTGATTTGATGAACTTTAGAATTGTTAATTGTTGTTTTGCTCTCCCATGTTCCTGTTCTGTTGTCCGAATCCCAAGCTCATTTTGGGTGCCTGACTCTTGTTCTTTTCTTTGGTGTATGGACGCCCAAACACAAGGAAAAGATAATTGAATAAGTAAATCTGATTGTGTATGAATTCTTGTTTTTCTTATTGCTTTTTGTCTCTGTTCGGCCAGGGAGTGTAAAATGGCTATTAATGTGTTGTCTTGTTTTGGGAATGTGCACTGGAATTGCCTAGTTGATTTATGTCCATAAATATGTTTTGGTGATTGCTTTCCCAAATAGGTCTGATTAGAATGAATGATTTGTAGCTATTGCTCTGTTCTGAATTTTGGGGTCTATGTTGGTTAAGCATACTAGCTGAAATGATGATTTGAAAATAAGGATTGGGCAGTTACAGGTAGCTAGCTGTTAGGAAGGTGCATGTTAATCAATTCTGGCTGGATTTTTGATGGTCTGAAATAGGGGAGCTCTATTTTGTTTGTTGTTATTTAAGATTTAGTTGAAATATTGATGGTTTAGTATTGTTCTTGAGAGTCAGGAATATAATCGTTGTGGTAGCTGAAGTTTTAATATCTAAGTGCAGATTTTTTAGAATTAAGAATCTGATTTAAAACCAATCCTATAGTGTTTTGAAGGAATGAGATCTTAGAGACATTAAAGCCACCGTATGTAGGATTTCTTTAAAGTATTCTTTGATTCTATAAGTGCTCCAAATAGAGAAGTTAAATTGCTCTATGGGATTTGTTCACATCATGATTAAGAATTTAAGGTTAAGGATGAATCAAGTTTTGGTATTTGGATTAAGCAGAAATGAGTTTATAGCTAGTTAATGGGTAGTCAAGTCTAGATTAAATTGTAATAACCCTAAAGCTAGAGAAAAGGCTCAGATTTGTATTGTAGAACTGTGTGAATATGAAGAGCTTGAATTATTGAAATTAAAATGGAAAGAATAGTCACCTATTTAAGATTTCTATGTTGGGATTTTTATATGGTTGATGTATATGGCTGCGAGATATGTTTGAGGTATTGAATAAAACTGAAATTCGGATCTTAAGGAAAGATTGGTTCAAAAGTGATTATGGGGTTGTATTGTTGTCATGATGAATTGGAAGATTGAATGTTTTGGCTTTGGAAGGATAAGAAAGAAAAAGTTGGTTAAGGTCTATTGACTTCAGGATCATGGTTGTTTGAAACGTGTAGGAAATGTTTCTTCAAAGTTATTATTACTTTATTAAAAGAAATTCCAGCTCTGCTCTGTTCTAGATTGAATGATATTGTGGTTATAAGTTTGATAAGACAAAGTGGCAAACCATTGAAGAAGGAAGTGGGTTAAGTTGAAGTTAAAGGATGTAGGATATGATGTTCAAATCTTAAGCAATGAAGGGTTGAAATTCTTGTGGTATTCTTGTATACGTGTTAGCTTAATTATAGGAATTATTTTACTTCCACTTGTTAGAGGATTTAGTTAGCAATTGAGTATATTAAGGATTTGAGGTTTAAAGGAGGACATCATTGATAGAAATAATAGGTTTTAAGAAAGAAGTTAGGAAATTTAATTACCAATGGAGGAAAGATATTTGTTAAGGTTAGATTAGAATGTGATTGACTTTGGAGATTGAAATGAAACATGTTGGAGGTATTTGTTGACGGTCTTTGGACAAGGATAAGATGAAGAATCAATCGTTGTTTGATTTTATACATTGTTTAAGGTTAAGGATGAATTATTCGAAGCGTTAACTCTGGATTAGATAAAGTTAGTTTTTATATATACTCACGTTGAACTGAAAAGGGGGATTATATAACAAGCGAAATCAACAAAGAGGTATAATGAATTATGATAATTTCTGGATCTTATAAGTGTGACCAAGATTAGTAGATTACTGAATTGGGATTTTAGAAAATTAATTATTGGTGGGAGTAATATTAAGGTGAAGAAGAATTGGGAATATAAAAAATTAAATTCAGTGAAGTTTGATTGATGATCCTTTGATGGTGGAATGTGAAATAATTGTTGAGGTATTTTAGGAAAAGATTAAAATGGATGATTTTGAGGAACTTCGTATTAAAAAGAATATAATTGCATATGAATATGCTTATAACTTTAAATGTGACATTTGTTTGTTTAATAATTGTGTTAAAGGTGACTTAATTAGAAACCAAATCAAGAATGAGAAATAATTATTAAAGGATAAAGTAAATGGTTATTAATTTGTATGGTGATTGATGATTTGTAATCTTTTTGATGAATTACATTGTCGATTGACTGATTCTTGAGATTTTATAATAAATAAAAAGTAAGTATAGATAAATAGAGTGTATTTGCATTTATGAATGATCAAGGTCTTTAAAGAATGATATTTATAGGAACTATTGGTTAAACATTGAGAATAAGAAAATTTCATATGTGTAAATAAATAGGGGAAAATTACAATTTATCCAAATTAAGAGAAGGGGGTAGTATCAATTAAATTAGGATTCGAGAGAGACACATCGATTAGTTATAATTCAGAATCTAATTCGGATCAACATATGTACATAGGCTTGGATTGGTGAGTTGAGTTCTTCAAGATGATAGAGAGGAAAGGAGCTGGTACAGGAGTAAGGTCTAAAGAAATCAGGTAGCAGTTTATTTCATTACATTAATAATTGCATGTATTATTTTGTAAAATCTGTTGCAAGTTTACATTATGCATGAAGGAGGAATACCTTGTTAATTCCTGCATAGAAATTTATGGAGTACTCCAGGCTTAGGTGGTTTGCTACCCCTTTGCCAAAACAGTTAGTTATAGCTTTAAATGCTATAACGAGAAGTCCTGCAGGTAGAACCTCCACTAGTTAACGAATATCTTGTTATCAGTGGCTGGTAGAAAATATAGCGCATGAAGTATGTATAAGTGTATTAATTGCAAAGATTTATAAAATGTATACATGGCAATGCATGCATGAAATTTACAGTTAATGACATAAACTGCGTTGAACTGTTGTTTTACAGAGAAGCTGATAGATAGTGAGATGGTTGAGATAAGGCAGGAGTGCTGGAAGAAGATTAGATGAAGAATTTAAGATTATGTTATAAGAAGTAAGGTTATTTGTATATGATGTAAATTTTAAATTATCAAATTAATAGTAGAAAGCATAGAAAATAGAATTGTATAAATCGATAAAAAGGATTTAAATTTCCTAAGTACTACGAATTAAAAATAGATACCCTAAGAGGGTTAGTGTACTTTTAATTGTTTTATTAACCGCTTTATTTTATAAAGAATTTTAAGTTGTTCTCATTTGTCTGAAAAGCCCATTCCAACTAACAGAAAGTTAGTTGAATGTTTTAAAAGAAAAAGTTTTAAATTTTCCGTATTTTTGGGCTTCTGACATTGAAAAGTGGTTATAATTCAATTAAAAATTGCTATAATATAGTAGAAAATTCTAGGTGTTACACTCACCGTGGGGTGCCATGACGAGAAAAAAAATTCTTCGCCATGGGAATAGTTGTGGCATACAACGGTGAGGCTTCAATTCTTGCTGTTAGCTGTGGGCCTTGCCGTGAGGTGCCATGGCAAGGATGATCAAATTTTGATTTTTCACATTTTCTTACTTTGTTCTTCCAAGCTTTGGTTCTACAATGATAAATCCAAGCACATGTGAAGCATGTTAAGTCCAAAAATGATTAATACATGAGTTAATAGCCTAAAATGCTAAAATTAAGATCAATGCACACAAAACTCCATGCTCTTGAACCTTAAATGCTAAAGTGTCTAAACAACCATGTACTAACCTAGAACATGTGTTAATTCGTCATAATTAATGGTCCAAAAAAAAGTAATTATCAAGTGCAATCAATTACTCATTGGCAATATGCAATTCCTACATTCCCTTCCCTATTGGTCTATGGTGTTTTGTTTGCTTGTTGTCGTAACATAGTTTGATCCTTTGGTAGGGAGAATGTAAGGGCTATTTAGTACCCACCTAGAGGATGTAACGATACAAGTATGGATCAATGAGTCTCTTTAGAGACATGTTAAAGAAGATCAATAAGTATGCAGTGTAGAATTTGAGATAATTCATTATTAGAAGAAGGATTAAGCATGTTTTTCCTATATTAAATCTGTAATGTATGCGGTGTAGAATTTGAGAATATTCATTATTAGAAGAAGGATTAAGCATGTTTTTCCTATATTAAATATGTAATTTTTGTGTAGCATGAAGGGAATATGGATGTGTATGGCCCTCTACCTACATAAGGTAGAAGAGAACCAATTAAATAGTATAGGGTTGAAGTAGAGTTAAGTTGGAAAATGTTAGAGGTTATGTATGTAAATGGTGATTGATGAAGGAAGAATATGAGTGGTGTTGTGATGTGGAATGATGATAAGATGAGTACGGGGCTTCGCTCTAGGTGTACTGTGAATTGGGTATGCAAGTAGAATAGCCGTAAAGTCTCTTAAATTATAGTGATGTAAATTGTAACACCCCAAAATTTGGAAAATAAGGAATAAGAAGTTATTTAAAGTATTGATATATCATTTAAAAATTAAAAAGAATTATAAGTAAATTTATGAAGTCTGAGGTATTTTTAAGGATTATTAAGACTTATTTCCTCATGAATTGAAGAAATATAGTTGGATTTTTATTTTTAATCTGAGAATTTTATAGAAATTATATTGAGGTTTAAACAAATTTATACAGGAAGAAAATCTATAGTTTGATAGAAGGATGGATTTTGAGGAATTATTTTCAGAGTAGAAATTAAATTGAGAAGATGAATGGTTTGAAGGAGAGGGGCAAAATTGTCATTTAAACCCTCAGCCTGTTTAAACCTACCATGTCCTTCATTCTTACATCTCATATTCGTTCCTTGAGCCAGAGAAACAGAGTTGAGAGTGTGAGAAGGAGCAGTGACGGAGGGGTTCATCGGTGCTGAAGAACATGATCGGAGGTCCATTTTTTACATGCAAACTGATTTATCAGTCTAGGTAAGCTTCCTAAACCTCCTTTCATCTTCGGTTTCCTTGATTGGAGTCATTTTGGGTTGAGGGGTTTGATCCATGTTAGGATTTTGGGGAAAAAAACCGATTAAAATGAATACCAAGTAAATATTAAAGCTTTCTGAAGTAAATCGGTGTTGCATGTGATTCTTTAGCATTAATTTGGGGTTTTGGTTAGTGATTTAAATCTGGACCTTTGTGCTCTGTTTTGGTTCTTTGCAATCGGTTCTAAATCCTTCTCCTATCCTCTAGATTTCCTTTTGGCCGAGATTTATGAGGGTTGATTAAACAGAAATTTTTAATGAAAAAGGAAGGGGAAGGATTGGTGCTAGAATCTGATTGGTGCAGGGGAGAGTGCCGAAATGATGAGAGTATAAGATTAGGGAAAACCAACAAAAGTTAGATTTTAATGTTTGAAGATTTTGGTTGGACTACTGTGACAGTGAAACTAGTACCTATGAACAATGGGTTAGAGCTTGTATGTATTATAGGTGAATAACATCTTCATACGGTGCTATTTGGTTTTGAAAGCTAAGTAAACGGATTCAAATTTGAGATTCTCTTGTGCTAGGATAATAAACATAAACAAATTTAAATTAAGGCTGGTATAAGGGGATTATGAATATATGCTTATATCCTAAGGTAATGTTCTTGACGTAGAGTTCTTTGAGTTGCTGTAAAGAAAAAAGAAAGAATTAAGTGGTTTGAATACCGGTGAATTCCCAATATTCTAAGTATTGATACTAACCAGAATTTTATTTAAGGATTCTAGACATGTATGGGAGGTTAAAAATCTAGTTATAAATACTGATTGTAAAGTCCCCAAATGCCAAATAAATATTATAGGGTGTCGATAAGATTTTAAAGAGGCATTTACAAGTGAAATTTCTGTTTTAAGAGGTGAATGTATAATTTATTTTTGTTTTATAATTCCTCTATAAGGAGGTTCGACCACAAGTATAGGTAAAAGGCTATCGACTAGGATATCCAAGTTTATATTTAGTTATGTTTAGATGGTTATATTTCTGATTAGTAGTTATTATTTATTTAGCAATATAGATAAACTAATAGCAAAAGATCAAACATGACTACTTAATTGGTTTATAACCACTTGAGATTTTCAATGGTAGTTTGAAATAAATTCGATCTGTTAGATAAGCCTATAGCTTCATAGGAACGTTTTTATTTAAGTTTTGAATAGAAAAGTTTTAATTTATTTACATTTTTTGGCTTCTAAAATATATAAGTGGTTCTGAATCGATTAAACAAGCCTTAGTATATTATTATAACCGTAAGTGTTACATAAGTTGTTGGCTTAATGTATGGAGGACTAATGATATTATTGCTTGTAGATTGAAGTGGTATTTGATTATTATAAGAAAAGCCTAATTTCGGAGTTGATTATGAGAGGTTTGATTTTAAATCAATAGTTACAATAGAAAATGTTAAATTGAGAATGTGTTAAATTGTGATTGAGGTTTCTATACAGGTTAAGTCGCCACATGCTTGTTTCTTTTAAGAATAGATTCTATTTGTAATTCGAATGAATTGGATTTATTCTATAATATTGGTTGATTTTTTTGATGAAAGATGTAGCATAATAGAGGCATTTAGCCTTCCTTAAGAACATTGTTATTGGTATGTGTAATGGAATAATGAATTAAGACTTTGAGGAGTAAGATTCGAAGTTAAATGGACAAATGGAGGTTATCATTTTCTGAATGATGAGTTAGGTTATGCGTGTATAAATATGATGTATTTGGGGAGAATCGAGGAGCTAAGATTGTATTGGTGTCGTTTAAATATCACCAGAGTATGTGAATCCTACCATTGTCGAAGGGAGAATCCTAATTGTTAGAGGTTGTGTGTAATATTTATGATAATCAATGAGTTTGGTGGTGTTGTTATGTATATAAGTAAATTAAGTAACGATAGTGTAAATTGTCTTCTTAAGTGCCTAGTGTAATATCCCAAAAATCTAAAAAGCTTTAAAGTAGATAGCTAATGAAAATTATTAGGGCCTTAAGAGAATAGAGATATCTTGAGATTTTAGAAGGGGAATTATTAACAAATTAAGGGCCCAAAATATATAAGCTTGTGATTTAAGTAAATTATATGTTCCAAATTCTTAATTTCCATGCATTGCCACCTTAGCTTTGTAGTAAGATATGTTAAAAATTGTACTTGTGTGACAAGAATTTTGGTACATAATTTGCTTAAGAAGTCAAGAGAAAGATTAATTTAGAAGGAGAGTTTAGTTTAAAAAGAAAGAAAGAAATAATGAGGAGAAGAAATTATAGGTGGCAACCAATGATAATTTTGTAGGTGTAACACCTTACTCTAGGGATATTCTTTAGAGCCATTTGATTAAGTTTGAACTACTAATGCTATTTGGAAAACCAAAGATTGAAAAAAATCTAAAAACTTTTAATCAAATGTCTTACTTTGGCTTCTAAATTTGAAAATTCATAATTAATTGCTTATAAAATCAAAAATAATGGTTCAAAGCTCAAACTTTAACCCTTTCAATATTATTTATAATCATGATATAATCTTGGCTCAATTTGGTCCTATTATCACTGAAAAACCTTCTTATATTTTCCAGACTTATTAGAATTTCACAGGAAATTTTTTTTACTTCTAATTTGTAAAATTCATATATCCTAATCTACACGCGCAAAAATTATGCATGAATACTTGGGTTAAAGCTAAGAATGTGTACTATAAATCTAAAAAATATCACAGCCTAACTAAACTTATAACATGACGAACTATCTACCACAATTACATATGTTCACATGCACTCATAATTTTCTAAGTGTAGATATTGTTTTCTACTTGAAGTAGAGTTCAGGTTCTTGGTTTCTTTATAGGTATTTAAACTAATTAGGCTCTTAATGGAGTTTATACATACAAACCAGAATATGATAATTAAACTATAACTTCAAAAATATTCCAGTCCTCCTTTCCTTAGCTAGTGATCAGCCTGCTTCTCCTTTCCTTTAGAAGTGTACGGTCTTATGGTGGGACATAGAAAGAGGGGGTGAGATTTGGGAAAATCTCAGTAGTAATAATCACAATTAGTATATAATGTATGGTAAAATTTGTGCATACAAAAGAAGCCATTGAGAATAATATCTTACAAAACTGTAAACTATAACTGAAGCTATTTCACACATGATCATGGCAAAAATTAAGTAAGGCTATTACATATTCTCATACCTAACTACAGTATAAATGGCAAAAACATATATGCAACCAAATAAAATGTAGAAAATTTCATATTAAAGCTACCTCTAATTGAATCTCTTTCAACAACACTTCCTCTCTGATTTCCTTCCGGTAAAACTGATTGCAGATCGATTCCTAACATTAATAAGTACAAGTAAGGAGATTAATTTTTGGTGCATATGACCAATTTTTTCCTACATTATCATTTAAAAATTTGGCCATAAAAATTATACTTCCATTTCTAAATTCTTAGCCATAAATCAAAACTTCTTCTATTTATTACATGTTATAACTTGAGGCCTTTATTCTTGGTACGCATATGAACACTTTCTTCTCCCATTCAGAATTACTTCTATACAATTCAACGCTTAATGTAACTATATAATTGTATAAACTTGAAAATAGAGAGATAAGAATATACTTACCAAGAGTTTAAAGACAACTTTCTTCTATAACTTCTTCTAATCAGGCCTCTTTGATTCTCTATTTTTTTTCTTCCCCTTCCTCTCTCTTTTGTCTTTTCCCTTTCCTTTTTCTCTTTCTCTTTATTATTCTCTCTCTGCCTAAACAACCACTCGGCTCCCTCATCTCCTTTCCTTGCTCACCATCTTATTTATAGGCTCTTAGGTGTTTGGTGGCCAAGAATGCGCCAACTTGGAGAGGAAGGATTTCTTGCATGAGATGCTATGTGTCATTGCTATAGGATGAGTGGCATTATATGAAGCATCCAAAGGCCACGTCTAAAAGAAGCTTAGGTGGTCAGATAGCTTCTTCTTGAAGCCTAAAACTATCCCTCGTAGCAAGAAAAACCATGCGTCCGAGATACCCTTATAGATGAAGATTGGTTGGAAGTTTGCTAAATAAAAATTGTTTTTATTTGTAGCAAGGTGGCTGATCATTTTGGGACTATTTAACATGTCCTAGACATGCAAATTAAGCTCCTCTATGATCCCAATGATAAACTTCAAAATGAACTTGACTACATATAAATTTTTGGAACTTAGTGAGCAATTTGTCTTGGCATCTTATGGAAGAAGATAGTGAAACATTCTAGACATGTGTAGGTATTTTAAATTCTATTTAGGTGACTCATTTGAAGGTTAGAAGCATGTACACACTATGCAAAAAGGCTCTTGAAGAAGAATCCTACTAAATAAACATTGATTGCCACTTATAATTAATTACTTTTCCTCATTATTTCTTTCTTTCTTTTTAAATTAAACCCTCCTTCTAAATTAATTTTCTCTTGACTTCTTAAGAAATTATATACCAAAATTCTTGCCACACAAGCACCATTTTTAACATGTCTTACTATAAACCTAATGTGGCAATGCATGAAAAATTAGGGATTTGGTACATATAATTTACTTAAATCACAAGCTTATATAACTAATTTAGGTCCTTAATTTTATTAATAATTCCCCTTCTAAAATATCAAAATAACTCTATTTTCTTAAGGCCCTACTTATCTTTCTTAATCTTCATTAGCTAGTTACTTTAAAGCTTTTTAGATTTTTGGGATATTACAATTCTCCCCTGTAAAATAAATTTCGTACTCAAAATTTAGAACATATCGTATGACATAAAATCTGGATATTTTTGCTTCAAAAGGGTCAATATACACAGGGCTCAATTTCTTAGATTTTATTGAAGGCCCTATACCAGTGGTTGGTGATACCTTAAGAAATACATGATCTCCAACCTCAAACTCTAGCGGTCTTCTTTTATCTGCATAAACTTTTCTGTCTGCTTTGAGTCGATGATAGTCTCTTTCTTATAATCTTAATCTGTTCTATTGTTTGATCAACAAACTCTAGAATGTACAAGCTTTCCTCTTGAAGGTCAGTCCAGCAAAGTGGAGATGTAAATCTTCTTCTATATAATGCTTCATACGGAGCCATTTGAATGCTCGTATGATAACTGTTGTTAAATGCAAATTATGCGAGTGGAAGAAAATTATCCCAACTCTTCTTAAAGTCCAAAACACAGGGTCTTAGCATATCCTTAAGTGTTTGGATTGATCTTTCTATCTAACCATCAGTCTAGTGATGGTAAGCTGTGCTAAATTTCAACTGAGTGCCCATTGCATCTTGCAAAGATCTCCAAAATTTTGAAGTAAATCTGAGATCTCTGTCGGATATAATACTACTTTGCACACCATCAAGTCTGACTATTTCTTTTTTATAAACTTTGGCCAACTCTTCCAGAGTATAGTTAGCTCTTACTGCTATGAAATTGGCTGATTTGGTGAGTCTGTCCACAATCACCCATATGAAATTATGCTTAGCTACTATTGATGGTAAACCCATATCAAAATCCATCGTAATACTTTCTCATTTCCATCTTGGAATATAAGGATTCTTTAACAACCCTGAAGGTTTTTGATGTTCAACTTTTATTTTCTGGCATGTTAGATATCGAGCTACATACTTTGTTGCATCACTCTTCATTCTTGGCCACCAGAAATAAGACTTGAGATCATGATACATCTTGGTCATACCAGGATGAATAGTGTACTTACTCTTATGTGCCTTATCTAGGATCCTTTTTCTAAGTTCTGCATTCATTGGGACATAAACCTTCTTCTGAAACTTGACTAATCCATCTGGGGACAAATGGTACTCTTGTGTTTCTCTTCTTTGAATTTTGTATCTCAAAAGACTAGCTAATTGATCTTGTCTCTGAGCCTCATGAAACTCTTTACATAAATCCCTCTGAATTCGAATCGTAGTCAGATTCCCAAGTGTAATGGCAGATGTCAGGGTAAAGTCCCTGACACTCTTAATTAACTCTTGTTCTTTGATCATCATAGATGCTACTTGAGCTACCTTTTGACTTAAAGCATCAGCGACCACATTAGCTTTGTGTGGATGGTACTTGATTTCATAATCATAGTCTTTTAGCAATTCCGTCCATCGTCTCTGCCTCATATTCAACTCCTTTTGATCTTGCAAATACTTGAGGCTTTTGTGATCGCAATATAACTTTATTGTCGCTCCATAGAGATAATGTCTCCATATATTTAGAGCATACCACTCTACCCTGTTGCATTAGGATATATCCTAATCCATTCTTACTAGCATCACTGTAGATCAGATAGGTCTGCTTAGGATTAGGGATGATGAGAACTGGTGTGGATGTAAGCCTCACTTTTAACTCTTGAAAACTAGCCTCACACTTGTCATCCCACACGAACTGCTGGTTCTTTCTGGTGAGCTTAGTTAGTGGCAAGGCAATTTGAGAAAAGTTTGGAATAAACCTTTTGTACCAGCCAGCTAAACCCATAAAACTCTGAATCTCTGTAACTGTCTCAGGTTTCTTCCATCTCAGCACTATTTTACTAGGATCTACTGCAACCCCATCTAACGAGATGACATGGCTTAAGAATCTGACTTCTGATAGCCAGATTTCACATTTACTGAGTTTATCATATAGTTGCTTCTCTTTAAGGATTTTCAAAACTATTCTCAAATGTTTCTCTTGCCAAACTCTGTTTATTGAGTATATCAGGATATCATCAATGAAAAATACCATGAACTTGTCAAGATATTGCCTGGAAATTCTGTTCATATAATCCATGAAAATTACTGGTGCATTGGTTAACCCGAATGACATTACCAAAAACCCATAATGCCCATAATGAGTTTTGAATGCAGTCTTCAGGACATCTTCTTCCTTTACTTGCAACTGATGATATTCTGAACGCAAATCTATCTTAGAAAAGATACAGGAGCCTGCTAGCTGATCTAGTAAATCATCTATTCTTGGGAGTGGGTATTTGTTCTTTATCTTGTCTTTGTTCAATTCTCTATAATCGATATAGTCTAATACTCCCATCTTTCTTTTTTATGAACAACACTGGAGCACCCCATGGAGAAATACTAGGTCTTATGAATCATTTTTCTAATAGCTCATCTATTTGCTTCTTTAACTCTACCATCTTTTTTGGAGCCAATCTGTATGGGGTCTTAGAAACCGGTTTTGCTCTAGGTTTTACATCGATTGCAAACTCAATTTCCCTTTCTGGAGGCGACCCTCTGATTTCTTCAGGAAATACCTCTGGAAACTCATTAACTACATGAATATCCTCTGCTTTTAGTTCTACCGTTGCTTGGATAGAGAAGAATATCATATAGCCTTGACATCCATTTCTTAGATACTTCTTAGCTTGAGCTACTGATATGAATTCATAGTCACTTCTTCTCCTATGCTTCCCTTAGAAACTGGAAATACTGCTTGTTTTCACAATCAAGGAAAACATTATTTGCAGACAGCCAATTAAGGCATATAATTACATCTATATCTAAGAACGGCATGGATATAAGATTTATTACTGTGCTATGGTGCTCATACTAAATTATGTAATTTGAACAAGCATTGGCAGCAACTACTTGTACTCCAGTTAGTAGATACAACTATATGGCAACCTATCTTAATACAAGTTCAAGCGTCTAACACATTGATAATATATAAATGAATGATTGGCACCAGAATTAAGCATAGCTTGAACAAGACAGTTGTTTATTATAATGTTACCTCGAATCATCTCTGGAGATTTGCATGCCTCTTCATGGGACAAGTCAAAGACCCTTCCTTGGTTTTTGGGACGAGCCCCATCAACACTTTGGCAACAATCCTTGGCATAATGCCCTAGCTTCTCGGATTTGAAGCTGACATTCTGTCCTGCAAGGCATGGTTTATCACCATGATTCCTTCCACATTGAGGGCATTCACTAGTATTCCCTGGTGATTTTGGCCTCCTCTATGACTAGACTTTTTAAACTTTCTTTCAAAATCCTCCAGTCTTTTTTCCGCTGGAGGTTTCCTCGGCTATGGCTATCTTTGGCTTCTTTTAAGTTGTGAGCAAATTCTGATGGTACAAACTACAGTCAGTAATTCTACATGCCTCTACTGCAAGATTGAACTTTGTGAATTGTTTAGGAGCTAGTTTCTCACTTAGAATTGGCTTCAGTCCTCTTATCATCTTCCTGGTAGTCCACTCCTTATCATTTCTATACTTCAGATAGGTAGAGTAACGGGATAACCTGAGGAATTTGGCTAGAAAATCATCAAATGTCTCATTTTTGGCGTGCTTAAGCACTAGAAACTCAGCTTCTTTCTTATCTCTGACAGGTTGTGGAAAATACTTTTTTGTGAACGTCTCCAAAAACAATTCCGAGGTAAGTGTAGTGTTCTGGGCTTGCAATAACAACTCAGTAATTTTCCACCACCTATCAGCATCCTTCTTTGGCATATAAATTTTCATCTGAGCTTTTCTCTCTAAGGAACATTCCATAACTCGAAATATCTTCTCAACTCTCATAATCCAGTTCTCTTCTTCATGCACCTCAAATTTTCCTTCAAATGGTGGGGGATGATGCTTGCAGAACTGGGTAATCCAATATTGCATGCTTTCCTGCTCTGGCTGTGGTTGCTGTGGTATTGGCAGCTGAAATTGGCAGCCACCGACAGGGTTTCCACATATAGCTCTTTCCCTGTCTTGTCTTGCCTGAGTCTCTCTTATCTCATTTATCATTTGTTGTTGCTGATTTAATCTTTCTAAAATTTGTTGCATAGGATCAGGGGGATTAGTTCCAGCCCTCGGTCTACCCCTAGGTCTCGCCATATTAATTCTCTATATAGAACAATATATATAGATATTAGGAAAGAATCAATTACGGTAAATGATTAGCAACATACTACCTTTATTCATATCTTACACTGATGCAACAACAAACATTAAACAACAACAACAACAACACACAACAACAACACACAAGCACACAACTTTTGCATGAAAGTACATGCAATTATGCTTTCAACTGATAAATTTGGGTCCTTGGTTTACAATTAAAAACTTCTTCTAATGAACTCTCGAAGCTTGTTTATGCATAACCCAAGTCTCCTTTCTGATCGCATGATACGATTCTTTATAGGATTCCAAGTCTCATTATCTAGAAGGTAATAGAGGAGAGTATGAAGCCACCCAGTTTCTTCATACTTTTCAGCTCGGTGCCATAAACTTTCAGAATGCAATGCTTCAACCTTATGAAGAAACTGCCCATAAAATCTTTTTGGCTCATATGCTAATGGATTGCATTCTGCTATGAAACCTCTAATAGTCTGTCCAAGTCTTGGGTGCTGTATAAATTGAAATTTCATAGCTGCATTGCTTTGGTTATCCGATGCTTTGTCACTACTATCCGTCTTTGCACGGACTTGGTATTGTGCATTTAGATTATTTGAGGTTATGGACTCTTCTCCCACCTCATCGGGCCAATTAAATTTTGCTGGGTTTATACGGCCTCTTTCCCTTAAAGGCGCTTGAACTCTAGCTGGGGAACTCGTGATGATTCACTAGTTATGGTTGTATCAATAGAAATATTAATGATACTATGGATGATAGATTCATCATCCATCTATGTTTGTTCATAATAAAACAAGGGAAGATATAATATCTGTATTCTAAAACTTAGACTTAGACTATTAGTACACGCGAACGGAGCATTCTAGCCTATTGCCTAAACCTCTGTTCTGATACCAAAATGTGACACCTTACTCTAGGGACATTCTTTAGAGCCATTTGATTAAGTTTGAACCACTAATACTATTTGGAAAACCCAAGATTTTCAAAAATCTAAAAACTTTTTCTCAAATTTCTTACTTGGGCTTCTAACTTTGAAAATTTATAATTAATTGCTTATAAACTCAAGAATAGTGGTTCAAATCTCAAACTTTAGCCCTTTAAATATTCTTTATAATCATGATATAATCTTGGCTTAATTTTGTCCAATTATCACTGAAAAACCTTATATTTTCCAAACTTATTAGAATTTCTCAAGAAATTTCTGTTTTTACGTCTAACTTGTAAAATTCATATCTCCTAACCAAAACGTCTAAAAATTATGCATGAGTACTTGATATAAATCTTAGCATGTGTACCATATATAGAAAGTATCACGGCCTAACCCAACTATTAAATTGACAAAATATCTATCACAACTAAATATGTTCACATGCACTCATAATTATCTAAGTTAGATGTTGTTTTCTACTTGAAGTAAAGTTCAAGTTCTTAATTTTTTTGTAGGTATTTAAGCTAACTAGGCTCCTTATGGAGTTTATACATACAGATTAAAATATGATAATTAAACTATAACTTCCAAAATATTCCAATCCTCCTTGCCTTAGTGATCTGTCAGCTTCTCCTTTCCTCTAGAAGTGCTCGGTCCTATGGGTGGGACATAGAAATAGGGGTTAAAGTTTGGGAAAATCTCAGTAGCAATAATCACAATTAGTATATAATACATGGTAAAAATTATGCATGCAAAACAAGCCAATGAGAATAATACCTTACAAAACTGTAAATTAACTGAAGCTATTTCACACATGACCATGTTAGAAACTAAGTAAGGATATTACATATTCTCATGTCTAACTGCAGTATAAATGGCAAAAACATATATACAACCAAACAAAATATACAAAATTTCATATTAGAGCTACCTCTAGTAGAGTCTCTTTCTATAGCACTTCCTCTCCTGTTTCCTTCAAGTAAAACTGATTGCAGATCAATTTCTAACATTAATGAGTACAACTATACCATTGTATAAACTTTATATACTAATAATCTTTATATCATTGCATAAATGGTAAGAATTGATCAATGATCTACAATTAGTTTTAGCGGAAGGAAACAAGAGAGGAAGTACTGTAAAAAGAGACTCTATTAAGGGTAGCTCTAATATGCAATTTTGTATATTTTGTTTTGTTACATGTATGTTTTTGCCATTTATGCTTCAGTTAGGCATGAGAATATGTAATATCGTTAATTAGTTTTTGCCATAATCATGTGCGAAATAGCTTCAGTTACAATCTACAATTTACAGTTTTATAAGGTATTACTCTCATTGGCTTGTTTTGCATGCACATTTTTACCATGCATTATATACTAATAGTGATTATTGCTAGTGAGATTTCCCCAAATCTTACCCCCTCTTTCTATGTCTCACCCATAGGACCAAGCACTTCTAGATGAAAGAAGAAGCTGGCGGATCATTAATTAAGGCAAGGAGATAAAGGAGTAGTTTGAAGTTAAAGTTAATGATTCATTTTGGTTTTTATGTATAAACTCCATAAGGAGTCACAATAACTTAGAGTAGAAAACTATAACTACAACCAGATAATTATGAGTGCATGTGAATTTTTTTATTTGTGGTAGATATTTCGTTCGGTTATAGTTTGATTTAGATCGTGAGATTTTCCAGGATCATAGTACACCCCATAAGCTTTAAATCAAGTACACATACATATTTTTTGGACGTGTAGATTAAGAGATATGAATGTTACAAGTTAGACAAAAAAACAGTAATTTCCTGCGAAATTCTCCTATGCCTGAAAAATATAAGAAGGTTTTTCAGTGATAATTGAACTAAGATAATAGCAAGATTATGAATGATTTTTAATGAGCCAATGTAGGCTATAATGCTCTGCTTGCGTGTATTAATTGTCAAAGTTTTAGAATATAGATATTATATCTGCCCTTGTTTTATTATGAACAGGCATAGATGGATGATGAATCTAGCATCCATAGTATCATTAATATTTCTAATGATACAACCATAACTAGTGAATCACCAGAAGTCTCCCCACCTAGAGTTCAAGTGCCTTTAAGGAAAAGAGGCCGTAGAAACCCAACAAATTTTAATTGGCTTGATGAGGTGGGAGAAGAGTCCATAGCCTCAAATAATCTGGATGCACCATACCAAGTTCGTGCAAAGATGGATAATAGTAACAAAGCATCAGATAACCAACGCAATGTAGTTACGAAATTTCAATTAACACTGCACCCAAGACTTAGACAGACTATTAGAGGTTTCATAGCAGAATGCAGTCCATTAACAGATGAGCCAAAAAGATTTTATGGGTCGTTTCTTAATAAGGTTGAAGCATTGCATTCTGAAAGTTTATGGCACCGAGCTGAAAAGTATGAAGAAACTGAGTGGGTTCATACTCTCCTCTATTACCTTCTAGATAATGGGACTTGGAATCCTATAAAGAATCGTAACATGCAATCAGAAAGGAGACTTAGGTTATGCATAAACAAGATTCGAGAGTTCATAAGAAGAAGTTTTTAATTGCAAACCAAGGACCCAAATTTATCAGTTGTAAGCATAATTGCATGTACTTTCATGTAAAAGTTGTGCGTTTGTGTTGTTGTTATGTGTTGCAGCTGTTGTTGGTTAATGGTTGTTGTTGCATCAGTGTAAGAAATGAATAAAGGTAGAATGTTGCTAATCGTTTACCATAATTGATTCTTTCCTAATATCTCTATATATATATTGCTCTATATAGAGAATTAATATGACGAGACCTAGGTGTAGACCGACGGCTGGAGCTAATCCCCCTGATCCTATGCAACAAATTTTAGAAAGGTTAAACCAGCAACAACAAATGATAAACGAGATAAGAGAGACTCAGGCAAGACAAGACAGAGAAAGAGCTGTATGTGGAAACCCTGTCGGTGGCTGCCAATTTCAGCTGCCAGTACCATAGCAACCGCAGCCAGAGCAGGAAAGCATGCAATATTGGATTACCCAGTTCTGCAAGCATCATCCCCCACCATTTGAAGGAAAATTTGAGGTGCATGAAGAAGAGAACTGGATTATGAGAGTTGAGAAGATATTTCGAGTTATGGAATGTTCCTTAGAGAGAAAAGCTCAGATGAAAATTTATATGCCAGAGAAGGATGTTGATAGGTGGTGGAAAATTACTGAGTTGTTATTGCAAGCCCAGAACACTACACTTACCTCAGAATTGTTTTTGGAAACGTTCACAAAAAAGTATTTTCCACAACCTGTCAGAGATAAGAAAGAAGCTGAGTTTCTAGTGCTCAAGCACGCCAAAAATGAGACATTTGATGATTGTTTAGCCAAATTCCTCAGGTTGTCTCGTTACTCTACCTATCTGAATCTGAAGTATAGAAATGATGAGGAGTAGACTACTAGAAAGATGATAAGAGAACTGAAGCCAATTCTAAGAGAGAAACTAGCTTCTAAACAATTCAAAGAGTTCAATCTTATAGTAGAGGCATGTAGAATTACTGACAGTAGTTTGTACCATCAGAATCTGCTCACAACTCAAACGATGCCAAATTTAGCCATAGTCGAGGAATCCTCCAACAGGAATAAGACTGGATGATTTGGAAAGAAAAAGTTTAAAAAGTCTGGTCGTAGAGGAGGCCAAAACAATCAGGGAATACTAGAGAATGCCCTCAATGGGAAAGGAATCATTGTGACAAGCCATGCCTTGCAGGACAGAATATTTGCTTTAAATGCGGGAAGCCATGGCTTATGCCAAGGTATTAATTTTAGGGAAAATCACATTGAGGTCCCTCATAAGGCATTTAATCGCAACAAGGTCCCAAACAATCATCAAATTACATTGAAATCCCAAGGGACCTGGGTGTAATAAAATGGCTTGTCATTGTGAGTTGTCAATACCAGCCCATTGAGTTGTCATTGCACACAAGTGAGCTGGTATTGACAACTCAATGGGTTATCAATGAAAGAGGTGCATTGACAACTCAATGGGCTGGTATTGACAACTATTTTGTGTGCAGTGACAACTCAAAGGGCTGGTATTGACAACTCTTGAATTGAGTTGTCAATACCAACTTACTTGTATGCAGTGACAACTCATTGAGCTGATATTGACAACTCAATTTAATTACACCCAGGTCCCTTGGGACTTCAATGTAATTTGATGATTGTTTGGGACCTTTCTGTGGTTAAATGCCTTATGAGGGACCTTATTGTGATTTTCCCTAAATTTTATGGGTCCTTTTTCACATTCCCGTGGTTTTACATATATATTGCTAGCCGTTGACTACCTTTCTAAGTAGGTTAAAGCTATTCCTACTCAGAATGATGATGCTCCAATTGTGTCTAAATTTTTGAAAACTAACATTTTTAGTAGGTTTGGAGCTCCTAAGGCCCTAATCTATGATAGAGGTACCCACTTATGCATCAGCTTCTCAATAGCTTGCTTGCTAAATATGGGGTTGCCTAAGAGTCTCTAGTCCCTACCACCCGCAAACGAATGGGCAAGCCGATGTATCAAATCGTGAGGTAAAGAAGATACTTGAGAAGATTGTGAAGCCAAGTAGGACTAATTGGAGTCAGCGACTTGATGAGGCACTTTAGGCCTATCGCATTACATTCAAGACACCCATAATAATGTCTCCTTATCAGTTGGTGCATGGTAGGGGTTGCCACCTTCCGGTAGAGGTTGAGCATAAGTCCTATTGGGAGGTGACCTTGTGCAACACAGAGATGAATGCAACTGGCAATGAGAGAGCTCTTCACATCCAAGAGCTAGATGAGTTGCCGACTCAATGTCTATGAGAGCTCTAGAATTTACAAAGCTAAAACAAAACCGTTTCATGATTAAAATTTGGTGAATAAGAGATTTAAAGTTGGTGACCTAGTTCTCATGTACCAAGCCTATTATCGCCACGGTCATGGTAAGCTGAAATTAAACTGGTTTGGGCCGTATCGTGTGACAAAGGTAAACCCATATGGTATTGTAGACCTTTTGGATGAGGAGACTGGTAATACATTTCAAGCTAATGGTCATCTCCTAAAGATCTACCATGGTGCTGCAATAAAACCTCCTTGAGGCCAGGTTGTCTCTTTCCTTTACTCTTTTACTTTACATTGCATAATTAATTGGATGCTATTTTGATTGGATGTGGTGTGTGGTTTAAGTGTGGGGAAATGGGATTTACTAGTAGAATAGTAGTTTGTTTTATTTTGTTTTTGTTTTTGTTTTTGGTTCCCTATATTTTTGTTGATGATTGCCTACGCTTACAGGTGTCATTCCTCTTTGGTCTCAGATAGTGTGATATTTTTAAATATTGAGGATAATGTTTTGTATAAGTGTAGGGGGTAGATGTGTATTTTGAGTTTTCCTTGCATAATTTCCCATGACTTGTGGTTTTGGTGAACTCTGACTGTTTTTGGACTAATTTTTAAAATTTTTTGGCTTGAAGTTGTTCTTGACTTGTCTATTATGCACAAAAGGTCACATTTTTCATAGTGGATTTGTTAAGAGTGAATTCAAGTGCTTTTTAAAATTTCTTTGTGAAAACCTAGTTCATCTTACTTTTTGAAAATTTGTGCAAGAAGAGGCCCATATTAGGTTTTGTTATCTTAGACTTTGGATAGATTTGCAATGCTTTTGACCTTTGTTTTTCAATTTCCAAAAGTTGGATATGAGATATGTTTAGGGTATATATGGTGGAAATTGCTGTGTTAATTGATTGTTGAATGGTAATTTGTGAGCTTATCCTTACTGTGAGGTTATTTTTGGCCTAATGATTATTTAATTTGAGTGCATACTTGCTTTAATATGTTGACTTTTAGAACTTATCTCAATCCTTAGTTAAAACTGCTTTAGTCAAACATGATGAACATGATAGAGGCACTCATTCCATATACCCATATATCCATCTTTTTTACTTCCAATTGATGTCTTGCAAGAGTGGAGCATATTTATAAAATTGCATCCAGGTTTTAAATGATATATTGCACAACTCCACTGGCTTTCTAAACTTGACTTAGTAACCGGGGGCACTTCATCACCAATGTTGGCACTCGCGTCAAACGGTTAAGTCAACGAGAGTTATGAGTTGGACCAAAGGTCTCTTCTGCTTTGTTGGAGTAACTGAGTAACCGGCGTTGCATTACCCATGTGCAAAGTCGCGTCAAAAAGGAATCTACAACAGCTCGAGATATATATAAATAAAAAAGAGAAAAAAATAACATAATAACAATAATAAGGATGCTTGTAAGTGGGTTGGTGCTTACTCATGGATGACATCTTTCCATTACCATAATCCTAAGTCCTCTTGATTCTTTGTGTGTGTGCTAAACTAATGGATATTGAGAATTGTTGCAAGCATATGGTAAGTTGCATATTGAGCAAGTATAGAGTAAATAACCCATATGGTGAGGTTGTGTGAAATATTTATGAGTATGCTCACTTGTTGCTATTTGATTCTCAATTGCATTGATAGTTTTCTCTTTTATATGTCTTGCGCATGTCTTGTTCCAATTTGAGATTATTGATTATCTTAGGCATTTATCATTGCAAGTCTATGCTTTGTCCAGGAGTACAAAGGTCTAAATGTGGGGGAATGATTGTGCATGATTATTATATTATTTTAACCACCAATAATGGGAAATTAACATTCAATTTAGGAGAATCCAATGGGAATTAGGTAAAATTGCATGTATGCCCCATGCTTAAGGAATTAATTGCATTTTGATGGTAATTTGAGCATATTAGGCTTTTAACTCATGCATTTCAGGATCATGGACTCAAAATACCTCATATTTTCTTTAATTTCCCATTATAGGTGCAAAGGATGAGATCCTGATTGAAGAAAAGGTAAGAAAAACAAAGAGGAAGAAAAGTCACCTCGCCGTGTACCCCCACAGTGAGGCCTAAGGTGAGAGACAGAGAAGGAGCTAGAATTTGGGTGCCTCCCACGGTGAGGGAATGAATCTGAGTCTGATTAGGAAGCTGTTGTTTTCAAGTTATTTCCAAATTTTAAGTGATTGGTCCTCTTCCATTGTTTCCTAAAGAATGAATTCGACCTTATCAAGCAATTTAGAGCCAATTAGGAAGTTTTTTTGGGTTGCCTCTGTTGATTAATAAATATTTGCCTGAATTTCCTTTCTAAGAGCATTATTCACCATTATTCACTCTCATTCTTTCCATTCCCTACCTCTCAACCTCTCTGCACGAAATTCACTCTTCTATTCATCCATCTACACAAATTCTACTCCTTCCACATCAATTCAATGGCTTCCAACATCAAATTTCAATCGATCGTGTTTGAGAACATGAGCAGCTAAGCTTCTTGTGGGGATCTTGATGGAGGAAGACAACCAGAGCTTCAACGATTTTAATGGGGAGTTATTTAGTTTCTCTTGTCTAAGTCTAATTATGTGTTGCAATTCTTTATGCTTTGTTATATGTATTCATTCTTAGAACAAGATTGCTTGAATGTTTTAATTTTTTGTTCAATGGTCATGCATGTAATTAAGCGATGTTCTTTTATATGCATTAACCTAAGTGTTGATTTCATGATATTATGCAATAGATGTGTTTCATTTATATCTTCTTTGGATTTCTAGAATATGTTGAATGCATGTGCGATTGTATGTGTATTTAGACACTAGGTCCAACGTTAGATGGTTTGATCTACTTCTAACGAGAGTCTCTCTGCATGTTTATCATAATTCTTCACTACCGACTTGGGAATTAATGGTTATTTGATTAATTAGTTGAATTAATTATGTGCTACATTAGTTAATTAATTAGGTAATTGGACTATGAGCGATTGCCTTAGGTTTTATCATTAGAACTCAAATTAATGCTCCCATATCATTTAGAAAGCTACAAAGGTTGCCCAATTCATCAAGAGAAAATATTTAGTTTGGTTTTCCTCATTAAAATCACAAAAACCCCGAATTTTTATAGGTTTTGATGCATTTAGTTAGTTTAGATAGTTAGTTAATCGACTCCACGTGAGACGATCCGGGAGAGCACTACTTATGCAATCCTTGGTTTTTAATTATTTTGCATTTACATTCCAAGGCATTTAGGAAGGTGACAAATCAATGACGCTAGCAAGAATGGATTGGGATGTGTCTTAATACAGCATGGCAGAGTGATAATGTATGCCTCTAGAAAGTTGAAGTCTCATGAAGAAAATTATCCTATGCATGATCTTGAGCTAGTAGTGATAGTTTATGCTCTAAAGATATGGAGATATTATCTCTATGGAACGACCGAAGAGTTATATTACGATCACAAAAGCCTCAGGTATTTGTAAGATCAAAAGGAGTTGAATATGAGGCAGAGATGATGGATGGAATTGCTTAAAGACTATGATTATGAAATCAAGAACCATCCAGGCAAAGCTAATGTGGTCGTTGATGCTTTAAGTCAAGAGGTAGCTCAAGTAGCATCTATGATGATCAAAGAACAAGAGTTAATAGAGAGTGTTAATGACTTTACCCTAACATCTGCAATTACACTTGGGAATCTGACCACAATTCTGATTCAATGGGACTTATGTAAAGAGATTAATGAGGCTCAGAGACAAGATCAATTAGCTAGTCTTCTGAGAGACAAAATTCAAAGAAGAGAAACACAAGAGTACCAATTGTCCCTTGACAGATTGGTCATGTATCAGAAAAGATTTTATGTCCTAATGAATGCAAAACTTAGAAAAAGTATCCAAGATGAGGCACATAAGAGTAAGTACACTCTTCATCCTGGTATGACCAAAATGTACCATGATCTTAAGTCTCATTTCTAGAGGCTAGGAATGAAGAGTGATGTAATGAAGATTGTCGCCCGATGCCTTACATGCCCAAAAGTAAAAGTTGAACATCAGAAACCTTTTGGGTTGTTACAGAATCCTGACATTCCAAAAATGGAAATGGAAAAGTATTACGATGGATTTTGTTATGGGTTTACCATCAACAGTGGCTAAGCATAATGCTATATAGGTGATTGTGGACAAGCTAACCAAATTAGCTCATTTCATAGCAATTAAAGCTAGCTACACTTTGGAAGAGTTAGTCAAAGTATATATAAAGAAATAGTTAGACTTTATGGTGTGACAAGTAGTATTACATCTGACAGAGATCCAAAATTTACTTCAAAATTTTGGAGATCTTTACAAGATGCAATGGGCACTTAGTAGAAATTAGCACATAATACCATCCTTAGACTGATGGTTCGATAGAAATAACGATCCAACCACTTGAAGCTATGTTAAGAGCTTGTGTTTTGGATTTCAAGAAGAGTTGGAACAATTTTCTTCCACTCGTAGAAATTACATATAACAATACTTACCATACGAGCATTCAAATGGCTCTATATGAAGCATTGTACGGAAGAAGATGTATGTCTCCAGTTTGTTAGACTGAACTTCAAGAGAGAAGCTTGTATGGTCCATAGTTGGTTGATCAAACTGCAGAACAAATTAAGATTATAAGAAAAAGATTGTCAGTGGCTCAAAGCAGAAAGAAAAGTTATCCATATAAAAGAAGGAGACCACTAGAGTTTGAGGTCGGAGGCCATGTATTTTTTAAGATATCACTAAATACAGGTATAGGGCATTCAGTAAATTCAAATTTAGCCCTATGTATATTGGTCTTTTTGAGATTCTTACAAGAGTTGGAACAATGGCATATCAGATAGCGTTACCCCCGAATTTGAGCAAATTGCACAATGTCTTCCATGTCTCTCAATTAAAGAAGTATCAACCAGACCCAGAGCATGTTATTGAACATGATAAAGTTGATATAGAAGATGATACGATATATCAAGCACAGCCGGAAAGGATCATCAATAGATAGGAAAAGAGACTAAGAAATAAAAACATTTTATTTGTGAAGGTGGTCTGGAAAGGATTTTCACCTAGAGAAACAACTTGGGAGCTAGAGGAAGACATGAAGCAGAAATATCCAGATTTTATGTCTTAAGGTATGTTCTAAATTTCAAGGACGAAATTCATTTTACTGGGGGAGAATTGTAATATTCCAAAAATCTAAAAAAATTTAAAGTGGCTAGCTAATGAATATTAAGGAAAATAATTAGGGCCTTAAGAGAATAGAGTTATATAAGCTTGTGATTTAAGTAAATTATATGTTCCAAATTCCTAATTTCCCATGCATTGCCACCTTAGATGCCACTCATCTTGTAGCATTAACACATGGCATTGTAAGCAAGACAATCCTTGCCCACAAAGTTGCCATATTCTTGGCCACCAAGCACCCAAGAGCATAAATAGAAATGTAAGCAAGGAAGGGAGGTGAGGGATCTGAGTGGTCATGTGGGTAGAGAGAGAAAAAGTAAAGCGAAAAGAGAGAGGAAGAGGAAGAAAAGAAAATTAGAGAGGCAAGGAGGACTAGTCAAAAGGAGTCATAGTAGAAAGTTGTCTTTAAGCTCTTCTTATCTCCCTATTTTCAAGTTTATACAATTATATAGTTAGATTAAGAGTTGAATTGTAGAGAACTAATTCTAAATGTGGGAAGAAAGTGTTCATATGCTTACCAAGAATAAAGGCCTCAAGTTATAGCATGTAATAAATAGAAGTTGTTTTGATTTATGGCTAAGAATTTAGAAATGGAAGTATAATGTGTATGGCCGAATTTTTTAGTGATAATATAGGAAAAAGTTGGTCATATGCACCAAGAAGTAATCGCCTTGTTTGTACTTATTAATGTTAGGAATTGATCTGCAATCAGTTTTACCAGAAGGAAACCAGAGAGGAAGTGTTGTAGAAAGAGACTCTACTAGATGTAGCTCTAATATGCAATTTTTTATATTTTGTTTGGTTGCATATATGTTTTTGCCATTTATGCTTCAGTTAGGTATGAGAATATATAATATCCTTACTTAGTTTCTACCATGATCATGTGTGAAATAGCTTCAGTTACAGTCTACAGTTTACAGTTTTGTAAGGTATTATTCTCATTGGCTTGTTTTGCATGCACAGTTTTTACAATGCATTATATACTAATTGTGACTATTGCTACTAAGATTTTCCCAAATCTCATCCCCTCTTTCTATGTCCCACCTATAGGACCAAGCACTTCAAGAGGAAAGAAGAAGCTGGCGGATCATTAGCTATGGTAAGGAGATAAAGGAATATTTTGAAGTTGAAGTTAATGACTCATATTTTGGTCTTTCTTTATAAGCTTCATAAGGAGTCACAATAACTTCGAGCTCCGAGTAGAAAACTGTAACTACAACCATATAATTATGAATGCATGTGAATTTGTTTATTTGTGGTAGATATTTCATTGGGTTATAGTTGGATTTAGATCGTGATATTTTCCAGGATCATAGTACACATCCTAAGCTTTAAATCAAGTACTCATTATAATTGTTGGACGTGAAGATTAAGAGATATGAATTTTTCAAGATAGACGTAAAAACAATAATTTCCTGCGAAATTCTGTTAAGCCTGAAAAATATAAGAAGGTTTTTCTGTGATAATAGGTCCAAATTGAGCTAAGATCATATCAAGATTATGAATGATTTTTAAAGAGTTAAAGTTTGAGCTTTGAACTACCATTTTTGAGTTTACATGGAAATATATATGAATTTTCAAAGTTAAAAGCCTAAGTAAGACATTTGAGAAAAAGTTTAGTTTTTAACACCCTTGAGTTTTCTAAATAGCATTAGTGGTTCAAACTTAATCAAAGGGCTCTAAAGAATGTGCCTACTGTTACACCTAGGGCATAAGTGTATGGCATGGAGATGGTATGAGGGTTTATGTGAGGTTGTATCTTAGTGATTCTATGTGGGTAAAATACAATTGCGTCATTAAGATGATTGAAACTAATTTTCCGTAATAATCATAATTATGATGTGAGTGATTAAGGATCAGCCTCAAATTGTGATAATTGCTAACTAAGGATGAATGGATTCGTAAGGAAACTTATGAGAAATTAAAAGGATGAGGCACTATTGTTAGGGCGACTAATCCTATATTATATTGTATTGGATAATGATTGATTTGAGGATAAATAATTGAAGTAGAATTATGAATATGTGAGATAGTAGTTAGTCTTCTAGGCAATTGTGAAATGCGACCTTCATTAAAGTTAACTTAATGACTTTACAAATTCCTTTTGGGAGTTATTTAATATCGGCACCAATTTGATATCATTAAAAATTCAAATTTCATAGGACTGGTTCCTTAACTTTTTATGAAGCTCAAATTTGGCCCTTAACTATTTTTCCCGAAATTTCAATGAAATTACCTTAGTTTTGGATAAAAGGGTAGTAATATTTTATTTAATATGTAATTTCCATTTCTAGGAAATGAAGCCAATTTTATAAATACACAATAACCTTAAAATATTTTTGCCTTATTTTTCCTCTATTATTTAGAGCCTTGTAGTATGGCCTATAACTTCCTCCAAATTACATTCATGCCCTGACTCAATTTTATCCTTAACAGTCTTCTCATTTGGGTCATTAACATGGTACTTGTCCCTTTTATATCCTTATTGCTCTCATCTAGGCATTGGGACTTTACTAGAGTCTCTCACAATATTTGCACTTTAATTCATAAAAACTTTCCATTTGCTATAAAATATTATGTAGTAGATGTCCATAACATCTCTCTCTTAGGATTCTCTTCCTATAGCCGTAGCTTGTAGGAGTTTCCTCTTATCATTATTGCCATTATATTCATCTTTATATCTTTGTAACCATAGTTATAGGTTTGAATGTGTTGAGGCTTATAAATAGAGGCCAAACACAAAGCATTTGTACCAAGAATTACAAGTGAATGAGAAATGCTCATTTCCTCCCTCTTCTATTTTCTTTGTCTCATTATCCCATATTCTCTCCATCTTTTTTCTTTTCTCTTATTTTATAACACCATTTATGATTTTGCATTGATAATCATTTAATATTTCAAGGACTCTTTTGCAACCCTTGCTTCATAGTGCGTGCTATCCTACTAAATTAGGCTTATTTCTTGAACTTATAGGCCCCAAATTTGAGATGTTAGACATGTTTGATAAACGTAGAATAGTGTGAATTAAGTAGAATGCTATTAGATTGAAAGGATAAGAAACAGACGAAAGAGTTGCAAAATAATGTTAAAAAGTCATTCAATTTCATCTAATATCTCATGAACAAAAAGGAAAGCTTCACGCCTTCACATACTGTACTCCCTCTTGATCTTAACCAAAGTAATAAGTAACGAAATAGTAAATTAAAAACAATGAAAATGTGAAAGAAAGGGCAAAAACCCTCACTATTAATGTGAATATTGTCTAAGTCTCTGGTCTGCTCCTATGTTTCAAAATGCTCAAGACTTTGCTTTAGCTTCAAAATGCTCAAGACCTTGCTTTGGCCTTGCAAGTCACAGGCCTTCACCAAAACCAACAACAAAATTTTATAAAAACTTGAAAAGAAATATACAATCTGGCATAAACCCTCTTCTCCTATTTTTAAAAGGGTTAAAAATGCAATTTTACCTTGGAAGTTTTGTCAAAGAAGCTATGGGTGTCCGGAAGTCTTCAAAAGGGCAATACTTCCCCGGAAGTATAAAAACAGGGCATTCTCCCCCCACCTCTTATATATCTAACGATCAACGTTTGGTTTACCAAACTTTGTAGACATGGCATGTCGTGTGGCATCTCTTAAATCTTCTTTTTCCACGTTAGAACGTTGGTGAAAAAAATAAAAAATAAAACCCCCCTCCTTCCTCCTATCCCCGACATTCATCCCCCCTCAAACATCTTCTCTCATTCTCAGCCAACCATGATCACAACCATGGAAGATTTGGATTGCCACGTTGGAAGACTATGACATTCATCTCCACTCTTAGCTTTCTCCCTTCTTGACTTTGTAACATCCTAAAAAATTAATTTAAGATTTAGTGATTTTTATTTAGGATTTTAATAATGAATTCAAGAAATTATGGCTATAATCGAGATTTCTAGGGGTTTAGTATTTTTCTTAGTTTAAGAAAGATAATTAATTATTAAATTTGAATTTGAGGATTTAAATGGAATTTGAGGGTTAATTTGGATTTGAGGGTTTAATTTGAATTCGATAATTTAATCTGAATTTGAGAATTTTATGGAGAGATTCATGGTGAAAAGAGAAATTTCTACGTGACTTAAGATTTATTGATAACAATTAACTTCACATAATAATAGTTTAAAAATAATTATAATATTATGTTGGTAATTTAAATGTGCAATCCTTGTTAGAATAATGAAATTTTGATGATAACTAAATATAACCTAGGCATAAAGAAAGGTTAGACATAGATCAGGAATAACTTAGAGACAATCTAATAGAAGAATCTAAGTATTGCCCAATCGATCAGAATCATATTACTATTTAAGAAGCTAAGGTATTAATCGATCATGGATAGATCAGAGATAGATTAAAAGTTTGAAACTTAGGTGCCTAATCAATTAGGCATCCTCTGTGATCGATCAGAGAACTAAAATGAACTCAGTAATCTAGTATGATCGAACAAAAGAAGTAGAAGTAACTTAGAGTGATCGATCATTGTAGACTAATCGATCAGCCCTTCCCTGTAATCAATCAAAAAGTCCAATGCATAATCTAAGCCTAATCTAAACCTATTCGATTAGTGAAGGATAATCGATTAGAGAATAATGAGTAATCGATCAGAATGATCATGTAATATGAATATAATCTAAGTATGATTGATTATAAAAGCCTAATCGATCAGGGACCCCTGTGATCGATCAGATGAGGCAATTTCTAATGCTATATTCAAGTGATGCAGGCTGTGATCAATGTGTGATAGATCAGATAACAATGGTAGTGATCGATTAGATAGCAATGATCGATGTGGCGGTAGGATTTAATTCAAACTGAATGGATAGCCTATTTTAAGCTTTCAAGAGCAGAAAAGTGTCCATGCCTACTTTGGGAAGTTATCGTTAGACACACAAATCTGCCATTAGATAATCATGTTCATACCCTAAACATTCATTTGGGCCAAATTCACCAAGGGTGGACTGGGCCCAGCCCTTGCCCATTTTCCTACATCTCCCACTCACACTTAGTGGATTTAACTTCTCACGGACTTCTCTTATTTCTCTTTCTTTGATCAAACTGAGTGCTCTGCCGTAACCACATAGGCATGATGTCTCATTAGCATCTGTACTAGTAATCCCGTTTATAGGATCAGCACAAGACTACCTTTCTTGTGTAGCTTGAATTATATTGTTGCCTCAGACATCCTAGATTTACCAAAATATATTTATACACTTCTCATGGAAAAGACTAATCCCTCTTGAGTTATTGTAAAAACTCATATTGCCTTTTTCATATGCTTAGTATCCACACTTATGATCGTAGGACATGCATTAAGGTAGCTAACATTGAAGTACATTTCCATGATAATGTCAAAGTTTAAGGATATCTTAGAAGGATAGAAACTTCTTAGGACTCACACAGCAATGAAGCAGGGATCCATTCATTTTCTTCCTATTTGCGGTAATCTAGCACATGTGGTATGAATCACATGCTATAATGTTACTATTATATTATAAGAGCATATGTCATTTTGAGTTTTTATCAATAACACTGTACAAATTTAAGTTCAGACACTCCTAGTATCCAAGCCCAAAATCTTTGTTCTTTACTCATCTTACGACGTCAAAGTTGAAGAATTTGTTGTCTGGCAACAGGCATTATAAAAGTGGGTATCCATGATACGATCCATGTTTGTATTTTATGTTTATAGATCTCATCTTGACATGATACACTTTTGTCAAGGTGACATGTTTTTGTGTTACTTCTTTACCATATTAGCATTCTTGCTACTTCAGTATTGAACACAAATGTCTCATCTTTGCACACTCCTCCTGAGTGTCAAAAGCAGTTGCTCGTGTGAGAGAGCCAACCTCGCTTGCCCGTACGACATACTAGACATTGTATACTCACACATACACATATAAAGCCTTAATGAAGTATCCATTACTTCATATCCTATGCTTGCCAAAGGACTTATCATGTTTCTCATGTATATCCTTGGCTACAGGCTCAATTTGGGGACTTTGCATAGGAACTTGTTGTTTAGCAACAACCTTATGTACTACAACATACACATATCCATCTTTGTATTTTACTCATGCTATGATACTTAGGGTATTTTATTTAGGCAAAGGCTTTGGTGTTTTCTCAATGCATTAACACTGGGTTTGAATTCTCATTTCAAATCCAAGATGTTCTTCTAGACACCTCGACCATATAGCCATATGTACTAGCACAGTAAGTGCTTTTAAATGCGCATAATCATTGTGCCCTTCAAGTATCTTTCAGCATTTTTGTGAAGTCACTGAGTGTCTCTCACAATGGTTAAATTAGTACTGAATACAAGTCCTACCACTAAAAGGAATATTTGATATTTTATACTGTGTATATTAAACTACCAACAATGTTTACATCGAAACCCTTTTCTATTTTACTTTAAAGCTGATTCAGTTTAAGGATATCTGTCAAGACTCAAACTTACTCTTGAAGTCACTAAGGTATTTATGGGATCACAATCATTTACCTTGGACTGCTCAAGAATTTCCATAATATAACTCTCTTGTGACAGAGAATGGAGTCTACTTGAGCTATATCTTTGGATCTCAACTCCAAAAATATACAAAGATTTACCCATGTTCTTAGGACCTTTCCTTAATAGGCACTATCAAAATCAAACTATTTTGGTCAATAGTATGTCATCCACTTAAAGGACTATATCACAAACTGCTTAGTTATGGTTTCTTCATCCAAATCACAACTCAAAATGTAAGTTTCACGTCTACTTGATGTAAATCTAAAAACAAATAGTCAGCTATTTCCAAAATGAGTATGATTTTAAGCACATAATATATGAGAAGATATTCTTATAATGTATACCTATATATACCCTTTTGTAGCCGAAAGAGTCTTGTATTGTTAATTAATCTAACAAACTTGTTCTTAATCTTGAGAATTCATTTGCTTACAAAATATCTCTCGCCTTTGTGGTGGATCAACTAACTCTCAGGCTTTATTTTTTTTCTCAAAGAACCTAGGTCCTTTAATATTACTTTCTTCCATTCCTTCTAAAAAGAACGTAAGGCCTCTTATACAAAACACTTTTAGGTCTCTTTAATGACCTTTCACAAGCTCCCAATCTCATAGGCAATTGAGAACTTTAGGCTCGTTCTGTATTGCCCTGTCAAAGTGTCTCATAAAGTGATACAGGGAAATACTATATGATGAGCTTCACCATTGTTTGAAAAACTCATCAATAACAAATATGGTTCCTTTCAATTCTTATCAAACACAAACCCATCTACATTTTCTTGTGAAAATGTGACAATAAGAAGCTCCCACTTACAACGACTATGAGATCGAGTAATTGACCTTTATGGCCTATGGGAACTCAAAATACTTGATTTGCTCTTTGACCATAATTCATATGGTTTGGAAGTGACCACTTAGGAGGGCACATGATTAAGTGTAAAGTTTGTTTCTCCCTTAAAGAGAAAACCATAATTGATCAATCAAAACCATACTTGATCAATCAAATATGTGTGTGTACTAATCCACCAAAGGTGGACTTGATAACACTCTCCCACTCACTTTTGGTAGGTTAGCGTGAAGCATTATATACATGACCATGTTTAACAGCATTTCACTATGCGTCTTAACAACTGCATCTGGTGACAGAGTGCAAGGATCATTTAACTAAATAAATATCCCTTTCTCTTCACGGAGCTCACTGAAACTGGTTTATTAGTGCGTAGAATTCTTAAATTCTATATACACTTAGCTTTCAACTTCATTCACTTATCTTTTAAAGCACTTTAGCTTCAAACTTGTGTGAAATGAAGTTATGATAATTACATTAATAATCATTAGCTAGGGTAATATAATCTTCGTGTCATGCCCTAACATTTATTAAACCATAAAAATCAGATAGAATAATTGCAATATTTTCTCTATCTCAGTTCTCTTACTGAAAAAACTTTTCTTATTGCTTTACCTACTATACACTTCCCTATTGGGTAATGAACATAGCATTCCTAAAAATGCCAATTCAATTTATATACCTATGTCCAGCATGACATTGTAATCAAGTCAACGCTTGAATTAAGAGTGGTAAAGCTGTTAAGTACGCAAAGATTACCAACAATGTCGAAAAACAAAGAAATCTCAAGGAAGACTGAAACACAAATAGTTTATTTCGTCATGAAGGTCAAGATAGTTCACTTAGAAACCATAAGACTGTTGCATGAAACATATCATGGAGAATTAAGGTTGTTTTTCAATGAAAAAATGAACTTGTGGGCTTCAAGGCCTTTCATCTCAATTCTCACGTCATTAGCAATTTAAAGCCTTTTGGTTGAATTTAATAAACTGACAACATTTAATAAAGGATCTTTGATCCTTATTCTTTTAGTCTATGGAGCTTGAGTCTTTTACTGCTCAGTATTGATAGAAAAGAAAATTCATCTGAAAAATGGTTTATTATCTAGTAGAAAAATCATTTGACCTTACTTAGGTCATTCCTCTATTTAAAGAGTTTATTACTCTTGTGATGTCAGTGTAGTCCTTATATTCCATTTTGTAAAACATCTTACTCTTGTCTCATTTGGGTTTAGGGTGTAGAGAACGTGTTTCCTCTGTGTGTAAGCTAGCCCAAGGAGGTTGCAAACCTTTAGACATCCATATTCAAGCTCCAAGAATTTTGATACATCATTGAAAAGTAACAAAGTTTTCACTTTACTTTAACCTGACTTTCATGTGCTCCCAACTGGAAAGGAGTGTCCTTATGAACAATTTTGACTCATTGTTCAATTGAAAATATACAATCGACTTCCTTCAATCTCATTGTCTTGTTGGTTATCTTACTTAGAATAGAGCCGTTGAAGAATAGAGCCATTTCGGAGACGTAATTTCTGAATCTTGAATGACAGTGAAAGTTTTTAATCAACCAGTCACATTGTCCTGTAAAACCGTTGGTTAAGTTGTTACAATATACAACTATTTGATCCAAACGTTTAATTGGTTTAGAACTAATTATTTAATAGTATAAAATGGCTCTCAACTCATACCTAAACCAAATAGTCCTAACCAAAATATTATGGGATAATCGTATCCGGTTTTCTTCAAATATCAGTTTGATTCTGTTTGTGAAAGTTTTAGTTTTGTTATGAAAATATAAAAAAAAATGCAAGAGGATCAGAGAAGGGAGACAGAGCAGTTAAGAGAGCATAGGAGGAGAAATTGGGAGTAATTCTCATTCACTTTCAAATTTATAATCACTTGACACTTGCCCACTATAATTTATAGGTCGCAAGTCTTTAAATTTTATCTCAAGAGCAAGAAAAGTGTTGCCAAAAACTTGCTCATCAACTTCAATTTTGCATTTTCATACTCAGGGACGTGGAGGTAATTTGACCCATGCTCTAATTTCCAATATATGCTTCATGTGACCTGGTTAATGATTTATCAAAGTTAAGTGATTCAAATTATAATTCAAGTATTTCATATGACTTTTAAAGAGAATTTCCCTACAGAATAAGTTAATACAATATAAGCAAGCCCACCCAATAATACATATTTATGTAGCACCTGTGTTTCAAATTGGGGTCTCTTCAGTCTCGACATTGTCAATATCTTGTCTTCCTCCCCATCTTTTCACGCGTTCAGTCGATTGTTGAACCTGTAGGTGATGACATAGAATATTTACTACTTTAAAACGTAATTTTGATTGTTTAGTTGATGTGCTTGTTTGTTTCCTCTTCAAATAACTGATTTTGTGCTTTTATAAGATAAAATTATATATTCTCAAATATATTTATGTTGAAGAGCACAAAACTATTTAAAATAAGTTAAACCAAACAAGCACAAACTTGTAGGATAGTCTTATATATTTATAAAATTTTATCCACATGGAATTATACTATTAGAATCATAATTACCTCCTTCTTCCAATTGGTTTTAAAGAGAATAAACAAGAGAATCAAGGTTTGGAGCACAATGCCAAGTATCATACCACCCCAAAGTCCCTAAAAATCAAACAATCAAATTCATCAGCCAAAACATATCTATTTCTTGTCTTTTCTAAACTCAATTGATATTTGACAGAGGAGATTGAAAAAAAAATGTAAAGAGGAGAAAAGGATAAAACAAAGATAAGTTGCAAATATGGGAGTCTGAGTTATAAATTTATATGAATGACCTAAGAGACTAGTTTAAATTTCTTATTTACAAAGTTTGAATCAATTATTAAACAAATATCTTACTAAAGGGGTGTTTGATTCTAGTTTTAAAAATATTTTTTTCATGAAAACAAAAAACAAACTTGTTTTCAATTAATTGTTCCTAAAAACTGGACATCAAGAGTTGCTTTTTAAAAAACAAGAAAATAAAAACAACGTTTAGATCAATATTTTTTAGTTTTAGTATTTTTTTCCCAAATTTGAGAATATTTTTTCTTTGAATGAAAGCTTTAGTCTGAAACCCATGCTACATCCGAAAGGTCACCACATCACCGACGACGATGGAAACCGCAACGTCCGCGATGATGGTCACGACATCACCTACTACGATGAAAACCACAATGTTAGCAATGGCAGTCATGATGTCACCAACAACGACATGACAACAAAAGCTGTAATGTCTCTAACAACAATGGAGACCACAACATCAACGACGATGTTCATGACGTCACAGATGCTGACAAAAATTGCAACATCTTCGACGTCAGTCACGACATCACCTACTATGATGGAAACCATAAAATCACCAATGGTAGTTGTGATGTTACCAATGACAACATGGCAACAGAAAGCATAACATCCTCGACAGCGACGGAAACTGTGACATCACCAATATGACGGAAATTGTTAACGTCACTGATGGCAATTATGACATCATTGATGGTGATGGCAACTGCAACGTCACTGACTGTTGCAAAAATCGTAACTCATCGATGGTGACGAAAACTATAATGTCACCAATGGCGACAAAAACCAAAACATCACAAATGGCGATGGCCACTGAAATCACAACATCATCAACAGCTGCTGCAATGTCACTAACGGTGTTGGAAACCACAACATCATTGATGGCAGCCACATTTCACTGACAACGATGAAAACCTCAACATCATATTGTCGATGGCGGCAACTTCATCGTCATCGTTGATACGTCAACGTTCATCGTAACATCACCTCAGTAGAATTTTACATTAATTATTACTATAAATTAAGAGCCACTATTTCAAACAAATTTTTATATTTTTATTTTGTTTTGCATTACTAGTTTTAAAAACAACTACCCAGACAGATTTATTTGTTTTTGTATTCCCAAAACATGTTTTAAGAAACAATTAGCCAATCATGTTTTCTTTTCTAGTTTCCAAAACTTGTTTTTTAAAAATGCAAAACAAAAACAGAACCAAACAGCCCCTAAGATTTTTAGGACCTAAATATTAATCCCTCCTACATTATATTCATTAATATTGGAGTTAAATAAATAATTTAAAAATATGAAAAAACAGTAAATAAGCATTTTTGCATAAAATGTGTATTAGATTTTTCTAAAAATACTCATTTTTCTTTTTCAATGGAACTAATTATTAATAGAAATCCTAATAATATAAGAAATTAAAAGGATAGTTCATGGGGAAGAAAATTAAAAACAATTGGAAGCCTAACTGGATGGATACATTATATTTAGAACTAAAATAAAGATTCACTATCTAGTTTCTTTTTTTAGAAACTGTTGAACTATTAATTTAATAGTTTGTTCTATGTTTACCGAAAAAAAAAAAAAAACTAACCTTAACTCCCCAATGCGCTTTGTATCCAAGGAGGTATCCCAAAGGAAGCCCAAAAACATAATAACAACCCACGTTGATATAGGGTGTGTTTGGATTGAGCTTCTGAGAAGTAACTTTTTTTCAGAATGACTTTTTCAGAAGTACGATTGGATAAAAGTCATTTGTGTGATGTGATTTATGTTTGGATTTGTGATGATAGAAGTGATTTTTTTTCATAATGACTTTTAGAAACATGTTTGGATGATTATATGTGAAAAGCACGTTTAAAATGAAAAATTACCAAAAAGGACATTATTATTATTAAATATTACACATTAAAATATGCATATATTGTTATAATTAAGAGAGAAAAAGTTGAAATGAAAACTATAAAAAATTGGAAATAGTAAATATTTAATAAATAAAAATGCATATAAAATAAAATCATATAAATTTAAATGTTCAACTGAATTACATAATAGGTAGTTGGATCATATAACCCGTACAATTTGGTTTCGAATTCTATCACGAAGAGAATTCATTCGAGGTGAAGATGATGTGGTGAAATTTGACGATGAACCCTCTCCCACTTGATGTCTATTATCCTCATCTATTGTGCTTCCATTTTCAGCTTGTCGGAAATGAAGATCAGATCGAGAATTCCTCCTAATAAAGTTATGTATAGCCATTGTTGCACAAACTAATTGAACCTGTGTTTGGTGTAATAATTACTCCCAAATACACTTTTTAAGTACATTTAATCAACTTAACTCATAATATAAACGCTAACTATGTTGGAAAAAGAACTTACTGAGTAAAACAGCTAACATAGTTAGAAAAATATCTTTCCATAATATCCATATATATTATCGATTTAACAGTCTAACCATGATAGGAAAAAGAGACTTCCAAATCATAAATACACTCTATCATGGTTAGAAAAAGAGTTCAACTTAATCAAGAGAATATCCATGTTAGAAGAAGGAATTTCCTAAAATGGTAAAACTAACATGGATATTTAAAATCACCAATGTTCAAATACCATTATCCATGTTAGATAAGAATTCACCTAACATGGATATTTAATGTAACATGGATACAACACAACAAGAACAATTCAGATAAATTAAATTATGCCATGATATAAAAATTAACACCCTTATCATGGTAATTAAAAATTTCACATATAACAATACATCTTTCATGTACATAAGAATCCGTATCCAAGTCTCCAAAATCTGTCCAATCATCAAATACTCCATACTTTCTCATCACCAATACTTAACTCACGCCTTTTTAGGATGTTAAATCATAAATAAAGTAATATAACATTCAATATAATCCGTCACTTGAGAATTTCAGCAATATCCCAAATAATCCAAGTTTGTCGAAATTGGACCGGTCCCAAAATTTATAAAAATCAAAGGAAATCCAAATATTATTTCATAAAAGGAATTATACAGGAAATACCAAAATCAATAACAAGTTCATGCGGAAGCGTCACAAATGCATGATCCTAAATGTGGCAATACCTCCTGTCCTTCTGGTCCAGAGTATCTCACGATATCAGTGAGAAGTTCCCGGATCCTTCCCTTGACCTCCTACTTCACTCCTAGGACCTGCAAAAGTGAGATCAACGGGGGGTAGCCCCAAAACGCAACCACTGACTATTCATCTACGTGTGGTGTGTGCTAGCAAGGTGTCCAGTGGAATACATACATATATATATCGATTCAGAAGCATGCTCAGGTATTCACATATAATGCACGTCTTATTCCCAAAATCTCTTTTCATCGTTTATAATTGTGAAATAACCCATCACAATTCATCCTCAAGAATAGTATATATATCATTGATAATTACAGACAACCCAAACAAATCTTACTAGAAATGTTGGGAAAACATGTGGAACCAGTCGGGACCTTCCACCCGCCCCTGATCACCACGGCACAGTTCACGAGGGACTTTCTACCCTCCCTGAATAGTACCACGGATTATAAGGATCTCTGTCCTTTCTGAATCCGTGAGGGGCGATCTCCCCTCTTACGTCTTTCTCTCCTTTATTTCTCATAATATATCATTTAGTCCCTGTGGCGCAACAGGGTACCTCATCACGTGATGGCACAATTTCCAATTCACCGGTGTCACATACCCAAATAATTTCTCACAAACAACACATAGATATGCAACACCACAATCAGACACCAGGCCTTCCAGTATTTTCATGATATACATATATATATGAAATAGTTTCCAAAACCACATATTTTTCAGTTCCAAATATTTCAAATCACAAATTTATGCCATTTCAAAATAATATTCCACAAGACATTATATTATGAAAAATATTAATATTTCAAGATCTCATTTCATATCTCATCAATTGATAATCATATCTCAACTGTGATTCAAAACCTCATTTCCATATAACATCATAATTATCAAATAATAATATTTCAAATTACTTACTAACACTACACACACACATAAACAAGCAGAAAGCGGTTACCTGATAGCTGGCACCAATCTCACAATAGTGCAGCTCCCCCGTGCTAACTTAGTACAATTCAAGCACTACACAACCATACATACAACCACAATTAATTATTTATCCAACAATTTTACATGTTGGAAAATAAATTACTAACTACCCTTTCTTTGCCCTTACTTATTTTAAATTTCTATTTAACATTTATTCTCCCTTTTTATCTCTAAAATTTATCTCTACTCCATTTATACATATATCCAAAATTATTTATCTTTCCAATAACTATTTATAAAAATTCAAGCCTAAATAAAATTAAACCTTACATCCCTAAATTATTTCTCAACCTTAAAAATCCATTCTTTAATCCACAATTTATTTTCCAAACCTTAATAAACATCTAAAAATTATTAATTTAGCTATAGACACCTCAGATCATCAAAAGCCCTATTTTTAATATATCCAAAAATCCAAAAATTCCCAATAATTAGGAAAACCTCCAACAATGAAAAATCTACTCAGAGAAACTCATAATCAAGGTCCAAGGTTCAATTTATTAAGCTTAGAACCCCCAGAAATACCAATTTAGACAAGGCCTAATTTTTCAAGTATAGCAAAACGAAAAACTAAAGACATAGGGATGTAGAGGAGACTTACGGGATTCCAAAAATGTACTTAGTTGACCGGAAAAACCACTATTCCGGCGTCGGAGAGCTCCGATAGGTCCGGCAAAGAACTATTTTTATCTCCTTATTTAGGCACGGATCGGAACAAAAACAAGTAGAGGAAGGAAGTAGGAAGAGAGAGAGAAAGAATGGTGGTGTTGGATGGTGGTTCCGACGACGGTGGTGGTTTGAGCAGTGGAAAGAGAGCGAGAAAGAGAGAGCGAGAACTTGCAGAAGGAGAGAGAGAAGGAAGGAGGAAGAAGACGATGGAGGGTCTGAATAATTGAGGGGAGGGGAAATTAAATAAAGGAGAAGGGGAAAATTACACTATTGGACCCAAAATTTTCAAAATTTATTTTGAGCCACAAAAATTCCTTTTATTTTCAAAAATTTACCTACCAAACCTCTTAATTATTCTCTCCCACAATAACCTCCTTTGAACCTAAGAATAATTTTTTCCAAATTTATTTTCCTTAAAATAAGGGAGAAATAAAGTCTTTCAGATCATCAAAATACCTCAAAAATTCCTCAAAAATTCTCATAATTCCATAATTTCTTATAAATCAATTCCTACTTAACCCACTAATCCTCAATTAGATTTTTAGGATGTTACATTTGGTACTTATATTTGCGCATTGTTCGTAAGATTTCAAACCTATTCTTCCATACTCCAAAAGTCCTTTCTATAGTGCACCTCAATAAAGTTATGTATAGCCGACGCATCTTTGAATATTATTTCTAACTCCTTTGCAAAAGGCAGCTCATTGTACCTATATTTTTCATATTCCCGATTCTCCTGCACACATTCAAACAATCAACACAAATGTCTATCTAAAGTAATAGTAGATTTTATAACATAAACTCAACAATTATATACCTTTTTTTTCTTCTCCCACCACTCATCTGATGCCACAATTGTATTTGTTGTAGGGTTCCAACCTATGCCAGTCTCTTTCAATAGTTCCTCCCATTTATTCCAATCTCTCCTCAAATTATCAAATCTATTTTTCAGCTGTTTCTTGTCATATGGTTTTCCTGATTTTGCTCTGAATGCAGTTTCAATGTTCTTCCACCCTACTTTTGTAAGCGATGTTCCACTACGTTGTTTTTTGTATATTTGCTCAATAATTTCTTTGAGAAAAATCTCTGTGGTCCGTCGATCCCATGATGCTTTACTTTTATCCATGGTTATACTTAACACAAGATACAAAAGAATAATAACTCAACTAATATCTATGAAAATAAAACCACCTATGACTCACATGATCAGTGAAGACAATCCAATACAACCAAACAATAAGCTTCCTAAAGTTAAGCTTGGCACTCTCAACCAGACATTTCAGACTAATAAATGTATATTATTTGTGTGTGCCTGCTGCGGTTCAACTTGGCACCCTCAAACTGACTTACATTTAAAAAAAGGAAAAGGACAATATATGCCTAAATCAGAGCAGAAAAAAGTCTCATTTAACTGGATGTTCACACCTTAAGAAAAGCCTCTTTTTTTTGTGATTTTAGGGTTCTAATTTTACCAATAAACCGGCTAAGTGCTTTTGGGTAGTTTTTCTTTAATGTTAAATTAGCTCTTACTAGTAAAGCACTGAACAGGAAAAACAGAGAGGAACAAAAAATCAAGAAGAACGAACAAGGGGAAAAAGGAAACCAGAAAGCAGAACCAGAAGCAGTGTAGTGTTGAATGTAAATTAGCTCTCACTAATAAAGCACTGAACAGGAAAAACACAAGCAAGACAAGAATCAAGCTGCAGAAGCAGAACCAGAAGCAGAGGCAAGACGACCAGAACCAGAAACAGAGACGAACAAAAAATCAAGAAGAACGAACAAGAGGAGTAGATCTGGGAAAATTACCGAAAAAAGAAAGAACAAGCTCGGTACCTCAAGATAGAAAATGCTTCCTCCTCATCGTATCTCCTCTTTTTCCCTACCGATTCTTCACTCTGTCTCTGAAAGAAGGCAACAGACAATGAGATAACGGGAAGCATGAAAAAGGAGCAAAACAATGGTCAAGAAGAAGGAATAAGAGCAGATCTTGGAAAGCAACCTGTTTCTCTAAACAAGAGATACGAGGCCGACGAGTTGAAGGCAAAAGGATGACGAAATTAGAGAACGGTGGCCAACGACAAGAAGGAGTAGATCAGCGGTGATGGCCAACGATAGAGTAGCAAATCAGAGAAGGAACAAGACGAGAAGGATCGGCTGCAAAACGCCGCTGTCACTGATCCCCTTACATGCCTTACTGCCACTGCGGGTGAGAAGGGTTGGTGCTGGTGAAGAAGTGAGAAATGGGGAGAGTTGCTTTTTTTGCAGGTAGGTCACGGGTCTCAGGGGGAGGGTTGGTGTGTGTTATTTAAAATGCATTAAATGCATTTAACGGTAAAATGACTTTTGAGAAGGGAAAAGTGAAAAAAGGAGCTTATGAAAATAAGTGCATCTGAGACCAAAATGACTTCTCATATGGGCCCTGTCCAAACATGTTTTTTTTTTGAAATTTTGCTTCTGATTTTAGGATCCACTTCTGGGGGCCAGAAGTGGGATCCAAACATGCCCATAAGCAACTAGGGCCTGCCATCCTGCTCCAATAGCAACCCCTGTAATGAAAATGATTCCAAAAACTTGGAAAATTATAATTTGTCCTATTGAGAATGAAGAGGTGGAAAATGGTCGTTTTATATACAGTAAAAGTGTAATTTTGTCCTGAAACTTTTTGTGTAGGCGTTATAGGTATTCTGAATTTTTTTTATCAATAAAAACACCCTGAAACTGTAAAAAAAAAAAAAAAAAAAAAAAAAAAAAAAAAAAAAAAAAAAAAAAAAAACACACACACAAGCATGTCGCCCCCTAGCTGTAAAAAATGTTAACAGCGAATTTTAGGTTTTTTAATAGTTAACATTATTTTCTTAATGGTTAGGACGATTTTGTTTCTTTTTCAACATTTTCAGAACAATATAGTAATAAAACACTTTTTGATACCCACAACTCTTACACAAAAACTTACAAAGTAAAATTGAACCTTAATCCTTTTATATAATTATCATCGTACCTGAGATTAGTAGTTGAACACTGTTAAGAACCATAGTAATGGCAAGCAAGTAGGCAAGGCTAGCAACTGCTTCTTGCAGAATCTTGCTTGTGGTGAAAACGAAGGCTATGTACTTTCTTGTTATCAATATAACAAATAGGAAGAAAATCCCAAGAACAAAACCCTCCAACAAAGTCACATAGACTGAGTATTTTGCTCCTCTGGGGTGCCCCATCCCAAGTTCATTAGAAACTCTCACACTGTAAATTGGACAAATTGAAAAGAGACCTAGTTTAATGAATAAACAATATATCGCAAGGTCTATATTGAATTTGCTCACATATGGTATTCTTTTGATGAGATAAGTAAAAGACTAATAAACATTTCTTATAAACTACTAACTTACCAATATTCTTAATTTTCTTATACCTCTAATGCTTATTATGAGTACAGTAGTGATGTGATTAAAACACACACACACACTCCTCTATCTGACTTCCTATTTGTGAGTTGTGAATTGGATCAAAGTACAAGACTAGTGATCCATCATACCCGACTGCTGCATTGATTCCAATAAATATCACGGCCTCCCATCCGTTGTAGTACATGCTGAAACACACGGTGATTGTAATCAGAAACAATACAACACAAATTGTACCAAAAGGAGGAAAGCTTTTATGCATGAACTTTGGGTATCAAGGAGTTTTATGTGGATTAATTTTTCCATGGAAACGTTAAAAAACGAGTGAAGTTACCATAACCATTAAAAATACTAACGTTAAACTTTAAAGAGTTAGGGACAATGTATGATTGCTTCTCGTTTTCCGAGTGATATCAATTTAAAAACTTTCAAAAGCCCCCGAATAAAGCACAAAAACTTTCGGGGCAAAACTAAAAGCGTCATATAATTCTCACCAAATTATATAATTCTTGGACTATATATTGTCTTATAGAAAAATCAAGTTTCAGAAAAAAATTGAAGTATCCAATAAGAACTCTTACCAAATAGAAAGGGAATCAACAGCAATGACTGGATCCTCAAGGTGACCAGTTAGAATAGTGAGGGCCATCAAATACCAAACCTCAAGACAAAGCATCACAGCAGAAGAAAGAGACAACCTCACAAAAGACAAAAGATCCTTAAAAGCCAACATGGACAATCCCTGCCATCCTTCCTTGCACCATCCCACAACATAAACAATCTGAGCCAAAGCAATCAACCAATTCGAGACATCAAATGCGATGGCGGCCCCGGTGATTCCCCAATCGAACTTGTAAATGAAGAGCCAGAGAAACAGAATGTGAAGGATCAAAGCAAATAACCCAATCAATGTCAAGACATAGACCTTGCTCTGAGCTTGCAGGAACTTCCGTGTGGGGAAAATGAAAGAAAGAGCGAAAAGATATGGCAATGTAAGGAGTGTGAATTTTCCAGCAAGATCGGCGATTTCATCATCTTGGCCGAGAAACTTTAGAATTGGGGAAGCAAAGAAGTAAATCGGTGAGAGGATGATGCAAGTTGTGAATAAGATTATGCAAGAGCGTTGTAAATACACTCCTAGCATATGTACTTGCCCTGCTCCAAATGCTTGCCCACACAGTGTTTCCAATGCACTTCCCATGCCCAACTACAAATTTTATGCAAAAGAAAAAAGAAAAGAAAAGAAATTAATATATGCTATGTAACACAAGCTTATTTCAAATTGATTGTAAGCCTACATTTTTGGCCGAATGACTATCAGAAATTCTAAAAGAGATCCAAACTCAAGAGTAATCTTTTTAGAGAGATCCTTAAACTTGTAATGTATCATGTAGGTCCTTTTCATGAGTTCAGTTTGGAAAAAATTTTATCTTTATTATAAGTCTAACTAGAGAGTAATTAATGATAGTATTACAAATTTGCCCCTGTTAATTAATGTAGACTGTATAGAGAGAAGAAAGAGGTGGAACGCTATATTTAAAATATTTTTAACAATCATTCATGAATGAGGGTAAATTAGATAAACCTATTCATTTAAGGAATTTTTAATAAGTTAACTAACTTTTCTTGATAAATGAGAGGCTTAAGTAAATTGGACTTTAAAAATAATCAGAGTTGTAAGTCATAATTCAATTGTGAGGTTTCTATAACTCATGTGACATAAAAACTTCCTTATTAGTTTTTCTTTTGTTCTTTTTTTGATGTCAACAACTTAAATATTCTTTGGATTTGTAATGTAGCACTTAATTTGTGAGTTAATTTTGGTCATAAATATAATACAAATTTCTATATCTTTTCAAAGTTTTTCTTTTCAAAGTATCCCTATCAATACTCAATAATAATCAAGAGAGAATAAGGGAATAAAAAAGATTACTAAGATGTTTTAGAAAAAAAACTAGTCATACCAATTAACTTAATTAATATCTTAATGTAATTAAAATCATATAAATATATTCTACAGTTGAAAACCAAAGGATGTACTTAGTTAGTAGTAAGCTTTTAAAATGAAATCGCAAGGAACACTATAAGTGAACACATTACGGTTACCCAAATGAAAAAGTAGGAAGATATACTCGAGTAAAATTTAGAACTTTTGGGGAGGGTAAAACAAGATATAGATAAGCATGATTCATTTCTTATTGACTTACTGCATGAAGTTATAAGTATGATCGAATTCATGGTCTTTCACTTATGAAAAAGTTTTTATCCCACCACTAGCCAACAAAACATTGGTACAAACTTGAGTTAAAGACAATCCAGGACAATAATTATAGAGTGAAACTTCCTAGTTTCAATGTGGATCCGATTTCAGTGCTAATCACTAGATGAGCAGGGGAGAGCCCATCATTAAAACGCAGAGTTTTTTTCCCCTTTCCCATCCCTCACTAAACAGTTGTATAGCTTTATTCAATATTCATGGTCCAAGCAGCACAACCTCCCACGTGTTATAGTTTTTCAATCTTTCCCTTCCCTTTTCTTGGCAAAATTTTATCTTACCTTTTTCTATTTTGTTAATATTTTAATTCCTTAACATTTTTCTTCAACATCATTTTACAAAGGTATTTTTCAATATTCATTAATTTAATATTTAATACTTAATACCTGTTTCCATATTCAACTCATAAAAAGGGAAATAAAAAATAAATCGATGTGAAAAATTATGTAGAAAAATAATAAATCATTTAAGTGAGACATAAAGTTAAGAGTTAAGGTTTATTCAATAGTCTAAAGTTTTTTTTATATATATAATATTCTACAGTATCTTTTAGTGTGATCTACAAGCGCATCCAACATACTAAAATATTTTTTAATTATGTCTAACATCCTAAAATATTTTGTATCACCTATAACTTATTATATAATCTAATAATACACATAATTTTATCTTACTCATAAATTAATACTCATTCATTCCTAAATATAGCACCCATTTGACTTTTTTTTTTTTAGAATCCTAAAAAAGTGAAATAAATTACTTATAATTGATTTGCCTGATTTTTTCTCTAAACTAGTTTATTTGACTTATAAACTAACATATAATTTAATAATACACAAAATACATTATTATTAAATGGCTCATCAACTTCCTTAATTTCTTAAAAAAAGGTATTATATTTAGGAAAGAAGAAAGTATATAATATTATGAAAAACATAATTTTTTCAAAAATATCGGTAACATATATTATAATTAAATCATTTATTTAAATTTTTTAATTTTCTTAAATTAACCAACTAGATTTTACATTAAGGACCAGAAGTAATATACTCTCTTACAATGATTTAATATTTTAATTCAGTTTGTGTAAATAAACATTGAAAAATATTTGTGCAAAGTGCAAACTGCAAAATGACGAAGAAAATATTAGATAATTGAAACAATAAGAAAATAACAAAAATACAAAATAAGAATGTGGTGTGTGGCGCGTGATGAGTGGGGATGCAAGGGTAGGCTTAGGTCATGGGAGTGCAAGTTCAATCCGTGAGTAGTGTGGGACTGTGGGGTGATAGACAACAAAACGCTGCGTTTTAATGATGAGCGCTCCCCTGCTCATCTGGTGATTAGCACTGAAACCAAATTAGATTTGAATTACTAATCCAAAAAATCAATTATCACCGCCGCAAACCTGTCGTACTTGCCAGATCCAAGCTTTTAAGTTCAGTTAACAAATGTGAGACGGAAAAATATAAAAGAGTACATGATCAACAAAGAGAAAAAAAATGCAAGGACTATTTCAAACACCAAAAAAAAAAAACCTAAAATATCCAAAAAATATCAATGAATGGGTACTGATCAACTTCAGAAAGTTTTTGAAGAGGCAATATTGTCTTGGAAGGCAAGACAGCCTCTCCATTAATGAACTTTCGTTAATATCCATACGTGACATGCATACATGGTAACGACGTCACCCTTTTTTCAAATCGAATGTTTTTAAGGAATTTTCCAATTAATAAGGAAGAAAATTAATTTCCACAAAAAAGATAAATGAAAGTGCTAACCATGAAGCCAAAAGCGAAGGTAGCAATGACGGATAGAGAGATGGCGACGGCGGATAGCTCAAGGTTGCCGATGTGGCCGGCGAAAATGGAGGTGACAGAGTTGATACTGAACAAACAGATGATAGTCACTGCAATGGGAGCAGCAATTTTCCATGTTTTGATGCTTTCAATCCAAATTATCTTCTTCAATGCCTCAAAGCTTCTCACCGGAAGATAGTCGCCGTCGTCAGCCACCAGATTGGTCGGACGCTTTAGCAGTGTGGTGGTCTGTGTCTGAGTCTCCTCCATCTCGTCACGTAGAAGATTATTAGTTACACAGTTAGGTGTTATGAATCTTAATGAAAAGGACCCTTCACAGTGTTCAAGATTTTGTTTATATGAGAGATATGTAAGATTTGAAATGTATATAATTATATTTAATGGTATTAATAAAAGTCAGGGAAAATTAATCATAAATACGTGTTTGAAACCTGACATTATGGAAATGGTTAGAGGATGGTACATGACATTATGGAATTGTGTGAGGTCCTCATTGTAAATGATCATATCAACTTTTCATGTTATATATATTGCATATTCAACAAGGCTACTCTCAAAACAGAGAAGCTAATTGCATCTTCAAGAAGGTAATTTCATATTGATTCATATTACAAATTATGGAAGTTTGCGGGTTGAATTATTCCGGCAGTATAAAACCCTTTTCTTCCTTTCTTTCTTTCTTTCTTTTCTTTTTTTTTTTTTTTTTTTTGCCAGAGGCCGTATAAAACTATACGTTGTTGGATCACATTTTTATACATATCTCTAATAACTGACATTAAAAGCCTTCCAACAATAATGTAACGTCAATTTTAATGGTTGTATTGAGAAGCAGGAGGAGGAATTTTAATGGTTGTAAAAGAAGGGGGAAATAATTGTAACTTTTGAATGGAATATACATTATATTGGTTTACAAAACTAACCCACTTCAACGTAATTTCTCCGATTCTTAATATAAGGTTTGATTTGTAAAAGGGTATGGTTTTTTTTATGTAAGATGAAGTTTAGATTTGTCCCACTATTAAATGCCTTTTTTTTTTTTTTACTTTTACCCTTAATTAATTATATAAATATTTATATCTCTTTCCATTTATTAACTCTCATCTCTCTTTCGACTCACTCTCTCCCCATTCACGCTCTATATAAATTAATGAGGGTATTTTTTTAAAAAATAAATTACATTATATATCTATATATATATATATATATTATTTTTAACTACTCTTTTATTCCCCGAGGAGTACCTAGTCAACACCTAACTTTTAGAGGTCTTTTGTATATATAATACTTGGGAGAAATACTTGTGTGCGTGTATATTTCTGTATTACGTTATCTAAACTTTAAACTACTTATAATGCAACAATTCAACTAAATTCAATCCTAGTTTTGGCTAACAATTTATATGAAAAATTTACGTTTTTTTTTTGTTTTTAGTAGAAATATTTTATTAGTTGTGAATATTAATGGCCTTATTTTTTTTAAAAAAAAAACAATATAATTTATGAATTGTTTAAGATGAGTCACAAGCTAACTAGGATTAAAATCAACTGAATTATTATGTTCTGATTAGTTAGTTATAGTTTAGAACTTTAGATAATGTGGCATTGGGAGTATACAAGTATTTTTCAATAATTAATTGGCATGTATCTATAGCTAACTTTCTCAACACCTCCAAGTCAACCTAACTTTCTCGAGAGCTACATCTTCCATGTTCGATTTTATACATACTACTCCCTCCCTTTATATATATATATATATAATTCATCCGATCTTAATTATAAGATTAAGTTTATCTTTTTTCCTCAAAATTGATTTATTTTACTGATAAACTAATATATAATCTAATTAAATATCTCATATGTTACAATATTGTAGTGGTCTAATTTGCTTCCTTAACGTTCACAAAAAAAGTCAACTTGATAAATGACGAAGATTAAGAAATTGGTTTTGAAAATAATAAACATGTCTAAAATAATTTTTTTTATTAATGTTACCCCAATTTATGATGGGTCATATAAGATAGAGAAATATTATAATAATTATAAAAATGATTATGAAAGAATATGTTAGGAGAGAGAATGGCTATATATAAAATGGGAAAATTTTTTATATATTCTAATAAATCTAGATAAACTCTTATAAAAAGGAGATAAATTCATTCAAATTTTAGCTTTTATAGATAGGATGGACCAAGTATAATCATTTGACAAGTCAAACGAACTTTATCGATAGCTACGCCTCCGAAGTGGGATTTTATATACGAGTACATAAAATCAATTGGCTAGTCAACCTAACTTTTTCAACAGCTTTAATTTTTTAGCGCTCCTAGTTGCTCTTATCAGATGCCTCAAACATATGCTAGGCAAGCTGCCTCATACTCGTTTTTCTGTTGGAAGGGAAAATACCTTACACACAGAGTATATTGGAAGATTATGAAATAAATAATCCTTAAATTTTGATATACCTAGTCGCCCTCGCAAGTGTAGGGGATTGATGTAGTAAAGGAAAATTATGAAATAAAACATAGTAGTGATTGTGTGTTAAGAATGATCCCTAAAGCCTCTATTCATAACTAAAATAACCTAACTAAAACAACCTCCTAGTGTAGAATTATTTAATACTCCCTCCGGTCCTAATTATAAGATCACTTTGACTTTTTTGACTTTTTTTCTCAGTCCAAAAATAACATTAAATTAGGGTTAAAGTAATTTCCAGTCCTACTTTTCAACATTTTAAAACCAAATAAATTAAATCATTTTATGAAATTGAATATTAGAAAAAGATTAAAATAACTAAAGATTTGCAACATCATTAATAGTTAATGTAAGAAAAATCAATAACATTGATATTATACAAACAATTTTAAATAAAAGTTAGAAAAGTAAAAAATGAAAAGGCTTAAACGGGCTGGTCTTCGACCTTACAGAGTTGACCTTTTAGGCCCTTGGCTCTACAGGGCAGGTACTTTTAGACCCACTTCTAATTTTAAGGTAAAATATTCAAGCCTAGCTCTAACATTTTGGGTCAAAACCAGCTCGTTTTCATGGCTATACATGTCAACCACTCTAAAATGTTTGTCATTTGAGTCGTAAAGATGAGATTGCTTTTTCATCTAAGTCATTAAGATGGGATTTCTTTTTTATTCTTAATTTATGTTATTCTTGGAGCACTTGTTACACGTGGATTCCTCGTCACTCTCCAACTTTCTTTCCATAACTATAAAGCTAAAGAAACATGCATATAATTTTTTTCAAGGTTATTAAACTCGGACCAGATTGGTCGAGTTGACTCAGAACTTACCGATCCAATCACCTGGTCGGTCCAGTTATATCTCAAAACTCAGGCACCTCTAACTCGGCTTTAGCTCGGACGATCTGGGGTGACATGGGACTAATTCAGGCGACTCGCTGAGTGAAGTGAGTCACCCGAGTTGAGCTTTTCTCACCAGATCTAGATCCACATTAACAGAAATATGAAGAAGAGAAGAAGAAAGATGAAGGTAAACAGCAGTGGTGAACAATATAAGGAGGAGAGGAGAAAGTAATCATGATGGTGAAAAAGAAACATGAAATTGCTGGGATCTAAGTTGCGTTTTCTAAAACATAGATTGCTTCCTCTTTCTCGCCCTCATTGTTTGCCGAAGAGGCCATATAATTTACAACACTAAAGAAGGAAGAACCGAGGAAGAAGCTTGCTGAAAATAAGCTTATGAAGTAAGGGTAAGCTGGTTAGGTAAAGACTAAAGAGAGGAAAGATGGTAATGAAAGAGATAACTTAGCCTTTATGTCTTGTCTCAATGTCTCCAGTGTGCGTGTGATGGACTCATGGGGGAGTGTGTTCATGTGGTACTTGCAGAAAAGAGGAGAGTTGAGTGAGGGAGAGAGAAAAATCAGAAAGAGAATAAATCTATAACTCCCATCTTAATATAAAGGCTTGAGTTTATTTTGGAGATTAAAAAAATAAATAAGCAACTTAATTTTATGTAAATATTAAGTTTATAAGTAAAACAAATTACTTTTTAAAACATACGATTAACAAAATTTTTTAACTTATTATATTTAACTTCTTTAATCTTTCAAATAAACTCATCTCAACATTATATTTTGTTATTGACTCAAGGTGGTGAAATGATTGGAAATTTTTAAGGTGTGAATTGAATTCAAATACTCTATCTGGTCTTAGATATAGGACCTATTTGGAGGTATGAGTTTGTTCCTAAGTTTGTTCTATTAGTATGGTTAGCCTTTATATATGAGTTAAATGTATTTATACAAAGTAAAATTAAAGCATTTGATCAGGATAAAAATACATATAGATGTCAAAATCAAAATTAAATAAAAGTCTAGATACCAATAAATATATTTTCACTTTTTTATTTCTCACCGGATTAGCTCCCGAGTTGGTCACAGGCTAACCCACTGACCCTTGACTCACTACCTAGACCGAGTCAGTGGCTAGTTCGGGATTAATTACCTTGAATTTTTCACTTATCACCTCCTTTTTCTCTCACATTTTTTATTAACTAGACGTTTCCCCTACTGTTATATACGGAATGTGGCAACTAAAAAGAATAAATTCATATAAACTATTTTTTTAAATGATAAAAATGATCATCATCACCTATAAAAAGTAAAATGGTATTATATTAACCAACATTTAGTTAGTCTAGTTGTGTAAGGAGCTCAAAACAACATGGACCTCATTGTCTTTTATAAGACGCAAATAGTAATGTGACTCAAAACGCTATGAATTTTTCTCATATGAACAATCATTATCTTTTATAAAACGTTGGTGTTGGGAGGAGAAGCATGAAACCCAAAGCTAATGTAGTGAGTTGCTCATATAATTGGTAGTAGGATTCAAAAAATGACGGCGCCGATTGCCAGTTAATATATAAAAAAAGACAATACCATCTCAAAGAGACGTTTGATACCTATACCGCTATTTTATTTATTGCTCTCTCAATTATAAATTATTTCCCCACATATTCTATCCCGATCAGATATGTGTTCACCAAAGACATACTATTTATTACCTTTCTCTTAAAAAGAGATTTGTCGTTGAACTCATTTTGACAGAAGTGGGGTACGAACTCGTGCAGACTCTGATACCAAACATTAAGAAAGAAACATGAACTGTACTAAATAGCTTAAGCACCGCAATTCTCTTATCTCTCATGGCTTTGTAATAAGCTATGCTTTTCAATTCGTAGGATTCACTTACAATCCAATGGTAGGGCTCCTAACTTATGATATACTGAATCACTCTCTTTGACAAGTTTTGCCCAACTTCACGTAGTTGTGAAAATGCATCATACTCCGCATGAATTATACTCTCTAAGATGATCAAATGTCCAACACTTTTGTTAATTAAATCCATGAACGATAGGTTGAATGAATCAATTTTTAACTCAAACACATTTTGAGTTTTTTTATTGGTTTAATGTGTACTTTACTACTGTTTTTATCGAATATAGTGGTTTAGATATGTTTTGTAACTATTACTTAGCGTTTTTCCCAAGGTTCAAAAACTCGGTTCAGCCTAGCCAGTCAGATCGGAAAACCGGTCACCCGGTGAAGAAAACGAGCCGAGCCATGGTGCACCCGTGGAAAGAATCAAACCGGAATATTCCGAGTTGATCCGGTCGAGTTGATACGAATCGGCGGGTTGTTCAACCCGGCTGGTTAAGAAAAAAAGCCTCATTTCCCTTAAAACGGTGTCGCTTCATATGTAAGGGGAAAAAAAGTGAGATTGAAGTTAAGCCGGAAGAAAAATCAAGGGAAGAAGAGTAGCAAAAAAACCGACAACGTCAAAAGAAAAAGCTTATACTTTATTTTATCATCTACCTGATATGCTAATCTTGAGAGTTGAGATGGATGAAAGATCATAATGAAAACAAAAGCAAGGTCGAAGTGTTTCGTCCCATTTTTCCTTTCCTCCTGTTGGTACTAGTGAAGAAAGTAAGAGCAGATCTCCCCATTCATTTTTCTCTTATTACTTGAAAAGAAAGAGAAGCAAGTTGAACTAATAAAAAAAAGTAAGAAATGATGTTTGCCCAATGTAAAAGAGCTGAAGCAGGGATGGTAAAAAGCTGCCATCGCAGTTCCATTACATATTTTCAAACAATTTTTCAAGTATATCTTTTCTTTGACTATAACCTACTGTAGCTCACTAATCACACCTTTTCTTTTTTTATTTTCGTTTTCTTCAATATTACTATCTTGTTCAGTTCAAAAAAAAATGTTATCTTTTCTTTATTTTGTCTGTAATTATTACTTCCTAATCTCCATTCTTCATGTATTGTAAAAGTTAATTAGAGAGTATTGATTGAAGGATTACAAGGAACTAGTGATAAACATTCTCAATGTTCTTGTATTATGTTTTTAAAACAGTTAAACTTTTGTTGGATTTCCTTAGATTTTGACATTAATGTTAGTTTGTTTTGTTATTAATCATTAAATTATATTATTTTAATATGGCCGGTTCGACCCTGAGTCGACCCCGGTTGACCCTCTGCCTAGGCCGAGTCGATCACTGGTCTGGGTTTTTGAACCTTGGTTTTTCCCGTGTTTCTTTCTCTTGAATTATTCTTTATTTGAATATTTATTAATATTGATATATATTGAATCTATTCATGTTGATATATACATATTTACGAAAATTATTTAGCCCATTTTGAAAATGTATTTCCAGATTTAATTAACGATAAATAAGTATATACTTTATTTCAGTGGTATTTTTATTATGTTACACTATCAATTTTATTTTTTTTATATATTTGAACAAAAACATCTATTATTCATATGGTTCAATGGAGTTCGAGGTTATTCGGGCGAGTTAGAAACATGATTTCTTTCGAAACACCAAAATATTAAAATAATTTATAAAAATAAATTATCTGTCAGGTTGGATTTTAATTCTATCCATGTTTTTAAATTATATTATCTAAATAAAAGATATTTTTGATCAAGTTTTTCCATCATTGTATAATTAGCAAAAAATTGTAATTACTCACAAACTTGACTATTATAAAAATAATTACTATATAACAGACAATCAACTGAGTTGAAACGATAAAAAAATCTAATTAAGGTCATGAGTTATTAATCAATTATTTTAATCCGGTTTTAATTTGAAATGCCATTTGATTTATCATTTCAATTCATAATTGTATTCTCTTCAAATAGCTTGGTTTATCTTTATAAATAGATTTGCGCAATTCATAGAAGTCTATATGTCTCTAACTTTTTGAACTGAACTTTTTTTTTTCCGAACTGACCTACTTGTCTTTTTTGAGTTTCTATCTTTTATCAGATCTTTGAGTATATTGGGTAAATAATATAATTATTGTTTTATAACTAGAATTTTCTCCAATTGTACGAAAAATATATTGATATCTTAATTAATAGTACCATTTTATAAAAATTAATTGTCTTTTGAAAATTTGAAATATTGTTTGTTAACCTATTAATATTCGAATTAATAATATCTCATAACAACTAATTATATTAAAATACAATTAATACAGGTTGAAACTGACAATACATATAATCAATCAATTATTCTTAAAAAAACCCAAACCATCATATGGTTAAAAAAGTTGTTGGTTGGGTATTAAGAGATTTTATACTATAAGTAAATTGATTGATTTAACGTATTTTTACTTGTGATATTTTACCCCTAAATTATCTTGAATTTGTCAAATCTTGATCCGGCGATTTATTTTGTTATTCATATATTTTAGTTTTGATACATTTTTTAAAATTAGCATAACTCCTCCACTGATCTCATTTTTAAATAATTTTTATCAAATATTGCACATAATTAATTAATCATTTCTCCTTACAATCCTCCTGCCACTCGAGGTTATTTTGTACTATAGGCTCAAGCCATAAATTAAATTTACACTCTTATGATTTATTCAATTGAAAAAAAGAACTTGCCACGTGACCATATAAGGTACATTAGATTTTTTAAATTAAATTAAACATTAGGATATTTTTAAAATCAGGAAGAAAAACAATAAATTTGTTTATTTGATAATTTTTATATAAAATATTCAAATATCTTAATTCAGTGATCTAAAAGAGCATTTTGTCAATAGAAGTGGTGAGTAACTCAACTTCTCATATAAAAATAAAAGAGAAATTTAGTAATATGTAAAACTTTATCAGATAAAAGATCATTAAAATAATAGGTTGTAAATCCAAGAAAAAAAAATCAAATTTTAGGTAAAGCACATTAAATTCTATAACCGTCCCAACTAAATAACCTCATATAAGTTCAACAATCAAACCTCATTGAGTTTTTTAGAAATATGAAAAAGGAAGTTATTGATTAAATGAGTTAATGATAGGAAAAAAATATATTATAAAATAAGATGATAAAAATCTAATAGTTTAAATGTGGATATGAATAAAATTATATTTCAAATATGAACATTCAAGAATTATTGTTTTTTTAAATGTATTATTAATTTGATATATGTCACTTCTTAAGTTTCAATTAACGTTTAATATTAAAATTATTGAAGTTTTAGTAACTAAAATATAATCTTGAATGGTTGCCAATTAAGGTGAAATTTGAGTTTTAAGAGAATTAGTTACATCAAAGCTTATGATTGTAAGTTATATTTGGGATTTTCTATATCATTGTTGATGAATAAAGAGTTTTGAGGTAGCAAATGATATTATTTTTGAATGGTTCTTCTTGCATTAGAAAGCTAACATTCCGAGATTTCCAAAGAGTTTTAGTTTATAAATTTTTGAGACTTGTAGAGTGAGTTCTGCGATTTTGAAATTGAACCCTTCATTTCAAACTTGAGTTTTGGGTAGTCTTAAGACTTTTTCATTTTGAAGAATCAAATGGTGATATTTTTTTAGTCATTTCTATTTTATTGGAAATTATACATCCTAACATTTTCATAGAATCCTAAATCATAATTCTTGGAGGTATATAGTATTAGTTATGAATTTTCAAAGTTGTGTAGTGTCGCTGACACTGATATTTCGCTGTGACTTCGCCGTGGCTAAGCCATGGTCAAGTCCCGATGCCGAAACTGAGAGGAGTTTGCAGTGGCTTTTCATAGCAAACCCCCGACTGTCAAACGCCTATAAATAGTCACAATCATATTTTTAGGCTCTATTTTGGAGAGAGTTTGAAGAGAGGAGATGATAGAAGAGTTTCTCTTTACTAAGGCAAGGAAATTGAGAATCCTAAGGGCATTTTAAAGCCTCCACCTTATAGGTATATGATCCTAGGCCTCTCTTTCTCTATTTTCTCTTGTTTCTTCTAGCTTCAAACTTGATTTCTAACTCTTCTAAAATATTCCATTGGTTTGCTTTGTCGGAAAAACGTTTTGGTATGCTAAATGGATTGTTAAAGTTTGAATAACTTAGGGTTTGATGATAATTTCAATAATCCAAATAGACTTCCATGTTTTGGTGTTTTCATATAGTTTCTAAATGCTAATGGTTTGATGTGTTGGGAAAACTCTTGAATCTAATTTTTTATCTTTACAGTTGAGAAAGTTAGGGTTTGAGCGGGTTTTTTTGGGTTCTATGTTCATAGTAAGTAAATTGGTGGTTCTAATATGCTAAATGATGTTTAGTAGATGATTATGGAATGGTGAAATTAGTAAGGATTGGAGTAATTTGGATTTTGGTGATTTTTGATTGATTTATGGACTATTTTGGTCATAAGCTAGAACTGTTTAATGTTGTTGAGGAAAATAATGGTGCTGGATGAATTTTTGTGATAAGGGATTTGTGAATGATTGAATTGACTAGTGGTTAGGCTTAAATTGCAAAGTTTTGAGTTGTAGGTAAATTTCGGTCTAGGATGTGACAATTTGGAAAGTGAATGTATTGGAAGGGGAATTGAGGTTCAGAAATTGTGGGATTATTGGAAGTAATTAATGATTGGGGAAATTTTCAAATTTTATTGTTTTCCTAAGTTTATCTAAAGGAACTTGGAAGGGAATTTAATTTCCTTATCGTGTTGACACTTGATAAAGTTGCTTAATCATGAGTATGTGTTGTAAATTTCCTGTAGAGTCTGGTCTTTTGTTGAGCACGGGGCAGCTTCACCATTTCAGTAACATTTGATATTTGGCTTCAAATTAAAGGTAACCGCCTACTACCTTTCCTATGTGTGGGCACGTTGTTGGTAAGAGTATTATGAAACTCTTACAACTTCTGGATTATTGTGGTACATACGAATAAAACAATTTTAATTTAACTAATTATTTTGTTATGCACCATCATGTGTGATTCTTATTGTTGAAAGTGGAATGTTATGTGTTTGAATAATGGTTATGGAAATGATATATCTGTGGTCTTGGAAATATCACATTACATGATTTTTTGATACAATGGAAAGACAAAGTACCTAGTTTTGGTAAAAGTTGCATTATAGTTGATATGCACATGCTATTTTTTAGATGGCACATCGGTGTATTGATTATGGTAACCATCACGTGATAAGGTACCTCTATTGGCCCACAGGAATTATGATACTATAAGAAGGGAATGTGACCCCTTCGTGATTCCAATTCGAGAATGTGACCCATCCGATTCCACTTTGTTCACCTAGTTGTAGTGGACAAACCTTAATGACTTTCAAAGCAATCATTTTGGATATGTATGAAACATGTGTATGAAATGGTTTTGAGCTAAGGAAGCAATTATATACATGTGCATGAGATTGTACATTATTCTGGTGCTGAATATGTTGTTGGCATATGGTTATTTGTACATATTTCTAAGCTTATATTATGTAGTCACCCACTTGACACCTTGTTAGCACTACTCACATGTAGAAAATTAGGAAGCATGTTATATGAGACCTTGTCTCACCCCCGATTGCTCAACCCCATGTAGGTGCTAGTCCGGCCGTGGAATCTCTGGGAAAAGAGCTAGCTGCTCTTCTATTTTGGCCTAGTGTGAGGGTTATGTATGTTGCCACTCATTCTTAAGCATGATTATCTACTTCTGTTTATTTGAACTTGCATTAATACTTGAGGATGACTATTTGAATTAGATTGCATGATTGTTAGTTTAAGCTTGTTGTTTATCTGAGACCAGTCCTTTCACTGCACTTGATGATTTAACTGTTTATGGATTTATAATGATGATGGATTGGAGGCCCTTTTTGGTCTTATTTGTATGCTCTGAGTCCGGTCCTTTTCCGGCATATGGCTTGAGGGCCGTGTGATATATGTGTGTGTGATGGTGATTGTTGTTTTCACATGCATGTAACCCCAAGATTTCGGGAGGCTCCCTTGGTATATTTTATGGACCTTGGGATGCTTTTGATAATATTACTGTGAAGGTGCAGTGAGTTTTGTTTGCATGGGAAGATTTCAATGTGTATTATGAATGATTTTGCTTGGTTAATTTTTGGAAGAGAAAGGCTAATTGTGTTTTATTATTTAATTTTTTTAATTACCATGTTAGGTATATCGGGTAAATAATACAATTATTTTGCATCAAGTTTGATTTTAGTTCTTTAAGTTTGAAAAATACACTTTTAGTCCTTTTTAACTAACACCGTTAGTTTCATTTAACGAAAAATGATGACTCATTAAATTTAAGGGTAATTTTATAATTAAATGCAGATAAAAAATGAATTATTTTTAAAATATAAAAATTATTATATTAAAAAACTTAAATTTAAGCCTATTTTATCAATATTTAATCATAGAATCACCCTTTCAATTTGATAAATCATCGTTTTTCGTTAAATGAAACAAATGGTGTTAGTAAAAAGGGCTGTACTTTTCAAACTTAAAAGACTATAATGAAACTTCATGCAAATATGAAGGACCAAAAGTATACTTTAATCATTTGTAAACATATTTTTGATATAATGGAAAGTAAATTGTGAAAAGACAAACATGTTTGATAAGTGGAAAGTGGTTATCTCTTGAAAGCTTGTGCAAATTACCTCAATCAACAGGCCTCTTTGCTCAAGATTCAACAACGTAACCAAGCTTTAGACATCACATTACAAGCACATAAAACAATTGATAAGTCAAATGACTAAATATAACACTTAGGGAATTAATCCCCTCTAAAGCCCCAATTAGTACCTTAGGCAATTAATTGTATTTTCTTGTCTTGGTTATGTTAATTAAACTTGTTTAGGCTCATTAGCATTCAATAGCTCACCATTATCCTCAAATCACATAGAATTCTCAAATTCCAAAACTTATTCATTTCATCAAAATGTGTCATCTTCCAAATCAACTTAAACCAATATTCCCATTTGTTAACCTCATGAAATTCATGCCATTTTAGCACACATTTCCTATAGTTCTTACACTTTTTTGGTGGATTATACATATTTTGATGTACATATGATAGGAAAATGTGCCAAGTTGATATTTGGGTTAAAGTCATTGAATTCTTGATTTAAATGTGAATATTTCACCCTCTTTTTATCAACTTTGCCTTGTGTAGATTTCATTACTTGTTAGGGTATTGAAGCCAATCAATTAAGCCACATTTGAGTTGCATTTGGAGCTAAAATCAAGGGGCAAGAAGTGGAAAAGAAGATTTAGAGCAACCAAGAAATCTAAAAAGAAAGGAGTCTGTAGAAAGTTATTGGCCACAGCCAAAAGCACAGGCAAAATTTCTGACCGCAGCCAAATCCAGTAAAATTCTAAGCAAGGTTATTGGCCGCAGCCAACCAACACAGGCAAATATTCTGGCCGCAGCCATCCAGCGCAGGTAAATATTCTGGCCGCAGCCAAAATGCTGACAGAGTGCGAATAGTGTTAAATTCAGCTTGAAAATTAGGTTTAAAAACACCCCCAACTCACACTAAAACACATTCTTTTGACTCGGGCTTTCTTTAGGGACTACTTGTGAGCATTTCTAAGATAGGGTTTGGAGATTTTCAAGGATATTCAAGTGGAGATTGGAGATTTGAAGAGATTCAACCTCATTTCCTTTGGTTTTTCTCTTTCTTCTCTGAAATTTCTTCCATGGCTGCTCTTATTTTCCAGATTTGTATATTCTTCTCCATGAGTGGCTAAACTTCCATTCTAGAATTATTTTGAAACTTTTTATGGATTAAGACTTGATTCTTCCTCTCTTTTGGTAGTAAATGATATATATGTGTGGATTTTATCCTTCTCTTCATTGGCCATCATTTAGTTTTGATTTGTTCATGCGGGTTTGACTTGAGAGAGCTAATCCATGTGTAGAACTTGGTTAAAATCATGCTTGGCTTGAAATTTACATGATAAATGGAAAGTTTGTTGGTAAAATAGAGATATCTTTACTAACCTTGCATTGTAACATTAGGGTTGGGTTTCAAAAGGGATTTTCATTATTTGTAGCAAGAGATTGTGCATTTTAGTGAAAAGATAAACTTGATTTTGACTTGAGAGAGCTTAGTTAAGTGCATATGAACCCTAGATAAACACATATATTCAAAGAAAGTACCATTTGAGAGGGAGTTCTTCAAGTGTTATGAAATGCAAAGGGGATAAATAATCCTAGACCCCATTTAATCCTTAAGTCAAAGAATCCATTGTTTTTATCACTTTCTAGCTTTTAGAAATAGATTTTCACCATTTCTTTACACAACCCAAAAATATTTTTTTTAGTTCAACTTGATTGAAATCACTTAGTCTTTTGCTTGGTCAAATATTTTAATCCAAATCTCCATGGGAATGATATTTTATACTACTTGCGATCCATGCGTTTACGGTTAACGCTTGACGGTGAACAAGTTCGATTAAACTTTAATTCATACCTCCAATAAGATTTATCAATCAATTGCATCAATTATTAGTCCCTACTTGATCATAACTTAGTGAAGATAGCATATAAGACCACAACCCTAAATCTCCAAGTCTATAGGACTCAAATTCAAACAATCTAAGCCAATTAAAAGCTTCATCTATCATTAATTAGTCTATATATACCATCAAAAAACATAAAATTCCCAAATACATAGAGAACCTCTCAAGAACCCTAATTTCCCAAATTCTCAACCAATAAAATTCCCATATAAGATCAATTTCTACGAAACCAAACCAATTAAACCTTTAGTTTAGATAAGAAGGATTTAGAATAGTAGAATTAGAGAGATCTAGCATAAATCACAATTCCTAATAATCCCCAAATTTCTCTTTGATATAAACGAGGAAATTCAAAAAATATGATAGAAAAGTGGTTAGGAATCACTTACCAAGTGATTTGGAGCCTTAATCTTGTCTAACAACCAGTAGACCTTGATTTGGCAAACTTTATTTCACTAGGTTTGACCCCTTATCTCCCCAAAAACACAATTTGTTTCCTTTTTTTTTTTTTTTGCAACTGACAGTGACATGTCAGAGTTAAATTTTTGCAAATTCACACTACAAAAAACAATTAATCAACGACGGAATTTCTGATGAAATAATTTTTGTTGGTAATATCTGACAGATTTCCAATGGAAATTCCATTGGTGAAGTTTCTGATGGAATCATCGACGGAAAAAGCCCCATTAGTAACTTTCATCGATATATCTGTCGTGGCCACAATGATGTGGCCTCTGTCATTTGGTTGTGGTTGCCACGTAACATTCTTTAAAAAAAATTAAAAACAATTACCAATAGATTTCTGACAGAATTTTTCTATCAAAAAAATACAAACTGAATTCTGTGGGTAATTTATGACGAAATAAAATTTTTGATGGTAAATTAATTAGCAACGATAAAATTAGTCACAAAAAAAATTCATTGGAAATGTGATTTGTGGCTAATCCATCGGAAGGTTTAAATTTCGTAGATAATTCTGTCAAAAATTTCATTAGAAATTAGCTGTTTTTTTTTGGTATTGTTACTACCAGTGACGAGGAAGGCAGAAGCTCTTGTCGCGAGCAAGTATGCTCACTACTACGAGAGGGGTAGAAAGACTCTTCTTATACCTTGCTTGCTGCGGCGACCACAGTTGCTCACTGTGACGAGGAAGATAGAAATTCTTCCTTTACTCTCTTTTCCCTTCCATTTTATTCCCCAATTGCACAATCCTATCGTACTACCTCAAATTCATACAAGTACACATATTTCCCATCTCCAATCCACTAATTCAGTTCCCTACACCTCAGATCCATAACCTCTAAGTACATCAACATACTATGCCTCAGTTCCTCAAACTTTCACATAATTTATAACCTATAATTTAGGATGTTACATATACCAGCTTTATATTTGGGTTTACCAACTCTCTATTATGATGATCTCAAGTAACAAATTATCGTTACCAACTTTTTATATGGGTTACCAACTTTCTATATAGGTTTTCCAAGTTTCTATATGGGTTTTCCAACTTTTAGTAAGCACTATCATAATGTCAAGGAAATAGTTCCCAAATTTTGATTAGCAATTACCAACTTTTCAATAGAAGTTACCAACTCTCTCTTAGCAAATAAAGAATTCAAAATTTCAACATATTTTTCAACATTTGATAAGGCATTACCAAGTTAAGATATATACTTACCAAGTAGTTGACATATTGAATTACCAACATGATATATAAAATAGCCAAAACAATACCAAGTTGAGATATGTGAAGTTGGTAAATGCAATTAGAGAGTTGATAAACCATAAAACAAACTTGAGATAGTAAGATAGAAGTTGGTAAAGGTAAACATAAGTTTAAAAGTAACTTGACATCAAGCTAAGTACATACTATAAACCCACATAAAAAGTTGTAGAGACAATTTGTTTCATGACATGCTCAAATTAGAAGTTGGTAAACCCAAATATGAAGATGATAGTCACCAAGCCTCCCCCACACACACAAAGGGGTGGGTCACTTTGAAAATTTGTTTTGGTCCCCAAACCAGAAAATCCCCAACAAGTGACAGTAGGTAGGGGTTGGTCCTTTTCAAAAAATTAATTTTTTTTGTTGAAGGCCATTCTGGTCAATTCCATCAAACTTGTAAATTGACATATGAGTCCATATCACCCAAATTTCCTTTAAAAAAATTGTTGTACTTAATTGTCATTCACATATTTTGAGTGTCTTTTTTGGAATTTTCCCCATATATTTCACACACACACATATACACATGCTTGGCTCCTCATACGCCATAAACAAAGGCCACAGGAGCTCTGGTGGGCTTTGCAAATGGCATACAAGGAGCCAGGCACATAAACGCATGCATAAGTGCTTGCCATAGTTGTGATTGAGACACACACAAAACAATCTTCGGGAGTTACGAATATTTAATAAGTAAATACGTATAAATGGATAAATGAATGCATGTATGTGAGGTGGACAATAAGAAAATGGAAAGAGGATAAATTAAATAACAAACCTGGATATTTCTATATATAAGACTAGAATTGCTTCATGATATATAGACACACAATGGAATAGAGCCTATGTGGGGAAAAATGGGACAAGAAAGAAATCATAAAAAGAAGTAACCCATATTGATGTCACGTTTCCTCATGAAGGAAGCAACAACCAGTGGGCTGGGAAGGAATTGCTAATAAGCAAACAGGGGGCGAGATAAAGGGCATATATTAAGGCTAATTATGATGGAGAAATTTTCAGAGGGAAAAGATAAAGGGCATGTATTAAGGCTAATTATGATGGAGAAATTTTCAGAGGGAAAAGAGGAAGATGTGGGGCTGTAATTGCATCTTGAATCCAAGCTCTCTCACCATCCCACTATGTATATACATATATGGATGTACTATAATATTAACCACGCATTTTTCTATGAGCTGTTTTATGAAACGATTTGGAGGTGATGATGAGGGGAGCAAATATTTGTATGTCTTGAATTTTTAGAAAATATTAGATAAGTTCGGTTTAAAATTTTTTAATCAATTTTCATACCTTCTTATCTTCATATTCTCGTTATTGAAATTTTGTAGTTTTATGGAATTAGAGAAGGGTGTTTTGGTCAATTCCATTTTAATCAATTTTGTTAAAATAATTAATTTCTTAAAATTAACTTTTTTGGCAAAGGGCATTTTGGCCAATTCCATCAAAATAAGAGAAGTTGGGTTTAAAGTTTAAAAATTATTTTCTCTTTTTTAAAAAAGAAATAAATTAAATATAATCAAAATTAATTTACAAATATAATAATCATAATATTATCTTATCAAATATATACATGGTGCACACATATTAACACATATAACAAAATCAGATTATTATCTAAAGTTTAAATGAATGAACTATTGTTTAAAACTAAATAAATTGAATCATTTATGAAATTAAATCTTAGGAAAAGATAAATGTAACAAAAGATTTACAACATCATTAACCATTAATTTAAAAAAAATGATAACATTAATAGTCACTACAAAAAAACAATGATTTTCTGATGGAATTTAGCGACGGAATTCAGTCGGAAAAAATTTTCCGACGGAAATTCCGCCGTCGCAAATTGATTTACTGACGGAAAAAAAATTCCGTCGGTAATTTAATAATATTATTTTATAAATAAATTATTTTTTAATTTATAAATAATATATTAAAATATTATTACCGACAGAAATTTGCGATGGAATTTCCGTTGGTAATTTTTTTAAATATTTAAAAAATTTAATCCGTCACGTGTCGCTCTCTCGTGCCGCCACGTGTCGCTCCCACAAATTGCTTTCAATTTTGTCGTTGGAGAGATTCGAACCCGCAACCTGTTGAGGAGTGTCTCACGCTTTAACCAGTTGAGCTACAAACACCTTGTGAAATTATTTGCAAACTATTATATTTACAATATTGAAACTCCCATTATTATAATTATATTTAATCTTAATATATTATGAAATATTTTATAATTATAAATATATAATTTACATATTAATAATTCTATTATTTTTTATAAATAATTTTTATATTCATATACAATCCATTATATTTAGTATTTTCATTTTATATTATTAAATTATAATTATTTTTCATTTTATTTTATGACATTTTTAAATAATTATTTTATTATATATATTATTAAATTATAATTATTTTTCGTTTTTATTACTAATATTTAATTATTTATTAAAAAATAAAATATTGTTTAATAACAAATTAAAAATTAAATTTGGTAATAAATATATATCTATATAAGTGTATATATATTAATTTTTATTAAATATATTTTATTTATTTATAAAATATTTTTAAAAATAAATTAATATAATATTTTTTATTTTTTATTTTTTATTTATAAATTAAAATAAAAATTTATTTATAAAATAATAAATAATTAAAGTTACCGACGGAATTTCTGTCGGTAATAATATTTTATTATATTATTTATAAATTAAAATAATAATTTATAAATAAAATAAAATAATTAATTAAATTACCACCGAAAATTTCCGTCGGTAATAATATTTTATTATTTAATTTAAATTAAAATAATAATTTATAAATAAAATAATATAATTAATTAAATTACCGACGGAAAAAATCTCGTCGGTAAATTTTCCTACGGAATTTCCGTCGGTAAATTCCGTCAGAAATTCATTGTTTTTTGTAGTGAGTATAAGAACAATTTTAAATAAAAATAAAGATAAAGTAAAGAATAAAAAGGCCTATACCAGTCGCCTCTCATCCCTATGAGGCTGGCCTTTTTAGTCCCTTGATCTTACTATGCTAGCGCTTTTAGGCCCGCTCTCAATTTTAAGGTTAAATATTTAGCCCCAACCCTAACAATTTTTGAGCCTAAACAGACTTAGAGACCATCTTATCGTTTGAGTCAAAAAGATGGGAATTCTTTTTCGTCTGATTCAAAAGGATAAGACTGCTTTTTAACTCTCAACCTCCGTTTGTCTTGGAGCGCATAGTACACGTTGATTCATCATCACTCTCCAACTTTCTTTCAATAACTATAAAGCAAAAGAAACATAACTGCAATTTTTTACCTATTGCCTCTCTTTTTTCTCATATTTTCTTTATTAACTAGACATTTTCCCAGTGTGATATATGGAATGTGGCAATTGAAAAGTATAAATTCATATGAATTATTTCTTTTTGAATGATAAAAAATCATCATTACCTATACAAAGTAAAATGATATTATGTCATCTAGCAGTATAAGGCCCTACTAGGTTCCTTAGGTTCTCAAGTTTTTCTCCTAGAGGATACGTTTGTATTGCAAGGAGAAGTATGGTAGTAAGATTTAGAAAATTAAGGTGTTGATTGCTAGTCAATATATAAAATAGATTATATCATCAGTAGGAGATGCTTGATACCTATACCACTATTGTATTTATTTTCACCCTTCAACATAAATGAGGGCATTTTTTTGAAAATAAATTTCATTTTTTACATATTTACCACACCTAATTACCGTTTTTTTTTTGTTTCCCAAAGGTATCCCCACAGCTGGCCTCCATGAGACTAATCCTCCATCCCTATTGTCAGCGCACAAAGCAATAGGGGACTGGCCAAGGAGTTTTTTCCATCCACAAGAGTTGGGGATCGAACCCCCAACTACTTGCTTAAGGGATGAGATGCTAAACCATCACACCAACCCAACTTGGTTCACACCTAATTACCTTTAAGTACATATTTGAACAACGCAATTCAAATAAATCTATCTTATGTAAAGGAATTGAATTATTCTGAATTAATCATCTATTAATACATTTATACAAATCTAATCATTTAAGATATTTCCTCCCAATTTTATCACAATCCCATATATATCTGAAGTGGGTGTGCATATTATATATGTGCGTGTTATAAATATATTATTAATATGGATGTCTATAGCTCCCATCACCTATTATTATATTGTAATTAATGCTAATTGATTATATTGTAACCCTATAGCCATGCCTATAAATAGAGGGCTTATATTGTGTATTTGATGCTCTTGAATAATGAATGAGAATAATGGCTTTCTACTCTCTCTATTTCTCTCCCTATTTTCTCTTATCTCATCCCATGATCCATAACACAATATCAACACAAGATTCTAATCAAGGTTAGCTATTTTTTATTGGGAGGATCCTTTGATGTTATGCTCTTATGGAGAACCTGAAGTTTCACTTTCTATTTTCATCTCACTTTATATTTCTCTTCATTCGTTATTGACTTGAAGACATATTTCATGGAACCTGAAGTTCCACTTTATATTTTAATTCATTATTTTTTTAGTAAACTCAGGGTATCAATTATCGACAGTAATGACTAACCCCCTCGTTGTGGATCCTCTACTTAAGGGTAAACTACTAGTCATGAAATGCTCTCCATGCCCAAGGGTGGGATTCGAACCCCACGACTTGGTTAAGGGACTAAGTGCATAACCACTAGGCCATACTCGTGTGGTTATTTTAATTCATTATTATGGACCTATAGTCATATTTTATGGAACCTGAAGTTCCACTTTATATTTTAATTCATTCTTTATTGACCTGAAGTGGTCTTTGAAGGAATCTAAAGTTCTACTGTATATTTTAATTCATTCTTTATTGACCTGAAGTGGTCTTTGAAGGAATCTAATGTCCTACTTTATATTTTAATTCATTCTTTATTAACCTGAAGTCATATTTCATGGAAGCTGAAGTTTCACTTTATATTTTAATTCATTCTTTATAGACATGAAGTCATATTCTTTATTGTCCTTAATGTAAATGGCAGGAAATATACAAGAGGGGGTGAATTATGTATCTCTAAAAAATTTATGTATCTCTGAATTATGTATCCCCAATCAATGGCCATGTAGTCAATCAATTGCTAGCTCTGCTTGTCAATCGATTGCTTTCAGATTGGTCCTGCAACACTCGATAAAAATGTTATTTATCAAGTAAAATATAAGTAAAACAATCAATTGCTAAAGTTCCTCATCGATTGCTGCATATCAATCGATTGCCCAACAACCTATCGATAGCTTTCTATTTACTTTGAGTTCAAGTACCAATCGATTGCTTATAGATTGCTGGTGATCAATCGGTTACCTTACTACCAATCGATTGGTCTTCTGTATGTTCACTTTGAAAAATAAAGACAAACAATCAATGGATGTAGCAAATGATCAAATGCGCCATCTGTCTATCGATTGAAACTCGGCAATCGATATGCCATCGATTGTTGAGACAGAAATTCAATCGATTAGTCTTTGAGGCTATCGATTGCTTCTTAACTTAACTTTTAAAAACTTGTTTTAAAATATTTTCTAAGTTAAGATATCCATAATTCTTATAGTCTAAGTCATGTTTGGTTATCATCAAAATTCTAAGGTTCAACACTTGAGTCATCTTTGAATAAACCTAACATTACATATGATATTTTAATATCTTTCTCATTGACTTGAAGTCATCTCTCATGGAACCTTAAGTTCCACTTGATATAAATTTAATTTTATGGCCAGAGCCATATAGATTTATTTTTATAGCTAGAAGCCATATAAAGTCAAATTTTCTATTTTAATATTAAATGGCCAAAAACCATATAATGATTCAATTATCAACATTTTCTATTTAAAACCCATTATAAACGTTATTTGTTTTCTCCTTTTTTCCTTCATTATTCTTTCACTTGATCCTTACATCAATATAAAAGGAAAAAGAGATATTTCTATAAAAAAATATTATTATTTGATATTTTATAAATCATTAGATTCATTTAGCCTAATTTTATCTTAGTTCATGATATAATCAACATGTCCAACCTTAACAAACTCAATTTCATGACTCTCAATACTACTAGAAGAAGTTATTTGTTTTGGGTATAAGACGCTAAAATCAACCTTAATGCCAATGGTCTTGGAGAAACCATTTTACCAGGAAACAAAGTGACGAGCCACAATAAGACTAAGGCTATATGATTTTCCTTTGTCACCACCACCATGAAGGACTAAAAGTTGAATACTTGACGGTAAAGAATCCACTAGAATTGTGGAATAATTTGAAGGAAAAATTTGATCACAAGAAAACGGTAATTTTTCCTAAAGCTCATCATGAATGGATTCACTTAAGGTTATAGGATTTTAAATCTGTAAGTGAATATAACTCAACAGTTTTTTAAATAAATTCTCAATTGAAATTATGTGGTCAGAAGATCACTGATGAGGACTTGTTAGGAAAAACCTTTTCAACTTTTCATGCTTTTAATGTGCTCGTGCAGCAGCAATGTCATAAAAAATGTTTTAAAAGATATTCTGAATTAATTTCTTGTCTTCTTGTAGTTGAACAAAACAACGAGCTTCTAATGAAAAATCATGAATCTCATCCAACAGGCTCGACTCCATTCCAAGAAGTGACTGTTGTAGCAAATTAATCCACTAATGATTGTGGATATGGGCATGGCCTTGGACGAGAACATGGCCTGGATATGGTCGTGGACGTAGTCATGGTGATTCAAATTCTTACTCAAAGTAGACAAAGAATGACAAGGGTCACCAAAAGGAGACTAATGGGCACAATAATCAAATTGAAAACTTGTGTTATCACTATGGTGGAAAGGGTCATTAGTCGCATAACTACCGTAAACCAAAACATCTAATCGACCTTTACCAAGAATCACTCAAGAATAAAAATAAAAACAAAGGCAAAGAGTCTAAGTTTGAATCCAATTTTGTTAATGAAGAAGGTGATTTTGATTATTGTGACATGGATGTTATACACCTGGATATTGTTTATTTCTTTGCCGATCCTAGTTGAAAGATTGATCATTTTATTGATGAAGGGAATGTCCAAAAACAAAATATTTTTATGTAGTCGAATTGCTATGTTTCAGTTTATTTATTTTTCTATCTTTACTACAACAATGTTTTTGCTTTCAATGTAGTTGTCTTTCCAATAATAAATGAGTACTTCCTTTTTGATTAATTGCATTTATTTTTCTTTTTCCATGTTCCCTTAAATAAAGAATGACTCTTATCAACATCATTCATGGAGAATTATGGCTCAATGATAGCGCAACAACTCACACTATACTAAGGAATGACAAATATTTTTCTTCTTTGATAATGCGAGAAGCTAATGTTAAGATATATTCGGAAGTATAAATCTGATTGTAGGCTGTAGAAGAGCTTATATATTGTTACCTGGAGGAACAAAATTATACATTAATAATACACTTTACTCAACAAAGTCTAAAAGAAATTTATTGGGTTTCAAGGATATCCACATAAATGGATATCATATAGAAACAAAAATTGAAGGGAATGGAGAATATATTGATATCACAAATACAATTTCTGATAAAGAAATGCATACTAAAAAGATTATCTTCCTTTTTTTTGGACTGTACTATATATTTATTCACACAATTGAGATAAATGTCATTGTAAACTAGAAGTTTGCAAACAACAATAAATTTGATGTTTAGCATGACCGATTAGGCCATCCCGTGACAATCAGTCAATCATGATGCAAAAAATAATTGAGAATTCATGTGGACATTCTTAAAATGTCAACAAATTCCACAATCCAATGTTTTCTCATGTGCTTCATGTTCTAAAGGGAAATTAATAATTTGGCCATTGCCTAGAAAAATAGAGAGTGAGTCCCTCACATTTTTAGAACACATGCACGGAGAAAGAATTTTTACTGACCATGTGGACCACAATCCAATGTTTTCTCATGTCGCATGTTTGCTTACTCTCTTCTAGCAACCTAGCGTTTTGCTATAAGAAAGAATTTTTACTGACCATGTGGACCATTTATGTTGATGATATAAGTTGTCTAAAGAAAGAATTTGAAATGAAGGACTTAGGAAGAATGAAATTTTGTCTTGGGTTATAAATCGAGTATTTGAAAAATGGAATTTTTTTTATACCAAGAAACTTACATTAGAAAGGTCTTAGAATGTTTTCATATGGATGAATCACATCTATCATGTACTCTAATGGTTGTAAGATCATTAGAGGTAGATAAAGACCCTTTTAGGCTTGGAGAAATTAGAGAAGAAGGTAATGAAGAACTACTTGGTCCAGAATTATCATACCTTAGTGCAATAAGAGCAATAATGTATCTTGCTAATCACACACAGCCAGGCATATCATTTGTTGTTAACTTGTTAGCAAGATATGGCTCTTCAACACGAAGACGTTAGAATGGAGTTAAGCACATTCTTCATTACCTCAAAGGTACTTTGGACAAGGGATTATTTTATTCGAATGTAACTAAGATGGATCTTGTTGGCTATTGATATGTTGGATTTAGATCTAATCCACATGTTGGAAGATCACAAACAAGCTATTTATTCACATGTGATGGTACAACAATCCCATGGGGTTCCATGAAACAAACCATTGTGAATGGCAAACCGCATAAGAGGGGGTGAATTGTGCGTTTCAAAATTAAACTGTAAATACATAGACAATCCTTTATACTGGTTCGGCTACACACTGCCTACGTCCAGTTCTCCAACTCCTCGTTGGGTTCCACTATACCACAGGTTTTACAACACGGGTTCACCTGCCAACCTTTACAAAACAAAGCTTTAGACTTCCTCTAAACGCTCCCCCTTACAAGTTGTAAGAATACAACCCTGTTCTAAAGTCCTAAACTTTAGAACAACATCAAACAGTAGAGGGTTTCAATAAATGAGTTCACTTAATGAACATATTTTGATAAACACTGAAGTACAAATAACTCACTAAAAGTAATAGAAACTTTAAGCTTTTGAGAGCAGAGAGTATGTGAAAGTAATGAATGTTTGTAATTTCGTTCTCTACTTCATAAATGCTCAAGTCTTGGTATTTATATCTCTTTACAGCTTGCCTTTTCCTTCAGCTCCAAGAGGTCGCTTGAATATGTTCGTTGAGAGCTCTTAGCTGTTGGCAATAAATGCTATTCTTCATCTTAGTCAACTTTCTTCTCTTGCTTCATTTAATTATTGCAGAGAGTGAGTAAGAGAAACAGAGTCTGTGAGTAACGATCACCTGCAACATTGTACTTGTATAGCAGCTTTATCAGTAGCGCTAGCTCCTTTGGCTATCGCTAGCATACTAGTGTGAGTCCTGTACTTAGCTGTTAGTTAAACAAGTATTCATGTGAAGCACAGTAGGTGTTATCGCTAGTGAAATTCATTAGCTCAATGTTTACAGACAATGTATTAGCTATCAGAATGTCTAAGTTATTTCAACAAGTATTTTGTTATCGATAGCTAATCTCGTTATCGCTAGTGACTATGTTATCACTAGTTCATTTCATTAGCTCAATGTGTTAGCTTATCTGAATGTCTTAAGTTATCTCAAGTGTTCTGTTATCGATAGCTAATCTCGTTATCGCTAGTGACTATGTTTCATTGCTGCTAGCTGTTCTAATCAGTCTCCCCCTTTGTTATCTATGTTATCTATGAGGCCTTAGCGATAGAGACAGAGCTTAGCGATAATGATCTATTGTTCTGTTTGCTTAGACTAGCTCAACTCATTATATTAGCGATAGTGAAGTTCTTAGCGATAGGAATATTTACTTTTCTTCATATTATTGCTAAGTCTTCATTAGCTTTTGTTATTCTAAGCCTTTCATTTGTTAGCGATAGGTTCTTGGCCTAGCGATAGTGTATCTGTTATCTATAGGATTTTACTTGTTCAACGTTAAGATAACCTACACTCCTTTTCTTAGTCATATAACATGATTCTTATCTCAATTCATCCCAGACTAAGTTGTATGCTATCAGTTCATTATACTTATGTTATCTATGGGTTCAGTCCTCATCAAAACTTAAGATTCTAACAACCATATCAGCCATATCATCTAACCATGCAGAAATTCTTGCGATGCATGAAGCAAGTCAAGAGTGTGTATGGTTAACATCAATAATGTAATATCCCAAGTTTTAGGTAATTAATTTATCACAAATTAAATAAATTTTTGAGAATTTTAGTGGCTTAATTGTTGGGTTGAAATTTATCTTATGGATGGTTTGGGGAATTCTTAGGAATTCTTAGATGAAATTCGTCTCATGAAGAGGTTAATAGTTTGGAAATTATGTTTGGGATTTCCTTGAGTAATGCTAAGACATAAGGGGCTTTGAGGTAGCAATTAAATGGTATTATTTTTTAATGATTCTTTTTGTATTAGAAAGTTAACATTCTAAGCTTTCTAAACAGTTTAAGTTTATAAATTTTGGAGACTTGTAGAGTTAGTTATGCGATTTTGAAGTTGAAATCCTCATTTCAAACTAAAGTTTTGGACAGTCTTGGGAATATTTCATATTTGAGGGGTTAAATGATAATATTTTTGGTTTATTCTTTTTTCATGTGAAAGTATAAATCCTAAGCTTTCCATAGGGTCATAATTTGTAATTTTTGGAAATCTATGGAAATAGTTATGAATTTTTGAAGTAAGAGGAAGGGAATGAGAGGGAGCTGGTCGCTTCAACAACCAAAAATGGTCGCCAAAGTGACCAAACAAATTTAAGTTGATGCTTTTTTTACTAGAGCAACACCAGATCAAGAGGGAGAGATTGGGAGGCATAGAGAGGTGCTTTTGGGTTTGTTAGGACATGAAAATTGGAGCCCTCAAAGTCATTTTGAAGCCGTTTCACTTAGGTAACTTAATCTCCTTCCATTAATCTTCCTTTATCTTTTCTTTGCTTGGGATTTCATGAAGAAAAATTTGGGGTTTAGGCATATTTCGAAATTTGACATGAATGAGGGTGGTTCTTGGTTTCTATCTCATTTTTAAACTCTCTCATGCTACTCTAATGATTTCTCTTGCTAGAAAAGAGTGATGTTCATGATTTTTGGTTGTTAAAATTTGAGTTTTTGGGATTTTTGATGGGGGCCAAAAATTTCAAGTTATTTGGGGATTCTGTTGTTTGAATGAGTTATTTCTACTTGGTTATGGTTTTTAATACTATGGGTCTTTGAGTTTTGGCTTGGAACAAAGGTTTCACATTTCAAAGTTTGGAAAACCTTAGGGATTGGCTTGATTTTCAAAAATTTTATGTTGTAATTGGGGTTTGATGTTTTCAAGAGGCTTGTTAATGATGTTCGAAGAGTTATGAACTTTGAAATCCTTTGGGTCTTGGCTAAATTAAATTTTGGCTTGAAAAAGTTTCAAAAACTTTGAGATTTTGTAGTATATTTTAAAGACAGGTGTTGTTAAATGGTGTTGATGATTTGAAAATGCTTAATGATATTGGAAAATAATTTCTAATGCTTCGAACTCTTGGTTTGTGGATTAATCCAAATTTTCAATTAACAAAGTTTTGAAAATTGGATCCTATGAAGGGGTTCTTTGAGTTCTACAGTTGTTTTAGCCTATGTAATCATTGTAGGGGAGTTAGTTTATGGTGATAGATGATGCTTGGATGGTTGGATGAATAATATGTTGGGTTAGTGTAGTATTTGTATAATTGGTTTAGGTTAGTTGTCAATAAAGTAAGTGTTTGAGGATTAAATAAGGAAGTTGATGGCCATTGAAGATTTATTTGGCTGTTATGGATTTTATTGATAATGAATGTTTGAGGGTTTGATTAGGGGGATAATGGTTGTTGTGGATTGTATTAATGATGATTGAGGAAATAATGATCTAATTAGAATAAAAATGTGAATATGGAACATTATGACCAATTGCGGCTATTGGGTTTTTTAGTTAGCTTTTGGTCCTAAATAGCTTTGGATGTGAGTCTCCAACTTGGGTTATTTTTACTAACCTTGTTGTGCATACTCACTTTATTGATGTGGTATGCTTGCTTTTGTTGATTGTTGTACAGTCCTGAATCTTGGCTCGTGGAGCATAGGGGTACTACTGTATTGGTAACACTAAATTACATCAAGAGGTAACCACTTCCTTGCCTTAAATTGTATGTGATGAAATTGTAAACTCGACTGCTGGTTGAGATTGAGGAACGTGGGCTAACATGTCAACTTATATAGGTAACGATAAATGCCTACTCTATTGCTCCATTACTTAAGAATAGCATGTGTTAGATTCTGGTGATTATGGCAACTTCTTGTTGGATAATGATTATTATGATTCTGGTGATTGTGGAAACTTGTTGAATAATGATTATTTTGTTTATACATGTAGTTGTACTTGAGTATGGATGGTTAATTGTGGAAGAGAACATTTTGTTTTTTATAACCAACCTGTGGAAATGGATCATTCTGATTTTGGTTATATTTGTATTTTTTGGTCGGTACTTACACCTAGTATGAGATTGGTTTCACCCCATCACGTGATGAGGTACCCGACGGCCATCAGGTTACCTCTTGGGTTTTTGTCTTGTGAGGACTTACCGACAGTGAAGTCTGGTTTTGATGGCTTATGTCGAGCGATGGAGTCTGGTTTTGGTGGCTCATGGTTGGAAGAGTTGGTTTCATTATGTGACGACAGTGAAGTCTGGTTTTGGTGGCTTCCGTCGAGCACAAGATTTATGTTACCCTCTTCAAAGGATATTATTGTGGTGCACTGGTTTATAAATTCATGCAAAACTTGGTTAAATTATTTCACCCCAAATGTAATACTGGTTACAAATCCATACAAAACTTGGTTGAATTATTAGGTGTAAATTGTTTCACCCCAAAGTGATATGAAGGATTGTTATTTATGTGTAGATGATTATTGTTAATTTCCTTGTGGATTGTATTACCGTATACCATTATTTGTAGACAGTATAGGAAAAGTAAGTGTTACTAGGGCTTTGTCTATTTTGGTTACTCTTCAATTTCAAGTGCTAGTCCCGAAGGTAGACATGAAAGGAAGGAGCCGGCTAACACTCATTGATTGTGAGGTTGTCGTTGGTTATTTTGGTATTATGTATATTGCCACATACTATAGACTAGGCATGCATACATGTTTGCTTCCGCATCATTATTTAATTGCCTGTGACTGTTTGTATTTTCTGAGATTGGTCCCCTTCCAGCAACTTTGGCCAGAGACCTTTGGAATTATTATGGTTGTGTTGCATACTGGTAGCCCCGCTTGGTGGGTGATTTTAGTTTCACCGGATGTTGTTACATGTTTCATGAACATGCTTAGATTTGGTTACAGTGTTTAGAAGGTTGACTTTCACCATGTGATGGCATTCTTATTATGTAACTTAAATTGTTATGGATCATTAAATGTTATAAGAAATTGTGGTTATGATTTCATTAAATAGGTTGTTGTTGGTATCTTGGTTAAGTCAATGGTTGGTTCATTTTAGAAAGACAATGTTTTGGTTTTTAATTACCTTGCTAGATAGATAAGCCTTTCCTAACATGGTAAATTTGTTTTATTAGGTCAAACATTTTATAACTATGTTAGTATAGGTAAATCCTTTCTAATATAGTTATCTTGTGGTTTTCAAAAAGGATTTAGATGTTTCTTTTGAAACTATGTTAGTGAAGGAAATCATTTTCTAACATAGTTACTAGCTTGTTCGAAAAATGTGTGTTTTGAAAAATAACTATGTTAGTTGGAGCTTTTCTAACATAGTTATGATATTTAAGTAAGCTTTAAATAACCATGTTAGGTGATTCATTTCTAACATAGTTTATGTGAACTTTTAATTCATTGAAATTCTAGAAAAGCTCTAATGGCCATGTTAGCCTTGTTCTTTTCTAACATAGTTTATTTTACAAAGTATTCTCAAAGGTTCTATAACCATAATAGGCTTCACTTATTTTGTAACTTGTGTCTTTTCTATCATGGATGACTTAAAGTTTCAATTTGTAAGTTTATTCTTTTGTAACTATGATAAACCGTTTTCTATCATAGTTAAGGTTCTAAAGTAACTGAATGCCTTTATAACTACAATAGGATTTTTTTATATTTAATGGTTTCTTTTCTATCATAGTTATCCTTATTGAAAAGGGATTAAAGCTTTAATAACTATGATAGACCTTAGCTATCATAGTTATGATTTCAAATAAAAATCGGTAATATATTGGTTTCATATGGTTATTTGGGGTTAATTATGGTTTCATTTTGGAAATTAGTATGAGGATTTTACTAACAATACATCATATATGAACTAGTTGCGGTTTATCTTCTAGTAAAATGATCCCGAAGGTCCTATATGAGGATAATACATACTTGTGATTCTTTATTTGAATATTTGATGTGTGGAATTGATGCGAATAGTATGATTATCCTGTGAAATGGGCTATGTATGGTGAACCTGGGATTGTAAACCTGAAGCCCGATATATGATTATATATGTGATATTGGCATGCTGTGTTTAAATAACCATGTTAGATTAATCCTTTCTAACATGGTTATACTAATTGTCAAATGGTTGAATTGATGATGAATATGGCTGTTTTGATAGCCATGTTAGGACGATGCTTATCAACATGGTTATCTTATATCTGTATTTGGTTGTTTTTGCTAACCATGCTAGGGCAGTTTTTTTCTAACATGGTTATCTATTAAATATATTAGGTTGTATTTTTTTTAGTATATTAGGTTGTTTTAATAGCCATGTTAGAGGGATCTTTTCTAACATGGTTAAATATTTTAATATCCTTGATAGTAATTACATTGGGTTAGGGTTGTTTTTTTATCATGGATATCGTATTGTAGTTATTAGTAGAACTCTTTTCTTACTATGATAGTATGATTGCATTTGTATGGAAATTCTTTTCCTATCATAGTTAGCAAACATGAATTTGTTTTAGATTAAGTTCTGGGAATTAATTAAGTATTAGTAGGTATCTCACCCTAATCCCAAATATTCGAAGCTTAAGAATCTCACCTTCTCTCCTTGACCTCCTCCTCACCGACCTTCTCTATTTTGAAAGCAATGATGGCCTGCGTTTTTACTCGGCAAAGCAAGAAGATCCTCCTCAGCTCCTCCCTATGACGCTGATAACAACCAAAAGCTCATCCTGCAAACACTAATGAACCCTCTCCCCCTTCAATCTCATGCTCAGCTTCCTAGAAGTTTTCATCTAAACTGGTTGAAAGATAAATATGAAATACACCTAAATTGAAATTGAAGGACTGAAAAGTCTTACTTTCAATCAAACCTTTTCCAAACAGATGCAAGATAACAACATAATTGACGAAACCAAGGGCTCTAATAAATTCAGCTGCAGCCATATATTGGCATATTCAGAATCCCTTTTATTAGGGTTTGTTTGAAAAACGGAGGAGAAGGAAGAACAGCAAGTGTTTGGTTGTGGCATTTAGGATTGAAGAAACAAAACACATGGCCCACAGAAGGAAAAAGGATGGGAAAAAACATATTTTAAGAAAATTAAATACAAAGCCCAATGCAATAAAAAAACAAAGAGACCAGAAAATATTTTAAATTATGGCACAAAACACAACAGAATAAAAAAAACATGGCAAATGGTACCAGCACTATTCATCGGCTCTATGAACAATGCCCATGTGAGAGGAGCTGTGAACTGGCTTGGCTCTATGAACATTAAAATCCAACACTTTTTAAAGATTGTATCAAAACTAAAATGAATAACAAAATAAATCCCCTGATTGAAGTTTTGACAAATTCAAAATAATTTAGGGGTAAGATATCACAACTAAATCAAAGTTAAAATCAATCAACTAGCTCATAATATAAAATCTCATATTACCCAATCAATAATTTATTTAACCATAATATGGGTCGGGTGTTTTAATCAAAAATTAATTATATGTATTGTCAGTTGTAACCCATATTAATTTATGTTTAATATAATGAATTATTTTGAGATATTATTGATTCAAGTACTAATAGGGTAACAAACAATATTTCAAATTTTAAAAATACATTTAGTCATTATAAAATGTTATTAATTAGAATATTAATATATTTCTCATATATCCTTCGGGAAGAAAATTCTAGCTCAACAAATGGCATATCGGAATGAGTCCAGATTTGATTCTCCTAGCACACCTATAAAAAGATAGTTGGATAGCTAAAGTCCATAGCTACCATAGTTACTAATATATTTAATAATACATTTCAATCACAATATTTTTATTTCTTATAGTATATTGACTAATTACTAATTTTTCGATATTATATTTTGCAACCTTACCTTTACTCACTTTATTTTCTTAGTTATATTATAAATAAGCTATTATATGTATTATCATTAATCTTTATTTGAGAATATATTGTGTAATTAGGCCAACTCTCTACGATACCGAAAATTGAGCTGATTTTTAGTACATTAGGATGTAGCCATGCCCACACGCTTCTTGTTGAGCGTAAGAGGCGGAAGAAAAAAGCGAAAACGTTTGCAATTAAAGGGGAAATGGGCATGCGTAAGATACGATGATGCTCTTGGAGGACCATGCTAGGGGTGTTGACATTCGTGTCGTTAGGGGTGGAAACAGGTTAGATCTTTAACAGAGGTCTTAGGCTTGGCCTATTTCAGGTCTGTTCAGGCCCAGGCTTAACAGATCACAGGCCCAGGTTTAGGCTTTTTTTAAAGCCTATTTAACTAAACAGACCAGGCCCAGGCATTTTAAAAAAGCCTATTAGGACTAACAGGCCGGCCTATGAATGTTATATTTTAAAAAATTATCTTAGTAACAATACATTTATACCCTTAATTTGAAATAAAATTACGCATGTATGTATCTAGGTCTTTTTCCACTCGCTTTCAGCGACGCCTCCATTCTTATCTATGTGTTCTCACTTTTCACTGACTCTCATGTATGTGTTTTATTGCTTTGTATTTCCTTTGTCTTTTAAAATCTTGTTGCTTTTGCATCAGATTTGTGTTCTTGCATTGTTGTTGTGTATCATACTATTGTTTATCATAACAAGCCTTTTAACAGGCTTCAGGCCAGGCTCAGGCCTAAAGAAAAGGCCTATTACAGGTTTCAGGCCAGGCTTAGGCCAATCAACTATACAACAGGCCAGGCCAGGCCTGGTCTATTTCCACCCCTACATGTCGTCCTAATACTCTCGTTTTGATTCCGACCATTTGGGGACGGTAAAATCTCGACCCGAAAATTTTGGGACGAAACAAAAACGGCATGAGGAAAAATTATTAGCGGGATGGAATACGGAATCAGATTTATCCCATCCTGAATATTTATTTTTAAGACATAATTGATATTTTCTAAAGATGTAATTAATAATCTTTTTGTATTAATATAAAAGATGTATAAATATTAATAATTTTAAAGATATAATTAAAAAGATATTATCATATTAGTTATATATGTAATATAAATGTTAGAATTATCTAAAACTGTAATATATCACTTAAATACAGTATTTTTTTACAAGAATAGATAAAAAAAAGAAAAAAGAAAACTCATTAAATGTCTGTGTTGTTATGAGGGGAGGGGAGGGAAAGTGGGTGGAAGGAAAATCTTTTTGACTTCAATTTATAAAAATTAAAGTGAGATTAAAAGTAGTTGATTAATATTTTTTACTCTTTTAATTTACATATTATATTTCTTAAAATATCATAACCACACTTCTTCAATTTTAAAAAAATTAACTCACAAAAAATGTTTCCTCCTTTCCCTTTCCCTCCAAATCCCTTGTACCAACCAAACCCTAAACAAATTTACACCCTTTAAAAAAAAACGGGAAGTCCTATTACCGTACAGTTCTTGTCCCATTCCTGATGGCAATCCTAAGGCCTTTTATGGGATGGGACACAGAACAAGGCTGTTTCATCACATCCCATCCCATGAACACCCTTAAACGAGGCCAATTCTTCTCGTTTTCCACATGCTTCCAAGAATATATTTTGTATTTGGGTTGGAAAGACTATGCGGTAAAACAATACACTATCTCAAGCGTTCCCTATGTGACCATGAGGTAAAACAATACCTTAGCTCATGCGTGCTCTGCGTGACCATGCGATAAAACATTTTGATCTGTCATTTCTTGATTCCTCATGAAAGGTATAGTGGGATAGAATGTTTTAATCTTAGAAGTTCAATACATTACATACTTTTGGCACTAAACAAAGGCTCAAATCTTGATAATAGCGTTAGTTGATCTAAAACAATGCATTTGACTTTTTTAGGATCATTTCTAGATTCCTCATGAAAGATTGAGTGGAATAGAATGTTTCAATCTTCAAAATTCAATACCTTACATTCTTTTCACCCTAAACAAACAAAAATAGCTAAAATCACGTTTATAGTGTTAGTTGATCCAAATGGATGCATTTAATATTTTAGGCTGCCATTTCAAAATTTTTCATGAAAGATATAGTGGGATAAGATTTTTCAATCTTTGAAGTTCAATACATTACATACTTTTGACACTAAGCAAACTAAAAAATATGAAACCTTGATTATGACGTTAGTTGATCTAAAATGATGCATTTGACGTTTTTGGGGGTCATTTTTAGATTCTTCGTGAAAGATTGAGTGGACAGTCAAGCAAACGCCAAACTCGTCAAGTGTCATATCTAATATGCGCTTATAATTGGATATATTGTGGCTGAGTGGTACCTTTGGGACCATGACATTAAGTCTGGTCCTTCACCATGATGTTACTGCTCACGTTATGTTATGCATATATACAACATCATTCACAAGCTAAACTGGGACGGAAGCGCCAAAAAAACTCAATCTTTCTTTGATTTGAGCTGGATCCCCAGGAGGACAAGTCCCACTGAAGTAAATGCCGACAATAATGTTGACGAATAGAAAATAGCAAGCAGTGCCCCCCTCAGAGACTGCAAATGAAGATGATGAAATGCCCATTCAGCGTCAGAAGCTTTAAGTAGCATTAAGTAAAAGAAACTTCAATCAGATGTTCTTTTAAAGCACCTTAGCTAGAAGCAAAGCATTCTCATTTGCATACTGCAAAGAACTCTCAGGATTGCTTTGAATTCCCTGGGCTATTTCCCATGAAAGAACCCTTCATTTCAATTTTGACAGCAATTACGAAAATAAATTAGCTTTACCCATTCTTGGGCTCTGTCATGTAAATCAAAATGAACAAAATATCATATTTGATTAAAAAAGGGTGAAAACTTACCCAAAAACAAATCCAATTACAGCCCCTATATTGGCTTTATCTGGTGTTAGTTCAACCTGCAATTCTCCAAACTGCACGCGGCAACAGCATTATTAATTCATTTGCAGCGTTCTGGTAAAGGTTTCTCATAAATTAAAGGAATCTTCGCAAAACCAGAGACAAATACTAATAACTAACCTTCAGCATTCTAGCTTCCTCCTTTGGTGGCTCCTCTGTTATTGCAGATGTCGAAGTCTCAGTTAGAACCCTCCCCGCTGTAATCATCGCTCTTGCAATCTATTATGGTCAGACATTGCATGATATAACTGTCACTTAGAAGCACATTACTACCCCAAGTATTGAAACGTTCAATGAGTGCGGTACAAAGACGATGGATTTAAATATATCATCTGATCTGATCATGCTGATGAACACTGAGAAGAGATTGACTTTAAGGTAAGCAATTGATCGAATATAAACACAATGTTCTCTACATATTATTTGCAACCAAAATTGTAGCAGGGCCGTTACATGAATAGTTAATGCACAGCTACACAGTTTGTGTTATCACTTGACAGTGACACACTTTGAGTTATCATATCAAGAGCCATACTTGTTACTGTGAATGACATCGTTTATAAGTTCCTTCATGAACCAGATAACATCCAAAAATGAAAAGACAGAAATCCACATTGGGCTAGTGTACTGCATAAATACCTTTTCGGGCTCACCTTGGCCATATTTTCCCATAGATTGAAACTTTCTTCCAGCAGATATCAATCGCTTGCCAAGTGCTGAGCAGCGAAACAATAGTTAGATTCATTTATTTTGGGTTAAGAGGGCCGGCAGGGCAAGCCTATGGATGCATGAGTATCAACTACAGGCTAACTGGCTTACCTGATTTGGTCTTGCCAGTCAAAGTGTCCACCAATAAAGGTAGCTTACTAACCAAGGAGTGGGAAGTTGAAGTGTCAGCAAGTTCCCATGCTCGAGAAAGGTTAAGTAATGTCTCTCCCAGTTCTTGCCCACACTGGAAAAATCATGTTCTCATTAAAGAGGGTCTCCAATAGCACGAATAAATTTTCAGACACTAAAAACAGAAAAGGCAATGAAACATCCAAGATAGTGAAGTCCAGGCGCAATTCCAAAAATGAAAAATGCATTAAAGATAGAAGGAACCACTTCATCGCTGTAAGCGCCAATTCATTCAGGGACCTCTTACATCAGGATCACCAAGTGTACAACAGCTATGAATATAAGAAAGATGAGCCACAACATTCTTGAGTGACTATATTCCGTTAAAGAGACGTTTTTATTACATGCACCAGAAGATCAAGATACAGAAGATAAATGATACTCCCTCCGTTCATAAATATTAGGACCAATTAACTTTTTTTAAAAAAAGAAATTAAGGAAGCTAAATGAGCCACTTAATCATAATAGATTTTGTATATTATTATATTAAATGGTAGTTTATACATCAAATCAACTAGTTAAGAGAAAAAATTCAGGATTTATAGATAACTTATTTAACTTTCTTATATTATAAAAAAAAAAAAGTTAAATGGGTCCTATATCTAAATTTATCTAAATTTAGAAATTGAGGTAGTAATTCAAAGTAAAAACGTACTTCATAAATCAAACAAGCAGAAAGTGGAGGCAGAAAGGTTTTAGAACTGCGAAAAACCTAGCAATTATGGCAATTACTAACCTCATCCAAGATAGGTCCGTTTGAAAGGTCAAAAGCGGCATCGTTAAGCTTCACAAATCATAAAAATGGACACTAATGTCATACACATAATCAAAAGAATTATGAAATTACAGAGATTAAAAAAAATATATACTCTCATTACATCTAATCGAAGATCGCGTGGAAGCTTCACCAAATAATCCGAGGGAAGATCGAAACCGTCCTACAATTTAAAACTCACGTATGAATGAATCGCAAAAGTAGAGCAAGAAATCAACAATTGAAATGGCAAGCATAATGGAAAGAATAGGAAGCTTACAGCGATATCTTGGAGGAGAGAACGAGGGTCAGGTTGTAAGGAATTGGGAGAATTAGAATCAGTTAGAGCAAAAGGGATGAGGAAGGAGGATTTGGGAAGGAAGCCAGAGGGGATGGTGGGCGCTGTGGGTAACGGAAAGAGACGTTGAGGAGAATGGCGGGGAGGTAATGGAGGGGCAAAAGGGGAACAGAATTTAGAAAGAGGTGGAAGGAGATGATGAAGTGAAGCCATTATTATATGAAATGCTTGTAATGTATACAGTCAATAATAGGAACTCTCACTCACTCACACTCTGGTTCGAAGATGAGTGATGGTGGTGAATGAATGGTCCATGGTGCGTGTGGCTGCCCTTTTTTCTTCAGTTTTCTCGCACGCGTCGTATACTTAGCTCTTTTTTTTTTTTTTTTTGCCTTTTTTAAAGAGAATTTCATTTGAGGACTTAGTAACAATTTAATTTAAAAGAAGGGAAAAATACAAATAAATACCCTCCAATTTGCAAAATCCCATTAACAACTTCATGATATGTATTTACCTATCATGAAGTTGTTAATGAGATTTTGCAAATTGGAGGGTATTTATTTGTCTTTTTCCCTTAAAAGAAACACCAAAAGATTATGAAATTTATCTCTCTCTCACACTCTCACAGAAAAGAGATGGCTAGTTAACCAATGTCACTATTGAATTCCTTCAGCAATGACAATGTTTTTTTGGAGGAGATGAACAACAAACACAGTTAGCACAGGAGGTGAGATCCGACTGCACATGATAATGAAGCCTTCAGTTCCAACCTCCAAGATTTTTTCCTTATTTTATCCCCCAAAAAACAAAAGTTATGATATATTAATATATAAAATATGAAGAAACAGTTCTAAGAAAATAAGGATTGGGGTTCCTCCAAGTCTTTGCTACTAATCTTCTTAGCTTTTCATATGTCATCCATTTTGAAATTAATCTTCCACTTGTAATTCTACCCCTCATACATGTTTTTCCCCTTAGAAGTATTCACAAATTGACCTCCAACATGGAATATACAAAAATAATTTATTTGTAGAATTGCTGGTCATTTCTCATATGCTCTTGCAAATAATTAATACCATGTGTTTCCAGTTACATACAAAAATTTTCCCACAAGTGATGAACACCTCTTGAACAGGTCGAATGTTCCAATGAAAAATACAATATAGTAAGAACAACAACAACAACAACAACAACAACAAAGCCTTATCCCACTAAGTGGGGTCGGCTACATGGATCGCACGACGCCATTGTGCTCTATCGGAAACCAAATCTTTAGATATATTATTTATTAAAAGATCTCGCTCTACAACTTCATTAAGTGTAAGCCTCGGTCTCCCCCTTCCTCTCTTAATCGGACTCCAGACTGTTTGATCTACCCTCCTCACTGGCGCATCTAATGGCCTTCTTTGTACATGTCCAAACCACCTCAAACGATTTTCTACCATTTTCTCACTGATAGGTGCCACTCCAACTCGTTCGCGTATATGATCATTCCGAATCTTATCCTTTCTTGTGTGACCACACATCCATCTCAACATCCTCATTTCAGCTACCCCCATTTTATGTTCATGTTGACCCTTCAAAGCCCAACATTCACTACCATATAATACTGCTGGTCTTATAGCAGTGCGATAAAACTTCCCTTTTACCTTATTGGGTACTTTTCTATCGCAGAGAACTCCAGTAGCTTTCCTCCACTTACACCACCCAGCTTGAATCCTATGATTGACATCGTCATCAATCTCACCATCTTGTCTTATAATTGATCCCAAATACCTAAACTTTGTCACTTGAGGGATTGTTTGCTCTCCCAGTTTAACCTCCAAATCACCTCTAACTTGTTTATTTGCAAAATTGCAATGCATATATTCTGTCTTACTCCTACTTAAACGGAAACCCTTCGACTCCAACGTGTTTCTCCATATCTCTAATTTATCATTAATCTCCTCTCTTGATTCGGCCAAAAGGACTATATCATCAGCAAAAAGCATGCACTTAGGGACCTCTTCTTCTATAGGCTCAGTTAGAGCATCTACCACTAAGTTAAACAAATATGGGCTCAAAGCTGATCCCTTATGTAAGCCAATTCTTATAGGGAAGTCTTTTGTCTCACCTCCCGGCGTTCTAACCTTAGTCAATACCCCATCATACATATCCTGTATAACTTTAATATAAGCAACACATACTCCTTTCTTTTCCAAAGCTTTCCAAAGTAAATCTCTCGGCACGCGATCATACGCCTTTTCTAAGTCAATAAAAACCATATGTAAGTCTCTTTTTCTACTTCGATACTTTTCCATTATCCCCCTTAGTAGATATATCGCCTCAGTTGTGGATCTCCCTGGCATGAACCCAAACTGTCTCTCAGAAATACTAGTTTCTAGTCTTAACCTATGCTCAATCACCTTTTCCCATAGTTTCATTGTATGACTCATAAGCTTAATTCCCCTATAATTTGCACAATTTTGTATATCGCCTTTGTTTTTATAAATCGGAACTAAAGTACTTTTTCTCCAGTCATCAGGCATCTTCTTGGACCGTAAAATCTCGTTGAACAATTCAGATAACCATAACACACCCTCCTCCCCTAAACATTTCCAAACTTCAATCGGTATACCATCAGGTCCAACTGCTTTACCATTTTCATTTTCTTAAGAGCTTCTCTAACCTCCCAAACTCTAATTCTACGATAAAACGACCTATTAAGTCCATCTTCACTAATTGTCAAATCTCCCAACTCACAAGATAGACCTTCACTTCCATCATTGAATAATTTAGAAAAGTAGGCCTCCCATCTATCCTTAATATCTTCGTCAGTAATCAAAACTTTACCTTCTTCATCCTTTACACATCTTACTTGATCCAAATCTCTCGAGTTTCTCTCCCTACTCTTTGCGATCTTGTAAATCTTTTGTTCCCCAGCTTTTGTCCCTAACTCCTTATAAAACCCCTCGTATGCTTTAGATCGAGCTTCACTCACAGCCTTCTTAGTCTCCTTTTTAGCTAAGCGGTACTTTTCCCAATTTTCAGTAGTATTACACAAGTGTATAGCCTTAAAACAATTCTTTTTATTCCGCACCTTTTCTTGGACATCCTTGTCCCACCACCAAGTCTCCTTATCTCGCGGTCCAAAACCTTTTGATTCTCCTAAAGTAGCTTTAGCAACCATTTCAATCTTCGTAGCCATATTCTTCCACATGCTGTTAGCATTTCCTTGTGGCTCCCATACCCCTTCATCCAATAGATTTCTCTTAAAAATCTCTCGCTTCTCCCCCTTTAACTGCCACCACTTGATCTTTCGGTTCAAAACTACCCGGCGCCTTTGTCTTATACATTTAATTCTCACGTCAAGAACTAGAAGTCTATGCTGAGCGGTCTCCCCATGCCCAGGAATCACTTTGCAATTAGTACATAACCTTCTATCAGGGTTTCTTACCAAAAAGAAGTCAATTTGTGACTTGTGAGTTCCACTTTTGTATGTAATTAAATGTTCTTCCCGCTTCTTAAAGCATGTGTTAACAATCTTAAGATTGTATGCTAAGGAAAAATCGATAATTGTTTGCCCTTCATTATTCAACTCCCCATAACCAAAACCACCATGCGCCCTTGCATATGATCCCGCCTCTTTCCCAACATGTCCATTAAGATCCCCTCCAATAAAAATTTTCTCGGTTGCCGGTATACCTTGAATCAACCCTTCAATATCTGCCCAAAACTTCTCCTTAAGATGTGCTTCTGCCCCTACTTGGGGTGCATATGCACTAATAATATTTATTGTATCATTTCCCACAATTACTCTCACAGATATGATTCGGTCCTCAATCCGCTTAACTTCCACTACATTCTTCCGCCATTCTTTATCTGCAATGATACCAACACCATTCCTCCCATTTACCTTTCCTGTGTACCAAAGTTTAGAATCATTAACTCCGATTTCTTTAGATCTCTCTCCAGCCCATCTGGTTTCTTGTAAGCATAATATATTAATTTTACGATCCTTCATAACTTGTGCAACCTCAAAAAGCTTCCCATTCAGCGTCCCAATATTCCAAGAACCAAATCTGATCTTACTCTCATGAACTAGCTTCTTTAGCCGCCTCCGTCCATTAGAGTGCGGTAGCCCTTGCTCATTTAACACTGCATTCAGGCGAGGATGCAGCGGCTCTTGCTCTCTTATCACTGTACTCGAGCCATACAGCGCGTTACAACCAGGCAACGACCTATCCTTTAGCCCTTGCTCTCTTAACACTGCATTCAGGCTAGGATGCAGCGGCTCTCGCTCTCTTCTCACTGTACTCGAGCCATACAGCGCGTTGCTTACGGGCAACGACCTAACATTTACACAATTTCTTCGTTGATCCATGTTCATGAGATTCGACGGGGTTTTTACGCTGGCTGTCGGGGCCTAACACAACCCTCCTCCTTCACCCGGGCTTGGGACCGGCTATAAACATAGGCGGAGTTACAATATAGTAAGAACAAGGCAAAATAATTATTAATCAATTTACATCACCAATTAGTATTTCCAATTGTCTACCACATTATGAATAACTGTGATAGCATTTTAACAATTTTCCACCACATCTTTAACAAGTGGAATTAAACAAACATGTAGCAGTTCATGAATAAGTGAAATGGTCATATGAACAATAGTCCAGCATATCATAAACAAAGGAAAGCTCATATGAACAACATTTAACAATTGATCTATAAAAAACACCTTCACGCCAGCACTCTCATTGCAAACTATTACCCACTTAACACTAAAAATACCTTCACATTATTACTCTTGTTACAAAGTCAGCCACAATCCTATTCACACAATACGCTCTAAATTGAAAGACCCATATCAAGAATCACCATTAAAAATTCTTTTCGCACCTTAGTTGCTCTATATAGTCACAAGGATTGTACCAAAACCCATATCAAGAACTACATTCAAAATGAAGATAAAAAAAAGTAGCTTGTTCAGCTTTGTAAACAAATGAAATAAAATCATAGATTAAATGAGATACGACCGGGTTGATGGCTTCCTTGGTCTGATTTCATTGTGGATTAAATGAGAGAGACAATGAGAGAGAACAAGATATTGAGAGAGAGAGAGAGAGAGAGAGAGAGAGAGTGGAATTTAGGCGTAAGAATAAGAGAGAATGGATTGAATGGAACAAACCTTCAATCTTCACTTCTTCTCACTCCAAACAAAGCTCCATTAAGCTCCTCCCTCACCGACGCATTCCGTTCCTTCTTGTTCATGGAAGCCTCCATGTGTTCTCCCCCACACTTTTTTTCGTGGAAGCTCTCTACCTTCTTTGTTTTACTTCTCTCTCTCTCTCTCTCTCTCTCTCTCTCTCAATTATACATTGTCCTTTTTGTCTTTTTCCACTGACATTTGATTTCACTTGAGGCCCTAAAACCTGCAGTGATATTTCAGAAATATTTGGGGGCAATTTGAAGTTAATTAGCTGCAGGGGTCCTATATTGAAATTCTCCATTTTTATACATCAACCGGTAATTAGCACCTTTTTTGGATCTCATCAAATATCCTAGCATCTAACTATTCAAGTTTTAGGGTTCATAGCTTCTCCGAAGACAAACGTTGTTTTCATAGCTTATTAGTTCTTTCAATTCCTGATTTGCCAAAAACAGTGCTGGCAATAATTCAAGGAAAGAAAGAAAAATAGTAAAAATGAAAAAAAATAACATAAAGAAAACAATAGAAATTGCAGCAAAATAAAATAATACATCTTTTCCTTTTCTTTTACTATCATGAACTAAACGATTTTCTATTTTTATTCAAAACTTATTCAAAACTAAGATATTCACAATGAAATCCCGACACCAAATTAATAACTACTTAAAATCTCAAACAAATCCCTTTGATTTAGTGGGAACCACAAAAAGCAGATATGAAAGTAAAGGGACGTTTTGCCTTATCAACAGCATTGGTAAAATTGGTCTATTTTCAAAAGTTAATTGTTACGTTAGCATCATCCAATAGTTATTTGTGTTGGATGCTCCACGAATAATTATTCATTGGTAATATTATACCTTGACCCTTCGAATAAATAGAGGTTTGGAAAGACAAGTCAAGGAATTTCATAAATGATTTTTTTTTTTTGTGAATAAATCATCTTTTTATTATGAAGCCCTGAAGAAAATTGAAAAAACGAGTATCAATGTGGTCACAAATTTTTTTACGTTGATGCAAGATAGATCATGAATGTTCAGAACAGAGAAAACAAAATCTAGTGAAGGACAAGCGAGCTGCTTGAGACAATAATATAGCTTTTCAAGCACATTTTCTTGAAGAAAATTGTTTCAGAAGTTTTAACCGAAGCCCATTTCCAAGACTCAAGTAAACATTGCATCTCTTATTTTAACTTCATGAATGGGAATCAACAACGCCAATCCAGAGGCATTCTGCTCGTTGCTTCTATTGGTCTCAATTTTACTTGTTTTATGTTTTCTTATTTTTTTTTCCCCTTGAAATATGCTAGATGTGCCCAATAATTACAGGAAGCAAAAGGATAATATTTTATTCACAATATTCGTTTTTTGCCACATTGATTATGTTCTGGCTGAACAAGTATTCGAGAATGCTATTGAAGGTAGTGCTAATTGCCTTTATGTGATCGAGAGTAATCCTCTGAATTCCACTTTACTTCTTGTAAGATGCATTCCCATGCTTGTCAAGTTGTACACTTAGATAAAGTCATTGGTAGTGTCTGAAATTTCCATGAGGCATTATTAAGAAAACTAGTAAAACCCCCGCACAATGCATAGGACAATTTGGTAAACAACTACTTATTACAGTTTTGTGTTTACATGTTTAAGTTCCAGTATAAATGGTGTGAGGTGGAAGTTACCATTTATGTTTTGCAGTTATTGCGTAGAATGTAAAATATTGTAGTTTTCCACAAAAATAGCTAACCATCTACATATGTTGAGGGAAAGTTACCATGTATTGTGGCAGTGGGAAGTTATTATTTTAATTGCAAATAAATAAAATATATAAATTAAAATATAAAATTGTTTTCACAAAATTCGCAAAGTTGGGGATAACTGCTCGAATTTGAATTGAGAAGTTACCAACAAAATTGCTGAGAAGTTGAACTGCTTACCTGATGCAAGGAGGACTGCTAGAACCTCTGCTTTTATATAGTAGAAGATTAGAGTAAGTTGATAATTCTGAATTCAGATCAAGACTACAATCCATGCCATAAACATGTTCCTTTGTTAACAAATAATGACGTTTGAACAAAATAATGCTGTTTTCATAGTAATTATAATAACAGAAATTCACATTTATGACTGCTAAATGAGAGCAGTATCTTTGCAGGAGCCAACAAGATATGCAAATCAACCCCTTTATTCATGTTACTAACAATAGAAGAGAGAATATTAACAAAAAAGCTGGCAAAAAAAAAAAAAAGAATATTAACAAAAAAGTAAGACACCATATGACCTTCTTTCATAACAAAATACAGGTGAAAGGGAGTTTGTCCTGCAAGTTACCATAGAAGGGCTGTGGCCACCAGGAAGTTTTTTAGGAGGCGATGTTGCACCGAAAATTGCTTAATCATAGCAATCTTACCCTCCATTAACAAATCCAAACGATCAATTGTTAGTAGACCAAACTATACATTTCTAACATTCAGCAAGAATAACAACAAATATATCCATGTTTTGGAGAGTATATGTATATGCTTTCCTATAACAAGTTTTGAAGAATATTTGGTTGGAAGGCAGGTTGAAAATTCTGTTCAAATAAACTCTAATTTGTTGATCCACCAGCTTTTCCTGCATCTAGATTCGAGGACTAACATCAAATTAAACCATCCTTCCAATGGCTGACTCTTAGATTCTTAATGTCAAAACTGATGATTATGACCTGCTGCTGATTGAAAGTTTTAAGCACTATCATATGGCGTAGGGAAGCTAATTCCATCCTTCAGATGGCTTACTGCTGTCGGATAAAGCCATTGCAGCATGTTTGGACCCAAAATCTGGTAAAAATGATTATGAACATATAAAAGATAACAAGCGCAAAGGAATTGTTATTATAAAATGTGTGATAGATCAAGATCAGAAATGATGGGGTCATACCGAGGTAATGTTATTGTATGCACCAATGTTGAATGGATGTCGATAGCTTTGTCCCGATTTTCTAGCCAACCACTGTGCACGCTTAGCCCCATGATACTGGTTACATGCACACCATGAGATATTCCGAGAACAAAACAGCCTATTGTGTATGGCCCATTAGCAACCCAACTCAATTTTTTCAATACTTTAAAAAACTTTTAGATGAGTTGGGTGCTAGGTATTCACCAAGGCCAGGATATGCCTTTGGATTCAAATAGAGCTCACAAAAGTACTAGCAAGTAACAACTTACCTCTATAGTAGTCATATTATGAAAGACGAGATAAACATGCCATGCCAGAAGAGTAAAAAGGATCATGGTCAATGAGATCAATATCAATCCACGTGTCACCTAAACATGTATCAGATGCTTCAAAATTGATGTAGTCTTAGAAAAGCATGAGTAAAAAGAAGCAAAAGAAACTCTCAAAGACCATTAATATACTTTTGGGGATTAACGAAGAGCAAATTTCTTACAATAAAAATCCTTTGACCTTGAAATGGAAATACATTTGACAATGTAAAATGAAGCAGCCTTTCACATTATAGAATCAACTTTAGATATCCTTTTTGAATGGAAGTGGAATGGAGGGCAAGAATGAAAGAAAAAAGAAAAAGAAAGAAACCACTCATATTTCTTAGTTACACAGACTAAAATAGCTTGATATAAGAAACTAGTCAAACTCTAGTAAAGAATTCAAATAATCTATTTATCAAACAAAGCCATAGCTTACTAAAGCTCTGCAGGTAAAATTAAAAAGCCTGAAAACAATTCTTTATGAAGATATGGAATAAATTATGAGCGTTATTTTTAGAATCTGCTTGATGGTTATATCTACATGTTGTGTCTAAAATCATGCATGTATAATATCTTGATCTACAGAAGAGATGCCAAATATAGCATCTAAGCCTCTAAAGACCCACGCTCATTTACACTTACAATCACAAAGATATTGAAACAATTTTCAAGCCAAATGAGAAATAGAGTTAAAGTGCAATTCTACCAATGCACAATTTTCGAAGATGCGTCCAGCACAAATAACAATTGGAAGGTGCAATTGTACCAATGAAATTTTAAGATGGGTGCGGATTAGCCAACACTGTCAATTTTGTGAACGTTGATCGTTAAACGTCAACATTCTAAGTCACAAAATTTTAACGTTCAACATCCATAAAGTTGACAGTGTTGGCCAATCCGCACCCATCTTAAAAGTTTATTGGTATAATTGCACCTTCCAATTGCTATTTGTGCTTAACGCACTTTCGAGAATTATCAATTGGTAGAATTGCACTTTAAACCATAAGAAATATGTTATATGAGTTATGATTAAGCATTGGTTTAATCCAGAAACAAACTCCAATTGCATATGGAAAATCCATGGTTGAGAAGGCTGAAAATATTAGGTATACCATATCTTCCATGTAATAAGAAATTCATAGGGTAATTTTAATTTTCAAAAGAATATGATAGGGTAATATTATTCGTTACTCCTCTAGTCTTTAATGCGAGATCCAATATGGGAGTCGGTTTTGGTCCTCAATGTCTCACTCTCAAGAACTACGATGACACAGATTAATCAGTACAATTAAGTAGAACAGAGGACATGAACCAACTGCTGAGGTGTATTTCAGCCATTTCAACGACTAATATATGCAGTTAACCATATGCAATACATGGCAGTCAACCGAGCACTGAAGAGGAGGTTCACATAACATTCAAAAACTGTGGAAAAACAGGTTTTTCAAAGAACCCAATTTAAATCAAATGGTATGATAACAATCAAGTATGACAGAAAGTTAGAGAAGTAAAGTGTTGAAAGAAGTCGGAGAACAAGATTCCTTTCCTTGTGGGTAAGAGTCCATAGAAATTAGCATGAGATGACTGACAAGAAAGAAGATAATTTCAGATGAGAGCTAGAAACTGAAATTTGAGAGATCAATGCAAAGAAAGTGACTAAAGCACCTGGATCCTATGCATCAAACACTGACACAACTCAAACCAAGGCTGTCTGTCTTGTCAATCCATACCAATTGTGCTAGTGACAAGAGATATTTTTAAGGGTGAAAGTTTTGGCATCATTAATTTCTTCATAAACCGCTATTTATGAAAAGAAGGTCCAACAACATCAAAGACCTTTGTACTTAAGAATAATACTCAGGAAACCATATGCTTCCATGCTTTCAACATTTTACAACTTAGACGATAAAACGTTGGCCACTATAGGAAAATTGATGTAGGTGAGTGATATATGAATATCCTCTAAAGTGCAAGATTAAAGTCCAAATGAATAACAACCAGATGTGAGAACCCACTACCTTGACTGTTTCATCAATGGTAAGAACCTGCACCTTCCAACTAATAGTACTAATAAACTTGTCAAGCATCAGACATAGGAGCAAGATAAAATTTTCATCTTAAAAGCAATAACTTTTTAGGTCGAGTCCCAATAATAAGTTATGGCCAAACTAGTCAGTCTAGGAAATGTTAATAAGCAAACCCTGGTTATATAAAAAAGAAGTCGAAAGTAAGTCACAACTCACAACACATTTAATCAATCACTAAATTGTGTCCAGTCTATACTAGAACCTAAGAGGGTCTTTAAGCAATAAACAGGCCTCTTTGTACTTTTCATGATATTTGTAAAGTAATTAACCAGTATTTTCTCACTGCAAAAGGTGCTTTCCCATTCATAGCAGGACCAGATTTTTGAACCGTCAAAGGCTCGCCATTCTATCAATTGTCGAGGTGGAGTCCCATCCTTTTTACTCTGCCCAATCGTAACTTAATAGATCTAAAGATGAAGGGATGATGGGCTTTCAAAGAGTTGGAGATGAGCTTAAGAAATGTATTTGTAATAGCTGTTCGACACCAGTTTTAGCACACTTATACTAGGTTTTTTTTATCAATGTACTAAATTTATTAGCTTCATACAATGGTGACACCAATCTAGAGAAGTTTTGAACCAACCTAAATCACCACTAGATAAAGCATACAAAGGTCTAGTATCCAACAAGGTAAAAGATAAAGCCATTGACGTATTAGAACACTCCCAGTTTACTCAATAACTTACATAATATATCTTAAGAGACCCTCCTTTCAACGAATCCCAGTCTTTCTGAAGCACAGAGCTTATAAAGATTGCCTGCAAATTGGAATGATAATCAGTAATACAAGAACGGTGATCAGGAAGAAAAACAGATACCACATGTAATGCATACCGTAGAATGAATACTTGCTATGGTGGCATACAGTGCAAGAAGAAAGAAAGCCTTATAATTCCTATAACCAACACAATTATTTATCCACACGCAGTGATGATCCTGCCAATAAGGCAATAAAAGAAAAGAAATAATAGAGCCTTAGATCCTGAACTCAAATACAATATTGGAGCTAAAAAAATTCTTTACTGCTGTTAGAAAAAATATGCAGCCACCATACCATTTTTAGAATACATCTTCTGCAGATTCGGCAATGATGAGTCCTTGGAGGCTTGTATGTAAAGCATTTGTCACATCTCTTCTGTTCTACAGACTGAGGCTCATTACCAAGTAATTCAGAAAGAAATTAAGCTTTATTAGATGAACAAATATGTTACCAATATTTAAAAGCTAGCTAAGCCATTGTTTGAATAAAAGTCATGAGATAAGGCAGTACATAACTTCAGCACATCTAGTAATACAAAATTATATGGCAGTATTCAAAAATAAGCATTGCAGATTTTTGATAATCATAATAGGTGATTAAAAAACTTGAAGCATCGATTTATTGGCAGGTAAGCAATTGAGAATGAAAGTGTAATTTCCATGTTGATATCTTACGAACGAAACATAACTGATTTGTCTATTCATATAAACAATTGAAATCCAGTCCATATAAAAACATCCCAGAATCTAGGATTACATTTTATGCAGGACAGCACAGAATTTCAAACAATGAAAGAAAATAGAATTTTGAACATTTCAACTTCACTATTCCGTCAGAATCAACATAAATCAAAGTGAAAGAACGCAGAATAAATCCCCAAATTTACTTACATCTTTCCCATTTGCACGATCCGTGACTTCTCTGCCTTCAAGATCAGGGACATAAGAAGGAGGGACATGGCCTGGGTCTGTAAGAACGCAAACAAGAAAAGAGAAAAGGCAAAAACAACCCAATATAGTGAAGAAGGAGGCGTTCAAAATGCCTGGAGAACTATACAAGCCGACCCAATCCTCGATCAAGACTAAGACTGTAATATACACAAAAATCATAAGCAAAATCGACGCTATCACAGGGAGTGACAGAAATCTTTGGATCTTCATCGAAGGATTGAACTGGAAATATGGAATAGGAGAGTGAATCTTGCTCTCTTTCGCTTAGGGAGCTTGTTGGCATGTGGGCGTTCATTTCATTTGGTAGGAGCGATAGTTAGATCCATCTTCGCACCTAATATACAAATTTAATTACAGATTTCATTTTCGTTTTTGGGAAACAAATAATAATTACAGATTTACAGTTGATAGGAATTTGGGATGCTAGTAGAAGTCTCTGCTCAATTACTTATCTCTATGAACAAAATATAAAAATTTTCAAAATTTTAAAATATTGAGAAAAAGGGGTGTATGAAAATATTTATTAATAAAAAGGACATGATAATTTTGACAAAAAAAGGACTTGATAAATTGTAATTCTAACGAAATATCCATACTATATAAATTTTATATAAACATACTGTAATTCTTGTGAATACGAAATAACATACAGTACTCATCAGTGCATTGTGCTTTGGAATCGATTTCTTTTCAACGGCCGATTGATAATGAGAATGTGATTAGCCTTTGATTTAGGTCCTTATCATTAATAGAATTTTTGAGGAAGTATTTTTGCCAATTTTCCTTATTTTATTAAAGGTATATTTAATAAATTATTAGTATTAAAATAAATTGCATGGTAAAATAATTATAACAACTTATAAATAAGTTTTTTTAAGATATATTAGATTTTTTTTCCTAACAAAGAAAAAAAAATCACTTTATTACAAATATTTATGAGAATACATTAACAAACCATGATTTTGATTGAGGAAATTGTGTGATTTTTTAACGACAAAGTCTCATGTTTAAGTTTGTATGGTTATAGAAAATATGTTTGAGATGATTATCCAATTTCGTGTTTAAGTTTGAAGAAATATTCTTCTTACATGAAAAAATATGAAAACAATATCAATCATTGATCAAATATCATTCTCTTAATGTTATAACCCAAACAATCGATTGAGCATAAAAGAAGATTGAATTCAATGCATCCCAAAAATGGATAGCACGGTTCTAGTAGCTATCACTCACAAAAAATTTATACCTACTTGAACTATTATTAGATGGAGAATTTGCACAGGTTATTGAATGGGTTAACTTGAAAGGGTCACTTCCCTCTACCACTCAACCGTCTTTCATGCTCAATAAGCTTCGATGCTAGTGGTGCATGTTGCTGGCTACCAAAGGTCGCCCAAAAACATAAAACAACAATTAAACATCTTTTGTTCGTAAAAAATATTTTTAAAAGTAAGTTTTGGAAATAAGAAAACAAAAAAATATGTTTGGTTAATAGTTTCTTAAAACATGATGTGGTAACAAAAAAAATCCGTTTGGATAATTGTTTTTAAAATTAGTGTTGAAAACAAAATAAAACTATAAAAATTTGTTTAAAATAGTTGCTCATAATTTTATTGTACTAACTAAGATAAAAATTATATCATAAGTGATGGCGTGACGACGACCGTCTATAATGTCAACGCTGACAGTGATATAACTCCGTCATCAATGATATTGTAGTTTTTGTCGTCGTTTGTGAATTTGCAGTTTCGTCGCTGGCTGTGTATTACTGCCGCTTTTGGTGAAGCTGTGTTTTCCTTCATCATTGGGGACGCTACGGTTTTCGTCATCGTTGATGAAGTTGTTGTTTCTGTTGTCGTCAATGATGTCACGACCGCCGTCAATGACACTGCATTTCCGTAATTGTCTATGACATCGTATTTTTCATCGCGACTGTTGTTGGTGAAGCAGTGGTTTTAGTCGCCATCAGCCGTTGTGGTTTATGTAGTTGTTGGTGACGTCGTGACTGCTGTTGATGACGATGCGGTTTTCATCATCATCGATTACATCCCGGTTTCCATTGTCATCGGTGCCATTATAGTTTCTTTTGCAGTTGGTGATGTCGTGACCACCGTCGGTAACGTTGCATTTTTTGTCGTCGTAAGTGATGTCATGACCGCTGTCAGTGACTATACAGTTTCTGCCGTTGTCGATAGCTTGGGGTCTCCATAGGTGTCAATGACGTTACGGTTTCTGTCGTTATCGATGACGTTACACTACTACAGAAATGCCCTATTGCAGCACACCAATAGCAGCGCACAATAAAAGTAAGCGCTGGGATAGGTATATAAGACCTATCCCAGCGCTTTATAAATATTTATAAGCGCTGGGATAGGTCATTGTGAATTATAGCTAATTCCCTGAATATTAATTTAAAATAATGTCTTTTATTTAATAATTTCTAAATTACCTCTTAGGTTTGTCTTTATATAGGTGATTTCCTTTGAACTTAATTCTCTGAACCTTACCTGAACCATATTTAACCCCCAGAATATATTATACGTGTCCTTATTATTTAATAATTAATAAAATTCCCCCAGTTTTTTTTTTAATTTTTAATGACCTATACCAGCGCTTTTTACGTAAAACGCGCTGGGATAGGTCATTTATGATTTATATTTTATTCCCTGAATATGTAAACTTATATCTTTTATTTAATAATTAATAAAATTCCCCCAGTTTTTTTTTTAATTTTTAATGACCTATACCAGCGCTTTTTATGTAAAAAGCGCTGGGATAGGCCTCATTAAACAATTTTTTAATTTAAATTTTTATTTGTTTTCTTTTTACTTATCAGATTTTTTTAGAATATATTTTTCAATTTTTTTTAATTTTTCATGGCCTATCCCAGCGCTTTTTACGTATAAAGCGCTGGGATAGGCCTCATTAAACAATTTTTTAATTTAAATTTTTATTTGTTCTCTTTTTACTTATCAGATTTTTTTAGAATATTTTTTTTAATTTTTCAAGGCCTATCCCAGCGCTTTTTACGTATAAAGCGCTGGGATAGGCCTCATTAAACAATTTTTTAATTTAAATTTTTATTTGTTCTCTTTTTACTTATCAGATTATTTTAGAATATGTTTTTTAATTTTTTTTATTTTTCATGGCCTATCCCAGCGCTTTTTACGTATAAAGTGCTGGGATAGGCCTCATTAAACAATTTTTTAATTTAAATTTTTATTTGTTCTCTTTTTACATATCACATTATTTTAGAATATGTTTTTCAATTTTTTTAATTTTTCAAGGCCTATCCCAGCGCTTTTTACGTATAAAGCGCTGGGATAGGCCTCATTAAACAATTTTTTAATTTAAATTTTTATTTGTTCTCTTTTTACTTATCAGATTATTTTAGAATATGTTTTTTAATTTTTTTTTATTTTTCATGGCATATTCCAGCGCTTTTTACTTATAAAGTGCTGGGATAGGCCTCATTAAACAATTTTTTAATTTAAATTTTTATTTGTTCTCTTTTTACATATCACATTATTTTAGAATATGTTTTTCAATTTTTTTAATTTTTCATGGCCTATCCCAGCGCTTTTTACGTATAAAGCGCTGGGATAGGCCTCATTAAACAATTTTTTTATTTAAATTTTTATTTGTTCTCTTTTTACATATCAGATTAATTTAAAATATGTTTTTCAATTTTTTTTTATTTTTCATGGCCTATCCCAGCAATTTAGGCCTCATTAAAAAAATTTTAATTTAAATTTTTATTTGTTCTCTTTTTACTTATAAAATTATTTAAGAATATGTTTTTCATTTGTTTTTATTTTTCATGGCCTATCCCAGTGCTTTTTACATATAAAGCGTTGGGATAGGCCTCATTAAACAATTTTTTAATTTAAATTTTTATTTGTTATCTTTTTACTTATCAGATTTTTTTAGAATATTTTTTTTAATTTTTCAAGGCCTATCCCAGCGCTTTTTAGGTATAAAGTGCTGGGATAGGCCTCATTAAACAATTTTTTAATTTAAATTTTTATTTGTTCTCGTTTTACTTATCAGATTATTTTAGAATATGTTTTTTAATTTTTTTTATTTTTCATGGCCTATCCCAGCGCTTTATAGGTAAAAAGCGCTGGGATAGGTGATTAGCTTTATATTTAATTAATTATCTGAATATTTAACGTTATCTTTTTTATTTAATTTTTTATAAATTCCTTTTTTTTTAATTTTTATGACCCTATCCCAACGCTTTTTACTTAAATAGCGCTGGGATAGGTGCGCGGGAAATTTCCCTCCAAAAATCTAAAATTTTCCTTTTCCCTCTCATTTCCCCACATTTCCCTATACCCAGCATCGTACTTTTACTCTTCTACATCACCACCCATTTAATTAATCACTCTTATTCATCTCTTCCTTGCTTATTCATCTCTTCCTTACTTCTTCATCTCCTCCTTACTTCTTCATCTCTTCCTTCTCTCCGATCATCATCATCGAGGTCTCTAAGATCTGTATGGATCAAATCCAGATCTACATGCTAATGGTGGTTTCTTAAGGGTAAGGGTCCTCTCTCATATTACCTTTTTCTCTTTTCTTCTTCCCCTTCGAAATTTTTTTTATCTTTAGTCACGGATCAGATTTTGTGCTCTGTTTTTTCTTCTTCTTCACTACTCTTGACTTCGCTTATGGACTTTGCTTCTTATTCATGTGTTAATTTTTATTTTATTTGAAGCTCGTTATTTTTGGTAGCTATGGTTACAATTCTGATGCTTTCTTGCTCTTTAGTTTCTGGATATGGCAAGTTAATAGTTTAATTAGAAGAGATATTTTGGTTGTTGCTCTTCTTAGTTTATGTTCATTCCATCATATTGATATGAATGTATCATTGTCTGATTCTTCTTATTCCTTCATATTGATTGTTAATATGCATTGGTTGATGTTTTCCGAGGCTTGAATTTATGAAGTATTCATTAGGAATTTTGCACTGATGCAGGAGGGTGTAAAACAAAAATAAATGAATATTTTTTTTAAAAAAATAATGCATATAGCAGCGCTCATTACTATAGCAGCGCTTATTACGTAATGAGCGCTGCTATAGGTATTATTTTTTATTTTTTTTAAAAAATAATTCATTTAAGTATGACCTAAAGCTGCGCTTTTGAGATTATAAGCGCCGCTATAGGTTACCTATAGCGGCGCTTATAACACAAAATAAGCGCTGCAATAGGTCATATGACCTATTGCAGCACTGGCTATAGCAGCGCTTAAAAGCGCTGCTATAGGGTCAAAAAAAGCGCTGCTATAGAATATTTCTGTAGTAGTGTTACGACCATTGTCTATTACCATGCAGTTTCCATTGTTGTCGGTGATGTCATAGTCTTCTGGATGTAGCATGGGAGGTGGATGTCATAGTCTTCTGGATGTAGCATGGGAGGTGGACTCAAGCTTTCTTTAAAAAAATATTCTAAAATTTCAAAACAAAAAAGGCAACAACTAAAAAACGCCTAAAAAGTGTTTTTGTTTTCTTGATTTTAAAAACAACTTTTTTTGGAACAAGTAATTGGAAACAAGTTTGTTTGTTTGTCTATTTTTAAAATCAAAACAATTTTTTTTAAACAAAGAACCAAACACCCCCTATATTTTTGTCACAAATTAACAGCAAAAGGACCCCTTACACAAAGGCCAAAATCAGGTGGACTGAACCAAATCTAATTTAAGTTTTTCGATTTGATTTCATAACTCACTTCGTTTCAGTTTGTGAAAGTGTTGTTTTCAACTCTTTTAGTTTTAAACAATTTTGAATCCAACCAAACAAAGTTGGATTGATTTAGAATGATCAAAGGCTAAATTGTGGTTTCGAAGTATGAAAATTTAGATATAGTTCATTACAATAAAATGGCTACAAACTGCATATATTATTGGGGGGGGGGGGGGGGAGTCAAGGGGCCAAAGAAATTGACAACATACGAGCGCACACACATATATATTTAAAATATGATCATACAATTTAACACTAGGTTGATTCTGCACTGTGTTATTAATCAAAATGCATATGTTGAATAGCAGGGGGAAAAACCCTTGATCATCTTCATAAAGTTAACAATGGAATGACGATTGATTTTAGCGATGGAATTTGATATTTTTGTTGTAATCGACTGCCACAAATATCAACGAGAGAACTTCTTGATCAATTCACTGTTTTTTAGTTGTAACGTTAATAAGTACAAATAAGAGCAACCAATAATCAAGGGGCAAGTGTCGAAGGGAAAATTGGCGGATATTATTAGCATACTAAATGAGATATACACACACATAGCTGCATGGTCTTAGCTCTTATATGAGCTGATAATAATCCTCTTCATAGCCTTACAATTTATCACTTTGTCTTCACGGTAAATATTGTTATTATCTGTTTGTTTAGGGCAAGACCAATGCTAATTGTTTGGTAGACATCCCTCAACATCATATTGTTGTAAAGAGACGCAATAATTTGGGATAACACAATTTGTAACATGTGACTCCACTATGTAAGGGTACATTTAAATAATTAAAAGCACCTGAAATATGTCGCCCGTCCGATCATCTGTTAAGATAGCAAACCTGAAGAAGGTATATATAGTAGTTGAACCTTTCTCATATAGCTCATGTTCTAAATATAATAATTAGTTTATAAGTAATTTTTGTTCAAATATAATACATTTTGCGATGTTATCTCTTTTATTTATTATTTTATCCAAATTAATTTACTTAACTTATTAACTTATATATATTAATAATATTACTGATAAATATTTTAGAGAAATCATATAATACATACTATACTTGAACCATGTGACTTATTACAAAGATATATAAAATATAACTCATACGATTTTATTACCAAACTATTCAATGAAATGGCAAATTTTATTATTGCTTGTCACTTTTATGTCAAGCATTTATTCACATTGTACACAAACAGTTATTCAAACATCTATTGATTTATTTATCTAGATCCCTCAAGGGATTGGATGGATCACAACTTTTCCGGTGGCTCTTTTAGTACCAAGATAAGTAAATGCTTCCAAGACTTGAGAAAATGAAAAGGGACTCTTGGGATCCAAAACTGGCTTCACCTTACCACTCTCTAAGAATGGTCTCAATTTCTCCAACATAGCTCCTTCAACCTTATCCAATATGTATACAATTGCAGTTGAAGCTGCTGCAAAAGGAACTATTGATAAAAGTTTACCTCCTTCTTTAACAGCCTTCACTGCTCTCTCTCCATGCCCTACGTCACATGCCACCAATATGTTCATAAAATATTAGTATTGGGCGATAACTTGTATAAGCTATGTGAATAGTATGCGTGCATATATATATATATATATGTACATGTGTGGCTAAATTATACAAAACTATCCTAATTAAACTTTATGTCATATATAAATAAGCTCCATAACATTTGAAACTATACAATACACCTGTCTGAACTTTTACATCTATCTTGATAACTCTTATACTATTAGTTTTGTTAATTATCTATCCTCAAATAACTTCAGTTGAAAGGATTAATCTGCAGATATTTCAAAGTTTGAGGGTTTATTTCTATACAAAATAAAATTCAAGGGTATAAAGGTTTGGGCTTATCTAGCTATAAAGACTTAAAAGCTATGGGGTTTATTATTGAATTTTAAAAATTAAGGAAATTTTTTAAACAAAATTACAAGTTCAGAAAAATCTTATATAATTTAACCTATATTTGTTCATTGGGATTGTTTGTAAAGTTTTCAACGAAATATTTTTACTGTCGGTTTTGATAATTGACACACTGTTAATGCAGACAACGATAGTTTAGCAATATCGTTAAACTAATGGTAAGTTTGTATTTTATGTTACCAAAAATCATATATTAAATGGCTGTAAAGGAAAAAAATTAATTGTAATAGTTTTGAATGAAATATAAATTGGGTTAGAAACGAACCCACTGCATCAAACACAACATCAAACTTTTCGGAGAGGTCTTCGAAGTTGGATTTTGTATAATCAATTGGCAAGTCAACCCCTAAATTTCTCAACAGCTCCATTTTTCCAGTGCTACAGGTTGCTCCTATCTTAGATGCGCCGAATACATGCTTGGCAAGCTGCCTCAAATATAGTTTTTATTAGAGGGGAAAGAATCACCTCTCAGTCTCACACTCACAATATATAATGGAAGATTATATTGTGATGAAATTAAAAAATCCATAAATTTTGATATGCTTATAAGGAAAAATATGAATAAGGATAGTTGACAAATAAAAGGCACTCCTTCCACTCCTACATATAGAAAACAACTATCCAAGTCCCGTAAATAAAAGTATTGGTCAAAACTAGTTAATTAAAAGCCATAAGTGTGTATTTTCTTACAATGCAAATTATTTTTATTTATCCGCTAGTATATGAGACTAATTATTTTTCAAACATAACCTCATATATGAAAATGTTGGAAGAATGAGAGAATGACTGGGAAAAGAGATGAGACAAACATACACTTAATTGTGGGTCAAATCATTTTCACATCTTCTTTTCAATTCCTCTATTTCAACAAGAATTAAATAGAGATAAAATCAGAAAACATCCATTTAAAATCTCTAAGTTCACTTATATTTATTAGAACCACAAATTTCTTTTATAAGTGGACTTATAATAAGTAAATAAGTACATGTGCACATAAGACCACTTCTAAGTGACAATATTACTTATGTATAAGACCAAAGAGGGTACTATGCACCTGAATGACTTGGGTACCTACACCACCAGCAGCACCAAGAACAAGAATAGATTGGCCATGAGAAAGTCCCACATGCTCAAGGCTTCCAAAAGCAGTCCCAATGGCTAGAGGAAGGCTTGCAGCTTCAGAAAAACTCAGATTCGGAGGCTTGTAAGCCAACAATCTCTCTTCTGCAATTGTATATTCTGCCAATGATCCGTTCTGCTTCATGTGTTCTGTATCCTCACTGACATCACCATATACTTCATCACCTTCTTTGAACTTGTTCACTTCACTTCCCACTCTCACCACTACCCCAGCAACATCCCAACCCGGTGTAGTCTTCTCACCAAAAACCCAGAGAAGTTGCCAAATGATTAGAAAACGATGTATGGTAAATAATATCTCAACAAAGGAGCTAGATAACTAATTTGAGTATAGTAAAGAAAAGAATTTAGTTATTTATAATAAATGTGCTGATTTCTCTAAATGATCTTCTTTACTTTTGTGCACTAAAATTTCCCCTTATGGAAACAATATTCATATATGTGCAATCTATATGGGTATTCTTGAAAAAATTATAAATTCAAGAGGCAAAGCAGATTGAAGTTTTACATTGAAAAACAGAATAAACTCATTATCTAACTCTTATATTTAAGATTTGAGAAGGTAACTTGTAATACTTTAAAGGAAAAAATATTATTTGGTGAACATATAAAATTAGGAAAATTGCCCATAAATAACCCGTTTGGACAATTAGTTGTTCAATATTACCAAAATTTGAGGTACCCAAATTTTCTAAGTGAAATAACAAAAAAATACCTTCTGAATTTCAAAATCATAATAAGAGATTTTAACTGGTTGAGTGTAGAAATTAATAACTACAAATTTGGGATTAAGAGGTATTGTCATTCCCCCAGTTTTCTATACATAAAGTCTTCTAAATACTAACACTTTATGGGCAGAAAAACATATGAAGCACCAAAAGTGACATTATTATGCCGGCCAAAAAAAAAAAAAAAGTTGTACATTTTTTCAAATATACATGTATACCCACGTCAATTTTTTTATTCTATATACCTATCCTCAACCATGTGCGGGAGGTTACACATCATCATCGTCAATACTATTTTTGTCCTAAATATATAGAATATATTTACCTCATTTGATTTTATTTATGATGTTAATTAAATTAGTTATATTATTTTAAATCCTCCTAATCATCTTTGTTAATTTTCATACCATTTCTTACTTGGTTATTGTTAAAAGAGTATAAATTATAAGGATAATCAGAGAAAATATTGACAAAAATTATAAGTAGAGTATTTGTCAACGCTTAAACTCGTAAGTTTAAGTAAATTCATGGCAAGAGCATAAACTAAGATTGTGAACTGGAATCATAAACTTGTACGAGTTTATTTTTTGTTAACAAATATGTGTTTAAAGTACAGAGTTAAATAACAAATGTAAAAATAACAATAATTTGACTCGAATATATATCTTAAATATGAATAATATAACTGACATTAATTAAATCAATTAACATTCATAATTTATCAATTTAAACAAAAAAAATGTTATGAAGTTGGTACATGAAGCCATTGAATATTATCAAATCAAAAAGGCTAACATGAGATTAATAGCAAGTTGACATGATTATTTTGTAATGTATAAATGTAAAAGCGATAAAATAAGTGTGTATGTTTGTGAGTTTTATTGGGTTTCAATTATTATGAGTTAGTGACACAATTTTGTAACAATTTTAATTTGTAAGCTAAGGTAGACACGTAAAAGTGGTACACTCAGAGTCAACTCATGATTTTATAAAAATGGAAATAGGCCTTATATTTATGACTAAAAGCAACTCTCTACATATGTCCTATATTAGAAACACGATGGAGTATTATATCTTTATAATTTAAGTAATGAACAAATCGAACAAATATTTGCAAGAAAGCTATAAATTCTAGTTGAAAAATGAAGTCTGAATAGTTAAGGACAATACCGGAAAAGGAGACTCGTTGTGTTTGAAATAGCCTGTCGGCCTGTGATAATCAATGGGATTAAGAGCAGCAGCAAAAACCTTGATGAGAACTTGGTCGTTCTTGAGTTGAGGCAAAGCCACACTTTCTTCAATCTTTAACACTTGTTCTATTTTTCCATATTCATAGTACACCCAAGCTTTCATGTGAGACGGTAAATTGCTACCACTTGCTGAATCCGCCATGGAAGCTTACAGTTTAGGTTTCAGAATACAAATCCCAACTCAGAAGTTTGAATATATACACCCCCCCCCCCCAAACCTTCGTTTGCGTAAGTAGGTGCGTCATTTTCTTTTTTATATGTTTATATATACGTCATGTCCGTCATATAAAAATACTTGACTTCGTCATCACCGAAAGGAGCTAGTTTGTGGGATCAATCATCTTGCAATTTCATAAGCAGGTGCGTCATTATCTTTATATACCACTTTGGTCATGTTCATTATATATAAATATTTAATTGACTAGGTCAATCACCTTGTGGTCTAGGGGAGACTACTATGAAACCTCTCATATGAATAGGACCTTGGGATCTTGCACATTTTTTTATATACCACTTTCGTTCCCTGGCGGCTTTTATTTTAGGGAGGTTCATTCGTTTCAGTTTTTTGTCAAGTGCCCATGTTCATTAATATATTGGATCTTGTTATTGTTGAATAAGATTAGTTTTGATGATATTAAATGTATATACATACATACATGTATAAATGTATGTACATATATATAGATATGTATGTGAAGAGCAAAAAATTTGCACAATGTGTTTATCTTTAATTTCCATAATGTTATCATCTTCTACTTTCACTACTACAAATATTGCCTATAGCAGGACTTATTTTGGTCCCATAGCGGCGCTTATAAGAGCCGCAATAGCTAGGGCTGCGATAGGCTATTAAGCCTAATGCGGCGCTAGTTAAACGCCGCAATAGGTAATCTAAAGCGGCGCTTATTTATTTAAAAACGACGCTATAGGTAGCATAAATAGGTCAGTCAAAATTTATTTTTTTAAAAACTATCTGACCTAAAACGACGCTTATTTATTTATAAGCGCCGCTTTAGGTATTTATTTATAAGCTTTGCATTAGGTATACCTAAAGCGGCGCTTATAGCTTATTTATTTATAAGCGCCGCTTTAGGTATTTTATTTTTAAAAAAATACCTATAGTGGCGCTGATAACTAAATAAGTGTCGCTATTGATTTTTTTAAAAAAATATTTGATTTAATTTTATATAAACCTCACCTGCATCAGTACTAAATACCGGCAATTCTATACAGTTCCAGACAATCCATATACACTAATAACTCATCCAGAGAGCAATGTACAATTAAACCAACCATTCTAATTGGGAAACTAAAAGCACGATACTAGCTATACGCCTATCTACATTTGTACTTATTGAAAAAGAGGTATTACATAAGTGCACCATTCTTCAATTAGTGCATTCATTTTTTCCCTCAACAACATCGGGCAACGTGCGTCTGGGTAATACTGCACAAACAAAGATATTTGAATGACAATCAAATCTACTTGCAATCTAATAACAAGTTCAAATACGATTAGAGTTGTTAAAATATAAAACTTACTGTCAGTGGAATGCTACATCGATCATGTGTAACGACATCCCTCATAAAACTGCATCACATAGTATCCACAGTCATTGTAATTGGGTTGGAAGGGGTACTGTAACAAAAAATACCGAATATCATATGAGAAACATTTAAGTTATGTTTGACTAGATTGTTTAAAAAATTGAATAGCTTGTAAAACCTGGACTATGCTCCACGGATAAGCATCTTTCTGGTCAAGGGCTCTGGAATAACTCAAGTTAATGGAGGACCAAAAACTGGTCAATGCACTGGAAACGAAACAAATGAAATTAATTTTATTAGCTAGGGTCATAGAATGACAAATAATACAAAGCATTCAAATAATATTGACATTCACGTACCTATTGACGATGCTCATCAAAGCTGGGTGATTGTTAATATTGACATTCACATACCTATTGACGATGCATATCAAAGCTGGGTGATTGTTTGGTTCAGTACCTAGCACAAGATCCAAATAGTAAATCAATGGTTCCGGTTGTGCTTACAAATAGATGATAAGCAAAAGCCAAAGTGCCCTAAAATTTTTTAGAACATTATGTCAGTATATATATATGATGCTTGGAGCTAAGAAATGATGAAAGCTATAATGCGTATCGACTTACCTTATATTAATTGGAGCTAAGAATAAAGTTATGCCTGTTGCCTTTAAAGAAAAGCGCCTTCTAAGCAACACGGACTGCTCGTCATATCTCGCACCCGCAATATGTGCTATGGCATAGGGGCTTATGAATTCGAACGACACATGCTCCCCAGCGATCATGACATCTTCTTGGAGGTGCCTTCATAGAAATCATACCAACTCCCAATTAGTGTAAAACTTATGACATTAAACGAAACCTTAATGGAAACGCATATATACCTGATCCATAAATTGATAACCGTAGCACTTAGCCATCCTTCATCAAGCACCTCCATGAGCTGATCCCTAGAAACAAGTTCACTCATATTTGACATGCCAAATATATGCCTATTGAATGGAATAATGCCAATAAATTTGGGAGATATGGTGGCTGCAAATGCTCGTAATTGAGCACGATTTGACGTCTCAGCTCTTGTATGTTCAATTACAGGAGGAGGCGCTTGTACTTTCTTCTTGCCCGTGGCTTTTGTTGCCTACAAACCATGTAAATAGAAAGTCTAAAATATTATTCCAATAAAAAAGAATGCTAGTTTAAATTGATTAGTAAAATAGTCACATGTGATAATGGATCAGTACGTGAAATCTTTTTCTTCATCACTTGAGCGGCTGAACCACTGGTACCTTTGACATTAGCCACTTGTGCTTTCTTTCCAGTAGAACATGTACCTTGAAAAAACATGTAAATAAAAGAGCGTTCTTCCAACACAATGAATGCTAGTATAAATGTTATTAGTAAATAACTGCCTATGGTGTTGGCTCAATCAAACCAATGGGCCAAGCAACAAATGCACCGACAACATCTTTGACCCTAGTCATCTCATAAGTAGGGAACGGTAACGGTGCCCTATTATTGTAGGATTATTCAATCATGACCCTCAGTGCATTATCAGGCAACGACGAGTTGTGCAGGGTCGTGTTGGAAGTATTGTAGACTTTGCCGACAGCATCTCCGACCCTAGTCATCTTATACAGCCTGCAGTCTGACTCGCCCTACGAAAAATTTGACTACATTAGCTCACAATCAATAATATAACAGTGTCGCTGCAAGTTTGTAAGCATAAAATTTATGAACTACCTGAGGAATTTGGGGCATCGTACAGCTATCCATGATGCTTGGACTTTCGACGGAAGGAACGTTACCTTGTTGCATGAAGTTTGACGTTTGTCATGTAACATTATATTGTTGGTAAAATTCGAACATCTGCTCGTATTGCCAATGCAGTTCCTCATTCCGTTGTTGCATTTCCTCGTCCCGTCGTTGCATCTGCTCCCTTAGAGTTTGAACTTCTTCTTTTAACGCTCTTACTTTGCCTTTTGATGCCCTCTTTTGGTGGCCAAAGTAAGATGAGAGTGTGACCCCTACACTTGTGCCCCAAACATAGCCCAAATACTCAGGGCGATCGAGCTCTTTGCTCAGGAAATCACTAGGGCCAAATTTGTTGACCTCGTCAGGGAATTTTCGTGACAACATATCCTATAACAAGAAAAAATGATTATTAGTTATTAACTTAGCAAAGTCACCAGTTAAAAAATATTACAAAGTCTAAGAGAATGACATACACATCATTCACGGACTCTTCTGACCTCTTCGTGAACGATGGTATCGTCCTTTTAGGAGTGTCCCCTGACCCAGAGGTCATGGTTGTGGTGGCCTCCCTTCTAGGCGCTGTTCCTGAAGCTGTTAAGGTAAGCCAGGTGAACACATAAATTAATCATGTAAACATTTATTCATAATTTTGTATTTAAAAGCGTTACTAACATACCATATCTTCCTCCAATTCAAGAAATGTCTTTCGTCTGCCCATATACGGATACTCGCAGCTTTTAGCCGCTTCTCTATTTCTTTGACTTATTTCCTCAAACTCCTCTGTTAGACGTGATTGCACAAATTCATCCCATTGTTCCTGAGTAATTGACCCTGTGTATGCCTCTACGAGAGTTAGAACGATCTCCCCGTTTCCATATCTCAGATAGTACTTGGTCAAAGTTGAACAGAAATTCCGATGCATTCTAGAAGCTTTTTTCAGGACATAGGGTGTGTTTGGATTGTCGTTGGAGAAGTGACTTTTTTCTAGAATGACTTTTTTGGTAGTGACTTTTGGATAAAAGTCATTTGTGTGAAGTGATTTATGTTTGGATTTGTGATGATAGAAGTGACTTTTTTTCAATCTGACTTTTAAAAACATGTTTGGATGATTATATTGAAAAGCACATTTAGATGAACAATTACTAAAAAAGGCATTATTGTCATTAAATAATACATATCTAATATGCATATATTCTTATTAAAGGCTTAGTTTCTCCTTTATTTTCAGGAAAATAATTTTTAAAAAATAATATTTTTAGCTCAAAGGAGTATATTGTGGGAGAAAATAGTTAGAAATTGTTATGGTAAATTTTTGGAGACAAAAAGAAAATTTTAAATTAAAAGAAATTATCTTATTTGAGAATTTTAGGGGTCTAACAGTCTAATTTTCCTACCCGCTTTATTAAATAATACATAACAAAAGGCGTGGGACCCACCAGAAGTCAGAAGTCAGAAGCCAAAAGTCACTTTTTTTTGCTTCTGACTTTTCAAGTTGCAGAAGTCATTTTAGACCAAAAGTCATTCTATAAATAAGCCCAACCAAACTTTTTTTTTTAAATTTCACTTCTCCTTCTCCAACGTGCTTATGGGGCTGAGAAGGAGGATCCAAACACACTCATACTCCCTATGAGAATCTTCAATATCAAACATGGTCTGTAACAACAGAAATCATATTAGATTTGTTAGTTACAATGTTATCATGACAAAATTAAACTTAATTGTAAAAGGCACCTTACCTGAATCTCTGACCAAACCGCGTCATGGCTGTTCCTCTCGGTTCTCCAATCTATAACAGTAATAAGCACTCTCTGCCGAACAGTGCACCCAATAAAACCTAAGAGGGATTTCGCAGTCTCTCCGATTGCTTGGTCATTTGTGTTCCATTTAAGTTTAGTCTTTCTTCCCAGAGCTCTGCATCTGAGGAGTTTACGCATAAGGGTTATGCCACAGTGAACATCCGCCTCAGCAGCTGCTCTACCCGCATCGATATCTACCTGTGCATTCGGTTGTTCTTCGTCCTCCTCATTTAGGGGGGATCCATTATCCTGCAAAATAATTAAACAAGACATGATTTTAGTGCATATAATGAAGCTACGTGTATGCAGATTAAATGAAGTAATTCATAATGTAAAACAGAAATACATACAAACTTAAATCAACATCAGGGCTTTTGTGTCTTGTTCCTATGTGTTATATTATCTAAAATTGTTTGCTTCCTCTTTTTTGCTGGATTTAAGGTTGTGTTGACCCAAATACCTTCTTTATGATCACGCCTTACATAAACAGATTCATCTTTATCATCATATTCGTCCGCATCAAAGTCTTCTGACTGTAGTGTCTCAAAGGAAGGATCCTCTTCTATCATATTCATATCATCATCACTACTTTCATCATCAACCTATTCGGCATAATTTTTGTTCAACTACATGACAATTGACCAATTCTTCTTAGAAGGATCGGCAATGTAAAGCACTTGTGATGATTGAGATGGTAGAATGTAAGAATCATCCTTATATGCAACTTTAGAAAGGTCGATTGATATAAACCCAAATTCATCTAATTGCTGTCCACTATAGTTGTTAACCCACTGACATCGGAACATAGGAACTCTAAACATGGTGTAATATGACTCCCAAATGCAATCAATCACACCAAAGTATGCCATCTGCGCATATATGGGATTTGTATCTCTCGCACTAGACATATTCCATGCCTCGGCAACAAGTGTGACTCCGCTATTCTGCATTGTGCTTTTTTCATCTTGGCCTTTTGTATAGAAGGTGTAACTGTTGATTGCATAGGTGGTGTAAGAAAATGCGTGCAAACCCGGTCTTTTCGACAGCTATAACAATCTTTCAGAAACTGATCCAGCATTAAGCTCAACCTACTGACAAATGTGCGCATTGAACCATGTAATGAAATGTTTATTGTGCTCCCTTGTAATCAAACTCTCATTTTTATCACCGTGTATTTCTCGTAGGATTTTTTTGTGTTCTTCAACGAATGGTTCAACCTCAGGAGTATTATGAAGAATATACAAGTGAGCCAGCTCCCTTTCAGGATTCGAAATTCGTATTAAGTTGAACCCACTTATTCCTTTCCCCCGTTAATCGCCCATCGTGACGAGACTTCAGCAAACCAACATGTTCAACATTTGATAAGTAATCGGCACACAAATCACTCACTTCTTCAACGATGTATCTTTCAGCAATACACCCTTCTGGTCGATATCTATTTTTAACATACCCCTTTAAAACTTTCATGAACCACTCAATTGGGTACATCCATCTCAAATAGACTGGGCCACACAGTTGAACCTCTTTACCCAAGTGTATAGTAAGATAAACCATGATGTCAAAGAATGATGGGGGAAATACATTTCAAGTTCGCACAAGATACGAATGATCTGCCTCTGCAAATCCTGCAACCTTTGTATCAACCACTTACTACAAATGAGCCTGAATAAAATACACAGTCTAATGATCGTGCTCCACTGTTTCTTCGGTAAAATGTTGCGTATGCCGACTGGTAAGAAATTTTGCATCAAGACATGACAATCATGAGATTTCAGGTTCTTCAACTTCAACTCTTTCATGGATACAAGGTTCTTTACATTTGAGGAGTAGCCTTCTGGAACTTTGATCCCATTCAGGAACTCACAGAATGATCTTTTTTTCTTTCTTCGAAAAGGTGTAAGCTGCTGGAGGTAAATAAGTGTGGTATCCTATCTTGACAGGTGCCAACTCTTGTCTTATTCCCAACTTGAGCATATCTAACCTTGAATTGAAACCATTCTTACTTTTTCCTTGCATATTTAGCAATGTGCCAATTAGGTTATTACAGATTTTTTTTCAATATGCATCACATCCAGAAAGTGCCTAACATATAAGGACTCCTAATACGGGAGTTCAAAGAATATGGACCTCTTCTTCCAACTACTTGTCAACCTATTTTTAGCAAAAGGCTTGCCAAAATCATTCTTCAACGTGTTTACCTTTTCAAAAACGTTATCCCCAGTCAATATCCTCAGTGGCCTACCTTCTTATGAGCTCCCGTTAAATGCCTTCTTCCACCTCCGCCAATGATGTTTTAACAGCAAGAACCTCCGATGTCCCATGTAAACATTTTTCCTGCAATGATCCAGTCGCATCGAATGGGTATCATCTTCACATATAGGGCACGCACCATATCTTTTGATGCTATATCTGAACAAATTACCATATGCTAGGAAATCATTTATTGTGCCAAACAACATGGCTCTCAATTTAAAACTTTCTTTCTTACAGCCATCAAAAACCGTCTCACCCAAATCCCACATATGCTTTAGGTTTTTAATCAAAGGATCCAAGTATACTTTTATATCATTGCCGGGTTGTCTAGGCCCGAAAATAAGCATGGAAAGCATCATAAATTTGTGTTTCATGATCAAATTTGGGGGGAGATTGTATATCATCAGAATCACGAACCATGTGCTGTGAATACTACTCTGAACTCCATGCGGATTGATTCCATCGGTTGCCAATGCAAGTCGTAGGTTTTTTAGTTCTTCACCGAATTAAGGGTACTCGTAATCAATTTTTTTCCATTGGGGAGCATCTGTGGGGTGCCTAAGCTTGATGTCTTTAATCCTCTCATCAACTTGCTATGTCAAAAGTCTTGCAACATCCGCATTACTGTACATGCGCTTGAATCTTGGAATGATCAGAAAGTACCAGAATACTTTAGAAGGACTCTTACCTTTCTTTCCATACCGAGATGTGCTGCATTTAGGATACTTCTCCAATGACGCATACTGGTTCCGAAATAAAATATAGTCATTGGGACATGCATGTATTTTCTCATATTTCATACCGGTCAACCGGAGAATTTTCTATGCCTCGTATGTTTTCGAGGGGAGTACATTCGCTTCTGGGAGTATATCTCGCAGAGCGGACATCAACACGGTGAAACTTGCATCACTCCAACCGTATCGCGCCTTCAGGTTATACAATTTAAGCACCACACTCAATCTTGTGTATTTGTTGCATCTCACATACAAAGACTTCTCTACATCGCTCTTCAGTGTCTCAAACATTTCAGGATTCTCCTCACCCACCACATTCAACATTTCTTCAAGATCATCGCTCTCATCACACATGTCTATGTCAAGCACATTTGAAGTATTACTAACATCAGGTACCCGGTCTCCACATTCATCTTCATAGGTCTCACCGTGCTTTGTCCATCGTGCATAAGACGGATTGACTCCATGACATATTAAATGACCCAACAAGTCAAGAGGACGAAGACGCTTTCCATACAAACACGACATAGAAGGGCATTCAATTCTGTTAGCATTATCTGCATTCTCAGCAGCAAAATGAACTCTTTTGCTCCATCTATATATTCCCTTGAATGCCGATCACAACACATCCATTTCCGATCCAACATTGTAACCTACTAAAGGAAAGTGACGGTAAGATCGTTCTATATGACTTACTCATTAGGTAGCCACCTTACGATGTTACCTTATTTTTTTAACAAAAATTCGGCAGCATAACGGCTACAAAATGAATGTTCTCAGGCTCAAGGCCTTCTCTTTTTAACATAGAAATTGATAGCCAACTATATAAACAACAACAACTCAATATATTTCCACAGCCCACCACAACATATTTAAACAAAGCATGATTTAAACATGCACAAAAATCAAATGGACTTGTTCATATATCCAAGCATGATTTAAGAAACAATAAGTTCATATCTCCAAGCATGATTTAGAAAACAATGTTCTTTATTATCTCCAATATAATCATTTTCTTCATAACATTAACTCAATATATTTCCTTGGCTCAAAGCAAAAATTTCATACAAGTAACATAAAAGACCACACAGTTTTATCTCATCACCCAATATAGAATTTAGGTACCTGAATGAATTCTTCTACTTTGTTTTTGACGAATAATGTGGATCAAGCAGATACTTCTTGAGATCTCTACAACATAAATAACAAATTTATTAACATACAAAACAATATTTCCCTTTAAAGATATGTGACATAAAAAAAATTCATTATAGTTTTGTCCACCATCATCAACTAGCAACATATTAAGAACAATAACATTATAATCATAAATTCATCAAATCAAATCTAATTAATCATTGAAGTCCTTGTGTGTGAAATTGATCCACAGACAAAAGAAAGTTGGACGGACGTTTTCTTTAATTGTTCGTCAACTTATGTTTTTTTATAGTTATTTGAAAGCATCGTCTCTTGCAAAAACATTGAACAAAAATGGATGAAAAGAAAGAAATAAAGCAATTTGTCTTTATCTAAATCGAATTATTGTTTGATTATACATTCCAATCTGTGTCGATTAGTTTGAAGTTAGTGGACAGTTTTGAGGTATAACATGCATGTTTTTGCAAAATTGGGCGCTTTTTAAATTCTTTATAATATCAAGGGTTTTAAACTTGTATGTAAATAAAGGGTCTAAAGTGTTTTATTTAAACACACGAATTCTTTTTAAAAATTTCAAACGGATATAATTTTTAAGAAAAACACAAGTACAAGTAGTGTGTTCATAAATAGTTGTCTACGGGCCTATATTCGTCATGAACACGAGTGAAATATAATAGTTTAAAAATGAAAAAAAATTCAAATGGTTTGTGGCGTTTTAGATAAAAAAAATATAATTTTCGGGTGTTTTGGATACCTCAAATGAGAATGAATCTAATAGTCCAATACATTTGTGCATGATTATTTAAAACTGAGGTGTTTTATGATGACTTAGTCATATCTTGACTGAAACAAAATTTGAAAATGATAATTAGTTTTGAGTGTTTAAATAAGACAATATGCAATATTATTTACAGGGGTTTTGAATAAGAGAGGGACTAAGTAACAAGGATAACGAAAATAACACACCTCCCAAGCAACAGTGGAGTTCTTTTCTTATTCCCTATTTCTCATACATCAACCTGAGCTCAGCTAAAACTTGACGAATGCAATATAATTTATGGCCCACTGAATCGATGAAAGGAAAATAAAAGAGAAGAACAAGTATTCTGGACGAAAGTCACTGACGTTGTGAAACTAACAGAGACCATCCGATTTTGGAACAGAGTCTTGATTTTGACTGTAAATTACACTAACAAGTTCGATGATAAAAAAGCCACAATCAACATTCAATTCAAATTACTAGGAAAGAAAGAATGCAAAAACGAAATCGAACCTGGAAATAAGAAAAAGGCTTTGGAAAAAATAAAAAAAAACATATTTTGAAAAAAATGCGTACCAGATTTTGAAAAAAATCACAGAGCTGTGAGCTGAGAAAGGGAGAGGCCGAATGCGAGCTGAGCTTTGAGAGAAGGAGAGGCCGAGATCACTAAGCTTTGGGTGAAGAAGGAGATGTGAGCTTTGGGATGAAGGAGCTATAGGCTTTGGGACGAAGGAGTTGTGGGGTTTGGGTGCGGTGTGACGGACGAGCTAAGGGGACGAGCTTTGGGAGGAGGGAAATGAAAATTTGGGGAATATTTAATGCTCACCAAGCCTATCCCGGCGCTCACAAAATGACAAGCGTAGGGATAGTCCAAAAAGTACAAAATAAAAAAACAATATTTAAAAACTATTTAAAAAATACTCCCTCCGTCCCTTATTATAAGAGCCAAATAGGTAAAATCACACAGATTAAGGAAGTAGCTGAGAGAGATAGGCCCCTGGCGCTTGTGACGTCACAAGTGCCGCGATAGGCCCCCTGGTAATTATATAATATTTAGAAAATATGTATAACAAATTAAAAAAACAAACGCATTTAAAAAAGGGAAATGCATTTTTAAATACCTAAATAAGCCTATCCCGGCGCTTGTGACGTCACAAGAGCCGGGATAGGCCCCCTGATAATTATATAATATTTAAAAAATATGTATAACAAATTAAAAAAACAAATTCATTTAAAAAAGGAAAAGGCATTTTTAAATACCTAAATAAGCCTATCCCGGCACTTGTGACGTCACAAGCGCCGGGATAGGCCCCCTGGTAATTATGATATTTAAAAAATATGTAAAACAAATTAAAAAATTTGAACCATTTAAAAAAAAGGGAAAGCAACGTAATGCTTAATAAATACGTAAAACAAAATTAAAAAAACACAGAATCCTTTTCTTTTTTGAACAAACACTTGGAAGCCTTTAAATAAATAACAAGGGAGCTTATCCCGGCGCTTATAATTATTCAGTGCCGGGATATGCTTACACCTATACCAGAACTTTTATTTCTAAAGCGCCGGTATAGGTCATCTTATACTTATTCCAGCACTTACGTTTTGTAAGCGCCGCAATAGAGTATTTCTGTAGTGTTGTTTGATTAACTTGTATTTAATGTGAATATCTTGTATAGATTAGTCAAAGAAAGAAGGAAACTCTTATATTAGATTATGGAGGATGAGCAAAAAGAATAAGAAGAGAGATTGAAGAAAGAGTTTGCAAGATTACATGTGAAAATCAAGAATCAAGCTCTTATAATTGATATCAAAAGTTTCTATACTCAATTGGAAGTGAAAAGAGGTTAAAATGGTGTTCAAATCATCTTACTATGAGTTCTTATTCATGTATGATCAAAGTGTAGCTCCAGAGATGATCTTTGCATTAAACACTCGAGTGTTTGAGGAACACTACAGTGTTGATCAATTTCAGTACTCTATTTTTCGTGAAGTTTGACATAGGTATAGTATTTTAGTTATATCTCATAAAATACAAATCTGATTGTGGTGAAACTTGTGTCATATGAAACTAGACTTCAAACGACGTTCATGGCCAAAAGGTTTACACTCAAATCATTTAAATTGAAGGAGAAATGGATTTTGAAATATTCCCCGAAAAATTCACGTCATGATCAGACTAACAATTATATTTTGGACCATATCCCTATGAATACAAATTTGATTGAGGTGAAATTTGTTTCATATGAAACTAGACTTCAACCATGACTCATGAACTTAAACTTCACTCACTAAAAAAACATGCATGTTTGTATCAATTAAAACCATTGATGTAACTGTTTTAACCATTACAAAGCGCATTTGTTGTCTTCTGATAACTGATGTGCTATTTCTGAACTAACAATATCTTCATTTTTGAGCCTATGTATTTCTTTTTATGGATGTATTAGTATGAATGATATCCTTTGTAATGCATGTATTATTCTAAAGTATTTAATGAAGTTTATCAAGTTATATCATGTTAAGATTTCATCTGTCATAAGTTGACTTTGATTTTTCAAAATATTTTGACTGATAGCCAAGTATGTTTTGTCATCATCAAAAAGGGGGAGAATGTTGAACCTTAGAGTTTTGATGATAGCTAAACATGACGTAGGCTATGAAAATTATAGGTATTTTAATTTAGAAAATATTTTGAAACTAAGTTAAGAACCATCGATGACTTGATGTACCATCGATAGTTTCTGAGCAACAACCATCGATGGACTTCAGAGCATACATCGATTATTGAACTCCACAGATAAATTAATCGATAGTTACAAGTCTCAATAAATTGTCAGTACAATTTATGACAAAATAACAATCGATGAATGAAGTAATCATCAATGGATTAAGTTCCATTGATAGCTATTCTGGTCATCGAGTGCCATACATGGATATTAGAAAATTGCATTTCATATCTGATCATCGATTAACAAATAAACCATCGATGAATCACTTTCCATCAATAAATAAAATTTTCCATCAAATGTTGATATATATACATATATATATATATTCAATCGATAACTAACATTTTCCATCAAGTGTTGTAGGAAATTCTTCAAAGCATTGAAGCTTCCATCTAGTAAAGCATGAATACTCAATAGTCAAATACTTCCCTCAATGGAAGAACTCTAGGAACAATAGATGGATGAGAGAATAATTGCACTTGACTATTACATATTTTTATCCACTAATTATAGGAAATTAGCATTTGTTCGAGGCTATTAAATGGGGATTTAGGCACTTTTATACTTAGGGTCCAAGATTAGAGAGTTAATTGCATTGTCATTATAATTTCAGCATAATAGACATTTAACTCATGCATTAATTGTTTCTGAACTTGAAGTAATTCACATGCGCTTAAAATTTCAATTATAGGTGCAAAAAAATAAAGGTCAAAGCTAGAACAAAGCAAAATAGGAAACTTCTACACAAAAAAAATGAATGTTTTGCAAAATAGGAAATTTCCTATCAGATTGGTTGATTGGGTATGCCTAAAAGATTTCCTTTTTGTTATTTCTACAAGAATAGGCAACCCTAGGTTTGATTAAGGTTAATAAGTTTCCTAATTGATTATTCTGATCACAACTTCCTATTTTGGCTAGCTTTCTTGAAGATTAAGTGATTAGATCTTCACCAAACCTTTCCTATTTGTTAATACTAGTCAGAATAGGATATCCTAGAACAATTTAGAAGGGTTTAAGTTGCCTCTTGTTCTATATAAGGAAGACCAACGGAAATTTAGTACACACCTCTCAATTATCATCCTCTCACTCTCTCTTCTTCTCTCTTGTCCTAAATACCACCCATTCTCTCATCCATCCCATAATTCTTCTTCTTCATGGAGTTTGAGTTGCAGCTGCTCGTGGGTGACTTCTTCTCATCTTTGATGAACTAATTTGGCCAGATACTCTCTTGAACAATGGGATGACTTGAAGCAAGCATTCAATCCACTTTAGGGGAGTTTTGTTAGTTCCATTTATGTAGTCATGAATTTCCATTTGTTTCCTTGAATATTTGATCTTCTTATGTTCGAACTTCATTTGTTTTAGAGATTTGAGACCATGTAATTGTTGAATTCTATTTGCATGTATTAATTTGGTTTTGTTCTAGTTTCATTTATCTTCCTAGATTATCATGTTATGCTTAGTCTTTGTTGATTTTATTATCTAGCATGTTTGTTGGGTAATTGAGTCCCTTGTGCTTCATATAATTGTGTTACTTGGGAATGATTTATGGGTTTGAGTTTGTTAATGTCGAGTTTCCATATCGTTAGGTAATTCCATTAATCAAACTTACCTAAAGGAACTAGATCATTAATCGAGTCTATGTGCATGAGTATGATTAGGTAGAGTTTCATAAGTTAGATGGTTTGATTATAGTCTCACGTTAATTCGTTGTTGATTCCAAAGGATATTAAGTTACTTGGACGGGACCCAAGTTTTTCTATCTGTTGGAACCTACTTCTAGTTGATGTAGGATTATAGTTAATCTAATTGGTCTATTGAGGTTGAGAGGTGTCTTAATTGACTATTCATTTGACTAAAGCTAATTGTATCCACTTGTGTTAAACTTAGCCCTATTAACTCCTCCCTAAGAGTGTGAACCAGTAGTTTGTCACATGTCATCCCTAGCCAAGAAAGCATCACATTATCCCATTCCATCACCATCCATATTTATCTTAAATACACCAAAAACAAGTCCTTATATTTCTTTTAAGAAAAACACCAAAAATACCTCCTCTTAACCCATAATTTTTATAGCTTTAATTGCATTTAGCTTTCCTAGGTTAGTTCATTAGACTCCTTGAGAGACGACCTGGGATCGCATCACTATAGTGCAATCCTTGGTAAATAATATTTTTCATTTGAACCCCAAAGCTTATTAGGAAAGGCTCAACTCAGAGAACCATCGATGATTGAATTTGAAAGTTTCAATTTGCTTACCCTTTCTATGATTAACTTCCTGATAACTAACTTTACAATATTAAAGTTTTTGGTTAGAAAATTTTAGGAAAGTTCTGTTAGACACAGAAGCCTAGCTAAACCCAGATAGTATACTTATTAACCATTGGAAATTTTGCACTCGGGATAAAGATCTGAGAAGCTATTAATCAGCAAATCAAGTACAAATTCTTCAGAAATATTACATGGAGTAATCTCAACCATTGATGATAATTAAATCACTCCTGCATCTCAAATACACATAACGGCTAGTTCATCAAGCTTCAACGAGAAAATTTTCATTAGAGGATATATAGACATTTGAAGCTAAAGCTTGGAAGGTAGGGACATTAAGTGCATTCTCAAACAGAATTCAAAAGCATTCAAGTCATCTACTATTGAGTTCTCTCACTGTACTTCAAGTGCAATATTATTAGCTTAAGTGTGTGAGCTAGCAACTACTCTTGTAATCAATTCTTCTGTGTGATTTCCTTAGGGATATTGGGATCCTAGGGAAAGGGTGTAATCTTACAAAGTGTAAGGGGGAGAGAATTTGGTGAGATAGAGAGATCTTACTAAGAAAATTCTTTTGAGTTGTAAAGGTGTTCAGGAAACTAGTTAAATCCTAAGTTATCACCAGTGGAACCCAACTGAGGTTGGAGAATTGGATGTAGGTCGGAGTTAGGACTGAACCAGTATAAACTCTATGATTTTTAAATTGTTTGAAAAATTTTGAGATGCACAATTCATCCACTCTTGTGTATTTCCTGCCACTTTCGACAACCGTTACAAAATCGCCTATGGCAAACATATTTTGTAACAATTTGGAGAAACCGTTGCACACTAAGAAAAACCGTTACAAATGTCATACATTTGTAACGGTTTAAGTTCATTTGCAATTGTATACCATTTGTAACTGTTTGAATGTAATCACAGGGCAAAAAAAATTATCATATTATTGGTTATTTAATAATTTGGTACGGATTTAATTAATAAAAATATTAATTATTTAAAATTTTTACAATAATTAAAATATAATAGTTTAAAAAATAGTCTATTTGTTTATATTATACTTGCAATTTCATTTATTTATATGGATGAATAATTATCAATGTCCGATATGCATCCTACAAGAAAATAATAAAAAACTGAATAGAAATTACCTTAAATTATATTTGAATTATAAAAAATTAAGCAAATAGCATGAAATATTTTAAAAAAAATTACTACCTAAGGCTGATGAGAGAAGGATCGCAAGAGAAGGAGACGAGATTATGAGAAGAAGGAGAGGAGAGGGAGAGGACTGTGCAGATTGTGCAAAATGAGAGGGAGAAGGGGTTTATATAGGTATCATCATACAATTTGTAATGGTTTAAATAACGGTTTTTTATTTAAAAAAAATAACCATTACAAATGTGCTTTTGAATGCAAAAATGGAGGAAAGAAATTTGTAATGGTACACATTTTGTAATGGTTTTTATACAAAAAAATCATTACAAATATAGGACCAAATTTTTGTAATGGTTTTGTAAGCATACAGTTACAAATATGTGTTTTTTAAATTAAATCAACTATAGCATTTGTAATGGTTTGTTTGAAGTCAACTGTTACAAATGTCGATTTTCTTTAAAAAAAAAAAAAGTTACACAACATTTGTAACAGTTCTTAACCATTACAAATGTGCAATTATATTAAAAAAAATAAACAGTAGCATTTATAATGGTTATAACCGTTTTAAATAATAATTAAATTTTTAAAAAAATTATAATATTTTTTTATAAAAATATTTTCGTTTGTCACATTTTGCTCGACCAAACCGTGACAAATGCTTCTGTTTTTTTTAAATAATGCACATTTGTCATGGTTTGACATGCTCAAACAGTGATATTTGTCACAAGTTTTGTGTCAAACCGTGACTAAGTGTACACATTAGTCACAATTTTGAGCTACTGTGACAAAATAACTGCTTCAAAAAAGTGTTTTTTGAAGTGACTCAAAGCATTCAAATTGTGGGGGATATGAATTTCTAAAGTTAGCCTAGGGAATTCAGGTTGTGCATCTGACAACCAGTCACAAGATTGCTCATAACTTTCGAATCACAATGAGTGTTGCTATAATTCCTGTTGCCTTCAAAGGTAGATTCAAATATCTTTTTATGGATATATAATTTGTCAAATTTGGAGTTGAATTGTGTGAGTTATGTTTGCTCAAAGTTTCAATTTGAGCCAAACAAGCATCCTAGAACAGGTTTTGAAGATGACCCAAACTTTGTCATGATTGTCTTTGATTCCCAGTCATGCTTCAAGTCATTGATTATTTCCAAATGATCTAGTGGACATTAAAAATATGTTTATGAGTTTTGACTCAGAATACTTGAGTGTTAGAAGAACACCCAGAGTGTTTTTCTCAATAACACTCGATATCCTTGAGAGTGTTGAGAACACCCCTAGTATTTTGAAAACACTCGATATCAGAGTGTTCAGAGAAAGCACTCCACTATCGAGTAACACTCCAGAGTTTTCGTCAAGAACACCCTAGTGTCACAATAACACTCGAGTGTTTAAAATAAATTGTTGAATTTCAATCTCAATCTTTTTCATGAAGCTTACTGATACTTAACTATATTTTCTAGTGTATTTGGATTGTGAAAATTGTAGGTGTAAGATTTTTGGAGCGAAATTTGAAATTTCAAAATCTTATAAAATGCAAGTATAGCGTTAGTCCACAGACGACATGTAATATTTTGAATTTTAAATTAAAAATATATTTGTATAATTCCCAAATTTCGAAAAGATGCAATAAGGAGTTATTTAAAGTCTAGAGGTGTCACTTTAAAATTTAAAAGCCTTATATATAAATCTGCAAAATTAAAAGTAGCTTTAAGGATTTTTTTTTGGCTTATTCTCTTTATACAATTGAAGAAAAATAATTAGGTATTATATGTGCAATTTGAGAATTTTATATAATTAATTGGAGGCTAAAGGAAAATTTTAGTTAAAGAAAAACCCCAAGTTGAATTAAGGATTTACCTTTAGGAGTTTTTGTTGGGAAGAGGATCTAAAACAAATAAAGATTTTAGGAATTTGAATTAAAAATATAAAATTTGCTCATGCCAATGACCTTTTCATCCCTAAAAGAAAAAAATAACTTCAGTTATTAAGGGAAGGGCAATTTGGTCTTTTGCTTCTTGAAACCCTAATTTTCTCTTCCTTTTCTCCCTCTAAAAAGGTGATTAATATGTCTAAAAAATGTATCATGTTATATCTAATTAAATTAAGAAAATAGATCTTATATTTAAGATCATTGGAGAATAAATTAGTTAATTATAATACTTGTGACATGATCTCCCCAAAGTAGCCCTGATAAGCATTAAAATAGTTAGGGTCCATTTGGTTCACCTAAAATCCGAGGATGGAAATGGAAAATATGAATTTTTTGGTGGTGGTGAGCGTTTGGTTCAGAGGAAAGGTAGGAACTAATTTTCTAACAGAAGGGGATTTTCCCTTAAACATGAGAAAATCAGTTGCCACATTTTTTGTGGGATCCAATTTTCAATTGGAGGTGAGAATGTCTAAAAGACCTTTGTGCCCATATTACGATCTCTGTTATTCTTCTTATTTCTGTTGATGGGAACTTCTAATTCATCTTCTCGATCACAATTGCTTGCCTGTAAGAAGATGGGTTGGAGAAGCAGGTCACTCAGGTAGCTATATAACCATGAGATGAATCTATTTAGAGATTAACTTTTTTTTGTTTGACCATATTCAAGTTATGGTTAAATCATGTTTACAAATTGTTTCTTTTGAACAAACACTTGACCATTGGTCACATTTGATTAAATATGCAAAAATATTTATGTTTGACTATATATATGTGCTGGTTGCGTGATGATTAGAATGGTATGATGTTATGCTTCTTGTTCTTCCTATTGAAATTCTTTTTTTAAGTCATTGTAGCAAAGAAAAATAACTATCTCTTTTAAAAATACCAATCGTTTTATGAAGGATAAAATAGTCTTTTAATATATTTTTTCAATCTATCCTCTCACCATTTTAGTCCTACCAAACGCAAATTTTTCTATCAACCAATATTCCGTTCCTCTGCATTCCAAACTTCTTTATGGGAAAAGATTTTCCATTCTATTCTATTCCATCTAATTGTTTCATCCATACAAGCCCTTAAATAGATTTTAAGTTAGATAAATAAATTGGGGGAAATGATAAATATATAATATGAGACAAAATGCATTCAGATAATCAGATCTTATTTAAAACTAAATCTAACTTCCCAACCGATTCTGATATTAAAAATAAGAGAAGTACATATTTGCCAAAAATGCACCCACTCATAAAAGTAGGAGCTACATATAAGATCACAATTCATTGTCCCTTGAGCTTACAATTGTTACCTTAAACTATATATCCACATATGAATTTTATTGAGTACTTTTAGAAAACCAATGCACAATTTTTTATATATAACTTATCAAATTTATTTAGTTATACAAATTATTTATATAACTCTTGATAAGGATCTAAAATAAAAAATAAATTCTGATCACCTAATTGAACGGTTTGGACTTGAATCCTTCCAAAATTCTCTTCCTCATTTTTCTCTCAGAATGCTTTCTCGACCCTACGATAAAAGCAAATGGATAAGATGTAATACTTTATAAAACTATTGTTAAAATACTGCATTGATTAAAGTTTTTTACAATACTGGTAAAACAGTACAAATTAAGTTATAACAGTGTAAACTTATTTATTTATATTTTAATAATATTTTATAAGATATTATATCCAAACAAAATTTTATTAAAGAGTGAAGAAAGATTCCTCGTGTTAAAAAAAAGAAAGATTAAAAAAAATCTAAGAATACTTGTCTTCGTGTTCGCCAACTCGTTGGGCCTCTTTGAATTGAAAATTGCGAAAACATTTTGTATATGTATCTGGATTCTGGACACAATTCTAGTACCTATTCATGCAGTTCTAGCTCGTATTCCTAAGGATTTTTTTTGCCAACACTATTCATAAGGAATTTAAGTCTCAATTTCAAAGTGAAATGTACTCCAACATATGGTATCAGAGTATGTGCATGTCTGTGCTCTAAATTAAGTACTTATTACCAATAATAATCTTTTTAAAGATTAAACAAAATCTTGTTTATTTTTGGTATAGATAAATGGGAACTAAATTTTGGAAAACTGGCACTACAAAAAAACTAGACATTTTCGACGGAATTTTCCCACGGATTACATTCCGTTCGGAATTCCGACGGAAAATCTCCTGACGGATTTCCGACGGAATTCCGTCGGAAATTTTCGACGGAATTTTTTAATCCGTCGGAAAATACGAGGGAAAATAAAAGCACCGACGGATTTTCCGTCGGTAATTTTCCATTTACCTTTTATATCTAAAAAAAACCATCAGCCTCAGATCCGTCAAGCCCTTCCCTACGCTTCCTCAGATTCATCGTTTCATAGCGCCGCCAGAACGACACCAGATCCGTCGCCACCACCATTGATTTCAAAGCTTCGTCTTCTTCCTCCGGTAATTTTCCACTCCATCACAGTTCGCCGGTGTTCACACTCTCGGGGCCGTCTTTTCATCCCTTTCCAGCCCCCTCTGGCCATCGATTTCTTCTTCCTCCGTTATTCAAGCTTCTATCCACCGTCTTCCTTCTCCCTTCGTCTTACTCGGAGCTGTAGTTGTGAATTCTAGTTGCATGATTTGTATCATTTCTCTGATTTCACAGGTAAGAAAGTGCTTCACTTTATTCTTGTTTTGATTTTAGTACTTTTGTTAGAATGCGAATAAGAAAATTTCAGAGCTAGCAATTGATTTTAGATTTACTTGGGGTGATTATTTTTTGGCTATATAATTGATTTTGGCCGTGTGGGCTCGACAGACGGCGAGGATTAAAGGAAGGCGAATTTACGGTTAATTTGAGCCGAATTTCATTTGGGGAAGCTGACTGACTTCCTTTTTTGAACGAGACGCGGGTACTTCGTTCTTTTCCTTTCATTCCAGAGGTACTCCTTCTTCTCTTTCCTTCTCCCATTTTCGTTCTCTTCATTGCAGGTATCAATTCAAGATATCCCCCGATATCTCTCTTCTCCGATTATTGTCCATGATTTTTAATTAGCTTCATCTTTTGGTATAATTGATTTGCATATGTCTGAATCTTTTTATCGTTTTCTTTTCGTAACAATTGAATGGTTTTCCATTCTGATCAAATATCGTGAGATGTTTTGAGCATTGTTTTGTCCAATTCATTCTCAATTTTTATTCCATTGCAAGTTATTTACATGCAGTAGGCAAGTAATGAAAAACAAGAATTCTGGGGAAATTTAAAAACATTCAATAATTTCAAGCTTTACTAATCTTAATGGGATGTGTATGGGATATTATTTAGATCGGGCATGTGCTTATAGTTTTGAATGAATCTATTGTTTCCTTTTTCTGTCCTTTGCAAATTCAATAGCCGTAAAGGATACAAATGGCGATCTTTTTCGCAGCATCGGAGAGCTACTTTGTTTGGGTTTATGTATGTTGATTTTGATTACTGCATAATGTGGGATTGCATTAGTAACTTTGCTCTGCTTGTCTGATCACCATGTCTGTGAGTGTGAGGCCAGAAATCTTATCAACATTAGTAACTTCGATTGTTCCTGACATGTTGCGGATTGTTATGGTTGAAATTTCAGATTATATTGCTGAGTGTTGAATTTCTGTTGATGTTGAGAGGATTTTTCTTTGTGATTGTTGTCTTGGATTTGAATTTTGACTCTGATTTCTCTATGCGAGTAATGCTATGAATAAGCTATAACATAACACATGAGCTTAGGCTTGAATTTTCTACGAGTTTAGAGAGGCATTCTAAGCTTAATGGAACAGTATAAGAAACACATGAGTGTTTCCCTCAGTGTTTGTGTCTTTGATCAGAATTTTGACTCTGGTTTTGCTGTTTGAGTAATATTATGAAGAAGCAATAACATAAAACATGAATTTAGGTTAGCGTTTTCTGCGGGCTTAGAGAGGCATTCTAGCTTAATGGGGCTGTGAAAGAGTTCACCGTCGGAGAGAAAGAGTTCGAACAAGGTCCATCGCCGCTCACTTCCTAATCCGTCTATGCGTTCACCGGCAGCAACTTTCTTCATCGTCTTCACAGAGAGTGCTCAATGATCATCAAAAGCTTAAAGCTTTAAGCTTTTATTTATTGGGTATTTTCTTTCTTGTATATTCAAGTGAATCTGTTGGTTTCTATTTCTATTTGACCTAATGTTGTGAATCTGTTGTGGCATTTACATTCTTAGAATTTATTTTGATTTTTCTCTTTATTTGCTAGATAGGGGTAGCCTCGATTAATACTATGAGGTAATTTTGTTTGATTCATCGTGTTCTCACTTCCAGTGGTTCTGATTTGTCCTCTTCGGGTACCCAAGTGGACCAAGGTATGATTTTTTATTCTTGAATTAGGGAGCTTCAATTTGTCAGCTTCATATTGTTTTATCTAAGCTAATCCTGCAAGATTCTTTCACTTGACGTTCCTTGATGTTTGATTCTGTGGGCATTGCGTTTTTGGTGGTTATGATTTGATTGGCCTGAAAATTTGAGGTTCTTGAACTTAGACTTCCTGGAACCAGTTTGTGAGTAATGTTCTTAAAAAAAACATAATTGCCAATGTTGGTCTTGCTAGTGGTTGATGCTACCGAACTGATTCTGTTTTAGATATTGTGTTACAGCTTATTCTCTGCTCAACTATTGTTGATATGAACAAGTGGTAGATGGTGCTTGTTGAATTAATTTTAGGAATGCCAACAATGTTCTTTTGAATGTCTAGTTTTAATGTTATAGCTTGATTTTCAAGATGTGACCCCTTTTACTTGAAACGATTTGTTTCTCCTTTTAATTTCTATCAGAAAAATGGCAATTAAACTTTAATCTTTGAGTACTGATTGGTAGAAACACTTGTGCAAAGTTAACAATGGTCTGGCTTTAAATCCAGAATAAGAAAAAACCCTTGTTTAAGTATATTTTCAAGTTTAAAAAAAGTGTGGGGAGCATTGGATGATACCCCATTCAGTGTGATTGTTTTTTTTTCCGACCAACAGTGTGATTGTTGAGTTTTCAAGGTATAAAGAATGTGTTTTTGTTTTGACATTTGTAGTGTAGTTCTTTCTTCTTATTGTAATTATTTTATTTTATTCTGAAAAATGCTATTCAAGGAATGTATCTTAAAATGGTTTGCATGTGCATTCTTTATAGATTTCTTCTATTTTTTTGTTATTTGGGGTTCTCAATTTTTCATTTTCTTCTTTATTTCAGGGGGATTTATAAGACTGGAAGTAGCTTGATTGGTGGTGCAGTTAGGGCAATCTTATAAGGTAGTTAAGCTCAGTAGGGCTTATACTATTTTTATTCTTTGATTGAATTGTTGTTTTAAGTTGTTCGGTGTGCATTTTTAATCCTTGAATTATGTTATGCTTTTGTTGAATTGTTTTTTTAAAAATGCTATTCCTTGAATTGTTGTTTTAAGTTGTTCGGTCTGCTTCTACTACGTAATTGGGTGTATTTGTTGAAAGATCTACCTTTCCTGCTGCCAACTTAACTTACCTATCCTTTACTTACATTCTCTAAGAGTCAAAATGATTGATGATTAATATAATGTCTAATTTGGCTCTCTATTTGATGCATATAAATCAAACTGTGAATTATTTTTTTCTTAGAATGGAAATTCTGGAAAATCGAAGATAGATGTATAATAATAGAATCAATTCGAGGACCAGATGGGCTACAGTAGATTTTGAAAGGGGTGTTGAAGAATTATTTGCTCAAGCACGTAGATCCATTCACTCTCAAAGAATGAAAAAGCTTAGGTGTCCATGTGTGAAATGTAAATGTCAACCATATCTAACATTTGATGAGGTGAAGATGCACCTTTATAGTTGGGGATTCATGGAGGACTATTATATATGGACTAGTCATGGGGAAAACATAACAGGGGATGACTCACTTGTGTCTGAGATACCAGTTGCCCTACATGCCTCACCTGAGGTGCTTGGTAATCAATAAAGTCAATATGAAACAATGGTGATTGATGCAGATGGGCCAAGTGTTTAGGGTAACTATGAAAGGATTGAAGATGAGCCAAATCCTTCTGCAAAAGCATTTTATGACATGTTACTTGCTACACAACAACCATTATGGGAAGGTTGTGAAGAATCTCTGCTTTCTGCAACTTTGTAGTTATTAAGCATTAAGGCTGCAACAAACATGTCTCAACAATCCTACAATTTAGTTTCCTAACTCATGCAGAGGACACGACCTAAAAACACTTTATGCCTATGGACTTGTATCAGGCGAAAAAGTTGGTGGTGAAGCTAGGTCTTGATTATAAGAAGATCGATTGTTGTGTGAATGGGTGTATGTTGTATTATAAAAATGATGAAAGTGCAACTCGATGTAAGTTTTGTTGTGAAGAAAGATATTCCTCCAGAAGGTGTCATGGAAGGAGAAAAAAAGTTTCAAGGAAGCAACTGTGGTACTTACCACTCATTCCAAGATTACAAAGATTATTTGCTTCCAAAAGAACCGCAAAGGAAATGAGATGGCACTATGAAAACCACCGTGGTTCCAATGTCCTCTCTCACCTTTCTGATGGTGAAGCATGGAGAGTTTTGGATAGGATATATCCAGACTTTGCGTATGATCCAAGAAATGTGAGACTTGGAATGTGTGCTGATGGATTTACGTCATTTGGGCAATCTGGGAAGTGTTATTCTTGTTGGCCTGTGATTCTTACTCCGTATAATCTACCACCTGAAGTTTGCATGACCCGAGATTATATGTTCTTGACCTTGATCATCCCCGGTCCTAATAATCCTAAAGGAAAAATAGATGTGTATTTGCAACCATTAGTAGATGAATTAAAGTTATTGTGGAGTGAAGGGGTGTGTACATATGATGCCTCACTAGCACAAAACTTTAATATGTGTGCTGCATTGTTATGGACAATCAACGACTTTCCTGCTTATGGTACGTTGTCTGGGTGGATGACAATGGGAAGACTATCATGCCCAATATGTATGGAGAACTTGAAAGCATTCCAATTAAAGTATGGACATAAAACATCTTTCTTTGACTGCCATCGTCAATTCCTCCCAAATGATCATCCGTTTAGGAGAAATAAAACCTCATTTTATAAGAATAGAGTTGATCAATCAATGCCTCCACCCTGATTAAGTGGAGATGAAGTTTGGCACAGAATACAGAATCTGCCAAAGGTCACTGAGAATGGAGAACTTGTTCCTATTGAAGGGTATAAGTTTACTCATCATTGGACAAAACAAAGCATATTTTGGGAATTGCCATATTGGAAAAGTAACTTGATTCGTCATAATCTTGATGTCATGCACATTGAGAAAAATTGTTTTGACAACTTGTTTCACATTGTCATGGACACAAAGGGGAAAACTAAAGATAATGTAACAGCACGACTGGATTTGACAGAATATTGTCGATGGAAGGAGTATGAACTTGTTGAAAGAAATGGGAAATTGGTCAAACCGGTTGCAAAGTACACGTTGAATTTAGAACAAAAACAACAAATTTGTGAGAGGGTCAAGAACTTGAACCTCCCTGATGGATATGCATCTAATCTAGCCCGTTGTGTGGACATAAAGGAAGCAAAGTTGTATGGAATGAAGAGTCATGATTGTCATGTTTTCATGGAACATTTCATTCCTATAGCCTTTGCTTGTTTGCCTGAAGGTATCTTTAGTGCTATTGCGGAGTTTAGTAATTTCTTTACACAACTATGTTCATCTACCCTCTTCGTAGACAAACTGAAGTTGTTAGAGCAGAACATTATTGTTACATTATGTAAGTTGGAAAAGGTCTTTCCTCCTGGGTTCTTTGACTCTATGGAGCATTTGCCTATTCACCTTCCATATGAAGCTAAAGTTGATGGGCCCGTTCAATATCGATGGATGTATCCATTTGAAAGGTAATTATGATATGTTATTTTAACTGAGTTGTGAATAGAAATATGATAAGGACCATGCATTTTATGTGGCAATCATGCAATTGTGCAGGTTCCTTCATACCTTGAAGCAGAAGGTAAGGAACAAAGCTCGGGTTGAAGCATCTATCTATGAAGCGTATATAATTGAAGAGACCACAATGTTTTGCTCGCATTACTTTGAGCTAGGTGTTTCACCAAGAATAACAAGGCCTGTAAGAAATGACGATGGTGGAGAATCAGAGTTTCCATCAATATCTATATTCAACCATCGAGGAAGGCCATACGGACAATGTAAATCTCAATTCTTGGCAGATGAGAAAGAAGAAGCTGCCATAAGATGTGTTCTTATGAATTGTGATGAGGTTCAACCTTATATGAAGTAAGTGATATTTAAGTATGGTAATTTAAACCTTGTGTCAACTATATTTATGGTTAACACCCATATTTTTTATGCAGTCTTTTTGTTCAAACTTTGAAGGGAATGAATCCTCGAATAACAAATTATCAAATAGAATCTCAAATCAATAAAAGATTTGCATCATGGTTCAAAGATAATGTAAGTAGGACTAATTACATTATATTTCGTAAAACCAACAAACCTTATTTTTGTTATTGATCTCATGAAGGTTGAAGACCCTTCAAACAACATTGCGAATTCATTTTTGCATGACCTTGCTTGGGGCCCTAATAGAAAAGTAAGAACATGGCCTATGTACTCTGTCAATGGATACAAGTTTCATACAGCTTCATGGGCTATTCGAAAAGCAACTACAAATAGTGGTGTATGCATCAAGGGAACTGACTACACATAATCAGAACATGACTTTTATGGTATTCTACAAGAAATTATCTAGATTGAGTATATGGGTATGCCGGTGAAGAGATTGATGTTGTTTAAATGTGAGTGGTTTGATGCAACACCAAATCGTTGTACCAGTGTTTACAAACATTATGGTACTGTTGAAGTCAATGCATTACGCAGGTACAACAAGTATGATCCATTTATTTTTGCCACTCAAGCAATGCAGGTGTACTTCACCACTTATCCTTGTTGTCATCAAAAGGCTAATCGGCTTGCTGTTATTAAGATCAAGGCTAGTAGTATAATTGAAACCCCAGCATCTGAAATAAACGTAGGGCCATTTCAAGTAGATGGACTAGAAGTTGTACTACCAATAATTGCTCATGATGATGAATTAAAGGATAAAGGAGACACAGAAATTCGTTATGAAGATGTGGATATGCCACTTAATAACATGACTTATAATCATCAAGAGGAGGAGGAGGAGGAGGAGGATGAAGAAGATGACGATGAAGATGAACAAGAAGATGATGATGATGATGATGAAGAGGAAGAAGAAGAAGAAGAAGAAGAAGAAGAAGAAGAAGAAGAAGATGATGATGATGATGATGATGATGATGGCGACACTTGATGATGGTTCTGCTTAAGATTATTATATTGATCATGTTTTGCATTTACTTCTACTTTAATGTAACCTACTAAATTTTGTAATGACTTATTTAATATTTATGACTAATGGGTTGTTCACATTTGAATTTGCAGATGTTTTTTCGCAAGCAAAAGCATGATAAAGCTACAATAAGTGCTCCTAATTTTCCACAGTTGTCCGTCCAAGTAGGATAAGTTTCAAATACTCATGTGCCAATCACATCAGCTCCAACTTTAGAACAGCAACACACGAGACTAATATCAATTCTTAGAACAAATAGACACTTGCTATCAAGTGGATCATCTTCACGAATGCATGACCCCATTAATACACCTTGTCATACTCTATCCTTTGACGCACCATCTTATATCCCATCCCCAGGAAGTGATAACTCACAACCCCCTACTCCGCAAGGTCCTCAATATAGTACTCAAGATTCTGGCATTGATCCTTTAGATGGTCGAATATGGATACGTCCTAAGAAACAATCGTAAGTCATCATCAAAACTTTTCATTATTGTATTTCTTCAGTTAACACTTTCAACTATTTATAATATTTGTGATTATTTTTTTATTCCTATTAGGTTTGATCCTCCCATTAAAACTGTTCGGCGTATTCGTGAAATAATTCGTGCCAAATTTGACCATCCATGTTCGTGTTGGAAAATGACACCGAAACCGTATAAGATCAAGTGGTTTGAAGAATGGGCGGTATATCTTATCCTTTTTATTATCATAAGTTATCATATTCAGATTCTATTGTCATGGATTTTTTATTTTCCATATTTAACACCTTTTTATTTATAATATCTATTATCAAATGCATGAAGTCAGGAAGGCTTTCTTCAAAAATGGAAAACGGCTTGCATGGATTCCAGATCTTGTGATGGATGAGTTGGTGACAATATGGACAATGTAACACCCCAGATTTTTAGAAAATAGAAAATAAGAAATTATTTAAGGTTTCGAATATTACTAAAACATTAAAAAGTATTGAAAAATAAATTTATGATATTTAGGCATTTTTAGTAATTTTAAAGTCTATTTTCTTTTAGAAATAAAGAGAAATAATTAGGAGATAAAACTTAATTTGGGAAAAAGAGGTAATAAGGGTTTATTTAAAGTCTTGGGATGGCACATAGAAATTAAACAGCCTTATAAATAAATTTATGAGGCCAGGTATATTTTTAATAATTTTTAAAATTTATTTAATTTATTAAGTGAGGAAAAAAATAGTTAGGAGATGAATTTAAATAAGGGAATATTTAGAACCTTGAGGTATTGTTTAATATTTAAAAAGTCTTATAAATAAATTTGGAAATTAAAGTGTATCTAGAGAAATTATGTTGGGGACAAATTCAGATTTATTTGTAAATGTGGATGGTAAGTAAAATTACTATTTAGGGGAAAAATAGAAAATAGGAAATGAAAAAGACAATATCTGCCCTTAGTTGGAAAATATCTTCAGTGAAAAGGAAGGGCAAAATAGTAAAATACGCACTAAAAATATCAACTCCTTCAATCCTTGAATATACTCCCACGTGTTCCTTCATATATACTCCCTCTCCGCTGCGCCACACACACACACACACCCCTCTCCCTTTGTTTCCTCGAGTCCCTCTCTCTCAATCTCCCTCGTTCCCTACGTCTGCAAGCGACGATCAGTGGTGGACGGCGGCCGAAAGGGCGATGAGCGGCGAGAGGAAGACGGCGGATGTACAAGGGAAGCTTAGGATAACTTTGGGTAAATTTCTTTCCATCGTTTTCCCTTCCTCCGTTCCTCCGATTCGTGTGAGGGTTGAGAGAAATTGATTCAATTTTTGGGGTTTTTAAGGTTTCTAAAATTATAGAAATGGTGCTTGGTCTTTGTTTTCAACTATTCGAGGAGTGATTTTGAGTAAGGAATCGTGTTGGGTTGATTTCTTCAAAAGCCCAAATTGGGTTATTGTTCATCAACGTTTCTCTTCAATTCTTTGCCCAAAATGGAATTAATCAGTGTTTAAATGATGTTCTAAACTGATTGGTGTTGTATGCTTGATTTCTGGGATTTTTTTTATTCTTTTTCTTCCCATGTTCATTCGATTCCTATTCTTCCTCTTTCTGTTCGATTTCTATTCTTCCCTCTGTTGTAATGGTGTTCTACGAATTTGGAAAGGGAGGAGGAAATTAAGGTTCATTGTGTATGGTTGGTTTAATTGGATGTATAATTGTTTTCCTTTTTCTTCCTTCTTCCCTGCCTTGTTCCGTCGAATTCTTGTTCTCCTTCCTCTCTGTAATTTTCATTTTTAGGCATAAGTAGAAGGATGAAATTGATGATTTCTGGTTCATTATTAAAGAGTAGGAAGGAAATAAAATTGTTGTTGGAAATTCTATTTCCCTCTGTGCAGTTCCGTATTCTTTCTGTTTCTTTGTTTGGCCGTGGAGATTGATGTGTTTTGGTGGATTCTAGTGTTAAATCTCTAGTGATTACCCTCTGATATGTTCATTAATTAATAGATAATATATGATTTATTTTCCTCCTATTATTTGGTTTTTGTTTCCCTCTGTTACGATCAGTGAAGAGGAGATGAAGTTGATATTTGCTTGTATGAGATTAATGTTAAATTAAGGTAAATTGGGTGGCTTGTTCCTTCTCTGTTTGTGTTGCATGGGTCGGTAGTCTTAATGACAGGGTAAAGGGGAAGATTGTAAGGTTTAATTGGGTGAAATTACTGTATAACTGGGTGAAGGAGATTATTGTAATGTCTCTTTCTTTTGGGTGGTTTTATGCGACTGTTAGTAGGGGAAAAGGAAGAGAGAGTTCATATTGGTAATAGTTTTGATTAAGGGATTAATATGTGTAGGTAATTTTGTGATGATAATTAGGAATTTCTGGCCCTCCTTTTATGTATTTGTAATCAGGTATGTAGGGAATTAAACTTAGCTTACTCAGTGTCTCTTTGTGGGATTAGAGCAAACTTCTGAGTTTGTCAATGGATACGATATTATGCATTGAAGGATGGTTGAGGGTTTGAAATAATTATCAATATTTAAGATCCCTGTGTAGGAGAGTATGGTGGATATATTCGGGTTTGAAATAATTATCAATATTTAAGATCCCTGAGTAGGAGAGTATGGTGGATATATTCGATAGTTAAACAATATTTAGAAAACCCCTAAGATATGGATATACATTATCTTACAGGATTTTATCAAGGTATAATCTAGATTGAGTGTTATTGAGTATGAATTGGTTTTTGAAGATGGACTAAGGATTTGGATGTATGGAGATCATTAAATGTTTAATAGGTAAGGAATCTAAATGATATATCAAGGTATAATTGCTTAAGTTGAGATGTTGTGAAGTGATGATTTGAAATCTGGAAGCATTTCCCCACTCATTAGGAGATGTCCCATGAATACTTTTGAAGGATTAGAAACTAGTTTCAGATTGAGAGAGTAAACATTTTCAAAGGATTTTAACTAATTATAATAAATGGGGAGAAAGTTTACTTGATTAGGCATGTTGAGCTAGAATCTCAATTGTTAGTAGAAAAGAACATGAATGGTACTCATTTATATGTTAGATACGTTAAGAAATTTAATTAGGAGACTTGATGATCAAATGTGAATGTTGAAGCTTGGATTGTGAAAGACATTAATAAGTGTCAATTGTGGCATTTTAAGGTTGGTAGTAGAAAAATTGTATATGGATAATTTAAGTAGGTATATATGAACTAAGTTTGATTTGAGGTGGTAGAGATTTATGATTGTTTGATTATAAATGGATAAAAGAAAAGATTAAAACTTGTAAAGGTTAATGAAGGAACCTATATGGATTCAGATAGATAAATGATGTTGATTATAGGATAGAAGGAGATCAGAGGTTGTAATTGATGAAGATGATTTGAGGATAATTGGGATTTTCCTACTGTTACTAATGATCAGGACGATTCATATAGAAATTGAGGGTGATGGGTTCAGACCTTGTATAGATTAAAGATTGGTTGAAATACATTGGTGATAATAAAGAAAAGGGATGATGAGTTTAAGGAAGGTGAATTATTAGTTTGAAATTATAGTTATTGTGTTGAAAAGGTTTTAGAGTTAAGATTAAGGATTTAATGATTGGCGGGTTAGGCAAGAATGGATTGAAGTTTATGGATTGGAAATTCATGCTCTATGTCTGGTTTAATATTGTGAGGAGTAAGTTGGAATCATAATTTCTGAGGAATTATGGATTCATAGGGGTATTGGTTCTTTATTTAGTTGTTCTGATGGAATTGAGGATAAAGCAGGAGATTCAAGGAAAGAAGTTAATTCCGGAGACTGGGATTTAATCTAGAATAATTATTTTAAGGAATTATGGGTTCTATATTATTTATAGGAATTAATTTTCACTTGATCAATTTCAGTTTAGATTCTAAGTAAAAGTTTAGTATACTTAAAGAATATTATAGTGTGGATGAAGATTATAAATTTCTAAAAGTCTGGATTTATTTCTGTGCTTGTTTCCATGTCTTATTGCTCTGTATTTTTATATATATGATAGAAAGTAATGATAAAAATAGAAACTAAATTTATCTATGGTTTGTTGGTTAGACTGAATATAATAAGTTGAAATCTCTGTTCTATTTCTGTTCTCTTAAACAACATTTTTAGTAACAACAGTGAATTAATAGTAAGCTATGATTTTGATAATATTAAAGTTATACTGTATAAAAATAAGGAATTAATATATGATAAAAGATGATAATGGTTAATAGATTAATTATGGTTAAGTCATTGCGATTTTTATATTTAATTTCGGAAAAATAATAATGAGAATTAGAATAATTAATTAAAATAAATTATATTAAGTGGCCTTTTAATTTTAAAAGGGTCAAAATATTTAAAGTAAAACCTATTTATATAAGATATAAAGAAAGGGGTAGTATTAAGTATATTAGGACCCCGAGAGAGATGCTGAATAATTATATAGAAGTTTAGGTATTAATTTATTGTTTATATTAAATGTCAATAGGTTTTGATAGTAACATAAGTTGAGAAGGCCAGTGGAAAGGAAAGGAACAGATAAGGACTAAGCTTGGAGTTCAGGTAGCAGTTTATCTCATTACACTCAAATTTCATGTATAATTTTGTAATATCTGTTGCAAGTTTACATTATGCATGAAGGTGTAAACCTTGTTAATTCCTGCATAGAAGTTTATGGAGTACTCCAGGCTTAGGTGGTTCGCTACCCCATTGCCAAACCAGTTAGTTGTAGCTTTAAATGCTATAACAAGAAGTCCTGCAGGTAGAACCTCCACTAGTTAACGAGGATATCGTTATCAGTGGCTGCTAGAAAACGTAGCACATGAAGTATGTATAAGTGTATTATTTGCCAAGGTTTATAAAATGTATACATGACAATGCATGCATAAAAGTTACAGTTAATGACATAAACTGCGTTGAACTACTGTTTTCAGAGAAGCTGGAAGATAGGAAGATGGTTGAGATAAGGCAGGAGTGCTGGAAGAAGATTAGACCAAGAAATTTAAAATTATAATTTGAAAAGTAAGGTTATTTGTATATGATGTAAATTTTAAATTATTAAATTAATAGTAGAAAGTATAGAAAATAGAATTGTATAAATTTCTAAAGGGATTTACATTTCCTAAGTATTATGAATTAAGAATAGATACCCTAATAGGGTTAGCATACTTTTAATTGTTTTATTAACCACTTTATTTTATAAAGAGTTGCAACTTATTCCCGTTTGTCTGAAAAGCCCATTCCAACCAAGAGAATGTTGGTCTAATGTTTTAAAAGAAAAAGTTTTAAATTTTTCCGTATTTTTGGGCTTTGGACACTGAAAAGTGGTTATAATTCAATTAAAATTGCTATAATATAACAGAAAATTTTAAATGTTACAGACAACCCTGAATTACAAAAAAAAAGTGAGATTGCTCAAGTTAATCGAGCATCTGAGATAGGAGGAACTGTACATAAAGGGGGTAGTATTCCTGTTACTGAGCATAAGAGGAGACTGGTAAGAATTATTCTATTGAATTCAATAATTTATTTAATTTGGTATGACATATCTTATTAAATAATTGTAGGCTCGGATGATTGGAAGGGAGCCTACTCCATTTGAGGTGTTCAAGAATACACATTACAATGAGACAACTGGAGAATTTGTGGACCATCGTGCCAAATCAGTCATGTAAGTATATGTTCCTGCTGATCTATATTGTTCTGTTTTTTAGACTTAAAATTGCGGTTTTTTTTTTTGCTGTTTTAAAGCTGATTTCTGACTGATTTTCTTGTCCCTTGCCTAATTGTGTTCTGTCACAAATTTGCCCAAACATTTGCAAATTGCATATCAGATTTGTCCAGTTTATTGCTGCAATTTGTACTTTTTAATTCATTAGTTCTGGTTCTGCTACGTTTTTGTTTCACTAGTTGAGTTTGTTATGAATATGGTGTAATACGAATTTGATTTAAGTTTCTACTTGTCTTTTTGGTTAGAATTTGAATTTCCTAGTCCTGCCTTGCTAGAATTTTTCTTCAACTCTTCATATTTGCATTGGAAGCTGAATTTCTTGGGAGAAATGTGCAGTGTTGTGCTCTGAGTTGCTTATAATCTAAGTTGAATTTCACGATTGATAGAAAACAAGGTTAACACATTAAAAATCTTGATTGGGCTCTTGAATAATTTGATGTCATCAATTTGCTTTTTGGTTGATATTAAGATGTTGGATGCTTCCTCATTCATTTTTATATGTCATTATCTTTTTGCTTTTGGAAATTCCCAATTTGTTGAAGCCAAAGTATATTTTGGTGAAAATTGAAGTGAATTAGTCGTGTGTTGAATTTTCAATTCTTTTATGCATTTGTTATATGTTTACAGGAAGATTACATGAGGCGGAAAGAGGCTTTAAGTGCTAAGGGTGCTTCTCCGAGTGTGCAATCTAATGAGGATGAATCAAACTTATGGTTGGAGGTTACAGGAGGAAGAAACAAGAAGGGACGCATAGATGGGTTTGGCTCTGAAAATGAAAATGTTGATAGTTCACCTCCTTCCATCAACAATACAACAATCATCAATGATAGGATTGAAGAAGAATTGCGTAACAAGATCACAAAGCTTTCCCAGGAGAATGAAAAGCTGAAAGAAAGTTTCGAACAAACAACCCAGCACCTTCAACAAGAGAATGAAAGCCTCAAACAAAACTATACCACGATGCAACAAAACTATAGTATGATTGTGACTGCATTGCACGGAATGGGGATTCAGTTACCAAATCCAGCTAATCCAAATCCTGTTGTTCCAAATGCAGGTAGTCAAAGTTGAAATCGTTTGTGGTGCTGGTTTCTGCTTATTGTAGGACTTTTGCTTGTATGACATTACAATTTTTGAACTTCTTTTTATGACACATCTACCAATCAGTGTATGGATTTGGTATTATTAATTTGTACTTTTATTTATAATTAGGTAGTAATATTGTACACAGTCAGGTGTCTATTATACTTATTGTGCAGGTCATCATGGTTTTTTTTAAAAAAAAATTAAAACAAATTCAAAAATAAAAAAACACAAAAAAACTGTTTACTGACGGATTTTCCGTCGCTAACATCACCGACGAAATATTCCGTCTGTGATTACCGACGACGTTTCCATCGGTAATTACCGACGGATTAATATTCCGTCAGTAATTCGTTTCCAACGGAATAATTTCCGTCGGAAATTCAGTCGGAAATTTTTTTCCGAGGAAATTTCCGTCGAAAATCCGTCGGAAAATTCCGCCAGAAATTGCTGTTTTTTATTTTATAGTGTGGATAGATTCAGGCTTAGATTGAATATGTATTTCTGGCCTAGTAGTGCTCAAGGCCCAAAGGATTGATTCATTGTGAATGTCAACATGTGTTATTTGATTTATAATAACCATGTTAGGGTTGTGATTTTTCTAACATGTTTAACGTATCTAAAACCTTCCAAACAAAATTTATTATCCATGATAGTAGTATTTTAAATTTTTTTAAAAAAAATACTCTTTCCTTCATCGATAACTTATTTAATTAGATTACTTTTTCTAGTTATGATACAAAAAAGTAGGGAAAATTTCAGTATAGGACCACTGTAAACAATTAATGTAAAAGAAGAACCAAAACTTTCTGAAATTTCACTGCAGGACCTAGGTCCTTAAATGAAAAAAAAATTGCTGTGTAAAAAGACCTAAAAGCCCTTGTAGAAAAGAGGAATTAATTTCACTGCGCACCCCTGTGGAAAAGTACACTGAGCTAACACAACGTACTGCTTGTTCATATGACGATTTCCTTGTGTATATTGACATTTCCTTATGAATATTGATATTTCCTTGTGCGAGGCCTGGAATAGCACATTATAAGGTAATGTCAATATGTACAAGGAAATCGTCATATGAACAAGTAGTAATAAAGTCCCTTATAACCTACTATGTCCAGGCCATACACAAGGAAATGACCATATGCACAAGGAAATCGTCATATGAACAAGGAGTAATAAATTGGCCTTATAACGTGCTATGTCCAGGCCTCGCACAAGGAAATGGCCATATGCACAAGGAAATGTCAATATGCATAAGGAAATCGTCATATGAACAAGCAGTACGTTGTGTCAGCTCAAAGTACGTTGTGTCAGCTCAGTGTACTTTTCCACAGAGGTGCGCAGTGAAATTAATTCCTTTTTCCCACAAGGGCTTTTAGGTCTTTTTACACAACAATTTTTTTTTTTCATTTAAGGACCTAGGTTCTGCAGTAAAATTTCAAAAAGTTTTGGTCCTTCTTTTACATTAATTGTCTACAGTAGTCCTTTACTGAAATTTTCCCCTAAAAATTATTGATTTTATTAAAAACTATTATTGATTTATATGTAAAAAAATCTTTTCTTTCACGGTATAAGCAGAGATTTTGGAACTAAAAAGGGATTATGAAAGTTAATTTTCTTTCACGTCCCTGTCGACCGATTTCGCATCAGTAATGCCGACGGCCATCAATTTTCCCCCACATCACCGTGGCTAACAGCCACCTCCATCGCTATCATCACATCACCAACGCAGTTGAATTTTTATCTAAGATATACTATGAAAACAATTATTTAAAACAAATTTTAATATTTTTTGTTGTCAAATGTAATTTCTTAAAACAAACATCCAAATAATTTTTCCCCAAAATTTGTTTCTTAAACGATTTAATAGAGCTGTTAAGGGAAAAAAAAAAACAAAAACAAAAATAAACGCGCCCTTAATATTCCACCCCGTATTCTGAACTTGTCTTGTAGGAGAATTGTGAATGCATTTTAATAATCCAATCGGTGCAAAAGTAATATGATGATAAACTCATTTAAATAATATTTTATGTTAAAATTATAAAAAATAAAAATCTAAATTTTATCTACATTAATTTATGGGTTAAGGTGCATTTTGGCCAATGATTTGTTATAAAAAGCGCGTTTGGCACAATTATTTTTAAAATGGTCCATATAAACCAACCATTTTTTAAAATTGGCCAACTTGGCCAACACCGTACAGAATTCTGTTGTGTCAAACCCTCCTTTTTGTAATAAATTATTGGCCAAGTTGCCCCATTTTAAAAGATGGTTGGCTTATATGGACAATTTTAAAATAATTGTGTCAGGCACGCTTTTTGTAACAAATTATTGACCAAAATGTACCTTAACCCTTAATTTATCTATATGTATAAGCTATTGCTTGCGTTCAATACACATGTATTTTGACGTGTATACACAGCCCATTTAGTTCTGAAGATGATTCTAAATAGAAAAAACGTGCCGGAATGTTAATTTTCCTTGTAAAATTATCTGAAATGATAAACTCATCCCTAATAAGTAAAAGGAGTCTATGGAGAAACAAATTTCATGTTCGCAAATAAAAGAGTACAAGCTTTTCGAAAAGAACTGAAGGATTTATTCATCGAGCCTTTCAATATTTTTTAAAATTGATTTCATCAATCCTTTTCACTTGTCATCATATTATTATACTAAACATGAAAATTTCTCTCATCGTTTAAAGAACTTCATGCATTGTTCTTCCTATCATGACTCCTTGTGTCAGCATTATGAGGAACAAACTTCTTCCAGAACCAATGTGACTTCCACACTGTGTTCATCTCTTCAATGGGCACTCCCTTCGTCTCAGGAAGGAAGAAAGCAATGAAAACGGTCATTACGATGACGAAAGCAGCGAAGAAGAAGAAGAGACCGAACTTCAAGTGGCAAAGCATGATCAAAAACACTTGAGCAATTAAGAATGTGAAGCTCATGTTCACTGCAACATTGGTGGCTTGACCAGCAGATCGAATCTCCAAAGGACATACTTCACTTGGCACTAACCATCCCAATGGTCCCCATGACCAAGCAAATGCGGCAACATATGCACAAATGAAGAACAAAAGCAAATCGGCTTCACCTTTGCTAAATGAACCTTCCCCACTAACTCCATACTTTAAAGCTATCATGATTCCCACAGAAATCTGAAACAAATATTAATAATGCAATTTCAATGTGTTGGTAATCAGAAAAATCAATCTAATCGAGATTTCCATGTAAGCATATACTCTATCTAACCTTGTTACATGGCACTTTCAACTAATTCATTCCAATTAAAGGATGACAATTACTTAACGTATTAAATTGATAACAATTTCCAAACTGTCCTCTATTAAATATAGAGGCAAAAATTGACCAAAAAACATTAATGACTCTCTAAATGACTTATATTATGGACACAAGAATGATTGTAAAATATGCCGTTTAATAGGACTAAAGGAAGCTTACCACTCTGGCTTCTGTTTTTCTTTCTACTTCTCATGATGTAACTCATGGTTTTAAATTAAGGTATATTTATGATTTCATATTTTCAAACAAGTTTGATGTCTTAGCCAAAACTCCTCAAGTCTCTGGTGAAATGATTGAAAATGACTTTATACTAACTAGATGGCTAAATCTTGTAATCAAGATTTATGTATCTCACCTGGCAAACAAGCATTTGGATGCCACCTTCAAGGAATAAAATCCTTCTTCCAAATCTATCCACAGAGAATATGGAGACCAATGTGGCAATGACATTAACGAGACCAGTAATAACTGCCGACATGAGTGCTGCATCAGCACCAAATCCAAGAGTCTTAAAGAGAACTGGAGCATAAAACATGATGACATTGATGCCAGTTAATTGTTGGAAGAATGGGATCAAAGTGCAGAAGGTGAATTGGGGCCTATATTTAGGTTGTATGATGTTCCTCCATGGATTTTCCACTTGTTTGGCTGCTTCACTTGCATCAATCAAATCTTGGAGCTCATCATCAACATTCTCAACACCACGAATCTTCTGCAACATTTTCTTAGCTTCCTCAGGTTTGCCTCTTTCAATCATGGAGTTTGGTGTATCTCCCAAGAAAAGTGATCCAATGCACAACAACAATGCAGGCACTGCTCCAACACCTAGGGAAATCCTCCATCCATTTTCAAGATTGGCTGTTCCATAGTTGATGAGGTTTGCAATCAAAATGCCAATTGTAATCATCATTTGGAATCCCATGTTAAGTGCTCCTCTGATATGTGCTGGAGCCATTTCAGACAAGTACACCGGGACAGACTGTGAAAAGTATGACACACAATAAATTAAGTTAAAATCAACAAAATATTGTTAGACACATGTCAAGAACCAGTTTTGGTGGTCAACAATGATGACATTATCATATTCATTGCTATAGTGAAATCTTTCACTACCCAAACTATCAAGATTCAAAATTGTCACCTTGTGAACTTCAATGAATAAATCCTTTTTAGAATAGTGTATTAAAAGATTATCTTAATTTTATATTTTGCAAAGATCCAAATGTCTCGCATAAAGTAAAATTGAAAAAATAAATTAGACCATCCATATTGATTAGATTTGGATAGTTCATATACCTGTTCTTATCGCCCTTTTAAAGAGCATCTAAACCTCGTCCCCCCATATTTTCTAGTGGTAAACTACTTGTATTTCCTCTTCTGAGGGCGAACCCAATCCCACCAACTATCTCTTGTAATACAAAAAATAAGAGAAATTCTTGTATGAATTTGGCCTGTCATGTCATATGTAATATGACCAATCAAAAACAAAAACCTTATGAATATTTTAATTTGTTGTGGTGAATTTTAATCTAAAGTGGCATTATGGAGTTTTGAATTTTTTCCCCTCACACAAGTGACCCATCATATTAAAATACTCCATTAGATTAAAATATCCATAAGGTGTTTGCTTGTGATTGATTTGACCATAATTAACATGAAGACATACCAAGTTCATACGAATTTCTCCAAAAAAAAAAAAAAAATTGAAGTGTTAATGCAAATTAAAAGGTACATCTGTTTACTTACTTGATTACAATAGCCAACGCCAAAACCAAGCAAAAGACGACCAATAATGAGCATTGCGGCGTTTAGTGCAAAACCATTCAATAATGCACCAACAAAGAAGAATAATCCACCAAGAAACATGGAAGGTTTACGTCCAAGAATTCTTGTTGTGGTAGAAGCAAAGAAAGAAGCAACCAAGGCGGCGAGGTATAAGGACGATGTGAACAATGTAAGGATTGCATCGTCAAATTTACAATATGTATTTTCATGGACGCCAGCCTTAATTTTTCTATACACAGAAGGGAAAAACTTGATCAAGAATGGATCCATGGAGGTGACTCCTCCTGTAATTCCAAGATCATAACCAAAAAGAAGACCTCCCATGGCTGCCACAAAACATGTAACCAACACAAAGGTTGTGACTTTGCCATGAAATTGTTTAATTTCACCATGATCAACGAAACCACCTCCTGCCATTTTCTTATATAAAAAGGTAAATGATGAGCAATCACTTTAGATTTGTTGGATGCTCAGTCTTTTTTTTTTTTATTTCTTCTTGTGTATATACATGTTTCTTTCTTTGCCTTACTGATCACGTTGATATGTTCCAGGAATTAAATAGGATTTGATGTGATCAAAAAGTATGGAAGGTCGGAGTTGATTTACTAAAAGATGACCCTGTTCAACGTCATTGTTCCTTTTTATGACTTGTCATGCAGTCATATTTTCTTTAATTAGCAGTTCTTCTTATCCAAATTCGTTGTTGATGTGTTGCCACATGGATATTTCCTGTAAATAGGAATATCGTTTGTCAAGTCCTTCTCTATTTTTTGAATTGATAAGTTTTTCTTGTTATCATTTATTGTGCAATAATTATATGGAGATTGACAAGTTAAGTATTTTTGTTTCAACACTTCATTTGCAAGGTGTGTGGATGTGGAAGGGATATATCAACGTTGCTGTCTGTCAAGTCTCGTTTTGTAATGCTTTCATTAAGTGCAATGTCATCATTAAGTATGCATATCTAATTGTCTCGCTTATAATGAAATCAAACTAAAAAAATTTGGTTGGATACATATACACGTTCTCAAATCTTGTATGCGTGGTGCATGTTTAGATCGCATAGGCGCTCTTAAGATTTTGGACTCTTCTTCTCATAAGTTCTTCTATTCCTGCTGCTATGTTTCCATGTTACTCATGCATTAAGGTTTCATTTAATTTTAGAAAGTTGCTGCATTTTATTAAGTACAACGTATAACGGATTAAACTATAAATGACAGTGTCATTGGTATAATCTCAAAAGGAGTTTACTATAAGGACCACATACGAACAAAATACAAACAAACTAATGACACATAATTACAATTTTTGTCTAAATTATAATTCTAATAATTAAGTAATAGTTGATATGTCTAAATATGAGTTTATTAATACTTTATAACAAATGGAAAGGTTACAACTATAAAAAAAATTAGACTTTTAATTTTCATGAGTAATCTTGTATCTTAATTAATAAGCGAAATAGAAATTTCATATGTTAAATTAAAAAATATTTGTATTGGTTGAATCATTTATCTGAATTAAATATATGTATGAGTTTGAATAGATAACTCCGATATTGCTAATAAGTAAATTTTATTTAACTTAATTTCAATGTTAAATAAATTTTACTCAAATTATAAATATTAAAAGTAAATATTCTTTTTAAAAAAAATTTCACCCCACTAACCAAAGTGAATGGCCTAGCTAAAAGTGAAGTTTATTGCAGGCATATATGTATCAATTTTATTACTTTCATTAAATTAAATGGACGATCAAATAAGAAGAAGAGATTGCATATGGTAAAGAAATTAAATTGAGATAAAGTATAGAGAGGTTCCATATCCATTGCTTGTATTTCTATTACGAAACGTTTTGTGTACAAATGTATTGAATTTTACACACATGTAAAAGTTTACACACATGTAATTTTCATACATCATATACAACTCTATGCACAAAAAATCATCAAAATTATTATTTGCGAAAGCGTGGGTATAAACTTCGAATGGAAATTCAATCATATCCACGTTTTCCTCATTCTTTCCACATTTAATTATTTTTATTCAGTGCATATTAATTACTATTATATAGTCTTCTTTTCCTCTATGAAAACCTCAAGGTAATACCTCGCGACTGGAGATAACATTAGGTGAAGGCATGGAACTCTGAGGAACAATCTTGCCCCAAAACCAATGTGCTTTCCAAATAAGATGCATTTCTTCAATAGGGACGTTCTTTGTTTCTGGGAGGAGTAACGCGACGAAAATGGTCATTATGACGACGAAGCCGGCGAAGAAGAAGAAGAGACCAAACTTCATGTGGCAAAGCATGACAAGAAAGATTTGAGCTATTAGGAAAGTGAAGAACATGTTCACGGCAACATTGACGGCTTGCCCGGCTGATCGGACTTCGAGAGGGCATATTTCACTAGGAACTAACCAGCCCAAGGGTCCCCAAGACCAAGCAAATGCTGCAACGTATCCACATATCAAGACCAGAAGAACATCTGCCTCTACTTTGCTAAATGAACCTTGACCGCTCACTCCATAATTCAAACCTATCATAACCCCCACAGCAATCTATGAAAGAAACAATTCAATGATTATATCAGCACATTTTGAAGTACTCAAAGATTTTGATATGCAATATGAGGCATTTGATCCTATAAACACGAGCCATTTTGGTTAGATAAGATATATACCACTTTTGCTTCAAATATAAGGCTTTTTTTAACCCAAAAAAAAAAAAAGTAACCTACGTTTTAGTATTGAAGATATTTTACAAACTTTATGGGTAATTACTTTTTTATATATAAAATTCCCCTTAAGAATAAATGAAAATGGCATGACATCTTATTGTTCTCCCTATTTTGGGTACACAGGGGAATATAGATCCAATAGAGAGAAGGTGAGGACTAAGATGAGCATTAAATCGGGGGAAAATTGAAAAAGTAAAATTGAGATCTTAACTATGCCTAGTTATTTTTGTTTGTGGGTGTGTGTTAGATTAGAATGCCTTATATATTTGAAATGGGTAAGAGTATATAAATATATACCTGGCAAACAAGCATTTGGATGCCACCTTCAAGGAACAATATCCTTCTTCCAAACTTGTCAACAGTGAGAATAGAAACTAATGTGGACAAGGCATTAACAACTCCAGTAATAACAGCTGACATGAGGGAGGCATTAGAACCAAAACCAAGAGTCTTGAAAAGAACTGGTGCATAAAACATGATGACATTGATGCCTGTTAATTGTTGGAAGAATGGAATAAAAGTGCAAAATGTGATTTCAGGCCTATATTTAGGCTTTGTGATGTTTCTCCATGGTCTTTTAACTAGCTTAGCTTCTTTGCTCGCATCGATTAGATCCTGAAGCTCGTCGTTGACGTTCGCAGTTCCTCGGATTTTTATCATTATTGCCCTTGCTTGTTCAAGTTGGCCTCTTTCAATCATGGAGTTTGGCGTGTCACTCAAGAAAAGTGATCCTAAACACAACAAAAATGCAGGCACTGCTCCTAAACCTAATGAAATTCTCCATCCTTGTTTATGTCTATTTGTCCCATAGTTTATAAGGTTGGCAATCAAAATACCAATTGTTATCATCATTTGGAATCCCATGTTAAGTGCTCCTCTAAGTTTTGCCGGAGCCATTTCAGATAAGTACACCGGAACAGACTGCAAAAATATATACCGAAGAGCTATAGATTATAATACTGTTTATAAAATAATGCTATGTAAAAACTTATCACTTAATTTACGTAAAAATAAGGTTTTCAACTACTCCTTCCGGTTTGGCCAAGTAAAACTACTCCTTCTGATCCCTAAAGCAGGCTCTTTTTAAGATAAATGAAATGATCCTTATTATAAATCAAGTGGAATAATAAATTGTATTTTGTTCAAAAATAATCCTAATGTTCTTACCAAACAAAGTTATCCAAATTAAAGTTTGATGTAATTTTCCTTCTCTCTCTCTCTCTCTCTCTCTCTCTCTCTCTCTCTCTCTCTCTGTTTTTTTTTCTTCTCAAGATTATTTTCATTATTTAAAATATGAGTAAATTAGTCATTTTTAAAAAACAAATGTAATGACTTAATCAAATTTCCTTTATTCTGGTAAAGCAGTTAGAGGTAGCTAATAACAGAGCGGATGGAGACCTTTAATAAACTTCCTTAATTAGCAAGATTCAGTTAAAACATTTTTACACTCGGGATCACAAAATTGTGATGCTAATAGTTACTTCTTTAATTAGTTCTTTTCATAATATACGAATAATCAAATCACATCAATAAAAAGTTGATTACAATTGGTTAACTGAAATACACACACACACACACACACACATAATTTATTTCCCCAAAACACCCTCAGTTATTTATGACTAATGAAAAGAGGTGAGTGACCAGTAATTAGTTGGGGATTAAAATGCACAAATAATACTACAATTGTTCAACAAAAGTCTCTTATAAATAGAAACATATTATTCCTGAGAAATCTATTTTATATATGTTATATATAGAGGACTAGAATGAATACTTACTTGATTACAGTAGCCCACACCAAAACCAAGCAATATACGGCCAATGATGAGCATTGCGATGTTTACCGCAAAACCATTCAAGATAGCACCAACAAGAAAAAACAAACCACCTATAAACATGGAAGGTTTACGACCCAGTAATCTTGTAGTGACGGAAGCAAAGAAAGAAGCAAGCAAAGCTGCAAGGTATAAGGAAGATGTGAACAATGTAAGAATTTGGTTATCAAATTTGCAATAAGTGTTCTCATTAACACCTTCCTTCATTTCTCTATAAACTTTTGGAAAAAACTTTTCCAAGAAAGGATCCATTGATGTGACTCCGCCAGTGATACCGAGATCATAACCGAAAAGGAGGCCGCCCATGGCGGCGACGAAGCAAGTCACGAGCACAAAAGGCGTGACTTTTCCCTCATAATGCCTTACTTGACCTTGATTAACATAAGAACCTCCTGCCATTTTTGAAATTGTAATTTCTTCAAAATTATCATATAATGTATAGTTCTTCACACTTATTTATTTGTAAATGGTAACGTTTTTATGTGCGTTTGTATACAGTTTGCTTGAAAAGAATCAGAAAAGTGAGAGGTAGTTTTGTTTTGTATTTCAGGGTGATGAAGAGGAACTTGTAATACAAAGAGGGCTCGATCCTATAGTGATGCACTGAGTCATAGTTTCCTTAATTAGACGTTTTGGAATTTTCAACTGAGAGTTTGTCGTTGAACTATTGTCAGAGGATGTAGCCTAGGAAATCGTCCTCTGACTAGTTTTCTATGGATAAGTTTATTCTTTTCTAATTTTATCCATTAATTATTTATATATATATATATATTTTACAAAGTGACATCCAATGAACTAATTATAAGAGCAATAATTTGGCTTTAAAGTCTAGTATTTTTAGTACCTCAATGAGGCCATGTACTTTGGTAAAAAATAGTCATGTACGGCTTATTAAATTAGATTGTATATAAATGCAAATTTCATTCTAATATCTAACTTAGGAGTATTTCTTATCAATAATGCAATATATATTAAATTTTATTGTGTTAAATATTATCAAGTAATTGCGTAATCATTGGCATATAATGTTGTGTAAGTGATGGTTCTAGCTAGTTTGTAAAATGTTGACAATTCCGTTTGGCTTGTGGATTTAATGGTTAATATTATCATGTAATTAATACAAAGGACGAGTTACGTGAATTTATTTGGTAAGAATATGAGAATCAAATTAATTACTATTTTATTAAATCAAATTTGTCGGCACTAAAAGTCGTGTTAAAAGTTTTTTTTAAGTGGTATCATACCCTAGTCCTTGGAATTAAAATGAATATAGGAAATATTCAATCCAATATCCATCCATTCGGTTAATTCTCTTTCTTATCAGACGTGTGTGATGTGTATATTCATGTGTATTAAACGCAATGTGCATATTATATATGATTAATATCCTCCAATAAAATTCAAATGTGTAGTGAAATTACAGAGATATTAATTTAGTTTAATTAATATAAAATAATAAAAATAATTTAATACAATTAAAAAATTACTTATAGATCATTAAGTAACGAGAAAAATCGCAATAGGCAAGGAAAATATTTGGACTTTTGAAATAGGAAGAAGTACCGTATTCGTATCTATTAAATTAAATAATTATAAAAACATTAAAAAAAACAATTAAACAACATATCCATTTAATCGTGATTATAATATTAATAAAGGAATTTAGATTCAATCATCAACGCTCAATTCAAGATTGTGTTGATCTATAAACTTACGATTTCAAACATTTTTTTTTGTTTTTTAAAAGTTTTCAATAAGAATCCTTTTTGATTGTGTCATAGTTTCCTTAATTAGAAGTTTTTGAATTTTCAACTTTGAGAGTTCGTCGTTGAAGTATTGCCAGAGAGATGTAGCCTAGGTAATCGTTCTCCGACAAGTTTTTTATGGATAAGCTTATTCTTTTCTAATTTTATTCATTAATTGCTTACAATTTGTTATGGGAAATGACATTCAATCAACTAACTATAGGAGCAATAATTTGGCTTGCTTAAAGTATAATATTTTAGTTGTGTAAATGAGTTCCCGTGCTGTTTATTAAAAGGGATTTTAAAAATGCAATTTCATTCTAATTATCTAACTTATTGCTTATCAATAATACAATATAATACTGGGTTATATAATATTAATTAATTGTGAAATCCATGCAATGTTGTGTAAGTCATAGCTCTAACCAGTATGTAAAATGTTGACAGTCCCGCTTGCTTTATAGATTTAATGGCTTTAATTATCATGTAACATAATGGTCGAGTAACTATGAATTTATTTGGTATGATATTTGAAAAGTATAAGAATTAATTTAAGAATATGATAACCAAATTAATTATCTTTTATGAAATTAATTTTTTCGTCGCTAAAAATCTTTGTTTTTTTTTTGTTGGGATATCAAACCCTCCTCCTTTGAATTAAAATCAATATAGGAAGTATTCAATCTAATAGAAAAAAATTAATTACAGACATTTGATTAAGGTAGGATCCCTCAAAATCTCATAATTAATTAAAAGTCCCTTGAGACTGAGTTATATTAACTCACAAATTGAAAAACACTTTTGCCCCAATTTTCTGGTATATGGTCGCATCTTAATTAATTTTAAATAATTGTTAATAATAAAGATTTTTCTCCCTCTCCCCACCTCTCTTTTTTGTCATTATTTCCTCCCTTCTTTGACAAATCCCTATATTTGTGTGAGTTTTATGTGCTTGATCTTAATATGTTTTTGGTCGATTATAAGCTTAAATTAATGTCACAAGTCATTTAATAGAAATAAAAAAAATAAGGGTAAGCGCCATAATTGGCGATTAATTGGGAACAGTTAATTGATTTGCTACGACATCTGATACTTAATTTGTTATATTGTTATTTGCAAAATATCTATATGACTAGAAAAGGAATACGCCGTAGCCCAATATAAGACATGGATATTTCAGATATTTTGGATAGATTTTGCTTCAAGCTAAGATATTCTAGTCAAGTAAGTCTCTTCCAAAGCCTATAATTGCCAAGACCTAGGGTGACAGTAAATCAATTTTGGTGGCTACAAACCCTAATTTCTCATCAGTTTCTTTCACCCATCTCCTGTTGATGTTTCCCTAAAGCGATGGAGGGAGCTTGAGCCATGGGCTGAGAGGAGAGTTTTTATCAAATCTTTCAATTCTTTATGTTGTTTAATCTAGATTTTATGTTTAGGTCTAGCTTATTCGACATTTAGATTATTTATTAGAAGTATCTCCGATGGAAATATTAGATATTTCTAATTTGTTTTGTTCTATTGATTTTTGTTTTTCGTACATGACTTTAATTTGTATAATTGGACCGGTCGGCAATTCTATGGAATTATTTAGATTAGTATTTGAGGTCTCGAATACTCCTTTGAGTTAATTCGAATTAGATTAGGTTAGCGCTTATTGAGTTAAGAATTAGAGGAGTTAGTATGTCAAGGATACTAATTCATTTAACCCCAATGAGTTCTAAGAGATCTCTCGAGCAATATTGAGGAACCTATCATAACTCCTATATTAATAATAAGTAATGATAGCAACTCCATTGATTTAAGGAAGTTCTTAGAAATTGAACTCATCCATATATAAATAAGCAACTTATTCAAGTCCATTCCATTTAACTCATTTAACTAATTCATTTGCATATAAGCTACAAGGTGACTAGTTAGCTACTGGTTCATTGTGAGACGAAATACGTGATCATACTGACTACGTTCCTTATATTTAGATAACTTTTGAAAAGCAAGATCCAAGTTTTAAACTATTTCAAAAAATATTATTATTTAATATACCCATCAAACAAGCACGTCAAGTGGTGCCGTTTTCGAGAATGTACTTTAAACCTTTTTCAAAAGTAATAAAAATATTTCACTTGAAGAGCTTTGGGCATATCAAATAAAATTATTCTTTTTTGAAATAGTTTTTAACTTTGGATCTCATTCTTCAAAAATCATCTAAATTAAAGGAACATAGTAAGTACTGTAACATCCTACTACTTGAGCAATTTGGGAAAGAGAATGTAGCAAATCATTTGAGGATTTGTAAAGGCATTAGGGGAAAATTTGGGATAATGTATAAGTACAAATCTGAGTTATAGTAAGAATATTGGAGTATTAGTATGGGATAAGGTGAATTTGGGGATCAAACAGGAGGAGAATGGAATAGGGCAGGTTCCGTGTAACTCGCCACGACGTGCATAGGTAGAGCTGGGAAAAAGGTCTGGCCTTCATGGCTAGAGCTTAAAAGTGCAGACTCTTTTAGACTCGAATTCAAAATTTTGGTCATTTTTCAAAGCCCCACTCACGTCTGAAAGGGCCAGCCCTTTTAACAAAAATGTTAATAATAAAAAATTTTAATTTAATACATAAATATTTTCAAAATTAAGTTGCAAACACCACATAAAGTGCTAAGCCACATAAAATAAGTTACAAATATTAACACATGTAACATAAATCAAATAATTATCTAAAATTCAAATGAATATAATATTGTTTAAAACCACATAAATTAAATTATTTTATGAATTTGAATATTAAAAAAAGATAAAAGTAACAAACATTATATGAATAATTTCAAAATAAAAAATAAATAAAAAAAGTAAAAGGGCCGGCCCTTTTAAGGCATCAGACCGATAGGGCTAGAAATGCTGATGTGGCGTGCTCAAAAGTAGAGCTCACCACAGCAAGCAAACATGCTCGCCGTAGTGAGAATGTCAAAATTTTTAAATATTGTAAACCAAAATCAACTATCATTTTTAGATTAACAGTGAGATTTAAAGAGAGAAACTACTAGTTTTGTCAAATTCAAGTTCTTAATCAAGATTTTGAGTTCTTTTCACCAAGTAAGTGGTTTCTATAATGACTTCTCTTCTCTTTATTTAAAATTTCTGGTTTAAATCCTTGGATTTTTTGGGGTGTTATACATGAAATTTCAAAGTTTTAGATCTACTTTTTCTTCTATGGGTTTTCTTCAAATGACTTAGGTTAAGCTTTTTAATGGTTTAGATTCTTGAAACTTGACTTTATGAATATTTGTGATGGAAAACCTTAAAGAAAAATTAGGGTACTTGAGGGGATTTTAGAAAATTGATTATTTCTTTGTATTTGATGGTTTTAAGTGCATCTCTAATGTTAGATGAGAGTTTCTAGCGGTTTAGATTTGTGAAATTGAGGTTGTATTGCCTAGATCTAACAAATTGATTTCTTGAGAAAAATTGACTAAGTCTTGAAAATTTAAGGTTGAAATCCAAGAACCAATATTTTTTTTTTTACCAAGCAAGAACCAATGGTTGATTTATATTATTGGGTGAAGTGGCTAAGTTAGGACAAATTAGGAGCTCATTAGGTGTACTAGCACCCTTCTCGATAGTATCATGGTTAAAAATGCAAATGAAGTTGTAAAGTAGAGGCATAATGGTGGAGGCTGTGCAAATCAAAGGGAAGGGATTGGCTTATGGATGATTTGTATTGGTTAGTTTTAATTTTATAGTTTGTTTTCTTGTGTTAGTTGGATTTTCAGACCATGTACTCCTTAAAATAAAATAAAATGGTGATTAGAATATGACAGTTACAGGTTTTCTTCGTTTTGAAATTATAAAAATAAAATTTTACTTGTAAAAAAAACCCTTACAACAAAATAAAATGTCGATTAGAATATCTTATTCTTTAATTACATTTACGTTAGAAAGATGGAGATCAACACTTCATAATTAATACATCAACGGCAATAGGAATCTATAAGTATTTAAACTAAAAATATTTAATTTTAGTAGAATGAATTTTTATTAATATTTTAAAATTAAAATTTGATCAGTTAAAATATCGCCGTGGTCTTGGTTCGGGACATTGTTGTCATCGGAGTCAATGGGAAGGCACCACCAGGGAGGGGTTGTGTCGTATGGAGGGGGGGCCATGTTGGCTACTTTGTAAAGGTACTCGCTAACTGAAAGTGAAAAATCATACATTGTGTGATGAAGAAGCTAAGAATGAGAATTATGCAATGCAAAGACGTTCAGTCCAACTTGTATTTATAATGAATGCTTTGAGTGCCAATTTAAGGGAAAGTGTTAATCGGATAAAATCTTAGTAAACTTATTTGTTATTACAAAAAAAATAAAAAGATATTCGTTCGTTGTGAAGATTTTTATTACCAAAATATCTGTTGTGGATATATCTGCGATCAGATTTGAACCACTTCGTTATGTTTTTATATTATTATTATTATTATTATTATTATTATTATTATTAATAAGATTTAATGGTTGGAAAGAAAATCGTATTAAGATTTGATGACTTGTATTAGTTTCGTTTAACTGAAAATTGTGACTCATCAAATTTAACTGATCAAATTTTAATTTTAAAATATTAATAAAATATTAATAAAAATTCATTCTACTAAATTTTTATTAATTAAAGTATGCTTTTAATCTTTTATATTTACATCATGTATCATTTTCGTCCATACATTTGTATCATTTTTTACTAACAGTGTTACTTTAAACTAACAAAAAATGTTGACTCAAAAAATTAAAATGGTATTTTTGTGGTTTAAATGTTGACAAAATATGTTTCAATTTTAAATTTGAAGTATAATCATTTTGATAGCAACTTTTTATCTACATTTAATTATAGAATCAGCTTTTAAATTTGATAAGTCACAATTTTCGGTTAAACGAAACTAACCAATATTATAAAAAACAAATAAAAATACACTTTTCAAATTTAAAAAACTAAAGTAATTCTTTTTTGGGCCATTAGGCTAAAATAATACTTAGTGCAAACATAAAGAATAAAAAATAAACATTAACCAATGACATAAAGAATAAAAAATAAACATTAAACATTAACTAATAATACAAGTCATCAAATCTTAATACGATTTTCTTTCCAACCATTAAATAATAATAATAATAATAATAATAATAATAATAATAATAATAATAATAACATAACGAAGTGGTTCAAATCTAATCGCAGATATATCCACAACTGATATTTTGGTAATAAAAATCTTCACAACGAACGAATATCTTTTTATTTTTTTGTAATAACAAATAAGTTTACTAAGATTTTATCCGATCAACACTTCCCTTAAATTGGCACTCAAGGCATTCATTATAAATACAAGTTGGACTGAACGTCTTTGCATTGCATAATTCTCACTCTTAGCTTCTTCATCACACAATGTATGATTTTTCACTTTCAGTTAGCGAGTACCTTTACAAAGTAGCCAACATGGCCCCCCCTCCATATGACACAACCCCTCCCTGGTGGTGCCTTCCCATGGACTCCGATGACAACAATTTCCCGAACCAAGACCACGGCGACTATGGCGTTTTCTGTGACAAAAAGCAAGCCTTGGAATACGTCGCCACAGCCACTACGTGGTACCAACACGATGATGACTATGGCGTTTTCAGCGATAACAAGAAAACCTTATTAGAATCTGTTGCTGTCACCACTTCGTCGTACCAACAAAACGGCGACAATGGCGTTTTCTGCGATAAGAAGCAACCTTTTGAATCCATTGTCGCTGCCGCCACTTTGTCGTACAAAGACGACGGCGTTTTCTGTGACAAGAAGCCGAGTCAGAATGAGAGAGGCTTCTCGTCTCTCACTGGAGCTACAGTTGCAGTGACCAGTGACGTGGCACAAAAAAGTGTTGATGTGGACAACGCTGACCACGTGGTGCCGTGTAGGCGTTCCAAAAGAATCAAGAGGAAACCATGTTGGTTGGTTGATTACCATGTCTGATCTGATGTTTTGCTATTAGATGAGAACCTCCTTTTTTACATTAGAATGCTTTTTTTTTTTTTTTTCCTTTTCAATCTGTTAGTATCAGACCTTTTAATTTATATCTTTGATCAATATAAGTATTATTCAATTTAATATCCATTAATTCGGTTAAGTCTCTCTCTACTAGTAGTATTTATGTAATGTGTATATTTTTTTTGTGTATAATATATACTCATACTCATATGATTTTATTCATAAGGCATTTTCAAAATGATTTAAAGGAAAATAAAATTTAATTATAAAATAGAATTAGGTATAAATCATGTCGTTTTCGTATAAATGACCATCCACATTTAAGAATTGCAGCATTCAACGCTCATCTTTAAAATTTTAAGAAGCGTGAAATATTTAAGGTCGGATTTTAAGAGGAATTTTATTTCTCTGAAAATCAATCATAATTAATTGATTCAGCGTGAGTTACTTATCTTCTTCACATTGTCAAATTGCCAAAAATCTTTAATAAAGGGCTTGTAGCTTAGTGATATAACATTCTCAATAATAAAAGGTTATTTGTTTGATATCGTTTAACATTTAACTTTCAGAATATGCCCCTCTGATAATAAAAAAAAAAAAAAGCCAAAATTTTCAACTTCTATTCAAAATTTTCAAACTAATGCTTTTTACCCCTGTGATGAACTGGAAAATAATCCCACCCAAAAGAAAATAACAATAACACTCGCGATACGACAAATTTTTTTTTTTTTTTTGAGAAAAAAATATTCCTTTTTTTTTTTGCCATTTTTATTTTATTTTTAATTTTCAAATTTTAAAAAATTTCATATTGAAAAATTAAAAAGAAATATGCATAGCATATAATTAATTTTTGTGGGCGTATCTCAGGGGAGACATCTAAATATGATATATGTGTGTGTATAATTTTAATTATATTTAATTTATAGAATTATAAAAAAATAAAATAAAAGTTAAATTGTACTCCTATATATGATATATCTGAAAAGACATAAGAGAAATATATGCTTTTAATAAAACTGAAACAAATATGTAACTTACGCAAATTTGTTTTATAAGTAGTTGACGCGAATCTTACAAGTAATTTGTATAAAGGTGGTGTAATTTTTGACAAAGAATTTTGGAACGTTTTTATTTTTAAGCTTTAAACATTGTGATTTATATTTTGTAAACTCCATACAACTCACATGAATAGAACTGCTAATTCAGGCCGGCCCCTAGACCTTAGAGGGCCGCGCTTTGATTTTGGTAGCTTCAAAAGGTAATCGGGCTTAACGGGTTGGTTGGCCGATGGCTTCAAAGGGCAGGCCCTTTAAACCTGCCACATATATAAATTAATTTTTTAAAAAAAAATTACAATTACGAAATAAAATAATTAATTAAAGGTAAAAAATTATAATACCTGATTCCTAATATTTATCATTGTTTGATAATTCCTTAGTGAGTGACTTATTTATAAATATGTACAATATTTATTAAAATAATTAATTATAGATAAACATATATTTTGTGTGACTTATTTAAAAATATGGATAATATTTATCATTGCTTCATAATTTCTTAGTGTTTGTCGCTTGTTGGTGTTTATATTATAAATTAAAATTGATATTTATGTTGACGATAAAGATTTTTTGCTTTAATTTTTAATTTTCTAAAGAAAAATATTAAAAAATATTGTATAGATGCTAATTGGGCCGGGCCGGCCCTGAGCCCGACCATTCAAGGGCCGGGCTTTGAAAAACAGGAATATTTGCACTACCCGGGCTTTTCAGGCCAGCCCTTTTAAGGCCCTGACCCTTGAAAGGCCAACCCTGATTCACAGCTCTACTCATGACTTATCTAATTATAAATTGAACTTTTATGTGGATATATTTAATTAAAAGATAAAAGAATTAAGTCACCATCATTAATATATATTTGAAATTTTAGAGAAATTTGTATGATTAATAGAAATTAATAGTGAGTTTCTTATGAAAAATAAGTAAATATATGAATATTTATATCTATCTTAGTTCATATATTTAATGTATTGTGAATGTTTTTAAGAAGAATATGGTCAATATTTCTACCATATGACTGTTATAAAAGCTAATTTAATTGAGAAAGATGGAAACCGGTGATGTTGAGGGGAGTGGCTTCCCTCTTCTACCCCAAATTTTTGTAATTTTGGGGTCAAATTTTTTTATTTGTTTTCATCATTAGATTCTACATAAAATTAGTGACATTTTGATATCTTATGGATAAAAAATGGTTCAGTTTTCAATTTTATATAATTTTTTAAAGATTTAATACTTAAAAATTTGTATTTTTTTTAAGTTAAAGGATTAAATCTTTAAAACATCATATAAAATTGAAAACTGAACCATTTTTTGTCCATCAAACATCAAAATGTCATTAATTTTATGTAGAATCTAATGATGAAAACAAATAAAAAAAAAATTTGACCCCAAAATTAAAAAAAATTGGAGTAGAAGAGGGAAGAGGATGAGATGCAGTAGAGGAGAGGATCCTCTCGTGATGTTGAGAGATATTTGCACGTGTTTGTGTAAATAACAAATAAAAAATGATTTTATTTTCTTATTTATAAAATACAAATGTCAAGTCATGTGACGGGGAGAGACTAAAGAGTTGATAAATTGGTAAGATTCATCTTGTTATAATGAACTTTTTCATAAATTGGATGAATAGTTTTTCTTTTGTAGAATTTAAGGATTTTTTTTTTTTTTGTTGCACCTAAGTAAAAAAAAGCCGATTCAAGGCATATTTGTGGAAACCCCAAGCCCCATACAAAATGAAACATATGTTAAATAACTAAATCAAACATCGAATCTACCATAATTTAAGTTTGATTTTTCGGATGACTTTTCTGACGTCATATTGGAATCTTCTTTTTTTTCTTTTTTCTTTTTTTTTTTTAGCGAAACCGGAGGCGTCTTTTTGTTATTTTTGATTATCTGTAAAATGAAGTATTTATAGGTTAAACTTTTGAATTAATTTTTATTAAAAATTCAATCATTTAATCATTACATTTTGAACGAGTTTGTAAATAATTCTTTTCATTTTGACTCATTATAACCCTGTCTCTATATAGTTTCAATAAGTTTCTAACTAATCCCAAATGAAGGTGATTTCCATGTCATCATTTCCTGCTTTTCTGTAAAATATTTTCTTCTTCACTCATAAATGGAGAATTTTAGTTTAAGAGATGGAGTTAAGGGTCAGAGGCGCACATAAAGTTGAACCTTTCAAACTGATGGAATTTTAACGATGGAATTCCCGTTTATAGATATAAATTTATTACAAATTTTTTATTAAATAATATGTTATTCATTAATAAATATTAGTAAGTAAAATAAAAAATAATTATAATTTCATAATATATGTAATAAAATAATTATTAAAAAATTCATATAATAAAATAATTCACAAAAATAATATTTATTATAAATATAAAATGAAAATACTAAATCTAATGTAATGTATATGAATATAAAATATTATTTATATAAAAATAATAGAATTATTAATATGTAAGTTATATTTTAATAATTAACAAATATTACATAATATATTAAGTTAAATATAATGCAAAGTATATATAAGATCAAATATAATTATAATAGTGGGAGTTTAAATATTATAAATATAATAATTTGCAAGTAATAGCATATGTTTTTCATTAGCTCAATTGGTTAAAGTATCAGCAAGCGCACAGGATAATGAGGGTTTGAGTAACTACTCTATCACAATTGCAGACAATTTGTAGAGGTGACACTTTCGTTGATAATTTCCAACGGAACCAAATTTTTGTCGCTAAATTATTTAGCCACCGAAAAATTACACACAGAATGGTTCCTGTCAGAAAATTGAATCTCTGACGGAATTTTAGTCAGTAAATTCCATCAGTATATAATTTCATGTTTTTTTTTGTAATGCTAATATTGGTGCGACACCCTCAACTCGAAAAGTTGGGATTTGGGTATGCACAGTTGGTGTAAAAGGTATTTTATAATGTTCATTCCAAACATATCACATGATTTTTTTTAAAACACTGTAACTATATTTTGTAATCTCTCACTCACTTATTATTGAGGGAACATTAGTACGGGTAATTTTATAAAAGTATGACAAAAAATTGAAATAGGTCCTATATTATAACAAAAAAACTCTTTAAATAAGTCCGATAGAGAAATCACCAACAGATTATGTGAAGTGATTTATGTTTGAATTTATGATGACAGAAGAGACTTTTTTTAATCTGACTTTTAGAAACATATTTGGATGATTATTTTGAAAAGCAAGTTTAGATGAAAAATTACTAAAAAGGACATTATTGTTATTAAATAAACAAATATAATATGTATATATTCTTGTAGTTTATAAAGAAAAAGTGAAATTTGGGGCTTTTTAAGGATTTTAAATTCTTAGTTTCTCCCTTGTTTTAAAGAAAATAATTTGAAAAAATTATATCTTTAGCTCAAAGGAGGATATTGTGGGAGAAAATAGTTAGAGATTATTATAGTAAATTTTTGAAGATAAAAAGGAAATTTTAGATTAAAAGAAAATATTTTATTTAAGAATTTTAGGGGTCTAATAGTCTAATTTTCTTACCCACTTTATTAAATAATACACAACAAAAGGCGTGGGACCCATCATTACAGAAACCAGAAGCCAAAAGCTCCATATGATTGTGATGATTCCAAACAAAAGCGAGAGTGAAAGCGGAAGCCACATAGTCTACTCTACCAGCACCTCCCTTGATAGTACCATGAGTTAACATAACTTTTGATCCCTATAGTTTACATTGATTTTGGTTTTAGTTTTAAGAGTTTGAAACAGGTAGTTTTAGTCCCTCAAGTTTACTCTATTTCAAATAGTTAATCCCTGAAGTTTAAAAAGGACTTTAACACCGTTAAATAAGCTTACGTGACACTAACACTTTGAAATGTTCTTATGTGGATTCTGACTGCACAAAAGCTGAGGTGGAATATTTTTTGCCAACAGGTGGGGGAAAAATAAAAAATTATATTTTTGAAAAGTGTGATAAAATTTGTCAGGAAAAAACAATTTATAAATTAAAAAAAAATATAAAAGAGACCAAGAGATATTGGCGAGGCAGGAGACGTGGAAGAAACAAGAAATAGGAGAATGATGGCATGAACTGGGAGTTGGAACTGATGGCGAAGGAGCACGCTGTTGCTGGCCAAAAGCAAGCCCCCATCATCGAATTGCTGAAGAAAATTTCAGAGCAGAGCCATTGGTGGTGTCAATCTCGGATTAAGGTTAGGTGTAATAATGGCGGGGAGAAGGTTCTGCAGATGGGTTTTATCAGAGGTGTTTATAGAGGTGTTAATGGAGGATTCAATTTCGATGCCGTAGTTTCTTCAGATAGTGGCCAAATGAAATAATATGTTTTATATTTTCCTTTAATTTCTACTATTACATAAATTCTTTTTTTCTTACAAATTTTATCACACTTTTTAAAAATATAATTTTTTATTTTCCCCACCTGTTGGCAAAATAATAATAATAATAATAATAATAATAATAATAATAATAATAATAATAATTCAACCTCGGCTTGTCTAGTAGCATCCATGTAAGAATATTTAATAGTGTTAGTGCACGTAAGCTTATTTAACGGTGTTAAAGTCATTCTTAAACTTCAGGGATTAATTGTTTGAAAACGAATAAATTTGAGGGATTAAAACCACATGTTTCAAACTCTAGGGACCTAAACCAAAATCAAAGAAAATTATAGGGACCAAAAGTTATGTTAATTCATAGTACCACGGTTAAGGCACTACTATAGAAAACACTTTTCACGTCTCTTTTTTTGGACTTTTCACATCTCTTTTTGCTGGGACGTAGATCAGAGAGACGTTGAAAGTCGGGACTTTCCACGTATCATTTTAAAAATGAGACGTGGAAAGTTGGAAGTGGGGACTTTCCAAGTCTCAAATTGAAAAATGAGACGTTGAAAATCACTATTTACGTCTCTAATTAGAATATAGATGTGGAATGTTTTTATTTTTTAAAAAAGGTTTCAATCCAGGTTATAGGCTACATCACATATAGAATATATACATCTGCACTAAATAAAACGTTGATACAATATCCAAATCGCCACAAACAGAGCCGAATATTCAGAATTCACCAAAAAAGAGTTGTCTATATATACATCACATATAGATTCATATGTCCTACAGTCAAAACAAATAAGTTCTATCTAATTATCCATATTTTGAAGAAACCTGGCAGCTAATTTATCCCGAATTTCATCAATTGCATCTTGATCAAAAGGCTCTTCCCCATCATAAATCTGCACCATATAAGCAATAAAACATCAATTAGTTAATTATAATTAATGAAGCAAACAATTGAATTATGAAATGCAATACAATAATGATGATAAGAATGAAACATACATAAGACAAGCCCTCATGAAGTCCACTTATAATTATGTCATACATATATAGCGAGCTACATAATACCTACATTCTGTATTGCCAGGTTGCTGAGGACACTGTAAATCAGACAACAACAATTAGAACATATGAAAATAATTTACTAACGTCCAAGGTATTATTGATGGATATATAAATAAATACAATCTAAATGACTTACTGTATTCCTAACAATCTCAATTTTGTTAGATCCACGTTTTGTCTGTAATGTGATATGCCAATGCAATATGGCCCTACAATGAAATCAAAATAAGAACTATGCAAATAATTTTCTTATGCTCATATTTACTAATTCAAAATGTTCAAACACTTACTTGGTGAAAATCCTTCTATGCAAACTGATTGGCCCACGATTCAAAGAATAAAACCAATAAATACGGTGTTCTTCGGGGCAGATAACACATAAACCCCAATGTCTCCTGAAGCACAGAATTGAATTTACCAAAGATACTCATAAATTCAATTAATTAGAGTCTGCATTTAAAGGTTAAAAGATTCAGGTGACAACAAATCACTACCAGTCAAATCTGATAGCAAACTAATCAGCACGATACAAATTGGGACACAATATCTTAGCAAATGTAGATTGAAATCAAGTCACAACCAGCAATATGACAGCTTGAATGCACAGCAAGTTCAAAGATGCAATAAAATTCAAGTCCAAAACAACGACCTTTAGTGCAGCACAGTCAAGTCATGTTCAATTTCTCAATGTAGACATACAAATGCAGAACCACAAATTTGAAATGAAATTTGCCTAGCAGATTTTAACACATGAACAACTGGATAAATATACACATCTAATGAACCAAATACTCAGAAATTTAGAAGAGGCAGAACAAGCTTAAATGGTATGCATAGTGAACGAACTTACCTATCAAGGATTGGTGCGAAATAACAACGCTTTCTGCAACTTGAAATCTGATACTCCACATAAGCCTCCATAATATTGTTGTGTTCCTCAATTTCTTCCTTTTCTTTTGCGGTTGTATTCCTTAACAGTGACATTGGACTTAGGAATGCGTAGTCTGTGAAGCCCTCCTGACGGCACATTTGGTGAAAGTACCTAAAATAGAACTTGAATGAGAATATCATATGATTATATTGGTACATAAATTAAAGGTAAAAATGAGGGAAAAAATTAAACTTACTGAATTGCAAGTTCCAACCATCCAATGTCCAAATCATCCATAGTTAAAAATGCCACGACATCATTCCGCCCAAGTCCAAAGGGATATGCCTTATCAGGTCCCACTACTCCTAGATCCATGTAGAAGTCGATCTTGTTAGGTAGGGAAGAGACAAAGCTGCATAGGACTGCCAGCGAGGTATACTTGTTGACATCATCATCATCCAGAGGAGCTATGATTGGTGCATCGAAGACAAGTTGCTTAGGCCATAAAATGAAAAACCCTACTGCTTCGGCTAACATGGCAACCTCTTCAGTAGGAAACGAAATATGTGTAGACCCCTCTCCCTCTACAATAAGTCCAACAGATACCTTAACTTGGTCCTCTAGAATGGCTACATTATGGATGGTTGAGGCCCTTCGGTACTGAGTAGCCTTGGCAACTGGTCGCAGACTCGGGTCATCCAAATGGAGGAAGCAGGGTTGTCCCTCATCTACTGAACTAGGACCAGGGGGTCGATTGGCATAGTGCAACTGCTCTTTGTGCTTCGCAAGCCAGGAGATTCCTGTAGTGTTTACGAAATTACAGAGATAATAAGTTCATTGAAACATAAAATCTATACTAATTTATAAACAATATTAGATACTCACACATTGTGGTGAAACACCAGGCGGCATCATACTCCTCATCTCACCCAGAACTTGTGCTATCACCTGATCTCGGATTTTTTCTGCGAACTTGTCCAAAAATTCCTGACTTGGTTCATACTGGGCAGTGCTTCGGGAATGACCAAAATATTTTTTCAGACCAACTGCTCCATACTAGCCTCTAACTCACCCAGGGGGATCAGGCTTCCCAATTGCCGTAGCAAGAATGTCCATCCTACCGGTTTGAGAGAAGGACCCTTGACAACTTTGCTCCTCAAGTTCATCCTATAAGGTGCAGGAAAAAATCATTTGGTCTTATTTAGAAGAAAAAGTTAGTATTGCAAATTATTAAACATTAACATATAACTTACAATCTTTTCAGCAATTTTTTCTACTTCAGGGTTTACAAATTTCCCTCCACTCTTCCTTCCTTCCACAAATTTCTTGTGACGTGGAATAAGTAGGGGAGGTTGCACAACAATTGTAGGGTCTGATTGGGCTGCCTCCTCCATTGCCTTCAAATGTTACCTAACCATTTTCTCGTCTAACCACAAATAACCCCCGTGAGACATTGTGTGTGGATACACATTTAGTTTTTGCTTTTCTTGCTGTTTTTTACTTTTTTCCTATGCAGAGAAAACAAAGTTAGTATAATGTAATAAACAAGTACTTAATAAACAAAGTTTATCTGAAACAAAGTTAGAATAGACATACCTGGAACTCCTCAGTTAACCGTGATTGTTTAAACTTTTTCCAATCCTCTGGTTTAAGAGATGGCCACATGAGACAAGGATCTTTATTTCTTCTAAGTCCTTGAACATACTCTCTGGTAAGAGTAGACTTGAAATCTTTCCATTGATATCGTACTTCCCTCAGCCAATGCTTTTTAAATGCCTCAGTGTTCGGGACAGTGAAGTTTTACTACCAAATTATTAAAATGCTTAGTCAATTATTGTAACAAATAAATCAAATAATCAATCAATTTAAATAAAATGTTTAGAAAATACCAAAATATCCGTCCAGACTCTATCCTTAGTATCTGTGTGTATTAATCTCCAATCATCTGTAAGTATGCTTAATCTGGTTTGTGCTAGAAATCCAAGGTAATGAGCAAATCTGCTCCTGTTTGGACCAAGTGTGATCATGTCCTCACTAAAATCAACACGAATGTGTTCAAAATTGCTGGTTCCTTGCCGCTGAACGATCTCAGGAAGCTTGGTGGCGCCCCTGCCCCGCTTTCTTTCGGGAGGATCGACATGTGGTTGTTCTTCATCATTTATGTGATCCTCATGTGAACTATCATCAGAATTGTCTTCCATTTACCTGTTACAAAATTGAAATAACTTCAACATAAAATATAAAAAATAAAAAGCATATTGGTCATCATCTATTAACATAAAATAACTTCAACATTAAGGTACTTACTTTATGTGTTATCCCATATTCCCTCACAATGATCATTCCTAAAAGCATATTGGTCATCATCTATCAATTCTAATTCACCGAGTCGAGGTGGGTTTGAGGAGAAAGGTGGTGTGTCATCTAGATTTGAAGATGGACCGTGGTCCTTTTGTTTTTTACTTTGTAGGACTATGAACAATTGGGGATTTGCAGGATCAGTCACATAGAAAACTTGCTTCGTCTGACTTGCTAAAATGAAAGGCTCATCACTGTAAGCAACCCTCTGAAGATCAACACTGGTAAACCCAAACTGACAATTGATCTCGACTACGTTTTGGCTAACCCACTTGCATTTGAAGAGTAGAACTTTAAACTTGTTGTAACTTACATCCCATATTTCTTCAATGACTCCATAATAAGTCATGGAAGCTACTATTGGGTTTTTATCCTTTGAACTAGAATAGTAGGTAGCTGCGGCTACAACCTTTACACCACTGTTTTGCATAGTACTGTTATCGTCTTTAGTTTTTGTGTAGAAAGAATACCCATTTATATCATATCCGCTCCATGTGACAACCTCAAAACGGGGGCCATCAGCTAACCATTTAATTGTATCCGATAAATCGGTCTTTTCTGCAATATTTTCTTTGAACCACTCAATGAATGTCTTGTTATGTTCATTAACTATTTGTCTGTCATTTTTCCTTGGGTTCTTGTCCCTTAAACTTCTTTGGTGGTTATCTAAATAAGGCTGAACTTCTGCCATATTATTTAGAATATACAGGTGAGCTTGTAAGACATCTTCAGGTTTCATACTCTTCACTTTGAAGCCCCTTCCTTTACCGATCCCGTCTTCATGTCTGGACATTTCCTCTACATCTTTCAAGTATGGTTTGCAAAAGTCCATAGACTCTTCAATCACATATCTTTCCACAATGGATGCTTCAGGTCGATAAGGGTTCTTAGAATATCCTTTTAAGACTTTCATGAATTGCTCGAAAGGGTACATCCACCTGAGATAAACGGGGCCACATAGTCTTATCTCCCTTACCAAGTGAACGATCAAGTAGACCATGATATCAAAAAACGCTGGAGGAAAGTGCATGTCTAATTTGGTCAGAATAATTTAACCTTCCTTTTCCAACTCATCCAATTTCTTAGTGTCGATAACTTTGCTGCATACAGCATTGAAAAACATACACAACCTAGTTATGGTATTCCTTACATCATCTTGCATAATGCCTCTTATAGCAACTGGTAATAATTGTTGCATCAATACATGGTAATCATGTGATTTCATTCCCACCAACTTCAAATCATCAGACACAAGTCTGCTAACGTTAGAAGAATAGCCCTGTGGCACCTTGATCTCCCGCAAACACCCACACAAACCTTTTTTCTCCTGTTTGGATAATGTATAAGCAGCTGGTTCCATATAAAATCTCTTGCCATTATCACTTACTTTTGGATGCAGTCGTTGTCTTATTCCCATTTCCATTAAGTCCAATCTTGCATTGATTCCATCCTTAGTCTTTCCTGGAATGTGTAAAAACGTTCCGATAAGACTATCACACACGTTTTTCTCCACATGCATCACATCAATACTGTGTCTCACATCAAGGAAATGCCAATATGGTAAATCAAAGAAGATTGACCTCTTCTTCCACATGTATGACTCACTCCCAGCCCTCTGTTTCTTACCGAATACCACTTTTTAGTTCACAACACGACTGTAAACTTCCTCCCCAGTCAATGCCTTTGATGCCAATCCATGTTCTGGCGAATCGTTAAAATTCTTCTTTAGCTTTCGGTAACGATGATATCGATCAAGAAACCACCGATGACCGAGATAAACGGTCTTCCTTCCGTGCTTGAGTTGATGGTAGTGTGTGTTTGCTTCACATATAGGGCATGCCCTGTGCCCCTTCACGCTATATCCAGATAGATTCCCATAAGCAGGAAAATCATTTATTGTAGTGAATATCATAGCGTGCAACTTAAATGTCTCTTGGCTGTATGCATCAAACACATCAACGTCGTCCTTCCACAGCTTCTTCAAATCCTCAATCAGAGGCACCAAGTAGACATCAATATCGTTCCCCAGCTGTTTTGGCCCCGAGATCAACATTGAGAGCATCACGTACTTGCGTTTCGTACACAACCAAGGGGGGTAGGTTGTAAATTACTAGGAGAACAGGCCAAGCACTATGTGTGCTACTTAGGCTTCCAACATGGTTGAATCCATCGGTGCACCAAGGCAAAGATTCCTTGGCTCACAGCCGAAGTCAGAAAACATTTCATCTATCTTCTTCCATTGAGAAGAATCAGCAGGGTGCCGAAGATATCTTCCATCAGAGATTTTTTCATCACAGTGCCATCTCAAATTCTTTGCTTCCTGCGCATTTGCATACAAATGTTTGAACCACGGTACTATTGGCAGATACCACAATACCTTCAAAGGTGACCTATTCTTTGCCCTATCACCACAGACATCCCTTTTAATTTTATACCTTGGGGTCTTGCACTTTGGACACTCCGTTAGTCCCTCGTATTCATTCCTATATAGCACGCAGTCATTAAGGCAAGCGTATATCTTCTTATACTCCATACCAATATTGTTGAGAACTTTTTTAGCCTCATACATTCGATTCGGAAGGACATTATCCTCTGGAAGCATATCACTCAAAGCTTCAAACAACTATGAGAAACCCGAATCTGCCCACCCATTATGTGCCTTTATGTTCAATAAGGTCAGGACAGCGATCAAGCGTGTATACTTACGACACCCAGGGAACAACGGTATCTCTACATCACTCCGTAACTTGTCATGTTCAGGAAGTAGTGTAAATGATTCTGCCCCAATATCATTAATCAAGTCATTCATTTTATCAACACCCACATCATCCACAACTTTCATGCTTTGTGACATTGAAGAAGGCATTGTTATTCCTAATTCACCATGCCAAACCCATTTTCTGTACCGGAGATTTATTCTGTAACAAATAAGGTCATCCCTTATATCATCAATGCTCTTTCGAATATGATTTATACACTTTACACAAGGACAAAAATACATCCCACTTTTACTAAGAGTGTTCCTTTTAGCAAACTCAATAAACTCTTCCACCCCAAGTTCATACTCTTTACTAGTTCTCAACTTATTCATCCAACTACGATCCATTCTATTGAAACCTTCGCTACATTCAACAAATTAAAAGTCAAGTTTAGATCATCACTAACTCAAAGTGATTGAATTGCTTGCACATTATCCAAAAATGTTGACATCATTTCCCCATAAAAGTAACTTGACAAAAGGTTAGACTAATTTATTTTTAAGGGGAATGATGGTAGAGCAGTTAAGCAAATAACCATAACAAGCAAGCTTAAACCTTTTGTAATATCGCATAAGACAAGCAAGCTAAAATTTCTTAACAACATACACAAAAGAAAATGAAGGAAGGAAAATTAAGAAGCCAACTCACAGTAGTCATAATGCAAGAAAAACAGAAGCACCAAGCAGTAGCAAAACAACTGAAAATGCAGTCAATATGGAGCAAAATTTCAGCTAGATAGTAGCACAAAGAATCAGCAAATTTCCATCAAAATAACAAAGTAAACAAGAAGAGATGAAAATTTTTGACCTAGAGATGGACGATGAAGATAGCTAGTAATCCCTCAAGTTAGACCTGGAGATGGATTCAAAAACCAAATTTAAAGAACACACAAGTGGGATAACAACAAACACTACTACAGAATTATCCTATCGCGACGCAACAATAGCGGCGCTTATAATAAAAAGCACCGCTATTGGTATGTAAGGAGCCTATACCGGCGCTTTACAAGATAAGCGCCGGAATAAAGTACACCTATACCGGCGCTTTTGGCCTAAGCGCCGGTATAGGCTTTTAGTTTATCATTTTTTTATTTTTTATTTTATTTAAAAACCCTATACCGGCGCTTTTGGCCTAAGCGCCGGTATAGGCTTTTAGTTTATCATTTTTTTATTTTTTATTTTATTTAAAAACCTTATACCGGCGCTTTTTATAAAAGCGCCGGTATAGGATATTAGTCTTTTTTTAATTTTAAATACCCTATACCGGCGCTTTTTAGAAAAAGCGCCGGTATAGGCGAAAACTTTTCCCTCCATTACCTAATCTGCACCCCGCGCCAGTGGCCCCTCTCTCTCTTTTTTCTCAATTTCCCCGAAACCCGTGCCCTCTCTCTGCCTTGCTCCCTCATCTGTTCCCTCTCTCGTTTTCCCATTCACCCTTCTCCGCTGCTCACTAAGCAAATCCGTCGCCCCCCATGCTCGCCCTCCGTGCCATTGTTCTCACCGTCATCCATAAATCAAGCCTAAACCAGAGCAAGCCCTCCGACATCCGCTCATCAGCTTCTCCGTCTTCCCGTCCTTTCCGTGCCATTGTGTGCTTTTGAAAACGCAAGTCATCTTCAAAAGCTTCGTCTTTCACTGCAGAGAGGTTAGTTAGATCTCATTTCTACTCTATCAAAGATGACTTGGTTTGCATGTGTGATTTTTAAAATTTTGTGGGATTTCTGATCTGTTTCTTGGCTTTGTTTGCATTTGAAAAATCTGAACTAATTCCTTTGACATTGAAGTTGGACATTTTGGTAAAATATGATTCTAATTGTTCTGATGTTAATTTCTGGATTGCTTCGGTGTGATTGAACATTTAAAATCTATTATCCAAAGTACCCAAAGTTTATTACAATTTTTTATTTAAAATGGTGCAACCTGGTTGGTTTTATTCATGTCTTCCATTGATGCAAGCTTTTAAATTTGGTATCTTTTATTCTAAAACGGAAGGCTTGTACTTAGTGAGGAGATTTGTGAATCTTAACAAAGCTCATCTTTTTTTGTTTTGTGTACATCCCAAGATATTTGTCATTTGGCTGCACCTCTACGTGTTTGTGTTTCTCATATAGAGAAGCACTTGAAACACTGAACTCTTATGCCTCAGAAAAATTACCCACAAGTTCTGAGGACATGGGCCATTAACTATATGCAACAAATTTTCAGCTGTATACATACCTTTAACTATGTGCAAATGTCTTTGATTTTGTATATAATTGAAGATAAATATCATACAGCCAACAAAGACTTGTGCATGTTAAAAATATGTTTCACTTGGATCATTAAACAAATATTTGGTTAAAGAAAAAATTTAGCACTGAAGGATTTTGTTAACAAATTTTCAAAGATAAATTTGGCTTAGAAACATCTTGTGTTTTTTTTTTTTGAAAAAAAAAAAAGAATTAATCATGTAGAAGTGGTAGTATGCATGTAGAAATTGTGTAGAAGTTGTAGTATGTATGAAGACAAATTTAATGAAAGGTCTGGGATTTGGAATTGTTACACATCCGACTAGATTGTTAACAGTTAACCATGAGTAAAGTATTACCCTGTTATTAAGCATAATACAAGAAATATGATATATTTCCTCATCCTTTTTAGGCTTAGGACAATTTGTTTTCCTCATCCTTTAAAATGCTCCCTGTGAATCAGATTGGGCTTAATAGTTAGTGCTGTACCTATATAATACAAGGAAATAATTCAACATAACTAACTCAAAGGAATTTGACAAAAAGTAAAATGCATATTGAATGAAAGGTACAGGGGCCTATCTGATATGGATGCCAGTTTGATTCAATGCAATAAGGGCAATAGGTTTAACTGGTGGGATGAATTTACTATAAAGATGAAATATAATAAAAATTTGCATTGTTACAAATTATTATTATTATTGTATATGTAGCTGTTTAGGAGACTTTTTTTGGCATCTTTATGTTAGAATTGCTTGAAGGGTATGTGGGTTTGTTAGTATTTTTCACAAAATATTGTCTTTCCCTTCCTCTGATCATGTTGCTCATCATCTCTTATTTGTTTTCTATAATTTACTTAAATTCAATATATCTGATGATTGTATTTATTTTAATAGGTTGATGATGAACTTGTGTTAGAATTTGCTGACCCAAGTAGTAGTACTGAATTTGCTGAATTTTTGGTTTGTGACTGATGAGACATTTTCCAGCTCCTTTAGATTCAATTGTGCATTTGTTTCTAATTCAGTTGGGAGACTTTCCAGCCTGTGGGTGACCTGCCTTCTCATCCAAAATGGACTGCTTGGGACCAAACTGTTGAGTACTGTGCGTTTGCATATCAACATTACATAGTCATAGGTTTATATGTATTTGTTTCTTGGTTTTTTGACCTTTCCTCATTCTTTCTTGCAACAAAAGAGGCAATTCGAAGAGCTAATGCTGCAGAGCATGATGATATTGAAAGTCTAAGGTTTGTTGTATATTATTTCATTCATTGTTCTTATGCTTTGCATTTTATTTATATACTCAAGAAGTCTTGATTTTATAGTTACTGGTCAATGCCTTGATAGTCTTAATCTTATGTATTTCTCAAATTCTTTAATGACAAAAGCATCACTGATGCTGTAAAGAAGTTTCTTCAATAAGATCTTTTGGAGTGATTTTGCGGTATTCATGATAGTTTTCTCATCATTCAAATATCAAATGACAATGACGCTTTTTATAAACCATTCTAACTTATGTCTATACACGTTATGGCAAGGTCTAGATCACATCGCTGTCCATCTCAATAAAAGGAAATTGAAAGCTGCATCTTAGACTTGAGCATCGTTGATAGGATTCTGTTATAGACTCTCTCTTTCGTATGGAACACTCTTATTTATGCATAAGCTAAACTTTTTCATGGATATTTTACAGTTGATGTGTTCTCATACATTTCTGAATTGGCAAAATCTGTTGTCTATAATCTTTCTTATACAAGTAATAAAATTTTGAATGCTTATGGAAAGGACCAAAGTTGAGAAATATTTCATGACACTTCCTGTTTGTGTTTTTGGTGCAGAAAGGTTTCAAGGCAAGAATACTTGAAGAAAAGACAGCAGAAGAAATTAGATGAACTGAGGTACGATCCTGCTTCGATGTCTTATATCTTTATTTGTTCTAGATTTTGTAGTCTTGATAGTTGAATAATTGATTGTTTGCATTTATAAAATTCATTCCCTTACTAATTTTTCTCCACTAATCAAAGTAGAGCTTTTGATTGTCTTGATATAGATGAAGCTGAGAACCTCTTAGTTCTAGGCTCCTGTTTTAGAATTAAATAGAATTTACTTTTTTGCAATATTGAGATTCATTTGTTCAAACATATATGTCACACTTGTTACCCTCATTGTACTGTGTAGAAATATGCCAAGCAAGTTGTAATTTTTGCACTGGTGTATATTGCTTGAAATTGTATGGAATTGTTGGAATTTCTGTACCGATGGAGGTGAGTGTAAAAAAAATATAGATTTTTTTTTAAAAAAATAAAACCTATAGCGGCGCTTTTTAAGTGGGCATAGGTGACTGCTCTCTTGCTTTTTGTTTTCTTTGAACATTGAGTTAAATCAAATCTATTTGCTTTTTGTTTTCCTTATAGTATTTACAGATTATTGTTCGACACTTGAAGGTGAAGAATCGTACTGTTGCTAGCGGGCTTACTTTGAGCTAAAGGACCTTGAAGTAAGTCTTATCTTTTTTTTTCTTTAATTTAGCAGGCTGGGACATATCAAATGATTAAGTTTTGGTACTTTCCAATGAATCCTATTGTGTGGTGTTTTATTTTAATACTCTATATATATAAATGCTCTGTGAATTCTGTTGTGGTTGGCAATCCATTTCTATGTAAAAAAGAGAGGGCCTTGAGCCTGGGAACGCTCATTTTTTAGCCGTTATGCTGCCGATTTTTTGTTAAGAAAGTAAGGTAACATCGTAAGGTGGCTACCTAATAAGTAAGTCATATACATCTTACCGACGTTTTCCTTTAGTAGGTTATAATGTTGGATCGGAAATGGATGTCTTGTGATCGACGTTCAAGGGAATATATAGATGGAGCAAAAGAGTTCATTGAATTTGCTGCTGAGCATGCAGAGAATGCTAACAGAATTGTGTGCCCTTGTATGTCTTGTTTATATGGAAAGCGTCTTCGCCCTCTGGACCTGTTGGGTCATTTAATTTGTCATGGAATCGATCCATCTTATACACGTTGGACAAAGCATGGTGAGACGTATGAGTATTCTGGCGGAGACTGGGTACCTGATGTTAGTAGCGCTTCAAATGTAGTTGAGACAGACATGTGTGATGAGAGCGATGACCTTGAAGAAATGTTGAATGTGGTGGCTGAGGAGGATCCTGAAGTATTTCAGACTCTGAAGAGTGATGCAGAGACGCCGTTGTATGTGGGATGCAGCAAATACACAAGATTGAGTGTGGTGCTTAAATTGTACAACCTGAAAGCACGATACGGTTGGAGTGATGCAAGTTTCACCGCACTGCTTTCCGCTCTGCGAGATATACTTCCAGAAGGGAATGTACTCCCGTCAAAAACATACGAGGCAAAGCAAATTCTCCGCTCGACCGGTATGAAATATGAGAAAATACATGCATGTCCCAATGACTGTATTTTATTCCGAAATCAGTATGCATTGTTGGAGGAGTGTCCGAAATGCAACACATCTCGGTATGGAAAGAAAGGTAAGAGTCCTTCTAAAGTCTTGTGGTACTTTCCGATCATTCCGAGATTCAGGCGCATGTTCAATAATGCGGATGTTGCAAAACTTTTGACTTGGCATGCCGATGAAAGGATTAAAGACACCAAGCTTAGGCACCCCGCAGATGGCCCCCAATGGAAAAAAATTGATTATGAGTACCCTGAGTTCGGTGAAGAACCAAGAAACCTACGGCTTGCATTGGCAACCGATGGAATCAATCCGCATGGAGTTCAGAGTAGTACTCATAGCACATGGCCGGTGATTTTGATGATATACAACCTCCCCCCAAATTTAATCATGAAACGCAAATTTATGATGCTTTCTATGCTTATTTCCGGGCCTAGACAACCCGGCAACGATATAGACGTCTACTTGGATCCATTGATTGAAGACCTGAAGTATATGTGGAATTCGGGTGAGACAGTTTTTGATGGCTGTAAGGAAGAAAGTTTTAATTTGAGAGCCATGTTGTTTGGCACGATAAATGATTTTCCAGCATACGGTAATTTGTCCGGATATAACATCAAAGGATATGGTGCGTGCCCTGTATGTGAAGATGATACCCATTCGATGCGACTGGATCATTGTAAGAAAAATGTGTACATGGGACATCGGAGGTTCTTGCCGTTACAACATCGTTGGCGTAGGTGGAAAAAGGCGTTTAACGGGAACTCAGAAGAAGTTAGGCCACCAAGGACATTGAGCGGGGATAGCGTTTTTGAAAAGGTGAAGGCGTTGGAGAATGATTTTGGTAAGCCTTTCGCAAAAAATGTGTTGACAAGTGGTTGGAAGAAGAGATCCATATTCTTTGAACTTACGTATTGGAAGTCCTTATATGTTAGGCATTTTCTTGATGTGATGCATATTGAAAAAAACATCTGTGATAACCTAATTGGCACATTGCTGAATATGCATGGGAAAAGTAAGGATGGTGTCAATTCGAGGTTAGATATGGTCAAGTTGGGAATAAGACAAGAGTTAGCACCTGTCGAGAGAGGATATCGCACTTATTTACCTCCGGCAGCTTACACCCTTTCGAAGAAAGAGAAAAGATCATTTTGTGAGTTTCTGAATGGAATCAAAGTTCCAGAAGGCTACTCCTCAAATGTAAAGAACCTTGTGTCCATGAAAGAGTTGAAATTGAAGAACCTGAAATCTCATGACTGTCACGTCCTGATGCAACATTTCTTACCGGTCGGCATACGCAACATTTTACCTAAGAAATTGCGTAGCACGATCACCAGACTTTGTATGTTCTTCAAGCTCATTTGTAGTAAAGTGGTTGATACAACAAAGTTGCAGGATTTGCAGAGACAGATCGTTTGTATCCTGTGCGAACTTGAAATGTATTTCCCCCCTTCATTCTTTGACATCATGGTTCATCTTACAGTACACTTGGTCAAAGAGGTTCAACTGTGCGGCCCAGTCTATTTGAGATGGATGTACCCAATTGAACGGTTCATGAAAGTTTTAAAGGGGTATGTTAAAAATAGATATCGACCAGAGGGGTGTATTGCTGAACGATACATCGTCGAAGAAGCGAGTGATTTGTGTGCAGATTACCTATCAAATATTGAACCTATTGGTTTACCTAAGTCTCGTCACGACGGGAGATTAACTGGGAAAGGAATGAGTGGGTTCAACTTAATACGCATTTCGAATGTTGAAAGGGAGCTGGCGCACTTGTATATTCTTCATAATACTCCTGAGGTTGAACCATTTGTTGAAGAACACAAAAAACTTCTTCGGGAAATTCACGGTGATAGAAATGAGAATTTGATTACGAAGGAGCACAACAAACATTTCATTAGATGGTTCAATGCGCGTATTTGTCAGCAACATGAGCTTAATGCCGGATCGGTTGGTGAAAGATTGTTCTGACTGTCGAAAGGACCGGGTTTGCACGCATTTGCTTACACTGCCTATGCAATCAATGGTTACACATTCTATACAAAAGGTCAGGATGAGAAAAGCACAATGCAGAATAGTGGAGTCACAGTTGTTGCCGAGGCATGGCATATATCAAGTGTAAGGGATACAAATCCCGTCTATGCACAGATGTCATACTTTGGTGTGATTAATTGCATCTGGGAGTTAGATTACACCATGTTCAGAGTTCCTGTGTTCCACTGTCAGTGGGTTAACAATAATAGTGGACGACGGTTAGATGAATTTGGGTTTATATCGGTTGACCTTTCTAAAGTTGGATATAAGGATGATCCTTACATTCTACTGTCTCAAGCGGCACAAGTTTTTTACATTACAGATCCTTCTAAGAAGAATTGGTCAGTTGTCATTCAGTCGAACAAAAATTATGCCGAACAAGTTGATGATGGAAGCAATGATGAAGATATGAATATGATTGAAGATGATCCTTCCTTTGATACATTACTGGCAGAAGACTTTGATGCAGACGGATATGATGACGAAGATGAGCCTGTTTATGTAAGGGGTGACCATGAAGAAGGCATTTGGGTCAACACAACCCTAAATCCCACAAAAAAGAGGAAGCCAACAATTTTGGATAATATAACAATGAGAAAAAGGAGTCGAATGCCATCATAATGATTTAAGTTTGTATGTATTTTCTTATTTTTTTTTACTACGAATTATTTCATTATATGCATATGCATGCACTAAAATCGTATATTGTTTAATTATTTTACAAGACAATGGATCCAAACGTACCTGAGGAGGAGGAAGCACCACAGAGTGCCCAGCAAGTTATTGATGAGGGTAGAGCACATGTTGAGGACCAAGTTCGTCGTGGCAAGACCATTATGCGTGATCTCCTCAAACTTAGAGCTAAGGGAAAAAAGGCAGCCCTTGTATGGAACGACAATGGCCAACTAGTTGGAAAGAGTGCGAAGGCCCTTACCGGTTTTGTTGGATGCACTGTTCGTAATAAAGTTCCTATTACAGTTACAGATTGGAGAAAAGTGAACAAGAAAATACGTAATGAGATTTGGTCAGAGGTTCAAGTAAGCTATTTTTTTTACAATTAAGTTTAATTTCGTCATGATAGATAACATTGTAACTAACAAATTTAATATGATTTCTATTGCTACAGACTGTGTTTCATATCGATGAGACTCACAAGGACTATGTCATGAAGAAAGCGTCAAAAATACACAGAAACTTCCGTTCAGATTTGTCGACATTATATATGAGAGATGAAAACGGGGAGGTAGTTCCAACACCCCCATCTACATATGAAGGGGTCATAACCCAAGCACAGTGGGATGAATTTGTGCAATCACGCTTATCAGAGGAGTTTCGGGAAAGAAGCGAAAAAAATAGCCAGGCGGCTAAAAGCTGTCCGTATCCCTATTTAGGCGGCCGGAAAACATTTCCAGAATTGGAGTACGAGATGGTATGTTAGCAACGCCCTTTTGCTTCTAAAAGTGTGAATTAATGTTTATGTAATTAATTTATAAGTTCAACTGTTTTACCATGACAGATTCAGGAAGAGGGCTTAGAAGGTCACCCTCCACGGTTTAGGGTCTGGATCAAAGGACACTCCAAAAGCGATGGAACCATCGTTCACGAAGAGGTTAGAAGAATCCGTGAACGTTGTGTAAGTCATTCTCTTGGACTTTGTAATTTTTTTATTAGTGAATTTCCTAACTTAATAACTAATAATCCTTCCTTCTTGTTATAGGAAATGTTATCACAAGAATCCCCCGAGGAGGTCAACATATTTGGCCAAGGCGATATCCTCAGTAGAGCAATTGAACGTCCTGAGTATTCAGGCCGTGTTCGGGGCACTGGTATAGGGGTCACGCCTTCAGCTTACTTTGGCCGCCAACAGCGGGTAGCACAAAGCGAAGTTTCTGTGTTGAAAGATGAAGTCAATACTCTGAGGGAGACTGTGCTTGAAATGCAAAGAAGGAATGAGGAAATGCAAAGACGGCAAGATATGATGTACGAATTTTTCCAGCGTAACAATGTTGTATCACAAATGTCGAACTTCATGCAACAAGGTAACGTTCCTTCGTGTCAGAGTCCAAGCATCAGGGATAGCTGTACGATGCCTAGGGCTCAAATTCCTCAGGTAATTCTTGTCTTTTGTACTTATAAACTTGTAGTGACACTGTTATATTATCGATTAGGAGCTTACGTTGTTAACTCTTTTGTAGGGCGAATCAAGGTGCAACCTGTACAAGGATCAATCTTTCAGTGAAGTAGTTGCAATCGGTACGGTCTTCAACACTTCAAACAGGATCCTACACAATTCTCCGTTGCCTGAAAATACATTGAGGGTTATGATTGAATTCTCCCTGAACGGGGATGCACCGTTACCATTCCCTACTCCTGATGCGATGACTAAGGTCGGAGATGTAGTTGGTGCATATGTTGCTTGGCCCATCAGTTTGATTGAGCCAATACCACAGGTGGTATTTACTAATAACGTTCAGACTAGCATTCTTTGTTTTGGAATAACGCTCTTTTACAATTTATAAGTTTTTACAGGGTACAGAGTCTCTGGGAAAGAAAGCACAAGTGGCTAGTGTAAAAGGTACCGGTGGCCCAGCTGCTCAATTGAAGAAAAAGAGTTCACGAGCTGGTCCAGTGTCACAGGTGGTTAGTTTCTAATTAATTTAAACTAACACTCTTCTTATTGGAAGAATTTTTGAAACTTTCTATTTATATGGTTTATAGGCAACAAAAGCAAAGGGCAAGAAGAAAGTTCAAGTGCCTGCTCCTGTTATCCAAGATATAAGTGTTGAAACGCCAAATCGTGCTCGATTGCGAGCATTTGCAGCTACCGTACCTCGCGATGCTACTGTCACAATCCCATTCAACAGGCTTATATTTGGCGAGTCAAATTTCAATGAACTTCTTTCTAGGGATCAGGTCATGGAGGTGCTTGACGAAAGATGGGTCAGTGCTACGGTCGTCAATTTATGGATAAGGTATATATGTGCTTCCATTGTGGTTTCATTCAATGTCATAAGTTCTACACTAATTGGATGTTTGTATGGTTTCTTTGAAGGCACCTGCATGAAGAAGTCATAGTCTCCGAGGACAACGTCTCGTTCGAATTCATAAACCCTTATTTAATAGCGCAAATTGAGGGTGTGAAACGTGATGATCAGTTCAAAGAGATTAAGAGGCGTTTCACTTTAAAGGCAACAGGCAGAACTTTATTCTTAGCTCCAATTAATACAGGGTAAGTGTATAGGCATGATAGCTTTCATCGTATTCTTAGCTCCAATCATCATTGATATATATATTGACATAACGTTATAAAACGTCTTAGGCTACATTGGGTTTTACTTGTCATCAATCCGACAGTACAGCCGGATCCACTTATTTACTATTTGGATCCTGTGGAATCTGCTGAAGCAGATAATCGCCCGGATTTGATGCGTCTCTTCAATGGGTAAGTGAATGTCAACATTATTTGAATGTGTTGTATTATCTGTCATTTTATATGACCGACCCAAGCTACTAAAATTAATTTAATATGTTTTGTTTCCAGAGCATTGACTAGTTATCGGGCAGCTAATGGGTACAATTATTCCAAAGCCCTTGACCAGAAAGATGCTTATCCGTGGCTCAAAGTTCAGGTTTTACAAGTTATTCAATTTTTCAAACAATCGTACATTACTTAAACCAGAATGTAACTGCTCTTATATGCTATTCTGTATTTTTTGTTACAGTGCCCACATCAACCCAATGACAACGACTGTGGATACTATGTCATGTATTATATGAGGGATATCGTATCACGTGATCGAGATAACATCCCATTGACAGTAAGTTTTATATTTTTCCTAATCTAAGTGTTTGTACTTGTTAGATTTCAAGTAAATTTAATTGTCATTTAAATTTCTATACGCAGTATTACCCAGACACACGTTGCTTCATGTTGTCAAGGGAGAAGATGGAAGCGCTAATTGAAGAATGGTGTAGTTATGTACACCCTCTGTTCTCTCAAATTGGACACCCTGACTAGTAGTATGCACGTTTATTTTCCTAACTGAACAATATAACTTTTGGTCTTATTGTACATATTCTTCTCTGTTTGAGTTACTGGTGTATTTGGACTGCCTGGAATTGTATAGAATTGCTGGAATTTTTGCAATGATGCAGGTGGGTGTGAATTAAAAAACAAATTGTATATTTTAAAAAAATATAACCTATACCGGCGCTTTTTGTAAAAAGCGCCGCTATAGGTATCACCTATACCGGCGCTTTTTAAAAAAGCGCCGGTATAGGCCTTTTCAGTTTCAATAAAAAACTAATTAAAAGACACCTATACCGGCGCTTTTGGGTAATAAAGCGCCGCTATAGAGAGGCCTATACCGGCGCTTTGTAAGCGCCAGTATAGGTCTCGTGACCTATTGCGGCGCTAGCTATAGCGGCACTTCAAAAGCGCCGCTATAGGGGTCAAAAGAGCGCCGGTATAGGTGTTTTCTGTGGTAGTGAAAGCAAGGTTTCAGCTTTCCACATTTAAATCCACATATAAAATTGTGATAAGGTTAGTGATTGCACCATATTTTTATACACTTTTCATTGATAAAATCATTGGATCATTGCATGTTCTTGGGGTAATTGCACCTAATTAGAGTAATTTCTGACTTTTGCACACTTTGTTGGAAGTTATTCTAGTCAAGGGCAATTTGGGCATAATTAGCATAAATTATTGTTAACCTATTTTCAAGAACATTTTGATGCTACCTTAGGTCCATTTTATATGCAGGTCATAGAAGAAACATGCTCAAATTTAGGAGCCAAGTTGCAACGAAGAATTCGGGACGGAGCAGAAGAAGGAAGCGAAGAGAGAAACAGAATCAATGTCTCTTCGCAGCGTCTACTGACAGCGAAAAAAGAAAAGAAGAGGCAGAACCAGTGTGAGTTCGCCGTGGGTTTCACCGCGGCGAACTCACGGCGAACTCCCCAGCAAATTCCAGAACCAACGTGAGCTCGCCGTGGCTCTCGCCGCGGCGAGCCCACGGCGAAATCCCCATATTCTGCAGAAATGTGACGCGATTTTAGGGTTTCTGAGGGATTATAAATAGTTTATAACACCCGAAAATCCTTTATCTAAGCCCTCTCCTAGGGTTCCTCTTGTTCTTCTTCATTCCTCACTCAAATCGTCTCATCCCCACTCATTTCCACCTCCATTGTTGCTGATTTTCTTGTTCTTTCTCCTTCCACCTTCCATTTCCACTCCACATTTCCTTCTATCTTCTTCATTCATGGAAGCTATCATCATGGGTCCTCTTGGGCACGAGTTTGAAGACATGAGAGGCTAAGTTCTTGGTGCTTTGGTGGTGTGAAGGTGGCTCTGGCTTCATGGACCAACATAGGGGAGTTTCTAGTTTACAATTTCTTATTTCCTTTGTATTTGGATTTTACTCTTTTGTATTGGTCTTGTATTTGGATTTAAGACTTGGGATATGTGATTGCTATCCATGTTTGTGAACTATATTGTGTATGCTTTGAATTTAATGTGATTGAGATATAATTTCCTATCTACTTGTGGTTGTATTCTTGGTTATAGCCATTTTAGTGGTTGCTAGTGGTTATAGTCAATTTCTTCCATGCATGGATGTTGTGGTTGCACTTCATGAGAGTTAAATTGCATTTGTTTCAAAGCATTTCACAAACCAAGTGGATCTTAACACTAACCCTAAGTGATGGCTATGAAAGTGATTGCTAAATTAGTCATTAATTAGGGCTAGTGGACCCCTAGTGGTTGCTTGGGGATTTTTCAATTAGACTTGGTAAATTAAACTCCCACTTATCATTTTGAAAGAAGCGTTTGAGTCACCGAAACACTACCAAAGCCCATTTTATAAAATCACCCCCAATCCAAACTCCTTCCACTTTTCACTTATTAATCTAAAACACCAAAAACAAGTAACTGCTTTTGTTAATAGCTTTAGTAAATGAATCTTCAAACCAAAACCCCCATACCTTTTTATTGTTTTAATTGCATTTAGTTAGCTTAGGTTGTTTAGAAGGACTCCTCAAGTGAAACGATCCGGGATTGTGCCACTTTACGCAATCATTGGTAATTATTGTGATTTTAACCCCAAGGCGCATTAGGCAAAGGTTAAATCAATGGCGCCGTTGCCGGTGAGTCATTTTTGACTCCCTAGGTTAGCTAAGTGTAAATTGAAACTATTGACTAGGGGTAGGAGTCATTAGGATTAGATTTAGGTCATTTGCATTTTTTAGGTTAGTTTACAATTACTTGTTCTGCATTGTATAAAGTTTGACAAGAAAATACCAAAAATATTGCTTGCCCTTTGCTCTTGCTTGAATTGTGATACCTGCTTAGGTGTATTGCTGGACTTTCTTGCACCTACTTGTGAATACTTGACTTGCCATACTTCTACACTCATATACATCGCATACACATCTCATACCATACTTTGCCATACACACCACACATATTTTACATCATACTTTCACACCATACTCACTTGCATCATCATTCATCCATTTTTCCTTGAAATTGTGCAAGTGCATCTTTGTTGAGCCTTAGTCTACACTTGTTGTCTGCGCCTTGTGTATGACTCGAGGGAACCCTAGAGACCAAGAGCTTTACCCTGAATACCCAGAAATTGAGAGACACCTTACTAGGTTGAGAAAGACACAGAGAGAGGGAACTTCAGTTACATCCTTGATAGTTGAACACCCACCCTCTTGTGAGCCTAGTATTGAGAGTGACCCAGAAACTGAGAGTGATACTATAGATATGGAGGGAGATCACCATATTCCTGAAGTCCAAGTAGAGCCAAATCTAGGTGGTAATGGGAGAGGACAAGTGTTTAATGATGGTGAGCAACCTAGAACAAGAACCATTAGGGAGGCCACCACAACCAGCATTAACCACAACCCATTCATGAATGCATTCCCCACTATGAACACTGATTATGAAATTAAAGGCTTATTGATACAATCCTTACCTAAGTTTTATGGTTTGCAGGAAGATGAGCCACATGATCACTTGGATGAGATCTTCATACATTGCAACACCATGAAACCAGTGAGAGCACAAGTGGAGGATGTCATGTGGAGAGTGTTCCACCTTACTCTAGAAGGCAAGGCTAAGCAATGGTACATGAGTTTGCCTACTTTCAATCCAGACGCCCTCGCCTCTTGGGGCAACTTGAAGCAAGCCTTTCTAGAAAAGTTCTACCCAGCCACTAGAACATCTGCAAGAAGGAAAGAGATAAATTCCATCACTCAAGAGCCCGATGAATCTCTTTTTGATTATTGGTCGAGATTCCAGGACCTTTTGAAGAAATGCCCTCATCACCAAATTCCCGATGAACAATTAGCCCATACCTTCTATGATGGGTTGAGGGAAAGAGACCAAGACAAGCTGGATGCAGCCGCTGGAGGCTCATTCATTGACTACACACCTGAAGAGGCATGGCCTCTAGTTCATAAGCTCGCTTTGGCCAAAGAAAAACATGGTTGAAGAAGATCAACCCATAGTCTTCAAAGGGTTGATTCTACTTCTCTTCACATTCCTCAATTGGATAGGTTTGAGGCTGAATTCAAAGCAATCCACTCTAGATTGGACAAGATCTCAGGTCCATCTTCCCCGCCGGTCCAATTGGTAATGAGTTGGTGGGTCCGTCTTGTGATTATTGTGCATCCCCTATGCATCTCTCAAGCGATTGCCCTTCTAAGCCGGAAGAATGTAATGCAATGTTCCAACCAAGGCAAGGCAACAATCCGAGATGGGACCCCTATGACAATTCCAAGGGTAGTCTTCCCAAGCACTAGCTCCCATGAGAAGAGACAGACCCACTAATGACTTTGAGGAATTAAACAAGTCCATCACTATGGGATTCCGCCATGTGGAAGGTCTTATTAACTCTAGGGCGAATGAAACGAAGCAATGTATAGAGTCAAGGTTTGAGAAGGTAGACAACCGTATGAGCCAATGGGAGACTAAGAGTGCTAACTTGGAAGACTATGTCATGAAGCTTTCAAACTCCTTCAATGAGCTTCAAGCCAAGGCAAGTGGCCCAACTCCGTCCAATACGGTCATCAACCCCAAGTCTTTGAATGCTGTTACTTTGAGAAGTGGAAAATCACTAAATCCCATGCCAATCAAGAAGAGGGTTCACTTTTCAAGTAGTGAAGAGGAGGAGGATAATGAGCTAGTGGATGAGGAGATTGAAGTGGAAAGCCCTACTTGGAGCCCACCATTGAGCCCAATGAAGTTTGCGCAATCTGAGAGTGTTAAGGAAAAGGAACTTCAAGAAAGGAGGGCATTGACTAGAAAGGAGAAAGTGATGGAGGATCCTGAGGCACCACCACAAGAGAAGCAGTAGCACAACAAGCAATTGAGTATCAATGAGAAAGGAGAGTGTAGCTCACAAGATACCTTGGCCAAACCTCCGGCCAAGGAGGTAACTATCTCTCAACTCCCTTTTCCTCAAGCTTACTTTAAAAGCAAAAAGAAACATGATGAAGTTGTTGAAAATGAAATGCTTGAACTTTTTAGCAAATTGCATGTGAATGTGCCTTTCTTTCAACTTGTTAAATCTATGCCTAGCTATTGTAAATTCTTGAAAGAGTTGTGCACCAATAAGAGGAAGTTTAGGCCAAATGAAAGAATTCAATTGAATCCTAGTGTGTCAGCTTTGTTCAAGCCTCAGTTGCCGGTCAAGTGCAAAGACCCTGGATCATTCATGATCCCTTGCACCATAGGGAACTTGACGGTGACGAATGCATTGTTGGATTTAGGAGCGGCCATTAATGTGATGCCTAGTGCGATTTTCACTTCTTTAGGCATCACCGGTTTGAAAAAGACAAGTGTGATTTTACAATTGGCCGATCGCACACTCCGATATCCACAAGGCATTCTTGAGGATATACTTGTTAAGGTTAAAGACTTAGTTTTTCCCGCCGATTTCTATGTTCTTGACACCGCTAGCGAGCCATGTGAATCGACTATCATTCTTGGTAGGCCCTTCATGCGGACCGCCGGATCGTTAATTGATATAAAAAATGGTTTGATAACAATGGAAGTGGGAGAACATAAGATTAGCTTTAACATGTATGAAGCAATGCGACACCCCCATGAGGACTATTCTCTTCTAGATTTGAGTATGATTGATATTGCTGTGGAAGATGCCATTGAGGAGCATGAATTAAGCTTGCATTCATATGATTACACATCTGATCTTGAAGCTTATGACTCTTATTTTTCTACCCTGCCTTCTGTTCATTCTTTTTCTTCCTTAGGTGATGACGTGTATGACCTTGACTCACATGTAGTTGATTGTCTACTTTCTGTCCCTTTGGATTTTTCTTTGATTGATAATGATAGTGCTAATTTGGATATGAGCTCCACTAGCCTTTCCTTGATGAGTGAGGATATTTCTTTGGAAGATGGTAGTTTTCTTAATGTTTCAGGTCATAAGTTGATTGAAGAATGTGAATTTGAGGTTGGAAGCCAAGAGTTGGCCGATTTGAGCTCAAAGGGTATAGCCCGCACCCCAACAAAAGCTACTTCACACTTGACCTTCTTTGGACCGGATCACCATGTGGTAAAAGGGCCACCTTCTACACCCTCTTCCATTGCTTTTAACCCTAGACCTAGGATTTCTTCCCACACACTTAGATATTTGAATGATCTTGTTACAAGTTGTGATGTAGGTGTTGTGGATGATATTTCCCCAAGGCAAGTCGCTGTGATAGATCAACCAAGTGTTGATTCGGCTCTTGGGAAGACTGATGCACAAGTGATAGAGTCTAATGATCTTAGTCCACCATTTCCAATTGGGTCTACAAAGGGGAGTTCTTCTTACACTTTAACTCTTCCTACTCTTGTTCCCTCTGTTTTGGAACCACCCATTTTGGAATTAAAGCCTTTGCCAAGCAATTTGAAATATGCTTTTCTTGCCCCTAATGACAAATTGCCGGTTATTATTTCTAATACCTTGAGTGCAATTGAGGAGGTCAAACTGCTTGATGTTTTGAAAAAATATAGCAAGGCTTTGGGTTGGACATTGGCTGATATTCCGAGTATGAACCCCGCTATTTGCACCCATCGGATTTTACTTAAAGAGGATTATAGGCCTCTTAGGCAACCTCAAAGGCGGCTTAACCCCCTCATTTTGGATGTGGTCAAAAAGGAGGTCACAAAACTCCTAAGCGCCGGCATCATATATCCGATCTCGGATAGTGAGTGGGTTTCGCCTGTCCAAGTGGTACCTAAGAAGTCCGGAATCACTGTTTTGAAAAATGAAAACAATGAACTTATTCCAACAATGGGTGCAAAATAGTTGGCGTGTGTGTATTGACTATAGGAAGTTGAATGATGCCACCCGAAAGGACCACTTCCTGCTTCCATTTATTGATCAAATGTTGGAAAGGCTTGCGGGAAGAAGCCATTACTGTTTTCTAGATGGTTATTCGGGGTATTTTCAAATTCCTATAGCACCCGAGGACCAGGAAAAGACCACTTTCACTTGTCCATTCGGTACCTTTGCCTACAGGCGCATGCCCTTTGGTTTATGCAATGCACCGGGCACTTTTCAACGTTGCATGATGAGCATCTTCTCTGATATGCTTGATGATTGCCTGGAAGTTTTCATGGATGACTTTACTGTTTTTGGTGATTCGTTTGATGTTTGCTTGCATAGTTTGGAGCGAGTACTAGCTAGGTGTGTCGAGAAGAATTTGGTACTTAATTATGAAAAATGTCATTTTATGGTCACACATGGCATAGTTCTAGGCCACCTAGTCTCTAGCCGAGGCATTGAGGTCGATAAAGCGAAGACCGAGGTGATTGCGTCCCTGCCTTATCCCACTTGTATCAAAGAGCTCCGCTCTTTCTTGGGACATGTAGGCTTTTACCGACCTTTCATCAAGGGTTTTTCCCAAATTGCATTGCCTCTTTCTCATTTACTGCAAAAAGATGTCGAATTTGTTTTTGATGATGAGTGTAAAATGGCTTTTGAAACATTGAAGAAAACTCTTTTGGAGCCTCCTATCCTTCTTGCTCCCGATTGGTCATTGCCCTTCGAACTAGCATGTGATTCTTCCAACTATACGGTTGGCGCCATGCTAGGTCAAAGGAGCAACAAGACACCACATGTCATAGCCTATGCATCTAAGACTTTGGACTATGCACAAAGGAATTATACCACTACTGAAAAGGAACTCTTTGCCATAGTCTTTGCATTAGACAAATTTAGACAATACTTGCTTCATTCTGTGGTTGTAATTTATACTGACCATGCAGCTATAAAGTTTTTATTCACAAAGCCACACTCAAAGCCGAGACTTCTTCGATGGACACTCTTGCTTCAAGAGTTTAATTTACAGATCAA